>JACMZG010001913.1:30377780-30415280 GCA_018340805.1 Microvelia longipes
ATACTTTTTGTAATATTTACATTATTATTTATTATTTGTATAATTATTAATAACAAAAAATAAAAAAACAAAATAGTTATTTTTATTTTAATTTTAAATTTACAAAAAAATTTATTATTATAAAATCAAACACAAAAAAAAATTTTATAATATATACAAGTATAAATCATTTTATAAAATTCACAAAAAAGTTTTATATAATATTTTAAAACAAAAAAAAAATTATTTTATTAATAACAAAAAAAAAAAAAAAAAAATTACAAAATTATATCTAGCAAAAAAAAAAAAAAAATATTATTCAAAAAAAAAAAAAAAAATCAAAAAAACAGAAAAAAAAAAAAATTACATAAAAAAACTAAAAATAAAAATAATATAAAATAAAAATCATACAAAATTATTTTTATTTATTATTATAATATAACATTTTAATTTATTTTAATAAAAACAAAAAAAATAAATTTAATATTTTAATTACAAAGAAAATACAAATAAAAAATAAATTGTTAAAACATAAAAAAAAACTAATTATAATCAAAATGAAAAAAAAAACAAAAATCAGAAAAAAAATAAAATAAAAGAATACATATACAAAAAAAATAAAAAAAAAAAAAAAAAAAATAAACAAAATAATTAAATTTACATATAAAAAATTATAAATAAAAAAAAATTAAAAAAAACAATAAAAGATTAACACTAAAAAAATTTTTATTTAATATATTTTTTAACAAAAAAAATAAAAATCAAAAAAGATATAACATTTTTATTTTTTTTTATAAATAAATTTATTTTAATAATTAAATAAATACAAAATAATTTTTTTATAAAAAAAATGTTAATTAAATACATTTTTATTTTACACAATAAATATAAAAAAAAACAAAAATAAGGAAATACATATTTAAAAATTTTTTCTAAAAATAAAATAAAAAAATTTAATACAAAAAAAAAAATGTTTTTACATGATATATTCAAAAAAAAAAAATCAATTAACTAAAAAAAACTTTTTAAATTGATAATTAGATAAAATTACAAGATATTTACTGTATAACATTTTATTAAAAAATAAAACAAAAAAAAATAATAAAAAAGTTTTAAATTATAAATAAACACTATTTTTAATTTTTTTATAATAATAAAACATAAACAAAAAATTTATTTTTTTTATATTTATATTTAAAATATTTTTTTTTGTATCAATTTTTTTTAAAAACAAAATAATTAACAAAACGATAAACACAAAATATATAAACAAAAAAGTTATTATTTTTATTACAAATTATTTATAAATAATCAAAATTTTTATGTTTTTAAACAAAATAAATTTTAAAACATAATTTAAAATTAAAAAGAACAAAAATTAAAAAAAATAAAATTTTTTTAAAAAAAAATAATTATTTAGACGATTCCAAAAAAAATAAATTTTCAAATAAAATACTTTCGAAATATTTTAAATTTTCAGTCATTTAAATTATATTTTTTGAAATTCAGAAAAATCATAAAAAAATACAAAAAAAAAAAAAAAATAAAAAAAATAAATTTTTTATATATATTTTAATTCAAATTTAACTTAAATGAAATAAAATTTAAAAAAAATAAAAAAATTTAAAATAAAAAAAATTAAAAAAAAAACTAAAAAAAATAAAAATAATAAAAAAATAAAAAATAATAAAAAAAAAAATATAAAATATAATAAAAAAGAATAATAATAATAATAATAATAATAAAAAAAATAATATAATATAAAATAATAATAAAATAAAATATTAAAATAATAATAATAATAAAATAAAATAATAATAATAATAAAATAATAATAAATATTATAATAATAAATATAATAAAATAATAAAATAATAAAAAATAAAAAAAAAAAACTAAAAAAAATCATATAAAAAAAAAATAAAAAAAAAAAAAAATAATTTAAAAAAAATAAAATTTTATTGTAATATATTTTCGACGGATCAAACCGTCTCATCAGACAAAAATGAAATAAATGAAGTCTAATTCAGTCCGGTATATTCAAAACAAAAGATTCGAGCAATTTAACAAACAAAAAAAAAAATATATTTTATAATTATTAATTAATTTTAAAAATTTTTAATTTAAAATATATCTAATACATTTTAAACAAAATAAAAAAAAAAAAAATAAAATAAAAAAAAAAATAACAAAAAATAAAATAAAAAAAAAAAATTAAAAACAAATAATCTTTTAGCTATTTATTAAAAATAATCTTCATAAAAACAGTTTTTATTTTAAATTAAACAAAGAACAAAACTGAATTTTATTTTTTGTTTTTTTACAATAAAAAAAAAACAAAAAAAAAAATAAAATTAATCAAATAAAAAATTAAAAAATCAACTAATATTTAAACAAAAAAAAAAAAGTATAATTTTTTTATAATAAACAAAATATTATTTTTTAATTTATTTTATATTTAATACAGAAAAATAAAAATAAAAAATAAAAAATACAAAAAAAAAAAAAAAAATATAAAAAAATTTTTTTTTAATTAAAAACTAAATAATATTAACAAAAAACAAAAAAAAACAAAAAAATAAAAAAAAAAAAATAAATATTACTTTATTATAAAAATACAAATAAGCTTTTTATACACTCAAAAAAAACAAACGTTAATAAACTAAAAAAGTTTTTATTAATTTGTTACAAAAAAAAACACAAAGAATACACAGTTTAAATTTATTTAAATTTAACAAAAAAAAATAAAAAACAATAAAACAAAACAAAATAAAAAAAAAAAAATTTATAAATAAAATCATGTTTATCTTATTATATTATTATTTTTATTTAACAATTTTCTAAAACAAACTAGTATTTTTTTAAAATAATCAAAAGTTTTTATAAAAAAAAAACAAAAATATAAAAAAACAAATTAAATATTGTAAATTATTTTTATCTAAAAATATAAAAAAAAAATACACAAATCAAAAAATAACAAAAAATATAAACAAAATATCTAAGAACAAAATGTAAAAAAAAATAAAATAAATACATATTTAAAATCAACAATAATAAAAAAAAAAAAATTTAATAAAAAATTAATCAAAAAAGTAATTATTTTTTTTTTTTTATTGAAATATTATATTTTAAAAATAAAAAAGAAATAATTTATATTTATTTTTTATAAAAAAAATTAATAAAAAAAAAAATTTATTTTTATTAATATAATTATTTTATATTTTAATTGTAAAAAAAAAATTTAATAAACAATTATAAATAAAAAACATTCTTTTATTTTGACGCTTTTGTAGCTATCAAGCTTTGTTTTGGAGAAAAAGTCCTAATAATTGGTAATATGGCAGAAGCTAGATGCGGGAGTGTGTTCCAAACTGAAACTGTTATGGAGTGATAGTGATCTATTTATAAATAATACTACATACATACATATATTATATATATATATATATATATATATATATATTATATATATGTATATATTATATATATATATATATATATATATATATATATATATATATATATATATATATATATATATATATATATATATATATATTAACAATGAGGTATGATGGGTTTGAAAATTTTCGACGTATGTTTTGTCAGTCAGAATAGACAGGAAAGTCCTGAGAGACTATATATATATATATATATATATATATATATATATATATATATATATATATATATATATATATATATATATATATATATATATATATATATAATATATATATATTATATATATATATATATTGAGCCCTCTGAAGATAATCGAAGATTGTCGTGCTCATTGAGACTAGAAGTTAATCACTGATATAACTTTATTAGTTAAGAGCTCGGGTATTGCCCCGCCTGCTGCTGATGGCGTTATGCCGAAACCGGTCCGAAAAAAGGATATTCATATCCAACAGCTAGTATCGACGGTAGCTGATTCTTTGATTGCTTCATCAATTTGCGGTAAATCCAACCTTATAAAATGTAATTCAAATTATAATTTGAATTACATTTTATGTGTTATTGATTAGAAGCATGTATTAAAAATATGTAAGAAAGAAAGAGTGCCTTCGAACGGAAATTTACCCGACTTGTGGACCTTTGTGTCAGTAAAATTTCCTCAAAATGTTTATATAACATAGTTATTTGTATGGAATATGAGTAAAGTAAATTAAAGAGGCTATAAAAATTGAATAGAAAAATGTATTCACAGGACTGTATGAAAAAAATACTGTTATAAAACTTATAGTTGAGTCAAATGGCGTCAAAAATAAAATTTTCTTTTACTTTTCCTTATGTTAGTTTTCCCGAATACAATACACCTTATCGTTATATCTTTATTTAGTAAACTCGCTGTAAAAGAGCTAAGAGTTCTAAAGAAATGTTTATAAAGAAAGTTGTATAAGTTGAGGTGATGAAAAGAATATTAAGGATAAGAAACTCAGACGACAGCATCTGTATCGTAGTAGTAATTTATGTTGTACTCTTGTATAGAGCGTATTTACTAACAAAAATATTCTTCACATAATTTTTTTGTATGATGATATAAATTATAAGAATAATTTGAATACGTTGCTGAAATAACAATTCCACACAAGGTGGAATTACTCAAAAAGGTAAAAGGGTTCCGCTGTTGAGTCTTTTTTCTTACGCCGTAGAAGTTTCTTTTGTAAAATCGTAATTCCAAGCATAAACGAATCTAATTTAATCTTTTGTCATCTGTACAAACTTTGTCCACCCACCACTATTCCTTATTAAACCTGCTGTTACGATTATTTAATGTAAGGAGGTCTTGCCACTTTAGAGTCTGAAGTTCTTCTTTTTATAAATCTCCTGTTCCAGAATTATGACACATGAGCACACATGACGAATTGCCTTACATATTTTTATATCATGATAGACTGTTTTCTCCTCGTCGTTATCACATATTAAACATATGAGGTTCTCCATAACCTTGATTAAGACTAGGTGCCTATTAAGTCAGCATTGTTCTGTCAGAATGCCAATTATAAGCTTAACACTAGACCTGCTACGAAAATCCTTATCCCTTACTGAACTTAAACATGGAACTGGTAAATTTTTCTGTGATCCTAATTATGAAGATGACTCTCTGGAAAGATGGCAGACATCCGATAGTCATTTGCTTTAAGGACTTTTGTCTGTCAAAAGCTATATCGAGACCTTTTCCTAACTCTAACTCTCATGTTATAGTTAACAAATTCTACTTTGGTCCTTACAACACTGGGGTTAGTCTAACCAAAGCTTTAAACGCTGGTGCTGGAGTATTCCTCTTAGCTTTTGTGTCTTTTCTACAGGCCATCTTTTTAACATGTTAAAATTTACCAACATCAACCTTCGGCCTCCATCCGATGATCCATCGTGAAGTTTAGATCTAAGAACTGTGAAGCAATAAATGTGTCAGGTAGAGGCAAAATGTAATTTATCGTAAACAGTTTAAAGTGGCGACATTGTGATACACCGTGTTATCCTAACACGGTGTGTTATCCTAATCTAGTGCTGCTTGATTTTCAAGCCAAGAATCATAGAAATATATCAGACATTTGAGCTGTAGGGTGTTAATAAAAAACATAAATATGCATGCGTATCTTTGGATAACTGGGCTAAGACACATCTTTAGATGATGCCTCATTGTACCCAGAAAGATTGATATTGTCTTCAAAAATCCATGTACTCATACGTACAAATTGTACGTCTGAGTATGCCTGACACGTCTGTGTCAGGCATGAAACCCACTGTTTGTGCTAAAGAGTTGAAACCTGGCTCAAAATCAGACTTCATATCTAGTTGTTGCACCCAGAAGATGATATTTTTCATTCTTCGATAACCTATTTTGCTAAGACATCAAAACATTTTGAAAATCGTTACAAAAATGTGACCTTTCGAGTTGACTTTAGACACAAATGTACTTTATAAGTAGTCGATCGATCCACTAAATTCCATTGTGATATTGTTAGCCAAAACTTTAACGGCCAAAAAAAATTTTTCTTTCTGCTTTTCAATGATGAATTAGTTGATAAAATTCTACAGCTATTGAAGTTTTTGTTTAAAAGTTCTTGGCGAACGTACATATTTATTTGGGCGACACTTAAAATTATATGATAAAGCTTATTTGTCTGTCATTTCATGACGATTTTCCGCCGAACAAATTTTCACAGCATGTGATACATTGATAAGATAAAGTGCTAATATTCTTATAAAAAAAAAAAAAATAAACTTTTAATTTTTTGTGTCTATTTTTTAGCACTCAGAATAATCTATTAGGCCTACATGACTTCAAAAACATACTAATCAAATATTGTAATTAAACAAAATTTTCTTGGATATACTGTTTTATCTTTGGGTTTTCTAAGCACTTGTGGATTACTTTAATATTATGTTTTTAAGTACTTGTGGAATAGACCTTTTAAAATTATGTTTTCACTCAGTACATAATAATTTCTTTCTGAGGCACAGAGATTTGTCAATTTTATTCCCCGTTGTGTGAATGGTGTATGTAATCTTCGAGGTAGTAATAAAAGTATTGTTCATCTCCGACGCACGAACTGTTTTTTTGTAGAGTTAAAAATCACAAAACAAAATTACTAAGTTTAGTGATTTTGCAAAACGTTCACTATTTGATTGTTTTAGAGAAATATATTCTTTTATTTATAGTTTATCTCAAAATTCACCAGTAGGTTTGCTCAGTGGCTACTAGTTATTAAAATTCACCCACCATATATCATTTACTGTGCTAGTTGTGACTAAAGCACGGATGTAACTGTTTTTATCGTCCTATACAACGTATAATGAAAGTTTAGTTATAGTACTAAAAGATAAGAGGGTACAATTTTTGAAGATTTAATATAAAGGTATAAACACGGTAGAAAGTATGTTGGGGTTTCTAGGAAACATAATATGGTTACGTATAACAAGCTATTACGGACATTGTAGCCCCTGGAGTTTTACGCATAGATAAGCTTCATGCTTCTATGAAGATAGTCTTCTCCACCTCTTGTATATACTCCATTTTATAACCAAGAGATACTCAACATAAGATGACTCGTGAACGTTTGCAGTAACGCCGACATAATATTGGTCGAAGGAATCTTTATAATTAACTTAAACTTTAAATTTTACTTGGGATTGTGTAATTTAAATTAATCTAGGTAACCAGTTTTCGTTTAAATTTTATACTTAGAGGGTGCTCAAGAGTTAGAAATAATTGAATTTAGGCTTTGGATCAAACTAACTATACCGTATAGTTTTTGATTGACTGGACACTTAACTCTGTTGTCTGAAGTAAAAGGGGTAATAGGTAATCTTAGGCTAGTAGACCGTACCGCATCATTAGTCCCTTTAACTCAATTTCCTTGGATAATTTATTAGTGATGCGTTGCATCAAACTCTATTCATGCACTAAAACAAGGAAAATCTAGTAATTTCGATCAAAAAGTGACTTAATTTTTTGTCATATTAACATGCATTAATTTTTCCTCATTTATACCGTAGATACATAAAAAATTATTGTGTTTACAAAAAAACCGAAAACCAGGATAACGCTGAATTTGGTGTTCCTGAGGCCTTTAAAGTTGTTTTTACAACTTCTGTATGTGTGTACGTTTTATTATCGTAGCTCCCAGTGTATTAAGAGAGTTAAAACTTAAAACAAAAATCAGTCTACAGTATTATTTTTGATTTTTGTATGACTTTATTATTGTGGGTTAATGATTCAGCATAAATTTCGATATATCATAAAACGCGAAATAGATATGATTAGATTGCGATTTAGCACGCATGTAGTTACGCATAAGACTAACAAATGTGCCAAGATTCATCATTCAAACAATTTCCGTTTTTTAAAAATTGTAAAAAAATCGGAAATAATGCAATTTAGTTTAAATTCGGTAAAAATGTATCCCATTGTGTTATGAATAAGTGAACTAAGTTTTGTTCAATACAAGTTTACCTATGCTTAGTTGGATCATAAATGTTAAGCAGCATCGGGCTTGGTCAGTGCCTGTATAGGTGATCGCTGGAAATGAAACGAATGTATTTACTATCTGAGGACGAGCGAAGTGAGTCATAAGTCGGAAGGATGAGCGTAGCGAATCCGATGTGATGAGGAAAAGTTCCAAGGTACCCCGTTGCCTATTTTTTTAACATCATGTTATTTGCTATAAATTAGCTAAAATTATCGTTAGGTATACGATATAAGGCTTAAATGAAAATTTGTCCTTAGAGCCTATGGAAGGACCAGTTACTGATTCGTCGTCTAGGCCAAAAGATCGTATGACTCTTTTTGTCATGTAATTCTCCCTTTCAAATCAATAACCAAGAGCTATTTTAAATTATTTTATCTGTAAAAATGTCAAAACCACAAGTCAAGTTTAAGCATAAACAACATTTTAAGGCTTAATGAATGGACTTTTAGAGTTTATTACCAAAAAAACATTATAGTAATGCCAATTTTGATATTTAGGAACTCAGTAATTAGTTAGTAGAGCGATTAAAAAATATAGAAAATCCTCTAAAACGTTTGTGTATATAATTACAGGCAATTTTCACTTTTCACAGTTTTAAAGATCTTATTAGATTAAATGCAGTCGATCTCATTCCTTCAATAATTGTAAAAATTGAAAAATTTTCTGATGTCCCTTACTTGCTTTTTCTCTTATTTTATTCAACACCAGTTCTATCAATGATTGATGATTGAATTAAGGATTTTATTCTTAATTTGTTAGCATTTCTTTTTTAGACTATATGCCCTCTGTTAAGTACGCACACATTTTTCCCTAGTTCTTTCTTTTATACCTAAAAATAATTATTATTATGTTTCATAGAAATTTCGGAGTTCCTATATCTAGGATAAATAGTCCCAAAAGTTCGCTCGATGACGTAGGCATTGGTCAAACTTTTTCCTATTGAAAGCCTACCTTTACTTAATACCCTTTTAAACTGTCCCTAGGCAATTTTTGTAATGTCTTTCCCTCCCTTCCATTTACATTTTCATGAGTCTTAAATTTACATTCCAATATAACTTACATAACGTTAATCTAATTCAAATATTTAATTAACAAAGTAATTTCATTTATTTCTTCTAAACTTAATTATATTAAAATATTAAGTGAAACATTTTACCAAAGTTATTAAATAAGTTTTAATTTAAACCAAACTTAGGAATATTTCAATGTTTACGTTTTCTAATTTGTATCGCAGGTGTATAGCTAAATTATTGTATTTGCACAAACATACAAAACCGGAATGTGACTGGAATTATCCGTTTCAGGTGTTTTCCAGACCTCCTAAGTAGTTTTCACAATGTTTTATGTTTGTATGTATGTATGTTTGGTTACTATTTACATCGTATCTCCCAGTGTATTTATGCAAGAGAGTTGAAACTTGGCACCACAATCAATCTTTAGATGTAGTTGTGCTATTTAAAACATATTTGATGTCATTATTAACCCGCAAGAATGACTTGACATAAATTTCAAAAAATCATACTATGAGAAAAATGTTTTGATCGATATGGGATTTGAGTTGCATGTAGTCATATAAGTTCAACATGACACAAGTTCAACATGAGGTTCATGTCAACATCAGGATTAGTTCAACTCTTATCGAATGGCTTATGTATGTTTTTAAAAAAAATTATAAAAATCGGGTACGAGGTACCTTGGAACTTCGCTGTTCTCATTTTCTTAATTTCGGACTCGCACATCCTCAGAATATACAAAGTCGTTTAATTTATGCTGTATCATGTCTTTCCACTCGCTTTGCTCGTCGACAGATAGTAAATACATCCATTTCATTTCCAGCGATCGCCAATCCAGGCATTAACCACACTTGTTGCTGCGTAACGTTTTTGATTCAACAAAAAAACATGAATACAGTTGTTGTATTGAAACAAAACTTGGTTTACCTATTTAGTACGTAAAGGGATACATTCGTACCGAAGTTCAACTTCATTGGATTATATACTGATTTTTAATTTTATTTTCAGAACGTTCACAAGTAGTCATTTAATAAATATTAAACTAATACTGACATTAACTAACTTAGCGCATATGTTGTATTATACGTGGCAATAAACTTGCTAAATCTCAAATTAATCGCAAAATTTGTTCGCGTTTTATGGTTTTTTTTATTTGTTGAGTCATTATTGTAGATTAATGTCGTCATAAAAAAAATTCGGATAGCACAATAAAACTTATAGATTAATTTTCGAACGAAGTTTTACTCTCTAGCATAAATACGCACTAGGAGCTACACACACAAACCTATATTCAGACAGACAACTTTGTGAAAACCACTTAGGAGGCCTTAAAACACATGAAACTGATAATTCAGATAACATCCCGGTTTCCAATTTTTTTGCAAACATAATACTTTTCCATTCATGCCTACGGTATAAATGAGAGAAAGTAAAATTCGGAAAATAATCACATTAAGTTGATATTTAAGTATTTACGTTACAAATATGTACACAAAATATGTCGTGTTTTGTTTCAATACAAGTATATCTATGATTTTCGTTGGATCATAAGAGTTAAGCAGATTCGAGTCTGATCAATGCCTAGGTGGGTGCCCGCTAGGGAATAAAACAGAATGACATTACTACCTGAGGACAAGCGAAGCAAATCTGAAAATTTTTTGCAGTTAAATTTGGTTAATTTTACATTCTGAGGACGAGCGAAGTGATTCCGAAGTAGGTACAATGATCGTAGCAAATTTAATTTGATGAGGGAAAGTTCCGAGGTACATTGTACCTTGGAACTAATCGTACAAAAAAGTACCCTTTTTGTAAGTATTATACAGGTTCTCATAGCGTGTAGGTTCTTATAAGTGTGTTCGTGTTAAGGTATTATATTAAATGTAGCATTTGGGAGTTCTTTAGAGTAATGTGTAAGTTTCCACTGCACATGAACAGTTTCCTAGGTTTTCAAATATTTTTGTGTTTTCGAATTCTTAAAAGAGCTAAGAGAAATTCGGTCAACCCTGTATTGTGGGCAATAATAACAAAAAGTTCTCATTTTAACAATATTTTAATGATTAATTATTAATAAAAAGCGAGAGTAACACATGGTAAAAATTAAAGCCGAATCGTCTTGAACATCATTTTCTTCTTAAATTATTATTCATTTAAGTACACAAGTTAATACTGCAGACAATATATATTTTAAATTATTTTATTCCTCACAAATCCCCCTCTAAAAGAATTTAAAAAAACAAAAACAAAATTGACCCAAAAAAAATATGTCGATACCCCTAAAATTCACAAAAATTATATCTCAAGTTATAAAATTAAAATTATATCTCAAATTATATCTTACAAATTATAATTATATACCTCAAATTATATCTCAAGTTTATCTTTAAGAATTTATAGAATTTAAACAAAAATTTTAAATTAGAAAACAAACTTCAACTTCTTAAACCAAAAAAATGTATCACCACAATTAGGCGTTTTAAAAAATAAATTTAAAAGTATCAAACTAGAATTTTCTAAGTATCAACCAAAAATATATTCTTCAAAAGTTTTAAAGTTTCAAAAATTAAAAAAAATAGCATCAATAAATTTTAAGAAATGTTCAGTCAGGCAAAAATATTAAATTTGAAAATTTAAATATTTTAAGCATTTGATCAAATTGACCTTAGTAACAGGCTTTGTCAAGAAATCAGCATACTGACATTGTCCTGAGACATGATTTACATCAAAGTTATTATTTTTATAATTTTGATGTAAGAAAGCAATAAGTCTAACTAAATGAAAAGATTTTTTATTAGCAACACCATTTTTGGCTAACTGAACAGCTGATAAATTGTCACAGTTGATTTTAATTGATTTAATATTGCAATTCATTAACTCTTCATAAAAGGCTTGCAAATAAAGACCTTCTTTTACTGCTTCCGACATAGCAGTGATTTCAGCATCACATGAAGAGAGACACACATTATTTTGCAATTTCGAACACCAACTTATCACATTTTTACCCATTTTATAAAAATAGCCAGTATTTGATTTTTGATTAGACCTACCATCTTTCCAGCTGGCATCAACATGACAAGATATCTCACAAGTTCCTTTATAATACATTAAACTATAATCTATAGTTGATTTCAAATAACGTAATACTCTCTTTAATGCATTAAAATGAATTAATCTAGGTTCTTTGCTATACCTGGATAAGTAACTAATAGGGAAGGCTAAATCAGGCCTAGTTTTAGTTCCTAAATACATGAGAGAACCCAATAACTCTTGATATTTTATAGAATCTACAAGTTCTGAGTTTTCACAATTATCAAGATCTTGATTGACATCAAGGGGAGTACTTATAGGATTACACTCCAACATATTGTATTTTCTCAAAACTTCTAGAGCATAGTGTTTTTGAGTTAATTCAATACAATCTTTATTTTTTATTATTTTCAAACCTAAAACACTATCTAGGGTTTCTTCCCTTATGATAAATCTTTTTTCCATTAATTTAATAAAGAAATTTTTAATATTTGTATCAGAATAGATTGCTATGATATCATCTACATGGTTCCCAATTATTATTTTTGAGCCACCTCTAGTTAAAGAATAAAGACATTTGTCTGATGTTAATCTTATGAAATTATTTTTAATTAAATATTCGTTCAATGTATCATACCAAACCATACCACTTTGTTTTAGCCCATAAAGTGCTTGGTTGAGTTTACATACAAAACCGTTTTTTTCAAACCCTGGCGGCTGAACCATGTAAATTGTTTCTTTTAATTTACCATACAGAAATGCTGTTTGAATATCAAAGTGACTTATTTCCCAGTCATTAATACTAGCTAGAGATATGAGTGATCTAAAGCTAGAATCTTTCATGACTGGGGCAAACGTTTCGGTATAATCTTTACCAAAGCGTTGCGAACAACCAACAGCAACCAACCTTGCTTTGTATAAGGGTGAACCATCACTATTTCTCTTTAGAGTGAAGACCCATCGACATTTAATAGGTTTAATATTTTTAGGAGGTTTTACCAAATCCCATGCTTTGTGTTGCTGAATAGAATTGATCTCTTTTTCCATAGCACTGTACCAATTTTTTGATTTTAGTGCTTCTTTGTAGCTTGGCGGAATTTCATTTGTGTCACTGCTAGTCACCATGTTCACCTCATCTTCAGGTAAGTATGTTTTATCTAAATAATATCCTTTGTTTTTTTCTTCTACTGCAACTGATGATTCTTTGTAATTATTTGATTTTTTATTACTTCTTAGATCATATCTCTTTTTCTTTTCTGATTGAGTTTCATTATTAAAATGTTTATGTTTTTTATCTTGCTTATCATCAGACTCATGGTGTGATGATTGGTCATCATCAGACTCATGGTTTGATGACTGATCATCAGATTCATGATTCGATGACTCATTTTTATCTGATTCATGATTTGATGACTCGTCATTAGTAGATGAATTATCATTATTTTTTTTCTGTTTCAGGATAGAAGGCAATGTTCCAGTTTGTCTCTGTGGATTCTCCATCAAAGTCTTTAAGAAGATTTTTACCACAATCATTTTCAATAAACTTAACATCTCTAGATTCTATTATTTCACCCTTATCAATAGAAAAAATCCTGAAGCTTTCCTAGTTTTTGAGTACCCGACAAATATGCCAACTTTTCCCTCTTGGATCCATTTTTTTTGTTCTATTTTTGGTATCCAAAAATAACATTTACAACCAAATACCGTAAATGGCTTATATTAGGTTTTCTGTTAGTAAATTTTTCCTCAGGGTTATTTTATCATTAGATTTAGTTGGACTTCTATTTTTTAAGTAAACAGAAGTACCAACTGCCTCAGCCCAGAAACTTTTAGGCAATTTTGAGTCACATAATAATGATCTGGCCCCTTCAATAATTGTTCTATTGGCACGCTCAGCAATACCGTTTTGCTGTGGAGTATAGGTGGTAGTAAGCTGTTGTTCAATGCCATGATATTTCAGAAATTGGCTCAATCTTTTATTAATATATTCTGTGCCATTATCACTCCGAATGCGTTTTACTGGAGACCCTATGTTTTTGGCCCAATTTATAAAATTTACCAATTTTTCGTAACTTTCATTCTTGCTGTTTAAAAACTCAACAAAAATTTCCTTGAGTAATCACATACTATTGTTAGAACATATTTTGACCCTCCCAACGACTCTTCTTCAAGCGGCCCGATTAAATCAGTATGAATCAATTCTAAACGTTGATTTGATTGAGGATAAATAACACGACGAAAAGGGTGTCTAGTAAACTTAGATTTGATGCAGACTTCACATTGAGAGCTATTTGTTTTTTCTACATCTGTTTTGTTTAAACAGTAGACCATTCCATTAGTTAACATGTTCAAGTAATCATGGTTAAGATGTCCATAACGCCTATGCCACAAATTGTCTGTATTGGCATCACACTTAACCTTATAAACGCTCTCTGGATTCAGTACATAAATCCATTTTCTAACTTAGCAGTTAAAATAACATCACCGTTTTTGTTTTTTTAATTTACAACCTTCGTTGTCAAAAAACTACAACATAGTCTTGTTTAATAAGCTTACTTACTGATAAAAGATTACCATTTAAGTCTGGTACATGAAGAACGTCTTTTATTTCTAAATCACCTATTCTAACATCTCCAACTGCTTCTGACTTAATAGTGCTTCCATCAGCTAACTTTATTTCACTGATTTTCTTCCTTTTATTCATTAAAAAATGAATTATTCGATGTCATGGTAGAAGTCGCACCGCTATCGAAAATCCAAACATTGTTCACACCAGCATGTTCGGTTGTCGTCCAAGCCGCCTCTGAAGCTACTTTTGCTTGAGACGAGCCAACATTTCTCCGGTTTCCTCGGTAATTATTTTTGTAATACCTCCCTCTTTTCGAGTCAGCACTGACGCAATCTCGAGCAATATGGCCCGGGCGATTGCAAGAAAAACACTTGATAGTGTGAGGCTTCGATGCCTTAAATGCTCCTTCTCTATCTCTGAAAGAAGTTTCATTTTTTGATTTGTCTCTTTCGGTATGTAACCTAAAACTTCTTCTAACATCCTCAATAGTGGCATCTAAAAAATTGTCGAACTGGCTAGCTACCGTGTTGTATTTTGGTGGCAAACCTCTAATTAATCCGATTATGAATTCTCTATCATCAATGTCACATCCTAAGACCCTTGTTTTTTCTAATAATTGTTCCGCTCTATCGATATAAGCCTCCCATGACTCATTTGAGAGCATTGATAGTCGAGCTAGATCATTCTTAGCCTCAAGTCTCCTTCTCTCCGTGTCGCCAGCATGCCTCTTTTTCAGGGTATTGAATATTTCTTTCGTTGATTTACAGTTGACGACAAGAGAAACATGTGTATCATCAAGAGCGCATAGCACAGTGGCCCTGGCTATGGCATCATTTTTCTTCCACTTCGGAAGTGCTTCAGGATCAGAGGTTACTGGAATTGTATCTGAATCAACATGATCTTGTAATCCCTTACCTTCAAGGATAGTATATATCCGATACTTCCATGCATCAAAGTTCTTTCCATTTAACTTTGGGATTTGCAAAACCACCCCCTCACTAGCCATTTTCTAGCTAACCCGAAAATACTTTTTCGCACAAAATTAATACATAAAAAACTCACCAAGTCAATTTTCTCCTGGGCCCATAACCTTTTGTGGGCAATAATAACAAAAAGTTCTCATTTTAACAATATTTTAATGATTAATTATTAATAAAAAGCGAGAGTAACACATGGTAAAAATTAAAGCCGAATCGTCTTGAACATCATTTTCTTCTTAAATTATTATTCATTTAAGTACACAAGTTAATACTGCAGACAATATATATTTTAAATTATTTTATTCCTCACATGTATAAACAATACATTTGCATATATGTGTGAGTATTTGTCATTTCTAGTGTGTGTAAAGAAATTAAGCATTTAGAAGATCTTAAGAGAAAAGGGCTACATATGGGATTTCAGTATAAAGTTGAAGAGTAAATTAGTTGGGATCTGTTTCGATAGAAATGAAACCCTGCAATCCTGGCGTCCCCCCGGGAAACCCTGGTAATGGTCCAAGTCTGCTCCTAATCCCTAATCTTCTGACCTACTATCTTCCTCTCAGGATTAACTTTTAATTCTGATAGATGATCTGGTGAAACCCCTTTAGTGTCTGTACTGCACTGTATCTCAATTTCTCTCTTTTGTGTCACTAACCTTCATGTCTTATCTGCTCTTCAGATAAACACAAAGTAAACCAGTTTTAGTTCAACTAACATCCTTTTAAACATGAAATGTTCCCGTTTCAGCATCTTCTAAAACTAAAATAGAAAGAAATAGTCAAACACTTTCTAAATATAGGATTCTAAAACATTTGAGCTTATTAAATACACGAGATAAAAAAATAGTTGAGTAAGTTGATTTTCGGACCCACATCAATCCACAGGTGACAATGTATGGTAGACTGGTGGATCCAAGATGAACTAGGGCTCTGGTACTAGCATGTACGAGTCTAAAACTAATTTCAATACCTGATCCCCTTTAAAAAGTGTTCCAGGCAGAAATATTTGCTATTATTGTTTGCTTCATAGAAAATATGAAAATAATCTTAGATGAGAATTAGTTTGGGGCATAGAAGAGACTAAATTTTATTAGATTTAACGAGCGAAGCGAGCCCTTATTTAATGTCTATTATTATAAACATGCACACTCTAGCGAGCAAAGCGAGCCTTTTTTGTATATAAAATTCTAAACATACGCATTCCAGTGAGCCCTTATTTAATTTTTATTATTATAAACATGCACACTCTCGCAAGCGAAGCGAGCCTTTTTTACTATGTATTATTATAAATATACGCTAACTAGCGAGCGAAGCGTGCCTTTTCTAATATGTAATATTTTAATGATACGTATTGGAGCGAGGCTTTTACTCTATCTAAAACTTTAAAGATAAGTAATATAGCGAGTAAAGCGAGCCTATTTTACTATGTAAAATTCTAAAGATAATTAAACTAGCAAGCGAAACGTGTCCTATTTTTAATTTATACTTTAGAATAATAGCGTGCGAAGGTTCTCCTATTTACTCTATCTAGCAAGCGAGGGGGTCTATCAATAAATACTTTAGTTTGATGTATTCTTTTAACGTGAGTTCTTGATGAAACGCATTACTAGTAAGTTTATTAAGATTAATAAATGAATGGTGAGTGTCAGACAGAATACAACTTATGATATGGTCGTTTCTTCTTTCAACCTAGTTTGAGCTTACGCTAGAAATAATTGTAAGGGTCTTGCTGGGATAAGTCTGCACTTTTTTCGTTGAATGGATTAAAAATCCCCAAGTTCAGACGATTTTTTTAGTCCAAGTATTGTTTTTGTAAACCGTTTTTACAGCGTAAGGAATTTTTTAATTTGAATACACTGCTACAACAGTCCTTAGCTACTTCCTATCCTTTTTATATTTTTATGTAAAGAAAGTTACTTAGACTTAAGTAAGGTTAATTATTTTTGCATTTTTTCACTCTATTTAACGCTTCATTAATAGCAAAAACAAAACACTCGAAAAGGAGTTTAATTTAATTATTTATTTTAAAGCTTTTAAGAAAAATGATTCAGGACAATATAATTAAAATTCTGATACATTTTTTTTGTAACTTTTCTTTTGTAACAATAAACTACAATATAGTTCAAGTTTTGTGTCACATATTTACAGAAAATTTATGATGACTGTTTAAAAGCAATTTATTATTATGATGTTTTTACTGGTTATTAATGTTTTGTCGTTTATTACAAGCAGACCATTACAGCAACTACTAAATTTTCTGTAATAACTCTTTATTTAGCTGGGATTTATTTTATTGCTTATTGTTGTAAAAACGACAATTTTAGACAAAAACTACACGGATTTAGCTGTCAGATACTGCACTCCAAATGAGGCTTGATGTTTTATTGATGTCGCTGAGCAAAAAGTTTAAAATGTATTCTTTACTGTAACAATTAAGTAAATTATATTTTTTCTTTTACTTTTCCTAGTTTATACCGTAGGCATGTAGGAAACGTATTGTCTTTGAAATTTATAAAAAAAATTGTCTTTGCAAAAAATACGATACGGGGATATCACCGAAATGATCCGTTTCTGGTGTTTTAAGGCCTCCTAAAGTAGAATTCACAAAACTGTCTGTCTGTGTGTATGTGTTATTATCGTAGCTCCTAGTTTATTTAAGCTAGAGAGTTGATCATTTGTACAAAAACTAGTCTGTAGGTGTATACGTAATTAATGACTCAGCATTTTTTTTAAATCATAAAAACATGAAAAAATTCTGGCGCGGTGGTCCGCATGTCGGCGAATTTCCTTTGGATGCGTGTTTCCGTGCTTTTTACATTATATAAGTTTACAACTACTAAATAAATAAATCCGCCGCGGTGGTCCGCTGTCGGGCGAATTTCATTTAGAATGCGTGTTTCGTGCTAAACAACCCATTTCTTGCTTATGCAAGAACCATGCCCATTGCGTGGTTCCGGTTCATGCTTTAGAACCTAAGCAGTTACTCAATTGTCAAGCACTGCTCGTAAACTCATTTTGTCTGTATTTTCCAAAGGAAATGCGCATAATCATCCAGTTGTTGTATAAAACTATGCCTCTAAAATTAGAAGTACGCACTATTATTTGCACTAGTTTAAAGCTTAGTTACTATCTTTAAGCTTAGTCAGTTGTCTTTAAAGGTTTTTAGCGCATTTTCCTTTGGAAAATACAGACAAAATGAGTTACGAGCAGTGCTTGACAATTGAGTAACTGCTTAGGTTCTAAAGCATGAACCGGAACCACGCAATGGCATGGTTCTTGCATAAGCAAGAAATGGGTTGTTTAGCACGGAAACACGCATTCTAAATGAAATTCGCCCGACAGCGGACCACCGCGGCGGATTTATTTATTTAGTAGTTGTAAACTTATATAATGTAAAAAGCACGGAAACACGCATCCAAAGGAAATTCGCCCGACATGCGGACCACCGCGCCAGAATTATTTTCTAGTTGTAAACTTATATTAAGTAAAAAAAAAAAAACGATAAAAAATTATCGTCCCTTCCAGGATTTGATCCCAGGTACCCTGAGTTAGAGTAGTTGCATTGACTCTGGACCACTGCCATTCAACTCAGAGGCCTTAAAAACATTGAAAACGACACCCTACTCGAAATTTAATTTTTAACGACCGTAATTTTGGTTTTCTATAATTAATTTTGTTGTGGTTTTTTTGACTTTTTGGTCACTTAGAGTGGTCGTATCGACTTCGGACCGGTTTCATTCGATTCAGCGCCCAAAAATACATCGAAAACGACACCCTACTCGAATTTTTTTTTTTATCGACCTAAATTTTGGTTTTTGGTAATTTACAATGGTTTTTTTGGACTTTTTGGTCACTTAGAGTAGTCGTATCGACTTCGGACCGGTTTCATTCGATTCAGCATCTTAAAAAACATAAATATTGACCTTTTTCGCGGCGAAAAATATTAACCTTGAATTTTGCCGATTTTTTGAAAATTTTGCTGACTCAGCAAACCGGGTTAATGACGTCAAAAACCTGGTTTTCAATAGGGTTCGTGTCCTCTCGAAGGTTGATTTTTTGTACCAAGTTTGGTTAAAAAATATTAATCCGTTCGAAAGATAGAGTGTTTACAAGAAAGTGGCTAGAATATATATATACATATATATATATATAATATATATATATATATATATATATATATATATATATATATATATATATAATATATATATATATATATACATATATATGTTATATATATATATATATATATATATATATATATATATATATATATATATATATATATATATAAAGTCTCGTGAAACGTATTTTTTCGTCATTAGGGACCTCTGAAACGGATTTGTGTCGTGGTCCGAGGTTCGAATTCCGCCATGACGCCTATCCCATTAGCCGAATTTCCAAAGGAAATTCGCTAAAAGATCACATTGGGTCTTAGCACGCATGTGCATGTATAAGTTTTTTTTTTAAAATGGTAACAGTCGAAAAAATAAACCAATTCAGAGTAAATAAATGTGCGTAATAATAAGTACACCAAGATTCGTTTCAATACAACATGTAATCCATGATTTTTGTAGGATTATAAACGGTAAGAAGCATCGAGCGTATAGGGCCCGTTAAACGAATATAGCAGTTGGAATAAAACGAATGTATTTACTTTTTCGAAGTAAATGGAAACAAGTCTTCAATATAATTTTAAAGACTTTTTATATTTTATAGACGGGTATTTTAAGGGAGTCAGAAGTAGTGAGGTTGAGCGTAACGACTTCGATGTGATAAGGAAAAGTTCCGAGGCATCCCCTACCCGATTTTTTTTATCAATGCAAGTTCTAGGCGGCATTGAGCGTAGCCAGCGCTTGAATAGGTGCCTGCATCCCCACAAAACATCGTCCCAGCGAATGAATCATCGTTCGTGTTAAAATGCATGATGATTTTAGTAAATGCGCAACCTTAGTGACCTTAAGATATGAAGGTAATTAATTACCAAAGGGTGACTGAAGCCCTAACATCACATGGCGTTGCAAAACCCCACTGAAATAAAATACGGGCCTTCCAATCACTCCCACCCTCAACTTCCGTCATCCGAACAACCTCATAAGCGTCATATTCATAATGAAAATTCGCTAAAATGTTCACACTTTGATTTTGACGGATTAAACAGCTATTTTTTCAAATGCTGATACAATTTTATCGAATATTTTCATGTAATAATATTAATAAATTAGTCGTTTATTTATTATTAGTTAAAAATCATTTATTAGTTAAAATCAGTTTTTTATACCTAAAACATTGAAAATAAGTTATAAATAAAACGAAGCGAAATAATCAGATACCTCGGAATACCTCGGAACTTATACTCATTACTTCAGATTCGCTACGCTCATCCTCCCCACTTTAGACTCGCTTCAGTCGTCCTAAGAATAAATAAGTTGTTACATTTATACTGCAAAACCTCTTCGGACTGGCTTCGTTCGTCCTCAGATAGACAAAAAATCCATTTTATTCACAGCGGTCAGTCATCTGAGCCAGGAACTGACCACGTTCAATGTTGCTTAAGTTTTATGATCTAACAAAAATCACGAATATACTTGTCGTATTGTTACGAAACTTAGCGTACTTATTTATTACTTAAAGGTAAAATATAGGCATAAGGTATACACTTGAACCAAATGAAAAAACTCAATTAGATTATTTTCTAATTTTTTTTTAAACGTACACAAATCCTTTATAACAATTGAACCAATGCTGATATTGACATGAAACTTGGCACATAAGTCTTATACATAAACTAAATGCGTGCCAAATCTCAAATTGATCTCATCATTTTTCCGCGTTTCATGATTTTTAACTTTTTTGCTGGGTCATTATTGCGGGTTGTGACGTCACACAACCTAATTATAAACTTTTTTTGTTCGAGAGACTGGTGTGCGGGATAAGTTTCGCGCCATTTCCTGAGTTTGATCATTTTAGCAGGTTTGAGTATTCACGGAAATTTTTATTTACGGGATGGTGTGACCCCGGGAATATCATTTTAGTCCAAGAGCCAGACCTAAAAAATACGACTCATTCTGTACTATTTGAGTCTAAATTTTTCTGAAAATATACATTTAATTATTAAGAAAAAGCAAAGTCAGGTACAATGGACCCACATACGAGGTCTAAGTACCTAGGAAATTATTTCCTCCGGAATTTAAATTAAAAAAATTTAAAAAAAAGTCTGCCTAATTAAAGTGGTGCCCTTCATATGACTAAGCTCACTCAAAATATTAGAAAATCGCACAATGTCCTGTTTTCTTGTAATAAGTGGTTGACACAATATAATTGTGCGAGAATCCTAGGAAATGTAACAAGCAAAATGCAACAACTTATTTCAAGAAAACTTACATTTGTGCGATTTCTTTAAATTGTTTGCATTCGCAATCATATCCGCTTCACTCCATTCTGGCTCCACTCTGGATTGTCAGACTATGTTTTTTCTTCATTTTTCACAGTATATTTTCAGAAATATTTGGTTTGGATTTCTACAAAAAATAAGTCACATTTTTTTCAGGTCCGGCTCTTGGACTATTTATATTGATGTTATTGTTAAGTAACAAAAAATAAATAAATAAATAAATTTCCTTTACGGCATTTTGTTATACAATTTTCTAAAACCACAACATATCTTTTGAGGATTCATGACCATATTTTTTCGTAAGTCGTTTGGAAATATGTTTCTAAACTTGTCAACATCGGCTTGTATTTATATTCCATGCATTTAGTATTAAGGATAAATTTATTTAAAAGCCGTATCTAGTTTTATATTATTATGTGTATTCCCATTTGGGAAACGAACAAGTTCATGTATTCGCCAATATGTTGCCTCTTACTTATGTATTAAAGTATTTTTTTTATATTTATTTCCTTGCGATTCTTATACATTTTTAGATTCCCTGGAGTAAAGAGATATCCCTATAGAAATAAGTTTCAAAGTTTTGAAACGTAGGTCGCACGTTAAACATGTTTTGGTTTAAAAAACATGTATTTTCCTACTGGGCTGTAATATATATTTTTTTCATTTTTGAGTCTTTAATCACAATTGAGGGTAGGGAGGTAATAAAAGTAATTGGGCTAAAATGTTATTCACAGTTGTAATATGTTATTTTTCTAAATGACATCTGATTATATTTGTACAAAAATCTTGAATAAAGGGAATGACGCATTAAGGAATTTTCTGACCCCATGGAAGTTGTATGAAATAGAGAAATAAAAGAAAACTTACCTTCCCATAGTTATAATGAAAAAAAAGCCGCCAAACGTAGGTTATGTTGCAAGGTTGTCGAGTTTTCTTCTCAATTTTTTTCTGTGCTTCTCGTGATTGTTGCATTTGTGGTGCTTGTTAAATCATTTGTCTTAACTTAATTTTAAATTTAGGATTATACTTAGCCACTTAAGTGACTAATAATTTAAGCCTGTTTATAAACTTATAAAGCAATAAATAATAGGAAACCATTGAGAGTTAAGTTTGCTTCTAAAGTTTAAGAGCTGAGCTGTTGTAAGAAAGCATGCGCAGTTTGTACCAAGCATGTGCAGTTGGTTTTTGACGTGTGTTTCGGGTTGGATTCTCTCTATGATTTGGTTTTTGATGGGGTCACTTTTTTGTATAGAAAATCGACTTAGTGCGTCATCCCTTTTTTTCAAGATCCTTTAATTCGTAACAGAATTATTTACAGTTGACATCTAGCGGAGCTACTTTGTATTTTTTATGGTGGACAAATATTTTTTAAATAAATAAATCGAGAGCCAATGGATGTATTAATACATCTATAATCTTTGATCGGACGTTATTCCCCATTTAACTAATCTCAATCTTAAAAATTGTCTGCCTATGCGATATGCAATTACTTATACTGCCTGAGGAGGGAAACAGCATTTGTAGTGCAAGCTATCGACACAGTATATAAAACTTACAATGCAAGGGGAATTAAAATTTTTAAGAAAGAAAGAAATGTTGATATTTTTGATGAAATATTGTCAGACACATATGGTAAATGAAGTAAAAGTTTGCCACTCTTAATTCTACACACGTCGCCCAACATATAGTGTAAACTTTTACCACCTTTATTTTGGAAATTTGTTTTGCAATTTGACATATTAATTTTTTATTTGTGTTTTCCTCAGCACTAAATATACTACAAACGACACATAAAACCCAATAAGGAAAATCTAAACAAATTAAAAAAAAATGAAATTTTTTTTTATTATTATTATCTTGCTTTGAGTTACACACCTTTTAGTAGTACTAAAATTATTATTATTACCTTGGTATCCTCACCTCTCGGTGGTGGTAAAAGGGTGACAGCGGGTCGGTCATTTATTTTGACCAAAGTGGCACGGATTTAATTATGATCGTCTTTTAATCGTTCACAGTCGTACTTTTTAATGTTATTTGTCCTTATGTGCTATTAGATTTGTAGTTTAAGAACTCTCTAACTAAATGGCTTGTTTGTATAATTAGTTATTAATTATTATTATTTTATTATTATTAACATGCTTGTACAAAATTTTAATGGTTTATTAAACTTAAATCATACTAACTAAGCAGTTTATAGCCTAGCCGTCGCTTGATTTGTTTTCCTTATTTTATAAATTATTAGACTCAGTTTCTTTCATTATTAACAATGAACTCCATTCACGCTCACTCTATAGATTAATTTCATAAAGTCTAATTTTTTTAAATTTTATTAATAAAAAAACTAACAATAAAGTCAAACATTTCAAAAAATAGAGACAAATGTATAATTTATTTATTTTTTTACAGCTTCTAACATTTACTAATAGTGAGGGCTTTTGTAAATGAGGAAGCTATTTGTATAAAAACCCTTGCCAACATAATATTTTTAAAAACACTTCCCAGGTTTCTAAAAACGCAATGGATGCTTTTGGCCTCTACTATATTTGTTAAGCTTGCTTCTTAAAATATTTTGTTTAAAACGTGTTTTATGTTTATATGCCGGGTTATATACTGAACAAATTCATACTGAAACACGTATTCGAACTCGATTTGCTCGTCCTCAGATAGTAAATTCATTTGTTTCATTCCCAGCGGACACCCATCTAGACCCTGACCACACTCGATTCAGCTTTACTTTTATGCTCCGATAAAAATTATTGATATACTTGTTGTATTGAAACCAAACTTGGCGTACTTATTTATTACGTTAAGATATACTCTTGTATCGACTTACAACTTAAATATTTCATTTTCAGATTTTTCACACATTCTTGAAAACGTAAAATTGGACTAATGCTGATAATGACATGGAAATTGGATAGCACGTTATATGTTATGTGTCATACATAATGACATAAATAAATCTCAAATAGATCGCAATATTTTCTCGCGATTTATAATGTTTTGTATATATGCTGTCTCTGTGGCCGAGATCGTCAGAGCGTTAGTCCTTACACTAATCTTTGACACCACAGATGTCAGAGGTTCACATCCCAAGTTATATTCTTAGTTTGTATATGGATTAAAAAAAGTATCACAAACTTTAGAATTCACTTTAAGCTAGATTCTAGACGCTTTTTTGATCCTTTGTCGAGTCAAATTAAAATTTGCTAGGAAAATGAACTTTTAACTATTAAAATCCTGAATTGTTTGTAACATAAGTGTAACGTCATTAACTCCCAGTAATAACTCGGTGCAGAAAATGCGTACGTGCGGACGAGGCAAAGGCCTCTTTTCTTCTCTGTTGCTTAAAGTAAACAAATTATTTACACAGTTCTGCCAACACCACTTTTAGCAATAGACATTGTTCTGTCTATTAAACTTTATTTATAATTTATCAACAAAATACTAAAATTTGTTAAAAACAATTACGGTGAAAACTACCTAGCCACAAAAACATCATTATTTTAAAATTTTCGTACAGCGAATTTTTTACAATCTTGGAAATATGTCAAGAGAAAACTCTCTTAATACAATAAATCTTTTTTTTCCGTGTTCTGTTATTGCGAAAAATTTTTTCGTCCTATTTTTTTCGCTTACGAATGCTGAAATAAAACTAAAAAAGTTGTTGTCTGGTCGGATTTATAGTCGGAGTTTTTTACGAGATGATTGTTACAACAATTCTCAAAGGGAGCGTGAAAACGATAACATAACCGACTCGTTATTTTTTATTTATTTTACTTTATTTCTGTTGTATTTGATACGAATTTTATTTTTTATTTTATGGTTATTTTCACTAACCTCTTTTAATTTGGAAAAGTGGTTTGAGGGTGATAATTAAAAGATTATATATATATAATATATATATATATATATATATATATATATATTATATATATATATATATTATATATATATATATATATATATAATATGTGACCTTTTATACGTCACTAACCCACACTAATGACTGAGCTAAAATTTGGAAAAATCATAAACGCGGATAAATGATGCAATTAGATGGAGATTTAGCACGCATGCAGCTCTGTATACGACTAACTTGTGTGTTAAGTATTATTTAATTGTTATTATTAGTTAATTTTTTATGAATTGACTTGTGTGTGTTTTTTACAAATTTGTACAAAATAAAATAATCATTTAATTAAGTTGACACTTTGTAAAATTTGCGAGGTACCCCGACCCGATTTTTTAATCTGATGAGCGGTGTAGCGAGAGCAAAGTCATGTAGTCTTTAGTGTTTGACCTCTATGTCATTCTAAGGACGAGCGAAGCGTGTTCAATGTTTTCAGAAAAAAGTTATATGGCCCTGGGCCTTTAACTGGGAATTTTTAATGGTATTATAATTTAATCTCCTTTAAAGCATTGTGTTCATTTTATCTTTTTACTAAAAATAGAATATAAATTCAAATATAATGATACTTTAGAAGGAAAACTCTCGGAAAAGAGAAAGAAGAAAATTATCGTTAACACAAATTCTAGTACTTCGTAATCTCATTTTAATTTTAAAGAATAAGATTGTAGTTATGGGTTAAGGTTATGGGCTGAAATAGGATGTTGGGAAGGAAGTTATGGGCCAAAAAGGTTGTTACAGCCTCAGGAAGGAAGTTATGAGCCATATCTTAAACAAAATATTTGGTAATTTTCTTTTTTTACCTGCAATGGAACCTTTTCTTTGCTTCAGTCTAGTATTCCTTGACGATTAAAGTTTAATTGTATGACCTTTTTTTAAGTAAAAAAACGTAACTTTTTAGAACACAGACTAAGGAAAGTAAAACTAAAGGGTAAAATTAACTGAAATATAAAATTAAAGGAAAAAAGTATGAAACCTCCTGCCCTTATTTAATAATATCTTAGTATGTATTCTTGTTGCCGTAAATATCAGTAATTAGGTTTTTTTACGAGCAATTTTTTCTTTATTTATACTGTAGGTATCTAGAAAAAGTAACCCACTAAAATCTGAATCTTTGATTTCTAGTTATAAACCATCCGTTTGAGGCGTTTTTTAGACTTGCTGAATAGGTTTTAACTAGTTATCATAGCTGATGTTGGTGAGTTGAAAGTTAGTACATAAATTAATCTTTGGGGGTAGTTGTGTTTCTAGAAAATGTTTCTTCTATGAACAGGTTTTTGTTGTATTTTTTTGTGACAGGCGTTAATGACGCATAATTTTTTTTCAAAATTTATAAAACGCTGAAAAATTATTTGATGAACAATCAAATGACCTTTGTATATACTCAGACAATAGTCATAAAATCCAATGAAACAGGACAGTAAAATATAACTAAATAATTTAAGATTTTTAGTGCTATAAATACTTCCTATACTATATATAATTGAGGAGAAATAAAAGTTGGATACTGAATAAGATACATACATTTGTATTTTCCCAAATAAATTTCAGACCAAAGTTAAATAGCTATCATATTGTTTCTCGTTGTTGTTTTAATTTTACGCATTATTGCTAAACAGCAAACTTAACTTAACTTAACTAACAAGAAACAGTTAAGAGTGTAGAAGTTATAAGCTGTCGAAGTTTTGTGAAATTATAAAATCAGTATTATCAATATAGCTGCCGATATAAAGTTAAATGAATATAGTTGTCATTTAAAAATGTAGATATGTTTCTAATTACAACTGCATTGATGAATTTTGATGACTCCACCTCTGTAGTTGTCCTATTTGGAAAATAATTTTTCATGACTTTGTTAACCCGCAATAATGATTTGGCAAATATTTCGAAAAATCATAAAACGCGGAAATATTATATTTGGTACGCATGTGACTATTTATAAAACTAACATATATGCTAAGTTTTATTTAATTATTAGTATTAGAGCAATTTTTATTTACTTTTTTATTTAAAAAACCTGATTTGTTTTTTTTGCAAGTTTTTTAAAAAATTGCAAAAAATTGGGAAATAGGAAAGGGGAGTTGAAATCTAGTACATGTGTATATTATTAGTACTCTATGTTTTGTTTAAATACGAAAAGTATATTTATGATTTTCGTTCGATCATAAAAATTAAGGAGTATTGAGCGTGGTCAGTGCTGTAATGGTGACCGCGGAGAATGATACGGATGCATTTACTATCTGAAAACGAGAGAAGCGATTCTGAAGGCATGTTGCAGTATAAATATGGCGAACCGTATTTCTGAGAACGAGGGAAGCGAGTCCGATGCAGGGAGGATGAGCGTAGTGAATCTGATATAATGAGAAAAAGTTCCGAGGTACCCTGTACCCGATTTTTATATATCTACAGTAGTAGGCGATCATTTACTTAAGAATAATCTTTCATAAACTAAGAGCGTGACCTGGGATGTGAACCCTAGCCCTTTGTCTTGTCAAAGGTCAGTGTAAAGACTAACGCTCTTAAAACATCGAACACAGAGACGGCAAGGCCTACTTTGATATGTATGCAAATTTAATTAAACCTAATTAATTATTGGTTTTATTAAATTGAAACATTTCTAATTAAAACAAAAATTTGTAGAAAAGCAAGTTTAGTTGAAATGGAATAGGTTTCTTTAGTGGCACTTGAGTTGATTTGAAGAGAAGAGCAAAAGGTTAAGAGAATCCTAGTAATTTTATCAAACTAAGGACAGTTTATTCTTTGATTTGTATATGTTTCTGACAAATAAACTGTTGTTTAAAGATAAAACCGATTGTTAACGTCAAAGGGAAACTTTGCAACACTTGTTACTGTATAACTAATGTCTACTTGAGACAAGAAAGATGCATGGGTGAAGTAGTGTTAAAATTGGTCGTTTGGGGAAAGTAGAGATGAAACGGGCGTTCTAGAACTGTAAGGGTTTTGTGCCAATGACAGCTTACAAAATGGACCTACCTTGTCTACCTCTACCTTTAGGTTTATAAAGTACAGTCAAGTATACTTTGTTTTCAACTTGAAGTGAATATCAAGAAAATATATATCTAGGTTGACAAAGGCCCATTTATTTTGCGTTTAGAATTGATACGTTACATTTGTTATGGTCCGAAGCAATATAAATAGACGTAGGTTTATTTTAAAATGTGTTTCTGTCTTTTATAGAACAAAGTTGTATTTGAATATAAAACAGGTTTATTTTTTGTCTTTTTAAAGACGTTTATTTATCGAAAACATTGTTTCAAACAATTCGAACAATATAGTTTCGTTCATGATCCAATCATGAACTTAATCATGAACTCTTAATACCATTTAGGTATCTCCGCTCTATGTTCCAGGGGATTTAGGATGAATGCTTCAAATATGCTTGTAATTTTTACAATGTGTCGCGTGTAATTAGTGTTAACACATATTTTAATAATCAATCTAGAAACATATTAAATATTTTTTGTAAATACTCTAATATTTGTTTTAAATTCATATTTCTACATATATAAAAGTGTATTTGATATAAACTTACAGAATTAGCAGATAGTATTGTTTATACAGCTTAACCATTTCTCAGTTATTATAACCTGGCAACATTTCAAAATAATTGTTACAAAGTTAAAATAAATAAAAAGTTTTGTAAGTAATTTGTTCTGAAAATAATATTTCTCTTGGTATTTCCAGCCATCCGGAAATTATTTATTTATTTTTGCTAAAGTTACAAATTAATTCTAAAAATGTTTATGCCCTTTTTTTCTCTTTATTTTATAATAATAATAATAACTATGAACTAATAAATACAGATATTTTCTAGCCCCGCGAATTTCATTTGAAATTTCATGCTTCCTAACTCAGCAATCTATCTGTTGCTTAAATTTTCGTTTTATGCTTTATTATTTGAGCTCCTAATTAAATTCTCTAAATATGTTAGAGGAAAAACTATACAAAAATCGGTTGCGTAAATTTTTCTAGATCGGCTTTGGAGGTTTTACAAAACCTCAGAAACAGATAATTCTGATGAAATTTCGGTTTCCTGTATACCTAAGGTATATATGAGGAAATAATCTATAATTGGCTTGATTTGCTGCCTTTTCGCTTTGTAACATAATATACTTTCTTTGCTCTTCAATTGAGTTTCTGTGTTCCCACTTTTTCCTCAAACTATTATAGCATGTATTTAATAACAAGTTTTACTAAAATAACTTTCTTCAGAGCTTACTTTTTCTTTCAGTTTTTTTGAAGGCGTTATAGATGTTTCTATATCAGTATTTTTTTGTTTCATGGTTCATATGCTTTTATCCTCATCCTGTGTCTGATATAATATTCAAGAAAAGGAAACTTAAAAAGGATATTTCTTTTTATGTAAAAAAGATTCTTGAGAGGTTATAACATGTGTATATTACATGTTTTTTCTCTGCGGGATCCTAACAAGCAAGTTAAAGGTAAAAAAGAGTCCCTCTAAACACGAGTTTATCAAACGCCTTCAAATGCTGCTATCTCTAATATATATATATATATATATATATATATATATATATATATATATATATATATATATATATATATATATATATATATTATATAATATATTATATTATATATTATATTATATATATATAATTATATATATATATTATATATATATATATATATATTATATTATATATATATATATAATATTTCTTTATCATATGTCTTATTATTTATTTAAAAAAAATCCTTTTCTTGTTTTTTGTTGCGTAAACTTGGTAATATTGCTATCCAAAAACAAGATTTTCCGTGCTTTTTTTCTAAAATAGGGCTTTAGGGATACAACTTTTCCTTATCAATACCGTTGGTTAATATGAAAAATAATGAGGTCATGTGATATCAGTAAACATCCGAAACCGGCATTTTAACTGAATAGTCCACTTCAGGAGTGTAAGTCCTTTTGAGTTGGTTTCTGTCTATATGCGTGTATAGAGGAATGAAGATGTATGTATGTGCGTATGCCTGAATATGTTTGTCTGTTGAATTTGTAGCTCAAAGTGTGTTAGAGACTTGAATCCTGACAGAAAAAATAATATAAAGATTTAATATCAAGCAGTGAAATGATTTACGCAAAAGTCAATTTTTCTTTATTAATTTTTCTATGAATGATTTTAAATCTGGATCCCACCATTCAAATTTAAAGTCATCAAAATTAGAAAACATGTTTATAATTGTTAAATGTATAATGTTGAGGAGAATAAGGCATATCACCCTAAACACACCCTTAAAAGTTAAATTAAAATTCGTCCAACGTTTGTCTTCGCAAGTCTTTGTTAAGAATTATTCTCAACAGGGTTCCTCGAAGACGAAAGTTGGTCAAATCTAACTTTTAAGGGTATGTTTAGGGCGATATGCCTTTTTTTCTTAACATTATACATTTAACCAACCTGCGGAGTCGGATCAAAATTACGGGCGTTTAAATAGCGTTAGTGAAAAGTAAATTTACATACTTTTCGATGAGCTTTATGATGATATGCTGAATAATATTTTATCGCTTGTTTGTGTGGACAACTTATTTTATAGTTAAGAAATGATCTTTTAATATAAATAAATGAATAAGTAAATGAATGCCTGCTTTAGGGCTTGGCCTATCGAACGAACCCCATTTCTTCGGTGCCGAAATCGAGGTCTTACAATCATGGCCAGGGAGACAGATATATTTTAATATACGTAATTATATTTATTTACTACTATAACTTTTGAATGGTTAAAATTAGTTTTATAGTACGAGATATTTAAATAAATTTGCATAGAAACTTTTTGCCATGCTTAGGAGATTATTTTAACTAGTCTACATGATACTTTGCTAAAATTGAAGGGAAAATTAATTATAAAATAGTTATGAATTATCAGCTCTTCTAGTTATAAAAAAAATCTAATCACTCGTTAGAGAAATAATCCTTGAAGAGAAATGGATTCTCATTTTGTAAGAGAAAAGAAAGAAATGCAACATGGCATATGAAGAAATAAGGACTGAGACATATACCTTGGGGAGCGCCTTAGGTTCATTAGTGGAAAGCACTAGAGAAATATGCTTCTCATTTTTACCTCTCGAGTTTCTACTATAGTGGTAGAAAAAAACCATTATAATTAAAGCAAAACGAAATACAGACAAACCTAAATAAAGTTTAATTAAATATTAATTAAGTTAAATAATTAAAATATTTAATTACAACTAAGTTAAGTAAGTGTGTTGTTATAAAGGTGTTTGTAAATTGTTTAATCTCTTAATTATTCTTTGGCATACTTAATATTGTAGATATTTTACAGCTCGAGTTACGTCGCTTTAGAAAACTGTTTAACATTAGTGTTCCCTGTCTTTAATTACAAAACCCTTCTGTTTCTAACTCGAGTATCAGTGGGAAATAAAGTTAAAAGAAAATAAGTGCAGAGAGTCAAATTATATTTTCCTTTTGAAATTACATTTTAAGTTTGAGAATTAATTGTATGTTTTTTTCAGAATAAAAAAACGAGATTTTCCATTGTCTTCCTTTAGTATTGTTAAATTAATGTTGGCAATAGTATAATTATATGTTATTGTGAAATCTAAGTTTTGAGTGTCTTGTAATTGTTGTTCAGCTCCACTGTTGGACTACTTTTGACTACTCGAATCTTGCTAGGTCATCAGTAATATAACATAAGTACTACAAACTAGATGACATTCTGAAGTAGTAAAGCACTTCATGTATCAAAAGAGAGCTTGATTTAAGACTATTTTTTGTCAGCCGTTTAGAAATATTTTTGTTTCTATTATATAAATGGTAAAGCCAATGGCGCTAGTTGAGCTTAAGTTGTTGCAACAACTTTCTTTGATAATAATTTAAATTGGAAGACGTACATGGTCTTCAAATACATAATTTTATTCAATCGATTTGAAATAAAAAGATCAGCAAACACTTATGCAATAAATGGGGACTTTATCTTTACGTTAATTTTGTAATAGTCCTAGAACACTTGTAAACCTACCCAAGGGTGAGCAAAAGCGGACGGTGGGAGTCTTACGGAGCATTAGGATCTTAGATAGTCTTAGCTGCGACTGACCCACTAGACAGATTGATTGAATGATTACTGATTTATTTTTCCACGCAGAATAAGGACCATAAGTTCCTCTCTTTCATAGAGATCCAAAGCAAGAACTAACGCTAATTAACAGCAAGTATCGACGGTAGCTAAAGTTGAAATTCGACGAGTGTATTATTTTAATAGAAAAAACAAGTTTATAAAATTTTATTTTAATATGCCTAGTACGAATTCGGGATTGTTGTATCACAAGCGTTATGCAACTTTCAGCATCTCCATGGGGGACCGCTGGTAATAAAACCTATTTATTTATGCCTGAGCTCAAGCGATGCGAGTTCGACGACATTATGTAATATAAATTAGGCGAGATATTTATATTCTGAAAGCGAACGAAGCAAGTCCGAAGGAATGAACATAAGCCTAGTGACGTTAAGCGTTCCATACGAGTTCCAAAATAACTCGTACGCGATTTTGTTCTATTTTCCCATTAACTTATTGCTTTCATTTTCTTATTCTACTTACTTGAATCTATTTTTAAAATGTCTTAACCCTTTCTGGACAAACTGTTTGAATCCTCTCTACTGATACTACTCTCTATGTCGGTAAGAAGAAATGTAAAAACGGTAATATACTCTTTTATTAGTTTTTTGAAAAGCAACGAAAGGATGTTTCGAAAAATTTATCTTAAAACTTTTTAAAACTAAAAAAGCTTTTTTAAAAAAAATGATAAAGGGGTAGCGGGTCGTAAATTTTTTTGCTTTCTCTCTGTAGAAATAAGGGGTTTTTCGGATTGGTTTTTACAGCTTAAGCATTTAGACAGTTCGCGTGAGTTTAGACTGACTAGACAGTATAAGCTTTCTTTCTAAAGTTTTGTAACACGCAACTCACTCTGTTTCTTATATAAGAAACATAAACAATCTTCTTCTCTTCACAAAAAAAAGTGTAATAAAATATATACTAAGCACAAAAAATACATTAAATAATTCAAAAAGATGCCAGGAGAAATATAAATGTATCGTAAGTACATCTAATGAGTTTTTTAACACGAAATACGTGTGTGTTAATTAATAAACGTAATACGATTTACAAACCATAAGGTCCTAGGATTTAGAGGACCATAGAGTAGAGTAAGAAACCCAAATTTCTGGTGGCTAATGCTCCATACCATTTGTATATTGTCCTGCCCCGATACTATAGTATCGGGGCAGGACGATATATAAATGGTATACTACGATACTACGATATACAAATGGCCCGATACTATAGTATCGGGGCAGGACGATTTACAATTTTATTTTTTTAAGTTCTGAAAAAATTACACATTTAAGTTGTTGTACTCAAGAAACCAAACATTTATAGTTCTGGTAATTTTTGCCTACATAGCTATATATTCAAGATATAATACATGAAGTTATAAAAAAAATAATCTTTGCAGCTGAGTGAGAAATAGTTTAGTAAGAGAAAGGCTAGATAATATTTAGATGGGCTGTGTATTTTATGAATGCTACAATTTTTATTGAAAATTGTTTTCGTTTTTTATAAAACTTGAATAGTGATAGTAATTTTAAAATTGTGCTGAGTCGGCATAATGTCCAGCTCCACAATTAATGGCCATGAATGGGTTTTCTTACTCTACTCCATGGCCTTGTAAATCCCATGACCGTATTGTTCAATGGTTAAATCTTATAAGTAGAATATCACCCCTAGGCTTCCGCACTATAATATAACAATATGAAGTCCACGTTGTAAAGAATATATTCTATTTTAATATTTTTTAAGGGCATATGAATCTATTTAGCTTTATTTATAAGCTAGTGCGGTTTCTAGCTTAATTCTATCGAATTTTATTTCGTGAAAATACTTCAATCTAATTTTATTAGCTTCGACCCTTACGTTATGTTTTGCAACCAAAGTATGTTTATTAATTGATTAGATTGATTAATTGATTGATAAAGATATTATTATTATTAATTGATTAGGACTTTCTTGGAATATCTTAAGTTAGACGCAATGGTGCAAAACGTTTGTAAATTATCTACCTCATCAATCTATATTTTTCACTGTTTTTCAGAGCAAAGAATAGAATGAACAACCATTTATTAAATCAAAATATAAAATATAATTAAAAATATTATCGATCTTTAGAAAATACTTATAATCTAAATCAGCCGAAGCTAAGGTCTGATAAGTTAAAAGTTTAACTTTTTCCTGTTTAAATTTTAAGTTCATTCCTTTTAGATATGCTTCCAGAACATAACCACGTTTAAATTTAAACTAAGATTTTCTAATTACCACATTTATTTTACTAAAAGTGTAGTCTAATTAGGGTAAAGCGCAGGTGGAGTGTATTATAATAATCAATACGAAAAAGCCACTCCACAAAGTTTATTTAATAAAATTCAAAACCGGCTTTCAACCTAATCGGTCATCATCAGTGCCGGAAAGAAGAATATATAGATGTAGGTGAGTCTATGATATCATGACTGAGACTGAGTCTAATGATGACCGTTTAGGTTGAAAGCCGGTTTTGAATTTTATTAAATTAACTTTGTGGAGAGGCTTTTTCGTATTGATTATTATAGTCTAATTGTTAATTTAATGGGGAATTTGTATTTTTCTAAATTATATTTTTGACGAGGAAAAGTTGTATTCTCTAATATATTTTTACATGCAATGCATGTAGTTTCTTATAATCATTTTTTTTTTTTTTTTGTTAAATGTACCGTATATTTTATTTATAAATACTGACTATTGTTTCCTTTTGTGTAATTTTAATTTCTTATCTTTATTGAAGAGAGCGAAGTATAAGTTTAATGAAGTAGATGATTTAAAAACTTTTTGCCTCATGATGTCAAAATTAATAAATTTTACAATTAATTAATATCACAATACTGAAATTGTTAAAAACTTTTTTGTTACTCTGAAAACCCAAACGACAATTCTTACTTTGTTTAGTTAAGGGGAGTAGAAACTATCACATTTATTTTTATAAAAGATGATATTTCTAGTAAGTACTGTAACTTTGTAAAAGTTAAATTATTTGGATATATATAAAGGCGTGTTTATTCTTTCCAAACTAAGTATATTTTAAAAGGCTATCATCGAGCTCAAACGTTAGCATTCGAATTAGTAAAACCAACAGTTTGAGACTTTTTATTAGTTAAAACTCCATAGGAGAAACATTGCTTTAATTTACCCTCACATTAAAAACGAAGGAACATTTAAAAAAGCGCATAATTAGTTTTTACCTGGGCATTTATTTCCTGAGTTTTCTTTAAATGTGGTCTAGTTTATATAGTTACTTGCAACAAAATAACGTTACTTGGTTATTTAACAGAAGCGCTGGAGGAAAAATAACTGACTAACAAGGTTATAAAAGCGTACTCATTTTATTTTGCAAGGTTTTTGCCCTAAAAGTTACAAATCTTCCGGTGAAATTTATGTTCCCGACGTTTCTTTCTCTCTGTTAAAAACATTTTCAGAAACGTTTAACATTTAAATTTTGACTAAATTAAATACACTCTAAAGACATAGTGTACTGCAATTACTCGAAATGTGCAATATGAGTGGTCGTTGTTACGAATCAGCATCAAAATGTTCTGTGCCTCTGAAAATAATTCCAATAGGGTAAAAAAACGATTCTTTGTTATTCATTTATGTATATATGTTTATTGTTTTTAGTATTTGTCTCCATTATAATTGATAATATTTAATTTTATGACACAGGATGGGACATAATAAATTTTCTCAATTTTGCATTATAACTACATATCGCCTTCCTTAGAAAATAATTAATTACAATCAAAGGTTTTTGTAGTATGGTTTTTGTGTTTTTGGTTTTTTCTGTGTAGGTAGAAATTATTCCCAATCATTATAATCTTTTTAGAATTTCTCATAGTAGAATTGACTCAGTTATTTTTTTAACGGTGTATGTAAGTAGCTTTATTTTTAACTTCTCATGAGCATGACTTATTAGTAATTTTTTTTAACATCTATGCTTTGATTGTAATTAATTCTTTTCTTTTTAGGTTTATTTAACATGAATATGCCTTGTATTGCTAAGGAAGGCGAAATATAGTTATAATGCAAAATTTAGAAAATTTATTACGTCCCATCCTGGGTCATAAAATTAAATATTATATATTTTTATTTATTACAAATGCCACTTATGTGGATGTAACACGTCATTGTAATATACATATACAAGTATAAAAAAAATAAAATTTTATTAAACACACAATACACAATAAACTTAACAACTAGACATACATTATTTCATTTTTTTTTTTAATTTAGTTATAGGATTGAGGACGGGAAAGGTAGTCTTGTAGGGTGTAAGGAGCTAGGAAAGCTAGGAACAACTTTAAAGGGGAGGAGAAACATATTGTAACCTTTAGTGGAAGATTTGGAACTTTAAAGTACGTCATGTTCTTTGTATGACTATAAGGTTGTCACTAAGTTCCAGTCGATGCAGAGTTTGTGTAAAAAAATCGTATACGGGTTCGTATACGATGATCGTATGATGTGAGGTCAAATATTTTTTTGAAATATTAAATTTGACCTTGTGGGAAAACGG
>JACMZG010001913.1:30417780-30457780 GCA_018340805.1 Microvelia longipes
TTTAATGCTCACAGCTACATGTGGGGTTCCTCTAAGACCGATAGTAAAGGACGCATTATTGAAACTTTTATTGATGAGGAAAATCTATATCTGTATAATGACAACGAGCGAACCTACCTGGACTCTAGAACTGGAAAATACGAGGCATTAGATTTAGTACTAAGTTCCCCTCAGCTGGTGAAAATGGCCGACTTCAATATATCGCCATACCTGTATGGTAGTGACCACTTCCCGCTTTGGATAACGTTGGATCCTAAAATAAGTCACCAAGAAACCCCTTTGACTAAGTGGGTATTTAGTAAAGCAGACTGGAATAAATTTAAAGAAACTATTTCCAATCAGAAGCCATATCAGGAAAACTTTGAAAAACATCGATCAACTTCTAGATTTTATTACAACAACAATAAATAAAGCAGCAAAATCTGCTATTCCGCAGACTATCATTGGGAAAGGAAGACCAAAAGTACCTTGGTGGACAACTAAGTGCCGCAAAGCATTAAGAGATCGGCGCAAAGCCTTTTGGAAATTTAACAACTCTCCAACTCATGAAAACCTTTCAAAATTCAAAAAAATCCGAAACGAATGTCAAAAAATATTGTTTGAAGCTAAAAAAGAATCATGGCAACAATATATATCATCAATTAACCAGCACACAGATGTCTCAGAGGTATGGAGGAAAGTAAAAACCCTTTGGGGTAGGCACTCTAGTCTACATACTCCAACCTTACAATCAGGAAACGGACTAGTTACTGATCCAAAGCAAGTGGCACAACAACTAGCTAAACATTTTTCTACTGTAAGCGCTACAAAATCATATCCTGAAAACTTCCAAAAAATAAAAACAAAAGCAGAGAAAGAATCCCTAAATTTTAACTCTGATAATAAAGAAGACTACAACCAAAACTTTAGCTACTGGGAACTAGAAAATCCTTAAAAAACACATCAGCTGGACCTGACCAAATTTACAACATTATGATAAAGAACCTTCCTACGTCATATTACAAATATATCCTTGAACTTTTCAATAGGGTCTGGAATGAAAACGAATACCCGGAGAGTTGGAGAGAAGCAATCCTTATTCCAATACCTAAACCAGGAAAGGACCCTACCCAAGAAACATCTTACAGACCAATTGCAATGACTAACACCTTAGGTAAACTGTTAGAAAAAATGGTAAATTCGCGTTTGATTTGGGTTTTAGAATCAAACCAGCTATTATCTCCTAGACAAATAGGATTCAGGAAAAACCAATCAACTTTGGATCACCTCGTTGCTCTAGAAACCTATATTAAAGATGGGTTTGCCCAACAGAAAATTACTTTGGGGGTCTTCTTTGATTGCGAGAAAGCGTACGATCGCACCTGGAGACACCAAGCATTGAAACAACTATACAAATTTGGACTAAGAGGTAATATGACAAATTTCATTCAAAATTTTCTATCCAGAAGAACATTTAGGGTAAGGATTGGTGGCACATACTCAGACTTCTACGACCAGGAAAATGGAGTCCCTCAAGGAGCGGTGATTAGTGTAACCTTATTCCTTCTGGCTGTGCACAGTGCCACATGTGAAATACCGTCTTGTGTAGAATCACTCTTCTTTGTAGATGACTTTACGGTCCTCTTCAGGTCAAAAAGTGTAAATTCAGCAACAACGGCGATACAGCGGTGTATAAATAAACTAAATAGCTGGGCTGAAAATAATGGCTTGAGTTTTTCACCTACCAAAACAAAAGCAATACTATTTGCTCAGAGAAAAAGACCACTGACACCCAGGCTGTTTTTATTACGTAAAGAAATCCCACTAGTAACTGAAGTTAAATATCTTGGCCTCACTCTAGATGAAAAGCTTTCGTGGAAACCTCACATCGACAATGTAAAGAACAGATGTTCACGTGACTTAAAACTGTTACGCATCATTCAGGCCCAAAAATGGGGAGCTGATCGCAAAACACTTTTACTCCTGTACAGACAATTAATAAGATCCAAAATAGACTATGGAGCTATAGTATATAGATCTGCCAAAGAAAGAATCTACAGAAGTTGGATCCAATACATAACTCCGGAATACGAATATGCACTGGAGCATTTAAAACAAGCCCTATACCATCTCTTCTAGTTGATGCAAACGAACCTCCATTACAATTACGTCGAGACCAACTAGCCCTTGCCTATGCCTACAGAAAGTTTCAATTCCCTCACCATTATGTCACACCCAAAATACAAACACCAAAATACCACAGATATTATGAAAGAAAACCTCATTTAACCAGACCGCTCGGACACCACCTTAAAAACTTGATCACAACATATGAAATAGACAACTCACTAGCCGTGCGAAGGCACGGGCTACGCATTTACAACCAGCTCAGGTCAAATTGAACAGTTTAAAGGAAAAAAAGTAGTTCTATAACTAATATAGAACTAGAAGCTATAAAGAAGGGGCTAGAGTACGCCATAACTAACTGCAAAAAGGACATAATCGTACTTACCGACTCATCCAGTGGACTACAAGCTATGAACAATCTATACAGCCAGAACAATATCATAATTGAAATTAGAGAAAAGATAAGGTCAAACAACTTAAATGTAAAGTTTTGCTGGGTACCTGGCCACTCTGGGATCCTGGGGAACGAAACAGCTGACAAGCTGGCTAAATCTGCTATTTCCAATGGACAACTTTCGGAAACTTTGGTGACAATAAATGACGTTAAAGCAACCCTAAGACTTAAACTAAATGAACGGTGGCAACATATATGGGATTCTCTAAGTAATAACAAACTTTATTCTGTCAAACCTATAATAGGAGAGTGGGGGACTTGCTATAGACAAAACCGACACGAGGAGACTGTCCTCTGTAGATTAAGACTTGGTCACACTCGACTGACTCACAGCTATCTGTTTTCAAGGGACCAAGAACTGCCTAAATGTAGACTTTGTAACGACTTACTTACGGTCAAGCATTTTCTAATCGACTGTACTAGACTGACACAAACCATGAAATCACAAAATTCCCTCAAACTTACCTGACCTTTTAGGGAATGACGAAACCAATATCAAAAACTTATTTAATTAACTAAAAGAAACTGATACATTGGCTGAAATTTAAACCTTATCAATCCTTATTACCAATCTATGGTATTAATCCTTTTATGTATTATTATTATTATTATTATTATTCTTATTATTATTATTTATTTTTTTTTTTGCTTTTCACTTATCCCTGTTTTTATTTGAAACACCCATTCTCTTGTTTTTGTCAATTAACCCCCTTCAAATTTAATCTTTATAAATTAATTATTAAACTAATCCAACTTAAAAATTTGTCTTATGCTGTCCATCAAAAACTGTCCCAAAAAAAACATCTTTACCTTTATGTTGTTTTTCTTGTCTTACCAATGTTAATTATAGTTGTTGCGTGGAGCTAATAATGTCTAATTAAGCACCACAATTAAATAAATAAATAAATAAATATATATATATATATTATATATATATATATATATATAATATATATATATATATATATATATATATATATGTGTGAAATTCGTATATTATTTTGTACAAAAAATGAACTTGGAGTTTATGCTCGTGTTCTGTTTTTAATATAGCCAGCTTTCGTTGCACATGAAATTAGTACTTGACTAGTAGCTAACATCGATCTTACTAAATGCATTCGTATTTATGTAAATTTACTTAAATATTATGTTTTTTTGTTTTTACAGGGGAGGTTGAAAGGCTACTGCGAGAATATAGACAAAACCAAGAGCTGGTGCGAAATATCGGAGCACATTACTATCAGATCATATACCCGGTACAGCTCAGGCATCATGAGAAAATGGGCATCTCAACCAGGGAGGTAGGGGCACTCAAGGTATGTATCAACTTCATCGTCTGATAGATACTTTTTTAATTAAATTTATTTTTTTTAACCATTCTACGTTCTACAATGACGAAGGAAGAATCCTATAAAATGTACAAATTATTGTGATTGTTTGTGAAAACACAATCATTTTCCCATATACCTACGGAATTATGAAGAAAATTAACAATAGATGCGCAATGCACAAAGATTTTCCTGCTACATCATTTTTTGGTTATTCTTCAAAAATCACTTATTTTAAAAACTGATTTACAATTAACATGCTGAATTTGCAGTTTAATTAATGAATTAATAGGATCAGTATCAACATTTCATGTATTTATGAAGGTTAAAGGAATGATCTGAGATGCATGCGAGTATACGTCATTGTTAAAAAGAATCAAAATATTACGTTGCATTTTTAATGCATTATTATTTTTCTAAACTCACTTTTTTTCCTATATATACCGTAGGTATATAGGACAAGTATTGTGTTAGCAAAAAAATTCAAAACCGGGGGAAAACCGATATTATCCGTTCCAGGCGTTTTAAGGCCTCCTTAGTGTTTTTCACAATGTTGTCTATCTGTGTGTATGGTTGTGTGTGTGTGTGTCTGTTATGTTCGTAGCGCCCGCCCAATGTATTTATGCTAGATAGTTGAAATGTTTTCAAAAATCAGTCTACCGCTTTAGTTGTGATATTCGGAAAATATTTTTTATAACTTTACTAACCCGCTTTAATAACTCAGAAAAATATCGACAAATCATAAAACGCGGACTATGTACAAGACTAACATATATGTCATATATGCCAATGTTGTATCTCATTATCACCATAAGTTCAATTTTTATTAAATGACTTGTGAATGTTTTTTAAATAATTAGAAAAAATTGTAAAATGGTCTAATTGAGTTTAAATTTAGTACAAGTGCATATTATTACGTAATAAATAAATACATTAAATTTCGTTTTAATACAACAAGTATATCCATGGGTTTTTGTTGGATCATAAAAATAAAGCAGCATTGAGCGTGGTCAGAACTGTATGGGTGACCGCTGAGAATGACACGGATGCATTTACCATCTGAAGACGAGCAAAGCGAGTTTTAAGGCATGTTGCAATATAAATTCTGCGAATTGTATATTCTGAGGACGAGCGAAGCAAGTACGAAGCAGGGAGGATGAGCGTAGCGATTCCGATGTAATGAGGAAAAGTTCCGAGGTACCCCGTACCCGATTTTTTATGTTTAAGTCGTACAAACAGGCTTAAATTAATTTAAAAATCAATATCATAGGATAAAAATTGTAACATGTTTTGAAACGTACACTATAGTAGTGAAACTCTTGACTAGGTTTTAGCGTTTCTAGTTTGCATATCAATCTAGACGATGTTAAATCTATGCTATCTAGTATTCAAGAGCACTTGAATATAAATAAGAGCTACATCAGCGCTCTCAATTCTGCGGAATTCAACTCAACTAGAAATTTAAACAATGATATCGTTTCCCCACTTGAACAATATGCCTCTGATACAAATGGCCATTGATTTTTTTAAGTAATTTGAAAGACGGATGGATATTCCTGTTGTACTGGAAATTTATCATCTACTATTGTTGTGACTTCAATTTTAAAAGGTGAAATTTAAATTTTCCACTAATCCTCTTTTCTAGTATTCCATCTATTTTCCGATATTCCCCGTCTCACAGACTATGATTATTCAAAATAGGATTTTCCAGACATGACTATATTCCATTTTCAATTACTTCCTAATCTATTCTACTGGTAAAAGTATTGAGTTCGCTTTTAAATTCATTTTTTAACCTCTGTACAACAGTAGATGAATAAATATCATAAATTACTATGCATGGCTTATTTCCTTGACATTCAGAGACATAATAAACTTTAGAAGTAATTTAAGTCAGTTTGATTTAACTTTAACTAGGTTTCTATTGTAATTTAGTTCTTTCTACTTTCAAGCATAGATAAAATACCTATTGGAACTTAGTTCTTAACTTTATATTGCATACATACAACAAAAATAATTATGAACACTTTTAAGTTGAATACAGTTATATTTTAAACTAATTTTTATAATAAAACTTTTTGCACACAATTTATTGAGATTTCGTCGATGATTATTTTTGGACTGTTGACAATAAGCTATGTCTGTCGTCTTTAATTTGCTGAATTGATGACTATCTTCAACAAGTTTTGGGCTTAAAACGTACACAAGTCATTCGATATAAAACTGAACTAATACTGATAATGAAATAAAACTTATGTTAGATTTATATATGTCTACATGCGTGTCAAATTTTATACTGATATAAAAGTTTTCCGCATTTTATAAAGTCATATTTGTGGTTTAATTTCGTCATAAAAATATTTTCCAGATAGCACAACTAAACCTATAGACTAATTTTTGTACAAAGTTTCATCTATTTAACATAAATATGCTGGAAGCTTAATGATAAAAAACCAAGTAGGAGGCATTAAAACACCTGAAACGGTTAATTTACGTGACATCCCGGTTTCGGATTTTTTCGCAACCATAGTACTTTTTCTATATACCTATGAATATAGAGTATCTATGTATATAGGTATAAATGAGGTAAAGTATAAAGTTAAGCGTACGTTGAAACTGGATTGAAGTGAATCTTATTGGATGTTAACAGAACGAGTAAGACAAATGTTGACAAAGAAAAAGACACAAGATGATTAGAAGGACAAAGAGGCAAAACAAATGTGTAAAATGTGTAAAGGTCTTAAGTAAAATATTCATATCCAAGGCTGGCACTGACCGAACACATTTTTTTCGAAGCAATGCGGGGCTTTTTGTACCCCGTGGTATCTTTTGACTGAAATAACATAGAAATTTACAATATAGTTTACGCAAAGATTATATCGAAACAATATTACATTTAAAATTACAACTCTTTATCTTCTAAAGTTGACTAGATATTTTGCTTTGAAAACGACTATTTTCGACCCTGATTGATGGACTGTGTCAATGACTCACTCATCATAATTCTAAGACACTTCTAATAATCGTAGAAACTTGAAATTTGGAATCAGGTTAGGAATTTTTTGATAAAGCAAGAAAAGTTTTGCAATATTTTAATCTGATCTCCTAAATATATTACCTCTGATATATAAAAGTTATGGTTTATGAAGACTTCATTAACAGCTTATGTTTCATAATTTGTAACATGAAAATATATACGTCTGTTAATAATAGAATGACTGTATTATATAATTAATATATTTTTCTTACTTCTTTATTATGTTTGTTTAAAATTTTAAATAATTTTATCTTAATACTATATAAGGTTTTATTATGAAGCATCAATTGTTACGAATATTTCTAAAGCAAAAGGAGTTATTTCACACGTTGGGAAGTAAGAAGGGCTCAAACCTAAATCACCTAATGTTAGCCCATGAAAACCTGCTTTTTAACTTCAGGAAGTTAAAGTATGTATATATATATATATATATATATATATATATATATATATATATATTATATATATATATATATATATATATATATATATATTTATATAATATATATTAATAAATATATATATATATATATATATATATTATAATATAATATATATATATATATATATATATATATTATTAATATATATTATATATATATATGTATATTTGATCTCTATCTGGCTGATATGACTTATCTTAATTATTAGAACTAAATTGTATTTTCTTCTCTAAGTATTGATTAAAAAAAATTTTCTCTTTCTATAATTGATAATTGTATGTTACCAAATTTTTAGCGAATTTCCTTTAGGAAAAAATTCGCTAATGGGATAGGCGTCATGGCGAACCTCGGACCATGACAAAAATCCGTTTCAGAGGTCCCTAATGACGAAAAAAAAATTTCGCGAGACTATTATATATATATATATATATATATATATATATATATATATATATATATATATATATTATATATATATATATATATATATATATATATATATATATATATATATATATATATGTATATATATATATATATATATATATATATATATATATATTATATAATATATATATATATATATATATATATATATATATATGTATTTCTAGACACTTTCTTGTAAACACTCTATCTTTCGAACGGATTATTATTTTTTAACCAAACTTAGTATAAAAATCAACCTTGGGGAGGACACGAACCCTATTGAAAACCAGGTTTTAGTGACGTCATTAACCCGGTTTGCTGAGTCAGCGAAATTTAAAAAAAATCAGCAAAGTTCAGGGTAAAAATCAGCAATCTTTATTGCCGCGAAAGAGGTCAATATTTATGTTTTTTGAGACGCTGAATCGAATGAAACCGGTCCGAAATCGATACGACCACTCTAAGTGACCTAAAAAGTCGAAAAAACCACAAAAATTATAGAATTACGGTCGTTAAAAATTAAATTTCGACTATGGTGTTGTTTTCAATGTTTATTGGGCCTCTGAGTTGAATGCCAGTGGTCAGGAGTAAATACGACCACTCAAACGCTGGGTACCTTGGTTCACATCCTGGAAGGGTCGATAATTTTTTGTCGTTTTTTTTTACTTAATATAAGTTTACAACTAGATAATAATTCTGGCGCGGTGGTCCGCATGTCGGGCGAATTTCCTTTGGATGCGAAAACTCAAACCCAGAGTACCTGGGTTCAAATCCTAGTAGGGACAATAATTTTTTATCGTTTTTTACCTAATATAAGTTTAAAACTAGAAAATAATTCTGACGCGGTGGTCCGCATGTCGGGCGAATTTCCTTTGGATGCGTGTTTCCGTGCTTTTTACATTATATAAGTTTACAACTACTAAATAAATAATTCCGGCGCGGTGGTCCGCTGTCGGGCGAATTTCATTTATAATGCGTGTTTCCGTGCTAAACAACTGCATGGTTCTTGCTTATGCAAGAACCATGCCCATTGCGTGGTTCCGGTTCATGCTTTAGAACCTAAGCAGTTACTCAATTGTCAAGCATTGCTCGTAACTCATTTTGTCTGTATTTTCCAAAGGAAATGCGCTAAAACCTTTAAAGATAACTGACTAAGTTTAAAAATAAGTAACTAAGCTTTAAACTAGTGCAAATAATAGTGCGTACTTCTCATTTTTTGTACAAACGCATAGTTTTGAGGCATAGTTTTGTACAACCAACGGGATAGTTATGCGCATTTCCTTTACTACTTAGGCACTTCCAGCCTACTACTTGTTGATTATAAAAATAAAAAATAAATGTGTGTGTTAACTAATGTATTTAAACATCTATGCTAAGAAGAAGTTAGTTAAATATGGTGAGTTGAAACAGGTTCTTAATCTTTCAATATCAGAAAAAGATTTGTCGACATGTCTAGTCAAGGGTTTTATTTAAAATGCTTGTGTTAGAGTTTCGTTAATTTGTATGTGTAAACAAATAATTAAGATGTGCTGTGCAGGTATCAACACACGAAATAACAGACATTTGTATTTATCAATAATCATCTACATGTGACTTTTAGAAAGTAGGCACTTTTAAAATTTACACGTCTTAAGTTCAAGCTATGTAAATCTAAATTTCCTGCAAAAAGAAATGAGATCCCAACTAAAACACCCCTTGAAAAATGTAGCCAAGTTTTAGGTAAAAAATTATATCATAATTTACGCCAAGTCTATTTATTGACTATTTTCACAAATTTTGTGGAATTTAGAAGTTTATTTAATATCCGCAATATATGCACATAACCACATAAAAGTCCTTCAAATTTTAACAGAAAATCAATTTTTGACCTGGCACGAACGCTAAATAAATAAATGCGTAAAAGAATAAGAAAATAGGTAACACAGTATTAATTTTAGGAAGAAAGTCAGGATTAATTAGATTTACCTTTGTGTTCTTCACAAGTTAAAAATTTATTTTCGGTTAAAAGTTTGTAGGGCTTTTATGTGCACACGTTAATGCGAATATTAAATTACTCTGTTTATACTTTAAGATTTGTGAAAATAGCGAATTAATAACTTTTTGCCCAACTTGGCTGCATTTTATCACGATGGATGTGTTTTTGATTATTTTTTTTTATCTTTTAATGTATATACGTAAACCTAAATTACAATAAACGAGGAAACCTACGTAAATTATTACACAAAGTATATGAAAATAAACATATGAGATTTATATTAATATTATATTATTTATCATTATTTATATTATTTATCGTATAAATAATACGAGATTATATGAGAATATAATAATGTTTAGTCTATTATGAAACTCTTATAGCAATACATTGTTTTCAATATAGAATTATGTTTCCATGTTATATGTTACTTGCTATAGTAAACTGTTGCTACATATTTGGTTGGTAGGTAATAGGTTTAAACAGTAAGAGGTTTATCTTCTTCTTGTTATATGCTTATATTAACATGAGCTTTATCTCAATTATTAACATATTATTTGCATAGTTAAATTTGTATATTATAGGTCGTCTAAATAATATACTTAAAAGTTTAAAGGTTTTAGTTTATTTTATTGAGGGTTTATTAATAATATAGACCGCAGCTAAAGATATTATTTATAATATAGTTGTAAAAAAACAGAAGGCTCTTGGCCTCTTTGCCGTTTCATCGCCTCGGTGCTTTTCGCCTCTCTTATTTACGTTTTACTCATTTTAGTGACTTTCCTTTGGAAACAATTCGCTAGGGGAATTTTAATTCGCTATAGTCCGAGAAACCTCGCACAATCGCCAAAAACCGTTTCAAAGGTCCCTGATTACAAAAAAAATCATATATATATATAATATATATATATATATTATATATTATATATATATATATTATATATATATATATATATGTGTGTGTGTGTGTGTGTGGGTGTGTGTGTGTGTATAATATATATATATATATACACACACATATAATATATATATATATATATAATATTTTAATAATTATAACTTACAGAAGGTGAAAAATAATTTTAAGAGTTTCGGATTTTCCGACAAGTTTTCTTCATCAGCTAAAGTAGCTGGAGGTTCTAGGACGACAGCCAGTAGAACTAACATACATGGCTTAAAGTATATTGTTAGCCCAAGAATAGAAGACTAGAAAAAATTCTTGTTGTTGGCCGACTATTAGCGATCTCTAGCGGAGGGTTGGTTATAGGAGGTACTACTTTTAAAAAGTAGGGGGTGGTGAGCTCTAATAGGAAACAATTAAACCACACACGTGTTTAAATCATAACTGCGGACATTACAAATGCAGAAAACAGTGCTTAGCACTTCGATGCACCCGAGAACGAGCCATTTCTTGTTCGTTTCTAGGGAAACTTGGTACTAAAAATCAACCTTAAATATTGTCCTTCATAAAGTTGATTGTTGATTATTGAAAACCAGGTTGTTTGGATGTAACTAACCCGGTAAATTGAGTTGACAAAATTCTCTAAAGAATTAACAAAATTCATGGTTGTTTTTCGCGGGAAAAAATATTTGTATATGTCTTTTTTGGGGCGCTAAATCAAATGAAACCGGTCCAAAATCGATACGACTAGTCTAATTGACAACATATAGAAAACCATAATAAATTACGGTAGTTAAAACAATTATAGTAGTATTAGAGTAGGGTGTCGTTTTCTATGCATTTTGGGGCGGAATTGAATAAAACCTGTCCAATGTCGATACGACAACTCAATTTTTCAAAGGAAATGCGCTAAAACATTTAAACAAAAACACAAGCCGAGCATTAAAATAGTGCAAATAATGGTGTACACGGCTAACTTTAGGGGGAAAGTTTTATATAACCAGGATAATTATGCACAATTCCTTACAAAGTTTTAACTCTCTAGCATAAATACACTGAGAGCTACACACACACACATATATACAAACAGACATCTTTGTGAAAACTACTCAGGAGGCCATAAAAACACCTGAAACGGATTATTCCGGTATCATTCCGGTTTCGGATAATTGCAAACACAATACTTTTTCAATGAATATCTACGCTATAAGAGAGGGAACGTAAAAATCTCTTGTTGGTACTTTTAAACAAAAAATCAGGTTCGGGGTACCTTGGATCTTTTCCTCATCACACCTGATTCGCTACGCTCATCCTCCATACATTGTCTCGCTTCGCTGGTCCTCAGAATATACAAATCGTTTAATTAATACTGCAACATCTCTACGGACTCGCTTCGCTGGTCTTAGCCACGTGCTAGAAAAAATCTGAAATTGATGGCAACATTTTATCATTTTTTATGATTTTTCTAAATTCTTGCTAAGTCATTTTAGCGGATTTATAACGACATAAAAATTATTTCTAAATAGCACAACTTAATAGACAAAGGGTCTTTTGTACTAAAGGTCAAATCTCAAGCATAAATACACTGGACTAGAAGATGCGATGATAACAGACACCCACACACATACAGCCAAAGAACTTTGTGACAACCACCGGCCTTAAAACACCGGTGACATCCCGGTTTCAGATTTTTTCGCAAATATAATAATTTTCCTGTATACCTACGGTACAAATGAGAAAAAGCGAAATCACCTATTAATGTTAAAAGAAATCTCTTGTTTGTAATTTTTAAACAAAATGAAAACTTCTTTTTTTAGTTTTTCTCTAATGGATCTATTTTATTTGAAAAGAGTTAATATTTATGAGAAGAATTATTAACTAAATAAACTTATAACTTGAATTTATGAATTATTTTGGATGTACTAACTTAATAATACAGTCTAAAAGCAATAAGTTTAATATTTTACATGGAATTACTTAAATTTTAAATCGCTGGGCAAATTGAATTTTCTTCTTGTCGAGTTTAAGCGTCTTAAGGAGGAAAAACTTTGAAAACGCTTGTTAAGCGGATAGGTGAAGATTTTCCAGGAGCTTTTCTTATTGTTTTGTTTAAAGCCGGGTAGGTGCTCAGGGAAAGCCTAGACTAAAGCAGATTTATTTTATTTTCTAAAAAGCAAGGTTTTTTGTTACAAATAAACAAGAGAGGGTACTTCAGTCAAGTAAAAAAAGACTATGAATTTGTACTATGTTTACAAGTAAAGATAGAAATTGACAATCTAGTAATAGTAAATTATTTTACTCTGTGGTAAAGTGGCATTTTATTGCTGCTGAAATTTATTTATTGACGAGCGATTACAAGTCAATGAATAATTAGTTAATCAACTTTGATGTGAATAGCCTCACAAAAACCCATGAAATTGAAATAAATAATTTTACCGCTATGTAAGATGAATTATGTTTTGAGAGTGAATTAAAAAATAAAAAATAAAACAACCAACAACAAAAATGTTAATTACATGCAAAATTTTTATTTTGATTATGATACAAAAAAACAATGAAATGTAGACATTGTGAACATATTTTTATTTTTAGATTTTATTGTTCATTCATTTTAATTTTCATAGATTTTAGGTTAGCCTTTATATTTCAGACAATAATTACTACTTTATTAGAAAAGTAGTACTTTTACTTCCTTGGGGGTTCGCGCGCGAAACTGATAACGTTCAGACGTTTCTTGTCAACGCTGGTTACATTATTTTTATTTCTATCAAATTTAAGTTCTTTTTTACGTACAATAGTGTTTAATCTAATGTTTAATTGTCGAACTTAATAGTGATACAGTTACAAATAACTTCTTTATCTATTTAAATAACTTAATTTCAATTATAACAACTAGGGCTCAGTCCTTAAGGTATGTCAAGAATCATAACTATTGATTCATAGCGTTGAAATTTTATAACTTCACTGGAGAAACACACATCATCATTAAGAATTAACCAAAAAATTAATAATTCAAACCAAATTATTACGAAAAATTTAAATAAATTCCAAATTAGAAAAGGATAGAGTGATAGCTACGTGTTATCAAAGCCGTTATCACTCAAACTAGCAATGCCGTATAAATCGCGATAAGAAAAGATCGTAAATCTACGACTAGATTTTATTGCATAGCGCCAAAATTTAAATATCTTAAGTTCCGACTTGAATCAATTTTTTAAATCTCAGCTGCAGCTCATGCATAACAACCCTCTTTCTGTAACGAAAAAAAGGCTTCCAGAAAATCGCTCCCCTGAAGTTCAAGAGAAAAAAAAACATCAGATAGGAGTCAACATGTCGGAACCTATAGGAAATATGACACAAGACAATTTCTTAGCTCTGATTAATGCTGCCATTAGTACTTCGATTGCTAACCTTGCTACCAAAGAGGATGTTCTATTTATTGGGCGAAGGGTAAATGAAGTGGCATCCGGTCTAGAAACCTTAAAAACAGAGGTTGCTAACTTACAAGCACAAGTAAATACGCTTGAAAAACGTTCAGATCAATATGAACTTCGCTCAAATGATTTAGAAAATCGGTCTAGACGAAACAATTTAATCTTTCATGGAGTAGCTTACACTAGAAGTCAAGACGATTTAACTCAAGTTTTGAAAAGATTCTGTCATGAGTACCTGCAGCTTGATGCCGAACTTATTATTTTTAATAGAGTTCATCCTCTGTTTAATGGTGGTCCTATAATCGCTCATATACCTCGCGACCAGGACATCAATACGATCTTAAAGCGCTCGATATTATTGTCAGGGACTTCTTTTTCAATTGTTCGTGACTTTACTAAAGCCACAAGAATAAAGCAGGGTAAACTAAGGCAATTAAAAAAGAAAATATGTGAAATACGCCCAGACATCAACATATCCTTATCAGTTGACTCACTGTTTATCAGTGGTCATAGGTTCCATCTATCGGAAAAGTATGATCTTCTTTATAAAGCACAATCAGGCATTTTAAAACTAAATCAAATCATGGATACGGATATGACAAATGAGGTTTTAGCTATAAAGCAACCACCCTATAAACGCCAACTAACCACTAATTTAACTAATATACAACCTAAGTCAGGTCAATCTAGCAACACGCCAGCTTTAACACCTCAGTTAACGAACATTCAGTCCTCATCTGCCCAATTGGCAAATACTCAGCCTTCAATCGCTCAGTTTGCAAACATACCACCCTCGTCGGCTCAATTAGTTAATACGCATTCTACAACAGCTCATTCCGGAATCAAACAATTTACGCCTACTAAAAAACAATCTACCCCGGCTAAAAAACAATCTACACCCACGAATAAAAACACCACTCCTACTCAAAAAGATAAATTAGATCTATCTGCTAACAACGAAACTTCTGCTGGTCAATCTGCTGCTAACCAAACTACAGACACTTCAAATCAATCCACCTCTGCACAAACCCAACAAGCATTAACAGCCATCAATAACTCAACAGCTTCTGTTTGACTAAAATGCAATAAGTCTAATATAAAAATAATATTCTGGAATATGGAAGGTTTTAGTAAATTAAATCTCATCTTGTGACATAATTTGTTTTTCTGAAACATGGTCTGAAAAATTGCCTACTTTAAAGCATTTTTTATCAGATTTTAAACTTCACGAATCATTGTTTTCTCCTGCCATTAGAACTAGCACTAAGGGCAGGGCTAGTGGTGGGTTGTTAATTTTGACAAAAAATAAATTCAATGCTCAGATATTAAATAAATCACAATTTTGGATCATCTTTAAATTAGAAACAAATATTCATACAATAATTATTGTATCTCTGTATTTTAAACCAAACATTAATGTTACTCAAAGCCTTGATGAACTAAATCTCATCATTATGGATATTTTACAAACTAACGATTCAGCTAAATTAATTATTGGAGGTGACATGAATGCCAAACTTGGTTCTCTCAATAATAATATAGATCCTGATATTTTAGAGGGTAGTATATTTAACCCCATAAGAACGACCATTGACTCTCGTCAAGACAATAGAGGTTTGGAAATTTGTGATTTTCATGAATCTTTAGGCCTAATAGTGGCCAATGGTAGAGCTCCCTTAGATTGCCCAGCTCAGTATACATACTTATCCAACAAGGGAGTCTCTATCATTGACTACGTCTGGTTTTCTAGTTCTTGTCTACCATTCATTAGCTCATTTGAAATATCATCTGAATTAACCTCGTCAGATCACTTTCCTTGCCTCATTGATATGTCTGATGGATTTACAACTAATGAAAGCTCTGAAAACAATTACGCTAATCAGTCCACAACCATATATAAATGGTCTGAATTAAATCGTTCTTTATATCATAACTTTTTAAACGACACCTCTGGTGAGTTAAATATACTACCAAAAGAACCAAACGTCATAAATCAATTTATTGTTGAAAAAATTAAGTGTGCTGCCACTTCTTTAGAAATGGCAAAAGTTGTTACTCCTAAAAGAAACTGCAAAAAACATATTAAAGAGAATCCTTGGTTCACAACTGAATGTTACGAGCTCAAGCAAAAATTTAAAAAGCAATTAAGAAGATGTAGAAAACAGAAATTTCAACACCAAAATGAAATAGACTTGTATTTAAAATTTCAGAATGAATATAAAACCCTAATAAAAAATCTAAAAACTCAATACGAAAAAGCGCTTATTAGTACTCTCTCTAACACAAAAGAATCTAAAGCTTTTTGGCAGACTATCAAAATATTTTACCCAAGACCTCAAAGTGATAGTAACCGTTCAGTAAATGACTGGTACAGGTTCCTTTGCTCCTTATATCAGCCAAGACCTAACTTTGAAATAGAACTGGTTGCAAATAATCCTGCTCAAAACGATCTTGATAGTGAAATCAATATGAAAGAGCTTCTGGATTCACTTAAAAAATGTAAAGACAACAAAGCCCCTGGACCTGATGGCTTGTCCTACGAGTTCTATTCACGATTACCAGAGTCTTTTTTAGAATGTTTGCTTGAGCTCTTTAACATTGTTTACACCCAAGGAATAATTCCCGATTCATGGCCCTGCATTCTCCTAATTATGTTACATAAAAAAGGCAACAAAATGACTGCAATAACTACAGGGGGTATTGCATTGCTTAATTGTATTGAGAAGTTATTTACTACCATTTTACTTGATAGAATATCTAAATGGGCTGAAAAATAAACTAATCCCTGAGGAGCAGGCTGGCTTCAGACCAGGAAGAGGTTGTATTGACAATGTTTTTGTGCTAACTTCAGTCATAAACTATAATTTAATAAAAGGGGCATCATATATTATCGTAATTTTTATTGATTTCTGCAGAGCCTTTGATTCGATTGTGCATGGTCTATTATGGTCCAAGATGTTAACACTTGGCTTAAGCCCAAAAATTATACGTATCTTAATGGACCTGTACAGTCGGGCCAGGGTGTCTGTGAAGGTCGGAAATAGAGTTTCTGAACAGGTTGACGTCACAGAAGGCTTATTACAGGGTGAGCCCCTGTCAGCAATTCTTTTTAGCATATTCATTGCTGACATTTTAACATATTTCAAATCTAAAGGCTATTCGGGAATAAGACTGTCACGTGTTAAAAAATTGTTGATGCTGCTGTACTGTGATGACATTGCAATACTTTGCTCTTGCTGGTCTGAAGCCCAGGAAATCTTAGATATATTGTACCAATATTGCTCAGAAAATGGCTTGAGACTTAACACTGAGAAAACCAAAGCTGTTGTGTTTTCGCGCTCAACTAAGCAGAAAAAACTTCGCTCGTTGACTTATGAGGGCAAAAAGATTGACTATGTGAAAGTTTTCACTTACCTAGGGGTGCCTATTGCTTCTTCTGGAAAATTTTATCAAGCAAAAATGCATTTTACATCAAAAAGCAATTTGGCCTTAGCTAAAGTTCGTGACATCCTAATTAGAAGCAAATCCGACTCCTGGGCTACTAAAATCACGCTTTTTAATGCAATAACAGTCCCAACTTCCTTATACTGTGGAGAAATTTGGGCGTCAAGGTATTGTTCTGACATGGAAACAATACAATCAAAATTCATTAAACAAATATTTCATTGGCCTCGTTCAACTCCTCATTACATAATACGGCTCGAAACTGGATTGCAACATTTAGAATGTAAAATATTCAAAGGTATGGTTCGCTGGTGGCAAAAAGTTATCACCATGCATCCAGATAGATTGCCACATCAAGTACTTTCCACCCTAATAGAGCTTGATTCTAGTCGCCAAAATGATATTGATTTGAATTGGGCCTCTCAATTTAAATCAATGTTATCCGCTTAGGAGCTACAGATGCTTTTACCCTCAACAATTCTCTTTTGAACCACAAATTAACAGCCTCTTAGTCACTCACAGTAACAACCTATTTAGTTTAGACATTGAAAGAGCTTGCAATAGTAATTACAACAATATAGACATATATCAACATTTCTCCACTTGGAGAAAATTATCTTAAGCTCAGACTAAATATTCATAAACTAAGGTTAGTAAGTCAACTGCGAATTAATAACTCGAATGTATGCCAAATGTATATCCACAGCAAAAAATATTTATTTGATACAAATAAATTGTGCATATCATGCCACACCCAACCAGATTCTCTGTTCCACTTCCTTTTTCAGTGTAATATTCATCAAGCCACTAGAAATAAGTACCTCAATAATTATGAACACGACATTTGTTGGCTGCTAAATAATTTAAACATAGAAACCATTAATTCAGTTTATTTCTATATGCTGGAGAGTTTGGCAGAAAGACATACGGAATAATTAATCTACCCTTCCATATATCCATGTATTTATTTTTTTTTTTTTTTTTTTTTTTTAAAAGTTTATTCAAGTTATTCTTTTTATTTATTTATTTTGTTTCTCATATAAGGATGATTTATTTAAAATTTTTATAAACAAGAAATTATAATTTTTATACAAACCCCCTTTGTAAAAAGACACTTGTCTATATACAAATAAATATATTATTATTATTATTATTACTTTTACTTCCTTGACAGTATAATCGCACTTTACTGATGTTATTTAGCCACTAAAGAACTAACTTTACTGCTACTTTAAGACATTGTTAAACTTGTTGATTTTAAAAAATATTGCGTTATTATTTAGTATAATAGAAATGTTATATTTGGTGATGATCGTTTAAGGGAGTCATAAAACGAGCATTTGCTAATTTAGATCGTGGAGCAAGGTGTTTTATGATAAGGAATGGACTCATTATTTTTAAAATTAATGTAGGGAGCTCATGTCTGAAGTACACACCATAGGGTTCAGCTAGACAAAGGATTTATACACGGTTACCCATTCACCCCGAGGCTGATGCCACAAATTTAACCAACTTATACATTTCATTCAATTAGGTTTAAATACTTATCAAAGTAATCATCTAGAAAAATTTACGTTTTATCTTACTGGTACCCTTTGTATATCTGTGAATACGCCCGAAGTGCATACTCGAGTACATATATGTATATTTGTATATGATACATATATGAGAATATATAAAGCATATACTCGCATCAAAAATAGTATGAAAATTTTAGAATTGGATTTTTAGATTTAACATACTAAATGGTAGCAGTTGAGGAAAATTAAAAAAGATGTTGAGTTCTAGTCTGAGAGGCAGTCTAACAACTTATTAATTTACGTATTGCAGTTGTACGTATTAATTTACGTATTGCAGTTGTACGTATTAATTTACGTTGTACGTATTAATTTACGTATTGCAGTTGTACGTATTAATTACGTAGTTTAGTTTTGTAGAGCATTGTTGTTCTATCCATGATGTCCTACATCCCTGAAAATACCTCCCACAGTGAAAGCGAAACGTCCGATTCTTCATCTACATTGACGTGGTCAATGTATATGTAACAATTTTCATGACAATAACCGCAGAAGCCTACGCAGATATTACCATTTGAGTCGCTCATAACCAACAGTTCACCTATAGAGTCAATCCGTTGAATAAAGTAATACATCGATTACACTTTCTACCTATGTTATAGTTTAGACCATGATAATGGTCTACCTATGAGGTCTTTATTGCAATATTTTTTTGCAAAAATTTTTAATTTTGAAACATCGAAAAAGTAACCTGATTACCTTGCTTATGAATACTATCATATAATCAGTACAAAATTTTAATAACTTATACAGTAGAACGTTATAAAAATACAGGCAATGAAATATGAATAAAAATAATTACTATTCGGTAAATTAAACTTAAGTCAAAACAAACAGATAATAAACACAAATGTCAACTTAAATTAAGGTTTAAAAATTTAAAAGGTACATAAAAATAAAAAATTACCTTACTAAACAAATAAGAGTAAGGCTAAGAGAGAAGACATTAAAAGTTAAAATAAAGTTATAATTATATAGAATCAGTAGTTTTCTTCCTCTTCTTTTTGACTCTCGAGGTAGATGACTCGTGATACACTTCAGAGTAGAAAACTAATGTTTCTATATAATTATAACTTTTTTAACTTTTAATGTCTTTCTCTTTGCTTTTACTCTTATTTGTTTTATATGATATTCTAAATGACCTTGTGTAGGTTTGAATCTCTCTGAATATATTGTTTTATTTAGGAGAGACTATTTTCCTTGTTTTTTTACCGTAAATAAACTTTATTTTATTTTAAAAAAATATTTTATAGAACTTATATTTATTTTAAATATTATAAATAAAATAAAATATTTTAATTTAAAATATTTATAAGTAAAAAAAAAAATCAAGCGATACAATAAAGAAAATATCATGTTGTTAACGGTATAGGAAAGTTTGTTTTTATCTGGGTTTGGTGTAACTCTTTCATGACTCATTACCATGTTTGATAAAAATATTACATTTATATACTACTATAATACATTTATATTATATAAAATATAATAATAATATAATATTAAAATAATATTATTTTATTTACTCCATAAAATTGTTGCATTAAAGGAGAGCCCAACATATTTTCTTGGGACTTTTTTTAACTTTTAATTTTTTTTGTTGTTATTGAAGTAGTTTACAACAATGCTAAAATTAAAGAAATTATATTAGCTTCGAGTGGAAAGTGAAATATAATTTTATAGAGTATTATAGAATCTTATAGAAGCTACTGTTAATACTTCTTAGATACAATATTGTTTAATATTGTTTAAACTATATTAAATCTTTCACTTAACTTGAAATTCAATAGTTTCCAAGAAGTTGTACTATGAAATCAGCTAGTAAACTATACTATTCGTTATAGTTTCATAAATATTGCTTCTACCTAGTATTGATTGAATTGATTACTTAATCTTACGACACTTTGTATTTCAGCTCTAACAGACGTTTTTACTTTTCCTCATTGATGCCGTAAATATGAAGGGAAAGTAAAATGTTTGCACTAAAAATTTGAAATCTGGATTTCAGCTAAATTCACCGTTCCAGGTTTTTCTAAGAGCTCCTGTTTTTAATTTGCCTGCCTTTAAGTTTGTTTATGTCTAGATGCGCTTTTTCATAAAATATTTTTTGATACCTTCATGAATCGTCATTAATGACGATACGCTTAGCAACAATGACGGAAATTTATAAAAAGTAGAAATACATATGTTTGAATTTAAAATTCAAATTCAAATTTGAAAAGGGACCACAGGGAGGCTCTGTGCCGCGAAGAATCCAAGAGAATAAATTTTTAATTTATTTCGTCTTTTTATTTAATATTGCTTATTAAAGCATAATGAATGCATTTACAATTTATATAAATCCACACAATACTTTTTTAAATGCCGCTATGCGCTGAAATTATTTAATTTTTTCCACTGGTATATTCTTCATAAAGGAAAATTAAAGCAAAAATTTTGGTAGGCCGTGCCATTATGGGATGCACCAACATAGCTCAAATAGCTAATATTGCCAGTTTCTAAATGTACAAGAAATGATATGTAAAAAGGTGAGAGAGTTACTTGTGTTTCTATTTTTCAAAGCTATTTAGAGGGACAGGTGTAGTACTATGTCAAAGTTAGAGAAAAGGGAAGTAGGGAATAATGCCGTATAGGATTATATTATCTATGGTCAGGATAATGAACACTTACCATTTGCCAATTTTGTTTTGTTTACTTTAAATTAAGTCGCCTTACAAATAATGTATAGAAACCTGACAGTTTTCTACTTGATTTAAAAATAAGCTATTACTCTTGAGTCGTTCTAAAAAAAGTTCCATATAGGTGGACAAAAAATTCTATTAAAAGAAATGATTCAAATAACAATAAAAAAAATATTTACACAAAAAATGGAAAAAAGAAAAATTGGATTTCCTAAAGAAAAGATAAAAACGGTTTCATGATAAATCTGAGTACCACGAAGGTTAAATCTCTTAGAGGGGGTTTTCTGTCTTTATGTTGGCATTCCTTTTTAAAGGATATTTTGAATTATTGTGGAGTCCAGGTAGGATTTGTTTTTTCAAACCTCCTTCATTTAAAGCCCTTTCCTAAAAAAAACTCATGTCCCCTTTTTGCCGCCCTTTTTAGCTGTGTAAATCCCAGAAAATCTTTCTCGTAACCCCTACATTCTGGTTCAGTGGACCAAGGGAAAAAAACCTTGGGATTTATTGTATTGCCAAGTTGGTTCACCTGAGATAACGACAAATCTTTTAATGCGCATGTCTATCTAAATCTGCGCGTGCGAATCGGGACTTTTTCAATTTAAGAGAATTGTTACCTTCACTTTTCCTCTTTTAGCAAATTAATTGAACAAAATTGAATATTCTATTGAGTATTTAATGCACTTAGTTCAACGTTTAATCCGTTTATCTCTTTACAAATAGCTTAAGATAGGTGTTTGGTATTTTTATTCTCACAAGCTGATTACAGTAGTTTAGTTTGTAAATGAAAATAAAGAATCATTTATAGTTAAAACGTCTGTTCATTATTTAATTTTATTCTATGTATTTAAAGCCGTGCTATTAAGTCATGGCTCCTCCACATACAACAATAAAAAAATAAAAAATAATAATATATATATATATATATATATTTATATATATATATATAATATATATATATATTCATTCATTCTATATATGTGCACTATGACTCTACCTCAGGGATTACGGTCAGAAGAGAAACTTCAAATTCATTTCACCGACGTTTCGGAAACTTTATTACGTAGCCATCTTCAGGGTTTGCTGTAACATACAACAATAATGGTATGATAATACAACAGTACACGCACATACACACTCACACAAACACATACAGATAGACTAATTTGCAAAAAACACTCAGGAGGCCTTAAAAACAACTGATACACATAAATCCGTTTTCATCCTAGTTTTGGATTTATTTGCAAACACAATACTTTTCCTTTATACCTACGGTATAAATGAGGAAAAGTAAAAAAAGGGACAGATACTGGAAAAAAATAAATATATGGGGAAGGATATAATAATATAATCTTTTAACTCATAAAATATAAGGACTACTCCTTAGCATCGTTTATTATCTTAAATTTTTATTTTATTTTAAGTGTTTAACTTAAAAACGCCTGAAACGGATAATTTAGATAACATTTTTGTTTAAGATATTTTGTACAAATACAATATTTTTCGTACAGATCTACGGTATAAATGAGAAAAGTAAAAAAAAAAAACTATCAAACGTTATCGATGTAGCTTTTAAAAATTCAAACATTATCTATTTACTTGAAGAGGGATATATTTATTATTCTCTTTATATAAAAGTATATATTCCTTATTTATAGTGTAGGTATATAGGAAAAAAATTGTTTACACTAAAAATCTAAATCCAGCATTTCAACTAAATTATCGAATTTAGTTTGAGTGGTTTTTAACCAAATTGTCTGTTAGTATGGGTGTGTGTTATTATTGTATCTCCTGGCTTGTGTATGCTAGAGAGTTGAAATTTTGTACTAAAGTAGGCATTATGTTTAGTAATTCAAGCCGGAAAATAATATAATTATAACGTCGAAAACTATTATTCAAAATTGTATAAAAGGTGGAAAATTGTTTGTATCAATTCAAAATTCAACCAACGAATGTGCCATCAAATGTCATCGTTGGTTTAAAAGCAAGATAGTATCGAGCAAATGTCCCATAAAATGACTTGGTTGGATTACAAGCAAGTTCTATTGAGAGAGTGTCCCATAAAATGACATGGTCAGATTACAAGCAAGTAATATCGAGCGAGGTCAGTACGTGGATGGTTTACCGCAGAGAATAAAATAAATTGATTCTTTGTCTAAGGACAGAGTATTAATAAATTAAATTAGACGATTTCCATATTTTATGGACGAGCGAAGCGGGTCAGATGTTGTGAGGATGAGCATAGGGAATTTAATGACGTGAGAAATAGTTCCGAGGTACCCCGTACCTGATTTTCTTATACTATTTGTTTATACTTTGTCTTTTTTGTTTCAGTTCCCATCGAGAGGCTCCAACGACGGTGGGAACCATCAAGGAAACACTTCTAGAGCCAGATCTAGGGTCAGTACTCATTATATTACCTTTGTTTTTCTTAGTTTAAGTACACCGGATATTCAATTGTTAACGAACCGTATAAGTCGCATGAAAAGAGTGGGTGGTAAGAGTGGGAATAAGAACACTGTTTTTTATTAACTTTTATAAAAATTCTAGCATTTTTACAAGGATCGAACTCTAAATGTTTGTAGTAATAATACTTTTTCATACATTTGTATCCTAAATATTATGTGTTGTCCTAAATATTATAACATTGAATTTATGTCAGTTATGCTATCGAGACTGATAATATTTCTCCTATTAGGTAATAAATAAAATTTAATTCGAATATAAATAGTTACTTATGTGCCATGGAGAAACCAGTGTCATAACGCCCCGGTGAATGTTGGTTCATGACGAGTAGCCGAGAGTACCAATATGTTTAAACTTTGAAGCGTAGCCGAGGTTATCAAATAAAAAGGAGTGTAATAAATATTTTCTCCTGTAGTTTGTAAAAGATATATCCTCAAGAAGGGAGGAGCAAACTATCCCTTAATTTGAAATCTTAATCAAGTCCGACGACATGCTGTATAAATTTGGCGAATTCCATATTCTGAAGACGAGTAAAGTGAGTCCAAAGAAGGGAGGATGAGCGTAGCGAATCTGATGTAACAAGTAAAAGTTCCGAGGTACCCCGTACCCGATTTTTCTTAAGCTTTCGGTTCATGCTTTCTAGCCTGAGCATTAACATTACTACTTGTTTCTCAATTTTTCCAAATTTTGTTTTAAAGGAATCTATATGTTTTACAAAAATATTGTTAAGAACTATTCCGGAGTCCATACTTGACAGTATTATTCGCACTCATTAAAAACTTAATTTTTTTTAAATCTTTGCAATATTTTAATGCATTTATAAAACCATCATCAAAAAATGTATGGTACACAATATATTAAAAATAAATGTCTGATGACACATCATAGAAATAGATTTATATATGATGGTAGTAAAGTAGAGTGCTGTGCACTAAAGCATGATTCCTCTTTGCAAGGGGCAGACCTACACCTTCCACCCTTGTACCAGGGCATGTGAAAATATTGCCTCCTTGCCCCACATCCAGCTAACTCTCCTACAAAGGTCTTTTGGTTGTTTCTTTTCTAACCTCTTTTTTCGCTGCCTTAAATATATCAAAATATTTTTATGCATAGCTTGAAATTTATGCGAAAGATTTTCTTTTCTCGGTATTACTATATTTTTTATTGTTATGTTTATGTTAAGTTTCCATAAATACAACCGTGGAGGTATTAAATAAAGTATTGCGGTATGAATCCAAAATATGGATAAAATTTCAATAGTCAGTTTAGGGTATTTCGGTGGATCATATTTACTATCCTCTTAGTGTAATAATATTAATAATAATTCCCCTTTAGAGGCTTGCCGCCCTTCAGGGAAAAACCCCTGCGGGAAACCCCTTAATTGATATTGGCAACCGTCGTGCTCAAAGTGTATCCTAATATTGGTAATAATTTATTTGCACAATAATTTTATGGGGCCTGTTTCACATAGTACAAGTCTATGTGTTTTTTACAAAAGTTGTAAAAAACAACTTGTAATGACAAATTTACCTGTGTTAATAAGGATACACTTGTAAAATTGTGGCATTATTCTATTTTATAAACAATGTTGTCTTGTCCTTTTCAATTACTTGTAACAATCAATTGTAAAATTTCTATCCAAGTCCGAACCTAGGGAGACTGAGCTACAAGTTCAGTTTATTATTTAAAGCTTAGTTTTTATCGCAAACTTTTAGTTTATTAGTAATCTAGTGCTCAATATGAGTTTGTAACACGGTTTTTTTTTATAAATACTGCTTCTTGTGTTTTAGAACTAAGTGCATTCGAAATAATTTACTCGTATGAATGAAACTGGGTTTTAATAATATTTTGTCATATTGTTTACAAAAACTCTTGTATTTTATACGTGAAACGCTTAATTGTGACCCTTGTAGTTAGGTTGTTTTGTACAATAATTTGTAAGATTTGTGGGGGAGATAATCAAATTTGATTGAACTATCTCAATATGCTTGTTTTATAGGAGATTTAAGAAAAAGGTGGTAACCTTCTAGTGTTTTTATATAATTCTTAGAAAATCTCAATAATTACTAGTCTACACTTGTACATTAGTGAAACAAATTTCTTACAAGTATTAATAAACTTGTAGCTTTTTACTTGCAGTATACAAGGCTTGTTCTTTCGTGAATCGGGGCCCTGAGAGCGTATCCTGGGATGCGAACCCCAGACCTCCGTGGTGTCAAAGGTCAGTATAATAACTAACGCCTTATAAATCTCGACCACGGAGGCGGATCCTTTTACTATAATAAACATAATTATTATCAAGTTAGTAATGTTAGTAAGTATTAATTAATTCAACTTGGTGAAATCTTTTAAATTCAAGTACTAAGTAGTAAGAGCATGGAGGCTACGAATAATGGACCCCCGTTGTCAAAATCGAGTGACCATTCGATCTCGGCTACAGGGGCAGACTATCACAAATAGGATTAATTACAAATTATGGGTTTTTAATTAATGAACAAGGTAAATTAATGAGGATAAAATGAATAAACAAAGTAATGACCACCTTAGTGAATATTATTTTCTAAACTAATGTTGAGGTTTTTCACATTTCTGATGGATATTCTCAATAAAAAATTATCAAAAAAACCATAAGGCCGATCCTTATGGTTGTAGCCTTTTATCAGTTTGTCATATTAATAGTTTATATAAGTGGCTTGTTGCCTCGACATAAACGAGTTTTAAGTGCATTAGTCAAAAAACGTTATTTCAATCGATATGCGTCAATCAATTAAGCTGGAACCAAAACTTGACAATAAACTAGTATCTTCATACTCGTTTTAACCATACATAGAAGTATAGGTGTATAAAATGTCAGCCTGATCAAACAACTTTTGATGTTATATCACTCTTTGAAATTTTTGCTGTCATTATTGTGGGTTATGGATGTTACACATATTTCAAAAGCAATATGTTGGGGACATTGATGAGGTTGATTTTTATATTAATTTTTATTTCGATCCGAGAAAGCGTTCTCGGATGAAAATGAAATTAGATTTTTGATGATTCGCTTAAGATCTGTTGAGACTTGGGCATACTTATTTGTGACGTACTAAACCTTAAATTTTGTTCTTAGACTCTTCTATAATGCATTTTTATATGCATTGGGGTGTATGGGAGCAAATCACATTAACTATAATATCTGCTTCATATTAATACAATATTGGAAAACTTCATAACCTATTTAAAAATAAAAATCATTTGTATTAAATAAATATGGATAAAGCTGTTGGTGCAATATGAAATAAAAGAACCAATGTATGCTCGTAAGTAAGCTGTACCAATATGTAAGCGTTTTTATGATTTAGGAAGAGAGATAAGATATGGCAGAGGATGAAGGCTTCTTTTCACAGGAAGTCTAGGTATTTTTTTTCGTGACGTCATAGTGTTCTCGTAAAAGAAAACTAAACTTTAGAAGGAGGAAAAAGTACCTTTATCTTAATTATCAAAATTGACTTCCTTTTGAGATTTTTTTTTGAAAAAATCGTTTATGGGATAGACTGTAAACACACTATCTGTCGAACGGATGAATATTTTAAACTTGATACAAAAATCATCTAGCTTAAGGAGGACAAGAACCCTATTGAAAACCGGGGTATTGTGACGTCATTAACGTGGTTTACTGAGTTAGCAAAATTTTCAAAAAATTGGCAATCGAAAATTACCTATCCTTAGTTTAGTTAACTGTCTGAACTCTTTTGGCTTCGCCTCAATTGAACACATATACACCTTAGTTTCGCCTCGAGAGATAACTGCTTTGATTCCCTCAGCTTTCGCTTTAGGAACCAACTAATTACTCATGGAATAATAGCAGTCTATACTGCCTTGGTGTCAATCAATTACTCTATTTCCATTCTCTTTTACCATTCCGTGTCGCCTACTCTAGGTGTATTCTCGGTGAACTACTTTCACTTTTAAGTTGTATTTTTCATTTTATGTAACTCAAACAACCTGTGTGCAACAACCTTGTTGGTAAATCCCTTTTGAAACTCATAAACGTTTCCTTTTAAAAATATATCTGCAGGTATGTTTAGAAATTTATGAAATTTCTCAGCCGTTCCTTAGCTTTACCTGACCTTTTATAGGTCATTCCTTCTCAGGGTCTTTTCTCCTTCCAACTCCTTTTCAGGGTTAACCAGGAAGTTGGCCATTTATGTTTAAATAGCCATAGAAAAATACTGTCAATTTATCTCTAACTATTTGAATTAGTTTTGACGTATAAAAACGATTGAATGTTCTTTATACTGACTTCTATGTATATTTAATGATATATTGAATTTTATTTTGAAAACAAATATATTACAATAGTTGTTAATTTTTTTTAACAAGCAAGCGTTACAATTCAACTATTTTTACATTTCAACCACTTTCCTATTTATATTCAGCACAAGTATGTTTTTGTAGCACTTGAAGTTTAAATAAATCTATAAAAAGGTTAGGAAACTTTTTATAGGACTAAAGTCATCTTGATCAAATCTGAGATTCACCAGAAGATTTCATAATAATTCATTAATTAAAAAAAATGAATATTTATGCTTACAGACCAGTGAATTTATTAAGGAAAAAATATTTTGGGAATCTAAAAATTAGATAAATTTATTTTAAAAGTTGTGTGCTTTACTTTTTAAAAATATTATCTTGAAAAAAATATACACAGTACGTTTGGTATAAATCAACCCATGTTGTTACGAATAGCTTTAAATTTATTTTCATTTACACAATCGTATTAACATGAGCAAATACTGGGATATGCAGGTTTTATTGTTGTGATAATGTAATGGAATCCTCTTTATAGAAACAATGTAGTGGTATGATGGATTGAATTTTTGAAATTTTATATGCACTTGATATATTGGTTCTGTTACGATTGTGGTTCAATACATAATCTTTGAAATGGTATAAAAAATATAATGGAAGATTAAAATTTTATATTTTTTAAGTCTCTAATTTGATGCTAAAATTTAGATTTAATGTAAAGCCATTTGCAGAGGGGAAAAGTAAAATATGTCGGTGGTTTAATCTCTTCTGTTTTATACAAGTTTATGTTTTTGTTTAGGGACTCATCGCTAAAGCCTAATAAAGCGCTGTGGCACTTTTTAGTTTTCCAAACTTTAACCCACGTGAAACAGCTTCTTCGGTTAATTTAAAAATATGAAAATTACTCTGTTAAATATATTTGTTTGAACTTTACTAGAGGAAGTGACAAATTTGTTAAATAAAAGGGCATTCCGAGACGGTGCGAACGGATTAATCTTAGGGAAGGTCAAAAATAATGTATGAAGTTGGATGTAGTTGTACTAGGAGGCACCAAGGAACTTATATAAGGGGGAAGGAACATATCAGGCTTTTACAATATAGGAAGGTGTCGCCAACCCCCTCTGCTACTCCTTCGGGGTTTCGAAGCACTACTACATCTCTCGTATTATCAGGTTATAAACATGTCGAGTAAAGTTTTAGTTCTTTATTATTAAGTAGTAGTTAATTGTACATATTTAATGTTATTTTTATCTTGTTTAAGATTACTAAGTTATGAATACTAAGAAAATAAACAATTACTAGAATTAAAGTATGTTGACATTAAGCATGTTTGATCTTAAAAGGTAAACAAACAAACTTCATACACTTCTCCAATACTTTTAAACTCTATATAGGACAAGTTGTCCCATGCGCGTATATTTTCCTTGAAAACGATGGCGTTACTTTTTTGCCTTTATGCTTCTCCTGTATCTTAGGGACAGTATCTTTAATAAGGATGTTTGTAAAATGAAAGTTATACATTTTATTTGTTAGTTTGTTTTACAAAATAAAAACAGTCACGCCCTATAGAAACAAATTATGATGAATTTGTTCCCAATTCATACAAATTTCAAATAGAGCTATTAGGACACTGATTCTTTGTTCTCCTATTGATGGACTAGAAACTGAACTACATCCAACAGCTCGTGGCTTGATAAATAAAAATATCTCACAATCTGAAGATGCCTCCTAAATTGAATTTAAAATGACATCATCTATTCATAGAGAATAGTTGATGAGAATAGAGAATAGAATAGTTGTATTTATCATCCGCATAGAGATATATAGGCCGCCTCTGTGGCCGAGGTCATTAAGGAGTTAGTCTTTACACTGACCTTTGACACCCACGGAGGTCTGAGGTTCACATCCCAGGTTACGCTCTCAGTTTATAGAAGATTATAGTTTAGATAAATTATCGCCAGCTTTAGAATACACGTTGAAAGTAACGGTTGTCACTACCACCCGAGGTGGTGGTTCCCGCAGGGGTTATCTCTGATGAGCCGCAAGGCTCTAAACGGGCATTATTATTATTATTATTATTATTATTATTATTATAGAGAGGAGGCATAGTCTATCTCAATACATTGAGAGGACTGAAACATCTTTTTAGGACTCTAAGGGGCTCTGTGTAACCTCATTGAAACCTCCTCCAAGAGTGAGTGAAAGTTATAGTATATCAATTGATTTCGGTTTCCCGCACATTGTTTGTGTTTTGATTTGTATTCTTAACGTTCTCTTATATAAGTTATTGTAATTTTGTACTGATTATTTGATTGTATTTATAAACGAAAGTAATCAGGTTACTTTGTTGATGTTTCAAAATTTAACCTATAAGGGCCTCTTTAGTAGTAATGTCTCTAAGATCTATCCTATCATTATCCTCCTTATTATCTACCGCATCATCATCTACCTATGATGAAGTTTAATAGCATGCGTATTAAACTCTCCCCGTCCCAATGCACCGCTTTACCCTCAGTGTAATGGCCGCTTTGATGCTTAGATGTACACTGTTGTTTTTGCGATTGTAATTTAATCATTAAAACCTCATCATTTACCAAATGCAGTTATCACTAGTGATTCTTAACCTTCAAATTAATTCCCACAAAAGCCTTGGCTGTTAATAAGTTTATTTCTAGCCAGACTCTCGAAATAACAATTCGATACTTAACTTATGAACTTCTACTTTATTTATCATTTTTTCTTAAAATAAAAGCAATAAATTACAAGTTAAACCAACCCAAGCAAGTTGATCATGATGAAATATATGAGTTTTGCTTCTAAATCATGTCTTGAAAGGTTCCACGTTTCTACTTTTAACTCCATATTCAAGGGAAATCTGCATTGGAAATGCTTGGGAAAGCGGATAACCAGATATAAAACTTCTATTTTAACATTTTAACCGAGTTATAGGTAGATAGGGATGATGCAAAAGTTAAAAGAAGATTTAACTGACATTTTTTTTAGATAAAAACCTTACGTTACTCTTACCCTTATAAAAAGTTCTGCCCTCCTAAATTTTTAAAAAAACCTACCTCATTGTAAAAAAAAAACTCCCTAGAAAAATTAGAAAGTCAAAATAACCTTTTCTTCTTTACCCTACTTTTAAAAGAGTTAGTTATGCTACTTTCTACTTTTTATGGTAAAGAAGTATCGCTTTTTCGTACCTTGAAACAAGTTAACGTTTTTTTTTTAGAAATGAAAGTAGGATTTCTAAAAAGAAAAATGTGAAAAGCTGGTTAAGTTTTTAAAATTTTATTCATTTTTATCATTTTTATTCCTCCTACTACCAACTTAATAAATGAAGAAAAATATAAAAAATTGACAGAACATTCCAATTGGATTTTCTTTTTTTACAGTGAAAATTTATCATTGAAATGTAAAATATTAGAAAGAAATTCGGTGGTTCTCTGTAATATTCTTTTATACAATATTTAAAGTAGGTCCTTATTTTTAGAGTTTTTTTTTTAAAGATTACATCACAGATATAATATTTTATGTATTAGAGGTATCGCAAACCATAAATAATTAGTTGATTGGAAATCCATAGAAATTAAAAAAAGTAGAGACATAGTTATACACATTTATATAAATAAAAAACTGGGTAAGGAGTACCTCGGAACTTTTCCTCATTACATCGGATTCGCTAAAGTCGCTCATTTTCTTAGCTTCGGACTCACTTCGCTCCTCTTTAGAATGTCATTATTAACCAAACCCTAAGGAGGTAATAATTTGGTCTTTCTTTGCTTGACCTCAGAATAGGATAGTTATCTATAAAGTCTAGGGTGTTATAACTTCGGGTGGTTTGGATTATGAGTGTAATTATAATAAGTAGTAATTATATGAATAATGGCTACTTAATAGTGATGATGGTGTATAGTGTTGATTTTGGAATAATAACTCTAGTTTTATACAAAACCTGTGGAACACATTTGCGCATTTTCCCTGAGAGATCCAGAATGAATTGAGTTAAGCAGTATTGCTATTGCTCTGGTTAAAAAGTATAAACCGGAAAATTAAGCTTAAAATGTCAAATTTTTGTCACATATAAACCAACTTCTTCTTAAACGTTTATGGTCTCACCAATGAGTATTGTAAAATAATTTATATACTAAAACATAAATAGAGATATAGTTCTAGTTATTGATATATTGTACGTCTTACATAGTGATGAATTGTACGTAAGTGGTATATTTGTACAAGATTTATTTTAATTGAAGAAAGATTAGAAATTAAAGACCTTCAATGTTTTAAAATTCAGAAGTTAATGTTTTCAAAACGTCTACTAATTCAAATTAAAATTTTATGATTTGCCACATTCAGATGTAAACTTTTGTCTCATTTCAACTTAATCTATAATCTTTTTAATTTATATGTGATCAGTAATCATTTTTTTGTTATTTTACTATATTTTTTTAAGTTAATCAACATATAAAGTTAACACGGTCTAAAAATAATATAAAGATGTCTAATATTCATGTCTTACAAAACTCAGTAGTATCAAATGATACGTGTTTTGCTTGCCATACATGATGGCGGTAAGAGAGCACCGCTCGTCTCTAGTAAATAATTCACATTATATTCTTATGAATTTTAACTAAAGGTCAGAGTGAATTCATGCTCTGTATACGTCCTGATGAGTTAGACGTAACGAAACAGGACATAACATTATTTCGAGCCATCAATGATGACGAATGTCGAATGATGGAACGCTTCCCAGATTTTTAACTAGTCATCGCATTTTGCTTGTTACATTACTTTAGTGTTTCGCTCAATTGCATTGTGTCAGCTATTTATGTTTTGCAAAACTCGGTAGTATCAAATGATGTACGGTCTAGACATATTTATTTTCCAAACAGCAAAGCTTAACCTTATGTCTGATGTTTGTTTCAAGTTCCAATTCTCTACCGTAAAACAGTAGGTACATAGGATAGGGAGCATGGTGTCTATTACTCAGAACAACGCATGAATATGTCACGCCGGATGAATATGTCATGCCGGATGAATATGTCATGCCGGATCGTTTATGATTCATAATGAGAACACAACATTTTTCCTATATGCATACTGTATTTCAGAAGGATACATGTGTACAAAAATTTAAGTGCCTGGCTTTCCGTTTTCATATATTCAGAACTATAATAATTTTACACATATGTAACTGACAGTCTTACCGTATTTCCGTATTTGTAATTGCCTTTTCAAGTACATAAGGCAAGAGAACTTCTGAAATTTCTTTAACGACCTAATACACAGGGTGATTTCATACACATCACCCCATCTAGCCTAGCTTCTTATAGATTTATCTTCAAAAAACTGTATCCACCCCCACTAAATTGACTACCAGTAGCTTAAATGACAAATTACTTTTTTTGGCAATCTGATTAGTGTAGCAGTCAGATGGTCATTGAGTAGTTTTTTTCGACAACTTTTGAACTTCAAATTAACACATACCATGATATGGATTAATTCAAATAGTACACAATTTGCTTATCATTTCAATGCCAATAGTAGTCTAAAAAATAATATCTTCTGGGTAGCAATACAAGACCTTAAGTCGAGTTTTTGTACTAAGTTTCAAATATCTACGCAAGTTTCATAACCAAAGCGGGAGTTACGCGTGTCACAGACAGACACGTCATGAAAATGCCTGGAACGAATAATTATAGTAAAACCTTGGTTTAGGACCTTTAGGGTGAATAAAATACTGCCTGCGGTTGTAGGAGAGGAAAAGTAAAATCATTGATACCTTATGTTTTGACTGACTCTATAATACGACACACGGCTAAAATCAATTGACAGCGTGCCAAAAATCTGTGAGGGAAAGAATTCTATTGGTTCAGAACGACCACGTTTCTTCTCCCTCCACCTCATGGCAACCTTGGTATAAAAAATACCTTTTTCGTAAATAAAATTATAAAAAGACAAAACTGGTTGTAAATATTTGTAACCTCGCATCACTTTTATTTCCCTCATTGAGCATATTGATCCGTTTGATTTCGTTTCGTTTCATTCCAATCTGTTCAATCCATCCAATTATTGCGGAGTTGTAATATGATATGAGTATCTATATTTGACGCATGGACATTGACGTATTCTTCAAGCATTTCTTGCTATTTGAGTACAGCGCAGAGTCTGTGGTCTGTCAACCAAAAGTCACATTTTTTTTGGAAAATGCCACTTTTTTAAGTCATGAATGCATATTGTGTCATATTATTTTTTAATATGAAACAATACGCATTCAATTATACAAACTTGACACAAAAAAGCAGTTTGTTTTGGAAAAAGTAATTATAGCTGACGATTTATTTAAATCGTCAAACTTTTATCATAGAACTATTATGATCCATTGCATTACGTGATTAACAACTTTAACTCCACTTAATTCATACTTCCCGAACAAATTTAAAGCAACACTTAGTTGATAAATTTATATGATACAACAATATTCCTACTTTAAAAGTAAATACATATTTTTAAAAAAAATAAAACATACGATATCTAATATAAACAAATATTAAAATTCAAAACCTAAACTGACTTTCAGTGTTGCCAGAGTAGGGATTTTTTTTGTTACTTTAAAGAAGGGATTTTTTTTGTTAAAAAAAGAGGGTTGAAAGCATTGAGATTTTGGCGCGCTGTCATTTGATTTTAGCCGTGTGTCGTATTATAGAATTTTAAAGAATCCTATTAAATAATGTTGATAAATTCAAGGACTAAAGAAAAGATCCATAATACCTTTTTTCCCAATTTTTAAAATGTTTATTTTAATTTTTTAATATTGGCGTTATCTTTGTTACAGGTAAGTGGTTTTATGTGGCGTAGTGTATTATAAATGTTTAACAATTTTGTAAGTAGTTCTTTCATTAGTTTTAATATTAAGGTAATCTTTATTATCATAAATTGTTGAATACGTTGTAGAAATATGTTGTTCGTTGTTATATAAAAATTTAACAACCAATCAACATTATTTTATTATGTCTACCAAATACCTGTAAGCAATATCTATTTAATTTATAGTATTTGCCCATCTCCTTTTTGTGTAGATAATTCCATAAAACTTTTTTGTCCTATGATAACTATACTTGCACCAAGTTTTATTATGATTATATACTTTCCTAAATTTTAACTTTTCTTTAAAAGTTTCGACTCCTTAGTTAACATCGCTAACGACTTCATATTTGACGAACGAACACTCAATTGAATATATATTGACACAATAAAATTGTGCGATTCAAGCAAAATGCAATACGGCTTTTGGGAACTGTTGTATCATTAGTCGTTAGTCATTATTGATGGCTCGACACAATGTCATGTCCCACTCTGTTTCGTTACATTTAACTCATCAGGGCACCGACAGAGCTTGAACTCACTCTGATCGTTAATTAAAACCTCCGAAAAATATGATATGAAGTATTTTCAGAGACGAGCGGTGCTCTCTTACCGTTATCATGCTTGGCAAACCAATTATAAATCATTTGATACTACCGAGCTTTGTTTAGTAAATGTTTACATTGCCCATCCGATATTAGTGCCAAGTTAAAGACATTTTTTATACTTCATTAAAAATTTGAAAATTGTGTAAAATATCAACGTCTCTCCAATTATTGGTTTATATGGAGTTTTGTGTTTTTTACCAAAAAACACAAGCTTGGAGCCAAATGGCAGATTCATATGTTGATGAATTTCGATACTAAACATAATCCTCTAAGAGGATTAAAGGGATCGTGTTTTAGGAAAATCCATCTCGGTGTTTCAAATTATGTCTTCTTAAAACGTTAATATTTGCAGAAATATATTTGTGCTAGTTAAAAAGAGTAGGGTTTAATTAGACTCAAACCCTACTCTTTATTTGCCACAGTTTCATTCTCGTGAGACGTGTTTTTGTATAATTATTGAAGTTTGAGATATGCAAGTAGTTTCATATCTAGTAGTCTCTTTTATATTCTTGGAAACTTTTATTATACTATTACAGCATCATCTAGTCCACTCGAAAACTGCATGCATGTAATATACAAATAATATAGATAATTACAAGAGTTCAAAATTTAATTATTATTTAAAAGGTTGAAGGGATTATTATAAAATCCTTTCAATCTAATTTTGTAATAATTAAAATAGATTAATAATTTAAACCTAAAAATAATTTTACCTTTAACAGTTTACAAATTTGTTTAAATATTAACTGAAAAAGATAAAATGGTAAGGATTACAGAGGTTTGGTCCAAGCACCTGCCCCTGGGGGATGCCCTTAGTTTAATTACATCAAGTAATCCTTTACTTAACAGGTAGAGGCGATTTTGTTAAATTTTCAAAGTATTTTCATTAAGAAAATTAGAAAATTAATGTCTTGAGTATTAGTTGATATGGTACAGGTGCCTTCTTAATAGCGTATTAGTTTGTGTCCCAGTCATCTACTAAGAGTCAGTTATTAAATTAATTGAATTTATGTGTTTTGTTATTTATTTTTTTTTTTAAATTGATAAATTTTATTATTTATTAATAATTTGAACTCAAGACATGGGGATACATTGTCATATTTCGTTTTTGTAAAGAGAAACGATTTAAAGATTTGTTTATTTTTTCTATTGAGTTAATTAAATATTAATAAGACGGATTATGTTCACCACAGTCGATTTTAATGTCAATAAGTCAAACGAGTCTTGAGATATCAGTGATGTCGTAGACTAGTAACTAACCGTAAGCGGCAAAATCTTATGTACCAAAAAATAAATCAGCTATGGAGTTTGTTGGAATCTTTCCTCTTCTTATTAGATTCACTACACTCATCCTCACATGATTAGGGTCACTTTGCTTGTCTTTATTGAAGCAAAGAAAAAATTTAACGCGAATTTTAAACGATAATTGCATCACATCTATATATATATATATATATATATATATATATATATATATATATATATATATTATATATATATATATATATATATATATATATATATATATTTATATATATTTATATATTTATTTATTTATTCTTGACCTGGGAGACCCCCCTCCAATTTATATTTTAGTGACTTGTGTCTTTTAAATATAAAAAATCGAAAAATTAAGTAGATGTTTGGTACAATTTTAGCATACATTTTAGAAAAAAAATGTAAAAAAAAGATTTGTCGCTTTCCTAGACAATCACCACATATCCGTATTAGAATACCAATATGGGTTTATATCTGGAAGAGGCACACAGGTCGCAAAAAAACATGTACCGGAAAATCTCTGTATGGACTTGGATAGGCAAATTAAGCATGCTTTTAGGAGTATTACTTAATTTCACCAAAGCATTTAACTCAGTTCCACATAAATTAATAATAAAAAAGCTTAGAAAACTAGGAATTGAGGGATTTATGCTTAGATGGTTTACTAGTTACCTTAATAATTAAACTTGCCAGCAAAAATTTAACAGAGTACTTGATAATAGGAACTCTTCTGAGTACTCGATACCCCAGACCGTCCTCAGACAACTTATTTTCCTTTCTTATATTAACGATATGTGTAAGTTACATATTGATTTAAAGGTAATTTAACTGGCATTGCGGACGATACATCCCTAATTTGCTCAGCAAAAACATGACAGGAGAGAATATCACACATTGAATGTGACTACTGAAAGAATATTGAAAGCTTGGTTATATCAAAACGGACTGACACTTAACATCGGAAAAACTAATTTTATAACCTTTGCCCCTCAATGAATGTTTTATTTCAAACACACAGCATGTTAATCTACATCAAACTGAATGCACAAACTCTGAAAGCTGTGAATGTCCTGTAATCAACAGGACACCGTGGACCTAGTGTCTGACCTGGAAACGTCACTTAAAAGAGCTGACAATCAAATAAAAACACTCATTCATTAGCATTCGACCTTTTGCTACAAGAAATCAATTAAAATATCATATTACTGATTGGTCGACTCAACCATTTGATACGGTATTTTCTCGTGATGGTCTGACAGAGAACCACAAAAAGTCTGTTGTCATACAACAGAAATCGTTAATGAGGATTATTAAAAAAAAAAAAAAGAATAGAAAACTCAGAACCATTTAAATATAGACCAAATAATACAGGCTGCGTATTTAACTAATACTTAAATAGTATTACTACATGGTATGAATGCGAGAAGTATCGCATTACAATTGTTGACATTTCCATACTGTCCCACTAGCGCTGCTCAAAGGCACTGGTACTACCAAAGGATTGTGTGGTTTAATCACTTTCCTCAAGAAATTAAATTGGCTTAAACTGAGCTTTAAATGGACACGAATGATGGTGTGCCGTGTAGTGTAGAATGTAAAGAATAAATATGCGCATTTGTTTGAAAAATCTAAAAAATTAAATGACAAGTGCTACTGCTTAGGTTATTTATTACTAGACGTTGTAGCGAGCTATTTGGTTAACACTAATATTATATTAGTTGTTTCAGCTCGCCGTGAGATAGGAATATAGTTCTAAGATTCCAGTCCCCCCACCTCGTCAACCACAAGCTCTTTCTATTCTACCTCTTCACATTTTACAGTTCTTCCCTTATTCTACATCGCCAAGCGACTTGTCTTTTAATTATCATCTTAATTGATTAATATATTGATATTAATCTTACATGAATCTTAATTGATTAATATATTGATATTAATCAATTGATCATCGTGTTTGTCTAGTTCTCCGATTTATGCGTGTTAATGTATTTTTGGTATCTTTATGTAAATAGTTAATAAATTTAAAGTAATTTAATTGTATAGAACTGAAATCAATTGTTTTCTTCTCTCTGTATATGATTATATTTTATTTTAAATTATACATTGCTTCATATTTCATTTTGGTTCGATTTCTAATGACTTCTATCTTCTATTTCAATTATTTTACTTTGAATCACTGAATGAAGAGACAACTTGATGTCTGATGACTTCTATCTCTATCATTTTACTTTGATTCAGTAAAAGAAATGTCTTGTTGTTGTGTCTTCATTTTTGTTGTTGAGTCTCTCAGTTATTATCTGCATAAGAAAGTTTAAACGCAAATTTATTTTTTCTCCTTGGTTAGGCTTTTGCATTGTGTTATTTCTTTTTTAAAATGTTTTAAACGAAAAAAATCTTCTTTTTCGCGGCAATTATAAAACTACATAATTAATGAATAATAGCAAACTATTTTGGAAAAAATAAGTGCAGGTTGTTAAGTATTTTTAAAACACTATTTTGATGTTTGATTGACGGTGATATTGATATTATTATGATATGAAATATCGTATAGAGACGAGCCCCTCTCTATTATTGGTTGCTGGAGACTCGAGAATATTACTTCCCACCTCTCTCACTAGCTATACTCAAATACCTACCTATACAGTTATTATACTATACTAGAAGTGTTAACCAAATAGCTCGCTGTAACGT
>JACMZG010001913.1:30462780-30465280 GCA_018340805.1 Microvelia longipes
CAATAATAACGACATAATGACAATAATAACCACAATATTTAATAATAATAATGACATAATAACAATAATTACCACAATATGTAACAATAATAATGACATAATAACAATAATGACTACAATATGTAACACTAATAATCGCATAACAATACTAACCACAATATGTAACACTAATAATCACATAATAACCACAACATGTAAAATCACATAATATGTATAAACCGACAGTCAAATCTAAAGATAACTAATAATTTACTGCATAAAATCGTTTTGCCAAATCAAATAGTTTTGTCCTTTAAATTGCTGCATTAATGTACGATAATATGTATCTACGTATGCATTTTAAACAAACTCCATAAAGTAAGTGTTATAAAAGTAGTGTTAGTTTAGTATCATTTTGCTTTTTTCTGCAATTTTCAACTATTCTTTTTAATATTAAAAGAATTTTTAAAGACAATTACACTAATGAGTTTGTTCGGTATAACAGCGGTGTTACACTACACCTCCTCTTCAAGGAAAACTTCAATCAGAAATATTGTATTTTTTTGTTTCATCTAATTATAGAACCAAACGTTAGATAAAAGCAATGATAACGAATGATACTGATACTTAACAATGTAAACATTCGGCCATTTTGAAAATTCCTTCATTTTTAACTTTTATCTTTCACCCGCAGACTTTTTTTTAAAGTTTAAATGCCTTTTCTTTAAACTCAGAGTAAAGTAAGATCAATACCAGCCCGGCGTTTTCTTTTGAGAAAAACAAAAACTTAAAAAAAAATTGGAATTTCTTTTGGTTTTTAAGAATAAAAAGGTATACTGCAAGACGTTTTTTTGTTCCTTTTTTAATTTCCTTTGGTAATAATGATAGGCTTCTGGATTCCTTGCATATTTACTCGTTTACGGATTCGATTCGGGGTTTATTTGTCTATTATTTTAAATAGACAAACTAAATAGAGGTAACTTTCAAATTGAATACTAGTTAACTCTTTGCAAAACGTCTTCAATCGATCAGAGTGGGATTTTAATTAGCCTTACTCTATGTAAAAATCATACTATACAGTCATATATAGTAGTTTATTATAGTATACTAGTGTCATATATTATAGTATACTAAAAGTAAATTCGACTTTTCAACGTAGTTCGTTAGTATTGAATCATAGAAGACTTGTTAATTGTATGTGATCAATTTAGCCCAAGTCAACTTCAGGGTGGTGGTCACCTTTCCAATTATTGACCCCGCTCAATACAGTTTAATTATCGTAATATAACGAGATCTGATCTAAAGTCACTAACGAGTTGAGACACAGCTGTGCCTACAGGTATTAAACCTTAACAGGATTTGACTTTCGTTCGTCCACTTCCTAGCGTTTCAGCGTTTACACAACCTTTGGGTCATTATCATGCCGGTGAGTCTATTTGTTATCTGACACAATTGAAGTCAATTTGCCTAAGCTAATTGCATATTTTTTACGCTGGCATTAATGTTTAAGCGTAGTTGGGCCTTTCTTGCCAATCCCGATACCTTTAGCTCACACCACTTCTAGAGAATCTTAGAAAGGTTGAAATATTAAAGGTTTTTCCCTCACTAAGAGAAGAATGATCCTCTTGAAGAACTAAGGTGAGCGTTAAAAGTCTTTCCACAAAAATATATTTCTTTATAGCAAAGCGTTTACAACCTTATAAGAGGCCATCGTCAGTTCTAGCCGTTGAATAAAAGAGAGGTTGATAGATAGTCTTTTTATCAGATATCAAAGATAGACACTGGTTGAAAGCGCTTTGCTATAAAGAAATATTTTTTTCTGGAGAGAATTCTTTCTCTTTTATCAAAGATAAAATTGTTTAATTTCGGTCTTATAATTAAATTTAATATCATATCTTATTAAAGTATTTCAAACTCAAAAGATATAATAACATAAAATTACTTCTTTTTCACCCTCAAGAAAATAAGATCCTAATTATAAGCAAAAGATTCACATTACCTGATTCCTCAGTTTCTATTACAATATCTTCACTCGTTTGCCTTTAAAGGAAGTTATAAAAATAATTTTAGACTATAATTGGTATTATTATGTATATTACTATTGTTATGTTCTTATTCTCAGTTTTCATTAGGGGAAATAAAAGCCGGATATATAATATATATTATATATATATATATATATATATATATATATATATATATATATATATATATAAATATATATATATATATATATATATATATATATATATATATATATATATATATATATATATTTATTTATATACTTATGTATTTGATAAAGTTTAAGATAGAAATAGCAAAGATCAGAAGTAAGTGGGATTATTTTTTTGTGTGCCATAAAAACGTTTAAGCACAAAAATCTCTGACGATTCTAAACATAATCACACACACACGTATATATATATTATATATATATATATATATATATATATATATATATATATATTATATATATATATATATATATATTAAAATTAAAGATTGGGGTTGGAGTCGA
>JACMZG010001913.1:30467780-30500470 GCA_018340805.1 Microvelia longipes
CCGCTGAGATGGTAAAAGCTCGGTGAGCCGTGTAAGACTGACTTCAGGTGGGGTGGAACCTTCAGTTGAGTACAAAGAAGCGGCGAGCTGTCCCCTCTTATGTTTAAATTTAAATCGCCTACCTTGTGCTGACTGCGCAGTATTTCAAGTCTTTCGAGGAAGTCAAGTTTCCGTCCCCTATCTACAAAATGTAAAAAACCAGCTTCGTGAGGTCCTTCCGATCTTATGTGTTGATAAAACTGACTGCTAGTCTGCTTAGTATGCTCTGCCAAACGGATGCTTAGACTCCTCCCGGTCTGTCCTGAGTACTCAGAGCTACAGGTACCGCATTTAATTATGTCTACGCCATTTTTCGACGCAATAGGCACTACATTCTTGACCTTGCTCAAATAAGATCGTAGAGTGTTACTGGTGGTAAAACTAACACAATAGTTGAAGAACTAAGGTGAGCGTTAATGGAGTTCATCTTAATAAAAGAGGAAGAAGTCTCTCCACAAAAATATATTCTTTATAGCAAAGCGCTTTCAACCTAACAAGAGGTCATCATCAGTGCAAGCCGTTGAATAAAGAAGAGGGTGATAAATGAGTCTTATAGATCAGATATCAAAGATAGACTCAACAACACAATTGTTGTTTTTCTGCAGAACTGAGACTACTTTGTTGGACAAGTTACCAATATGTGGCACAGCACACCAAACCTTATCATCTTGAGGCTTGTCTTCACCCATTGTTTTCGATAATAACATATATTTTTTCTTATCAACAAGTTTGTTAACCATTGAGGAACTGTAACCGTCATTGCAAGCTATACGATGTATAGTTGCAAGCTCCTTTTGATAAGCTACTTCATCAAGTGGCAGAGTGAGAAGACGATGAATTAGAGTGTTAAAAGCAGCCATCTCCAAGGATGGTGAGAGTCGAAGGGTATTAAGCAGTCAGTAGAAGTCGGTTTTCTGTATACCTCGTAGTGCAGAGTATATAGTTATGTCTAAAAAGTTAAGTCGCTTCTCTTGCTCTAACTCAAGGGTAAATTTAATAGACTCGAACCACTTATTGTTTGAGTTCTCTAAGAACAATTGAAGTTTCTTTCTTAAGCCCGTCCATATACAGAAGACGTACATACCTCTTCCAAAAATATATGTACTTCTTGAAAGATTTTTGTCAATACTGATGAACTCCTTAAAGAATAAGTGCATAAAAATGTTAGCAGCCAACGCAGATAATGGGGCGCCCATAGCAAGACCAGCTTTACCTTCACAGAACGTATCATCGTAGCGAAAATATTTCTGACCTATGCATAGGTCAATAAGTTCCATAAGCACAGCGTTGAGTATTTTGTCCGCACTGTTTTTGCTGAAAATAGCACTAAACAATTTTAAACATTTCTCAGTAGGAACACTTGTAAATGGATCCACAACATCAAATGAAACAAACCAATATTTGTCGGGTAACTTTATAGATTGAAGAGCTTCAGTAAACTCTAAGGTGCTAGTGATCGCATTGACAGCTTTAAAGTTAGTAATCCTAAAGAAAAGTTTAATATACTTAGCAAGTTTCCCAGTTGGAGATGAGCAAAATGAAATTATGGGTCTAATTGGTTCACCTGGCTTGTGACTTTTCAAAGCTCCATATAACCTAGGCGCTTATAGGTTCATCTGTTTAAGGCTGTTTTTATTATAGTTCTCAGGAAATACCGAAGTAGGCTTATTTAAAGCGTGTTTAACTCTTTCTTTAAAGTTATCTGTCAGTCTTTGTCGAGCTCTTTGAATCCATTATCTATAAGGATCTTCTTAACTTTTGCCTTATATATTTCACTATCTATTATTATAGTACAATTACCTTTATCAGCTTTTAATATAGTTATATTTTCATAGACTGTTTTTGCCTTAATACTTATTTATAAGACAAGTTATTGTCTTAGAAACTTACTTGTCTTGACATGTTATTTTGTAAGACAAATTCGCTCAAAAAGGGTAGTTGACATCACACTAACTCAGAACCTCATTACGTAATGGATACATATGTGGGAATTTTGATTCTTTGCATCCCCCGCTTTGATGTCCCCACTGGTATCGATCTCGAGTAGTCTGGGTTAGCTCGTGTGCTATTCTTCACACCACTAGATTACTACTGATTACTAGCTTTCATTTAAATAATATAAGAGAGAGAGGTAATACTCTCAGATACATAACTACTTAGAGAGAGGGTTGAAGAGCGGAGAGGGAGATGTAGAACCAGGTTTGCCAAGTACTCGGGGCACATTTACATCCTGATTTATGTTCCTTGTTTCTGACAGTGCTTGCCTTTTGTAAGTGGAACTCTTGAAAACTTTTATGAAATATGTCTCTACCAGTGTGACCGATGTAGGAAGTAGCTCTGAACTTCTACATTTCAAATTTTCTCCACCGGGAAGTTAAGTTTAGTAGAATTGGTTTGGGCTTTGTTGAAAGTTTCAAGAATAAATTGCTGTCGTTTTGATGTATTGTTGTGTGAGATCGAGTTTTGATAAATTATTTGTGAGTGAATGTACTTAAGAGTCTAAAATTTTATCATACAATTTTTTCTTGTCTTAAAATCTCCGATTATAAAAAAACAATAATTTGTATTTACCTTTGTTGCCAAAATTTACTCTGGATTTTAACGTACGTACTTTCTCCATAATTGAGCGCATCTAAAAAAATGTATTAATATATAACAGACCCTTTATAAATACAAAAATAATGTGAATGAAAAAATATTAGTTGATACTTTTAGAAGACCACACTACCAATGAAACGTCTTTACAGCACAGGACACTAATCCTAAAGGGAGAAATTAATTTCTACTAAGTATATTTTAATTTCTTATAATATATATTTTTTTATAATCATGTTCGACATATTTTTGTTAGCTTGTATTAAATAAAGAAAAATTTTTTAAAAAAATATACGTATTAAAATGGTGTTTTAACGACTCTCACGATATTTCGGACATCTGTTAATTTTTCCATCTACGATATTTACCGAGGTTATATATTGTTTTTAATCTATGTTTACGGCTCGTTGACGAAAATATGATCATGTAAAAATATATAAAGAACATAAATTTATAAAAAATAATTTGATTGCAGTTGTTATGTTAAGAAGTATTTAGATTTATAACAGTTTTGAGTAGGACAGGGGAAATAGCTATACTAATAAAATAATACTAAAAACACTTAATTATGCATAGAAGTCTTTATGTTTAGGATAAAGTGTATTTCATCAATTAGTTGTGTTACAGCGTGGTTTTGGGTGAACCAAAAATATGTAGCTACAGTGTTTGTAGTTTCAGACCATTTTTCTAGTATAGATATTTAATTTTTTTGTAAAACCTAAATGAGAGCGAATATAAAATTATGATGCTGTCCGCTAAACGGGCAAATTTGATTTGGAATATTTGGTTTTTTGATGGACTTTTAATAATTTTCGAATTCGTCGTTTAATGAATTTTTAAAGTATTTTGAAGTTATTTACATCTTTAAAATTTTTATTTTGATTGCACAACTAGGTTTATTCATTGTTTTTTGTACTGAGTGCATAAAATAGCTTAACATGCATCTAAGACAGCATAACATGCTCCTATAAGTCAGCATATAATAGGAGGTAAGATGATAATAGACACACACAGGTACATAAATCCACACAGGAGGTGTTAAAAACACTTAAAACATTTTAAAAAATCAAAGTAAATTAAAAAAGTAATTAAAAAAATTAAAAATAATAAAAAATTAAGATTATTTTTTAGGTGGGAGAATTAAATGTCAAATAAACACATTCCATATATTTGATGGATAGATAAATTCTTAATACATATGATTATTAAATGTCAAATTCATATATATATATAGTTTAAAACGAGAAAATAAAATACCTAATAGATAAATACTATCAGTTAAAATGAGAGAATGAAATGTCAAATAGATAAATACTATTAGGCAAGACAATTAAGTTGAATGTCTTATAGATAAATACTATTAGCGAAGAAGAGAGAATGAAATGTCTAATAGATAATTACTATCAGTTAAAATGAGAGAATGAAACTCAAATAGATAAATACTATTAGGTAAGACAAGTAAATGAAATGTCTAATAGATAAAAACTATCAGTTAAAATGAGGGAATGAAATGTCGAATAGATAAATACTATTAGTTAGGACGAGAGAATGAAATGTCTAATAGATAGAAAAAAATAAATATTATAAGTTAAGACGAGATAATGAAATGTTAAATTGATAAGTACTATAAGTTAAGACAAGAGAGTGAAATGTCTAATAGATAAATACTATTATTTAAGACGAGACAATGAAATATCCAATTAATAAATACAATCAAATTAAGTGTGATACTAATATGTCTGATTAATGAATACAATCAGGTAAAGATGTAATTCTTAATTGATAAGAGTTATTCGATTAGAGATATGTTATCAGGACAGATAGTAGGTGTTTCAAATGTTGAAAAGGAGGAGTAAATAGAGGAGCCGTTGCCAAACTTGAGCCTCGCTTATCGATCTCTGGTCGACTGCCACCCCCAACCCCCACTCAGCCCCTCTCTTTTCTTTCAACTCTTCCTCTTAATGTTACTCTCGGGGAAAGAATTGCTTCATAGTAAGAAAGAATATCTCAAATATTAAATATCAGGTTTCTTTTCCATTTGTAGATAATTGTATAAAAGATCCAATTATTATCAGATTGCCTTTTCTTCAGGGAGTTGAATAGAAAATAAAATATTTAAAAACAATTTTTTTTTGGAAAATCTATTAAAAGTTTTCCTTATTTGTTAAAACCTTTTTCGTACTAAAATAGATTTATTCGCTGTATTTTACCTTAGTATTATATATTGATAATGTTAAGGTATATATTTATATTATTTATAACATGCTATAATAAGCATAATTATATATGCATTTCTAGCAGACCCGTTATAACAGAGCTTAGGAAAAGATCTAGCCGTTTGTTGGAGAGATGAGAACCTAATGTTGAATTTGTCAACCCCTTGTAGTTAGTAAGCCTAAAAACACTTGAAATAGCGTTGCAGTCAAGATTTTGTTTTTGCTGAAAATGACATCCTAGCTCTCTATAAAAGCATGTCTTGTAGGTTAAGTTATAGTCGTAAAGCCGGACCTGAAAAAATTGTGACTAATTTTGTACGACTTTTATTTTTTTAATTTTTATGAAACTATACCTTACCTTATGTCATAACTTAAGTTGTACGAAAAAACCCTCGTTTTATAGGGAATTTTATCAGCTTTAAAAATGTTCCCTTCGAGTTTTGCTCTTGACCTACAGGGAACCACTTATTGCAAGAAAACTAAAATTTGTGCTTTTTAGAAAAATTTGGTTTGAAGTAGTACAAAATGAGTCACATTTTTTAGGCCTGGCTCTTGGACTACATATCCCTCTCCTTCTTGTAAATAAATCAAGCCTATCAATGAATAAAACAAAAAGTTACAGCTCATTCAAAAATAAGAACAACAAGTTGCAGCCCATTCATAAGTAATATTGTACCGCCCTATAGTAAATAAAGCCAAAAGTTTTAATCTTGCTGATAAAGGTACAATATACTACAAATCAAGGCCACCACAACACTTCGCCGATCAGCGGCATCGGATCAGGGGGCCGTTGCTTGGCACGTGTTTGACTATAGCAGTTATGTTAATATTAGTTATTTGTATTAGTAGCTATGTTTGTGTACATAAAATATTATATGTCAAGCGATAAATTCAAAACTATTGCTGGTAATTAACTTTACCTGCGTATATGTGATAAGTTTATTTAGGAGTATATGTGAAACACATTTCAGTGCAATCAGATAACCTAATGAGGTTTATGAATTTCTTTAATTGTTGCTGAGTTATTGTAGTAGGTAAATGTTATACATATTTCATAAACGATGGGTTTATACAATGAGTTTTGATTACCTGGACATTTATGAGGTCAATTTTCGTACTAAGTTTTTTTCAAGAATTAAGTTTAATGGACTTCGAGTTTAATGAGGAAAAATAATAATGAAGACAGCGGTCCGAGTTTTTGTTAGTTTAATTTATTACATCAAAGCTTTCACACAAGCGATCCTTGGCATCCTTAGTGAATCTAATAACAAGTAAACAAAACCATAAACCAATTAAAAAAGAACAGAAATAAAAATATACATACCAAACAAGACAAAAAACTATTATGCTTAAGTTTTAGCAAATTTCCTTTGGAAATTCGCCTAATAGGATATTTTTCATATCCGAGAAAGTGTTCGAAAGTTGACGAGTGTCATAGAAACGTCTAAGTATAAAATCTCTAACGATTTGTTAAAAAAATCAACTTTCCCTCTATGACCCTAAACTCATAAGCACATTTTTTCACTAAAAATTCGTTAAAAACTGCTACGGGATAACATACCTTACTTCATCAAATACTCACACATACTCTCACTCACACACTTAGAGACAGACAATTTGGTAAAAAAAATCACGAGGTATTAAAACCCACATGCGCGATTAATTCAGTTTTTAATTTTTTGTTTTTTGAATTTTTTAAACACATAACTCCTTTTATGTACCTACGGTATAAATGAGGAAATCCATTTGAATAAAACTATTAGGAATGTAAAAAATTAATTTATCGAATAATGTATTTTGATTATATCTATTTCTTGAGAGAGTCAAAGGAATAAAATAAGTTCTAATTGAGTTTCATTACTAAAGAATGTAATCATGCTTAAGGTTTATTAATAAAACTAACTAAGTTAATTGAAAATTATGTATTAAGATCTGGAATAATTGTATTAGTTTGTAATCCTTACAAGATATATGTAGTCACGTTATGGAAGCGTGGATCCTAATAGTTTACATAATCGGCTTGAGGGTAAATCGGAGGCCCTAAATATCAGGGGCTCAAATTCTGATGTCTAGTAAACACTGCCACGTAATATTTTACCGCTGTAATCCATAATCTAACCCTTTAATAGCAGTGTAATCTGAACCTTTCTTTTTAATTTTTTTAATCCTTTTAAATTAGCCAATTTTTATTATGAATCTTATTCTTATGAGCATGTTTGGATGAGGGAAACGGAGTGGGAATGGGGAGGGATCGATTCCGTCTGGCTTCCTGGTACCAAAAATGTATGTTATATATATATATATATATATATATATATATATATATATATATATATATATATATATATATATATATATATATATATATATATATTTATATATATATTTGTATGTGTGTGTGTATGTGTGTATTTTCAAGTTATATATTTGGCAATGGAATAGGCAAATAATGATAAGCTAATATTGATGACATATTGACATAAACTCATTTATGATGGTATAAATGTAATAACAGATACGCACACTTAGACAGACATTGTTACAACCACTCAGATGGTGAAACTCTGGTGAAATCCTGGTTTAGGAGTCTTATTGCAAGTACAGTAAGATACAATAATAAGTACAATACTCCTATATACGTATAGTATAAATAAGGTAAAAATTACTTTAAAATTAAAATGAGCATTATATTTTTGTGTTCTTATTACGTTTTATCTCTAATATTACATTAGTTTCCTCGTCGTACTTTAGGGTCAAATTGGTAAAATTTAATGTGTTGGGAGGGAAAAGTATGTAGAGTTGCTTCTTTATTGCCTGCAGTAATTTTATACTCCTGAGAGTTGTGGGGGGATGTATATATATATCCCCTCTACGATATCTGTTGGGTTCAGTAGTGCTAGAAAACTGGGAGGTGTAATAGAATGGGATCCCTTACCTCTTCTTTCACCCGGGTCAGCCTTCTGGACTAGACAGCTAATACAAAATGCCTCCTAAGAAAGCACGGCGTGCTTAGTAGTCCCGGAGAAAAGCTGTTGATGTCATCTCCATAAAGTCGTTAGCATGTTAGTATTATAAAACTATAAAGACCAGTCATCTCAATCGGACATACGCCGGGTAACGGCTACTGATAGAAAGTCTGTATTGTTATATTCAATTTATATTTATAATAGACATTTTTATATACACTAAGTTTATAATATAGAAAAATAAATATTTATATTTAGATATTAATATTATTATTATATACACATATATATATATATATATATATATATATATATATATATATATATATATATATAATTATATATATATATATATATATATATATATATATATATATATATATATATATATATATATATATATATATATTAGGTATTTAATATTAAGGTACAGAGAGGGTTATTTGTAACAGTTGTAAAACGTCTTTATGTTTGTGTATTTTTTGATGGTCTTTAAATTTTAATTACAGGTTCTTTCTTCTACAACATATTGTTTCAGAAGAAAGGCTCTTCTGAAACAACCTCTGTAGAAGAGAGGTTCTCTCATATAAATCAATGTTACTAATTATTAAGATTTTTTTATACTAAGAAAGAACAGAGAAAATAACTCTTCTTAGCTCTTTAATCGGCATGTAAGGTTGTCTTTAGATAAAACACATCTGTCTTTAGATTAAACATATTACTTGCTTAGTTAAAGTTATGTTAAAATTATTGTTATCAAAGTTATAGTTAAATGTGTGATATTTTTGCTTTTTTGTTAATTTGTATTATAAGGAATTATAAATATATAGAGATGGCATTGCCTACTTATCACTGTTGGATAATTTGAAAATCACGTAACTTGTGGACCTTACTGAGATGATTTGTGGACACATAATGGTTTGCAATGGTTTTTTCTATTTTTTTTTTTATTTTTCTCATTTCATAAATTTCATCTCATTTCATTATGCACATTTTTGTAGCATATTTAGTTTGTATTATTCAGTTTTATGGAGTAAAGGCCGATTAAATATAGAAAAGAATCTCTTTCTTTTATGGTTTTTCCGACATAATTTTTGTGATAACTACTCTCAACCGGATGGTTTTCCACAATTTTTGTATGATAGCTACCATTTCATGTATTTCATCCAATTTCATTTCCCATTATCTTACATATTTTGAAAACACAACAAAGCTCATGTTGGCCTTGATCATAATCGAAAAATAATTTATATTAACAAAGATACATTTAATCTTGCAGATTTTCACCAAGGCCGACGAAATTTGGAAAAACCGAGGGATCAGAGAGGACGTAAAAAGAAGGGTATGTAAACTCAATTTTGGACTCGTCTCTTGTTCGTTTGTCGTTTGGTTTGATTTGCATCTATCAATCTGGTTCAGCCTTTCAATTTGATTTCATTTAATTAAATATGTACTGAGCTGACGTGTACATACATCAATATACGAATTTTGTCTTCTTAAATAAATATCTATATTCATAGCATAGTCGGCATTTAGCTTGCGCCATCATCAGTTCGTAAGACGTAAGGGATTTTGGCTTAGAGCGTAATTTTCTCCAAGCGGTTTATCATTACGGAACTGTTGAAAGACAAGTTGAGAGCTAGCTCTGCTATTAATAATGGCATTATAGTTGAAAATATAAAATTCGTACAATAGACTTAATTTAATTGTTATGGGATTGTATTTCTAAATGTTGGTTGTTGATTGTTGATGTGGAAGGAAAAAATAAGCACGCCCTTTTTTGAAATCATACAAATTGTTCTAGGATTTTTTAAAAAGGTAAAAATTATTATTTTGTAGGGTGTACTTACATAGATACATAAGTATGCATTTTTCATAAATAATAATAAACAGTAATTCTCTTACACGTAATAATAATAATGCCCGCTTAGTGATTAGTGGCTCATCAGGATAAACCCTGCAGGAACAACCTCAAGCGGTAGTTCCCTAAACTATGACCCTAATTAGTTATAAAATATATTCTAACATAAAATTGATCTAAGATTAAATTGTTTGGCCCTGTTTGCCAGCTCCCTAAGATAGTGTACTATTCCTTTTAATTTCAAGTGTAGGTATATTTCATCTAATCTAGACAGAAGAGCCGTGGATTTCTATGGTTCCTCTCATGCTTTTTCCAAGCAATCATACATATTTTCACTGACTCGTATTGTCTAGTAAAAACTAGGAACAACACGTGCCCTCGCTGTTAAACCAAACCTCCATACACCATACACTTTAAACTATAAGGCAGACACACTATAGTATTATAATGAATCTACTATGAGGGTCCTAAATTGTGTCTATACCCAGTTTCATTTGGGTAAGGGATCTTTAACGAGCACCTGACAACGCACAGGCTCAAGACCACCGGCTTTACGTCCCTTCTGAAAGACCTGGTAGGCAGAATTTTTATCCCTCTCATGAAAATCCCAGAGGCCCGTGCTGGGAGTGGACCCAAGACGAAATAAACTCAGAAAATTTAAAGTCCATTCATCCTTTATATTGGCCGCGTACCTTCACCACTACACCATAGGTGACTCCTTTTTAATATAAGTAAATAAAGAGCATTTTTTATAAATATTTTTAAATTATAATTTATATTTTATTATTATTTATATAAAATATTATTAAATTATAATTCATTTTATAATTTTACATTTACAAATAAGTATAATATAAAACAAGCAATGATAAAAAATATTTAATTTATTCTCCATTAGTTTTATTATCTTTACTTAAATAAGACATAACAGCAATTTTAAATATACTTTATCTAAATACAATCTTAAATGCCGATCAAAGGGTAAGGATATGTTTTTTTCACTGTTTCTTTTGCTTTGAAAAAAAAATCGTTTTTTTAATTGTCTTCAACTTTTAATTAAAAACATGAGAAGTTTGTTCCTTTTCCTAAAATTCCAAGAAGCGACAGAAAAGTGCAGACAAGACTTTTCACGCTTTTTGTTAAGAAAACAAAAGTTTTTTAGCTGATACATTACAATAAAAAGAGAACTTCAGCGTTTTTCTCAAAAGCCTTCGTTACAATTTTAAACTAATAAGTTTTTATTCTTTGATATTTTTTTTATTTAATTGTTTGTTACTCAGTCTTCAAAGTAATAGTTCTTATCTTATATTACAAAGGCATTTCTAATTTACTGTTATTTTGTTATTTAATTAATTATATTAAATCTTATTTAGCCTTTAAAATTATAAAATGGTTTTTATTTTACTGCTATAAACATATATATATATATATATATAGAATATATATTATATATATATATTATATATATATATATATATATATATATATATATATATATATATATATATATGTATGTATTTATGTAAGTATGTATACATTTTATAAAGTTGTCTGTCTGTTTGTGAATGTGTTTGTATAATGTTTTCCCGTCTTTTGTTTTGGATAGTGATTAACTTATAAGAGAACGAAATGTAAAATTTTGTTACAAATTTAATAAAAGTTAAAGGTAATCCAAACCCAATTTTCAAATAACCGGAATAACAGTTAAAGTTATAATGTATAGTCACGTTATAAAAGATGTAGAATTTCAAAAGGAGTCGGAAATATTAATGTTTTTAGGTTTGTAGAGCTACCTTAATATTTGAAGGAATACAGTGGGATATGATGTGGTAAAGGGTAAAAGTCCCTTGGGCTTTCTCTACTCTACCACAGGCTCTCTAAAGGCTCTCTACTGACTCTCTTGCTCTGTGGATTATAGGGTCTTTGGTGAAGTAAAATGGACGTCAAAACATATTAGAGAGTCCCTTTCCTATTCTTATAATATACCTTTTATACATCCTGTCATTGTTTTTAATATCCGTGTGAAAAACAGGAAAAATCATTGACATTTTAAGTAAATCCTGCGCAGGTGTCTGCAAGTCGGGTATATTATCTTCTGGTTGCTTGATTTTTTGCCCAACATCCAATTTCTTGCTTTTTTTTTGTTTATTCATTATAGTCTGAACAGTATCACTTCGACATGAGAAGATTTTATACTCCTTTTAAATCGAAAATATAGCTACTTCAATGTTGCTGCTAGCAGGGTGGGAAAATTACTTTCCCTCCGTATAGTGAAGGAAAAAATCGGGTACAGGGTACCTCAGAACCGTGTACGAGGTTCCTCATCACATCGGATTTGCAACGCTCATTCTCCCTGCTTCGGACTCGGTTCGCCCTCAGAATATACAATTTGCCGAATTTAAACTGCAACAAGTTTTCGGAATCACTTTGCTCGGCCTCAGATAGTAAATGCATCCGTTTCAATATAGCGATCACCCACATTGCACTGATTTTGCTCAATGTTACTTAACTTTTATGATCTAACAAAAATCGTAGATATACTTGTCGCATTAAAACGAAACTTTGTTTACGTATTTATTAGGTAAATGTTTATCTTTTACTAAATTTCAATTGAATCATTTTCTGATTTTTTACAATTTTTTAAAAAACGTAAATAAGTCATTAAATATAAAAATATAAAATTGAATTAATGCTATCATAAAATGAAACTTAGCACTTATGTTAGTCTTATTCACGGCTACATGCGTGCCAAATTTCAATTGGACCACATATTTTTACCGCTTTTTATGATTTTTAAAAATGTTTGCTGAGCCATTATTAGCGTCGTTAATGACGTCATAAAAATATTTTTCAAATAGCACAACTACAGTGGTAGATTGATTTTTCTACTAAGTTTCAATTCTCCAGTATAAATACACTAAGAGCTGTGATGATAATAGACACACACACACACAAACAGTGTGTGTTTGTGTGTGTGTGTGTACATATACACATATACAGACAGACAACTTTGAGAAAACCACTCAGGAGGCCTTTAAAATACCTGAATCAGATTATGCCGGTTTCATCTCGGTTTCGAATTTTGTAAACGCTATACTATTGCTATATATCTACGGTATAAATGAGGAGAAGAAGAAACAGTGAAACTAAAATAAACTGTATTTATTAAAATACAGCCTCACTCTGACCTTCAATTAATTCCGAAGAATATATTGTTAAGTACTTACCAGAGATAAATGATGAGTTAGACGTAATGCCCTGATGAGTTAGACGTAACGAAACAGATTGGGACATGACATTATGTCGAGCCATCAAAGATGACGAATGTCCAATGATGGAACAGTTCCCAGATGTAGCATTGCATTTTGCTTATTACATTTCCTTGGTGTCTCTCGCACAATTACATTGTGTCAACGATTCATGTTTTGCAAAACTCGGTTGTATCAAAATGATATCCTTAACCCTATTGTTTTTAAATATTTGTGACATCATTAACCCACAATAATGACCCAACAAACATTTCAGGAAATCTTCGAAAAGGGTTTAGATCGGGCTGAAATTTTGACATATTATAACCATGTATAGTTAACGAAAATGCGAGGTTATATTTTATTATTTGCATTATTTCCGATGTTATTGATTGACTTATTTAACATAATGTAAACAAATCACATTTTTTGATGAATGCACTTCAAAATCCGTTTTTATCATGGCAGGATGCCACTTATATAAACTAGTANTAGTAGTAGAGTCAGTAGTTTTAGTGGTTAGTAGTTTCTGCAGTTCTTGTCAGGTGTCGCTTGTAGGTGAGATGCCTAAGTGTAAGAAGATAAAGTTAGCCGAGGAGGAACGGAAGATTCATTCTTCAGTGGAAAAGGCGCGGGCCTCATATTAGGTCCTGCGAGCCCAGCTAGGAAAGCGATTTTGCTTCCGCCTGAGAGTGATCCTCTTCTCCTTCAGTATAGCGCTGGCAACTGAGGGGAAGACTAGGAATGTAGAGGTCCCACTTAAGGCTGGGAGGAAAGAATCCCGGGTGTGACGGTGGAGTTGGCCGGCCTGTTGGGTCGTCCGGAGTCTCCTCTTTAGAGGGTCCTTCCTCTTCAGGGCTGGTCTGGCCGACCCGCATTCCGCTAATCCACACGTCTCCCCCGGGTCGTCCGAAGGTTAAGGTTGGGTAACTTCTTCAGTCAGCCGGGATCCAAGGCTTAATCGCTTACGCGATGAGCCGCGGCCCCCGTGCTGAAGGGTAATGCTCTGTCATCCATTCCTGCGTTAGTGAAGAACCCGGAAAAGAGGAGTGCTCCCATAGCTGATTGGGGGTTCCAAGCCCCTTTTAGGAGGAACGCCAACCCTTCCGTAGTTGGCAGTCCCAAACAAACAGATTTTGGAATCCAAAGAAATTCCGCCTTAAAGTATCAGCCGCTGCAACCCAGCCAGGTCAAAGGATCAGCTCCAGAAACATCAGAGGCACCCTCACGGATTCGAACTCTCAGACCGAGAAGTGCTTAGCCACTAAGGCCTGGGAACTTTACCTTAGCAATGTCAGGGAAAACCCAGTAAGGCCTGGAGGCCATTTTGTTTCATCCGAGCCAGTAAAGAGGAAGAGGTGGTGCTTAGGCCGGGCCCGTCAAGAGGGCTGAGCCTTTCTCCCCTAGACAAAGCAATGGAGGTCGAGGAAAGCCGTGAGGTGCGACAGAACCTGAGTTGGCAGCAACTGATAACATCAGCAATAGAGGGGACTCGAAGAGCATGCCACTACTGACAGAAGAGGTAGAGGAGGAGCTACTTCGTTCACCCGTTCCAGATGAGGTTCCTGGGGACAGAGCAGAACTGATTCAGCGACTACGAGAATATGAAGGAGGGCCCTGAGCTCGCGAGACTGCGTCTGGAGGCGGAGCTCGAGGACATCTTCGGGAAAGACTATCAGACCAAAGACTTCAGTTCCAACTCGGATTCAGATCTCTAGAAAGGATGAAAGTGGACTCATCGTCTATCGCCGCGTCAGGAACAGCACTTCTGGACCAAGATCTTCTTTCCTTCATAAGTTTTTTCCTTTGTATTTTTTTTAATAATTTTACGTGTGTATGGTATGGTTGTGTGTGTGTGTGTGTGTGGATGAGTGGATGATTGTGATATAAATAAATGAAGTTAATAAATAGATAATGTTTTGTTTTCTTTAATTCTGAATGGATGGTATCCTGGCTTAAGAAAGTTGGAGATATTGACATCCGCCAATTGGTAAGCCAGGTTACCATACTTCCAGAATTAGTTCTTAATATTAAAGATTTAATAAATAATGGATAAATATGAATAATAGATAAAAAATTATATATGTCAATCAATATGATATTTAATTATTAATGATAATTAATTAATTTGTGATTAATAGTTTCTAAGACGAGTTAAATATTTTTTATTGAATTTTATTTAATGTAATTTGATGCCAGTGTTGGCAGTCTGTAATGGCCGTGTGTATAGAAAGACACTGAGGTGAGGAAGTAGTGGGGACTGGTGGGGATGCCAGAAAAGTATAAAAGGCAGTGTCGCAATAGCCTCCACAGTCAGTCGTGGGAACTGACTCCTTGGGGTTAGGAGCTCTTCCTTTATAGCTGACGGGGCCTCTTTCATACTCTGGGTTTTTCTATACACTGGCAGGTATGGCACATTGCAATACAGTGTTAGTTGAACTGATGGAGTAGTCTTTATTTATTGGCCTCCTTTCCCTGCCTCCTGCTTAGTTAGCGTAGGGGTAGTATGGGGTACAGAGAGATCCGTGTGGGACTCCTTTTTCGACCACACCCGACTTCCAAGATATCATTGGAGCCTTGTCTTTTTCTCTTCTCGCCGTGGAAGGCATCATTCCCGGCTTGATCTTTTAGACGCCCGCCGAGTAGTCATCATGCTCGGCCCCTTTGGGACCTGGGTTCTCTTTTTTACTCCGCTAGCGCTAATATCAACGCTAGCCTTCTTGATCGCCCGCTGGTAAGAGACCATTGCCAGCCCCGCGTTTGAGCCCGCCGTCCTAGTCATCATAGGCGGCCCTCTTGAACCAGTAGCTGTGCAAGTCTTCATTGCCAGTGCGATTCAGTTTACCCAGGCCTTTTGCCGTGTCCGCTAGCAAGTCATCATTGCTAGCCATTTTAATCTGTCGGTAGAGAATTCATCTACCGGTACTTTTCGGTAACTGGTCGAGACTCCATCGCCAGTGACCGGGCTCCCGAGCAAGGGTTTCATGCGTCTCAGCTGGAGGTTATCACTCCAGCCCTTTAATGAGATGGTAGAGAGTTCATCTACCAGCGTTTCGGCTTTACTGGCGAGGTATCATCGCCAGCCTTTATCTTGTCTACACCGCTGTCCAAGTTATCATTGGCAGCCAGGTAAGGGTTAGCGCCTCGTTAGGAAGTTACCATTCCTAGCGCTATAGGTTCCTTCCGTTTGACAAGTTACTGGCAAGGTATCATTGCCAGCCTTCCGCTTTTGCCCGCTGCTCTAGTTGTCATAGACAGCCCCTTCTCCCTATAGCTGGTAAGCTATCATTACCAGTGAGGCCAAGTCTTCTTGCCGTATCCACTAGCAAGAGATCATTGCTAGTCCTTTCAAGTCGTCAGTAGAGAGACCATCTACTGACACTTCGGGCAAGCTACTGGTCGAGGTTTCATCGCCAGTAGAGAGGGGTCATAGCAAGGGTTTTTCCGTCTCGGTTGGAAGGAATAACTTCCAGCCCTTTTTCCATTGATCGGTAAGGACGCCACTTTCCGATCCTTTCGTGTGGGACTGGTAGGACATCACTGCCAGAAGGGGTATCCTTTATTTAGCCGTCGACCAAGTTATCATTGGCGACGTATACTCCCAGGCTGACACTCTGTGTTTGAGCCAGTCCACTTTCAGTCCAAATAGCAGCGGTGAAGTGATCATTTGCCGCCGTACCACACTGCTATCACATTAATCCATCCGCTGTGCAAGTTATCATTGCCAGCGCCGTACTTTATCAGCCGCCAGTACGATATCATTACTGGTCGTTTAGGTTAGAGCTGTTAGTTCAGGTTAGGCTTAGTTAGCTTCGTTGTTGCAGCGATTTGTCTCTTTATCGCTTAGTATTTCTAAAGAGACTGGCGACCGTGTATTCTTTCTCTTTGTCCCCGAGGCTGGACCAGGGTCAAGTGACTGAGGTCCCCCTCGGTGGTACGGTGCTGAGTAGCGCCCGTACGCCGGTGTCGATGTGACGCCGGTCGTCCCGGTCAGTGTCTCCGTGAGAGTAAGGGGCACAGGACCGGTTGGCAAAGTTTTCTTAGGTATGTATGTTTCAAATTTTCACTCTGGAATATAATTTTATATTTCATTGATTCAATGTTAATTCCATATAATACACTGAATTTAACATACATGAAAGCAACATGTAAGAGAGAAGAAGCCGAAAAATGCGAGATGTTTGGCCCTTCTCGTGTGATTTTTATCCTTCCTTTTATTAGGGTCATAGAGAAGATAGGAGGGGGGATTTTATGGAATGAAGGACTCATTTATATATATATATATATATATATATATATATATATATATATATTATATATATATATATAATATATATATATATATATATATATATATATATATATATATATATATATATATAATATATTATATATATATTATATATATATATATATATATATATATATATATATATATTATATATATATATAATATATTGTGTGTGTGTGTGTGATAGCAAAAATGATGATGTATCAGACTATTTAACTGGTATAACTTAAACGGTTGATTTTTAATATTTTAATAGGCCGAATCGATATCGGTGTTGTTTCATTAGATTTAAAGCCCCATAAACATACATAACAGCCTCTTTCAATCGACATCTTTATATAATTATTATCATTTTAATTGTTTGGTTATTTGCTGAAGGGTTTTACTTAGTTTTTCGGTTCATAATGTATTCGCTTGTTCTTTCGACTCAGCTACTTTGTTCTTTGACCAAAAGAACAAAGTAACGTTTTTAAGTAAGTTTTATGATTCCTTAAGAAGGAACTTAGACGATATTCTTACAATGCTATTTGAAGACTTGGCTAGGATTTTAAACTAAAAACTTCATTTCTTGCAAATACTTTAGCTACATGAAACCAACTTTTCATAAGTCTTGTACATAGGCAATTCTAGATAAAAATCTTAGGGGGCTAGTTTAGAATCGCCTATGGTCTTGTAACAGATTTAATCTTGGTTTAAACCTTGGGATTTAACACCCAACACGTTAATCCATTGTTCAAAAAGTTGAATCTTAACAGTTACGTATGATCAATCAATCAACCTTTTTATAAGAATATTTATTCCATGAATCAATATGATTGAAGTAATATGCTTGTTGATTAATAAATACCCCTTTGTGCACTTGTAATGACGACGAAGCTAAAAATACCTGACTTGCATAAGTTTTAATCAATCGTATACTGAATTATTGAAAATTTGCTCGAATTTTTTCGGTTAAAAAATCATTTAGCTTTAAAATAAAGGAACAGGAAAATCGAGGAAAAACAGCTCTCATTTTCGTCTCGAGAATAAACAAGCGATTATTTAGAGCAAAGTTTCGAGTTGAATTCCAAACGAGAAGGATCTGAGAATCATTAGTAATCGAAGTGGAATTAATAGGTCCTAAGATTTGGAAAACACATAGAGAAAGTGAACTGGTGCGAGGAAAGGGTTGAGCATGCGCAGTCATATAATGACGAGTAAGACTCATCAAATGAGTGCTTACAGGTTCCGATTGAAGGAAGTGTTTAAGAAAAGCATAAGTGTCTTAGTGAGAGTGATACGCTTGGTAAAGTTTAGTATATGTGTTGGGGAAAACGTTTTAAGAGGAAAATCTAGCTCCTAACGAAGCTTTTCTGTTTTCTAACTAGGTAGATACTAATGACCTTGTCCCCGAGGCTGGACCAGGGTCAAGTGACTGAGGTCCCCTCGGTGGTACGTGGTGCTGAGTAGCGCCCGTACGCCGGTGTCGATGTGACGCCGGTCGTCCCGGTCAGTGTCTCCGTGAGAGTAAGGGGCACAGGACCGGTTGGCAAATTGGCGACCGTGACAGGACCTGTCGTCTTGTGTGATAGTTTCAGATGTTAAGCTTTTATTTATTGTTTTAATTATGTGTGAAGATCGAAGACCCCCATATTCCCTTATACTGATTAGGTAGGTAGGTTAGGTATAGGCCGCTGCTTAATTCTTTTAACCCCGATATAATTATTGAGTATTCTATTGTGTAAAGTTCAGTGATAGTGACTGTGATAACTGTTTAGTGTTACTTCGAAACTGTTAAACGTACTTGATAGTTTTTAGTGTTTAGTGTTAGTATATGGTTGTAAACTTAGTGCGCGAGTGTTTAGATAACTTAATTAAGTGTTTTGTTATTTTTAAACACGATGTTTTCGAAACGGTTAAATGAACTAACGATTGCCGAGGTTAAGCTCGAACTGCAGAAGCGTGAGTTAAGCACCACGGGGACAGCTAGCGATGTGCGTATCCGACTTGAAGATGCGTTACGCCGCTCGGGAGTAGGAAATCCTCTTGATTACACGTTCTGGATTCGTGATGCGAGTAGAGAGTCCTCTAACCTAGAGTTAGGCTCACCGCTTTTTACTGATTTGTTAACGGAGACGAACCTGTAACTTGCAGTCAGCAACCCTGATACCGCTTTCTGAGGGTATCCCTAGTACCAGTAGAGGTTTTAACGATCCTGTACCCGTTTATTGGAGTTTACCGGAACCGGACGACTCTTCTAAATTGTTAGTTTGCACGTGTTCAGATAAGGAACAACGAACTGCTGAACCTCAATATATAAGTTCTGTCGGAGCAGAGCCGAAAAGCACTCAGTGTTTTATTGATCCTCGAGTTTCAACGCGTATTTATGATACGGTTCGACCGCCTTTAGTTAGTTCAAGTGTAACCGCATCCCAAATTCCGACCAATCAAATATTTGTCGAAAATTCTAAATATCCTCGCATGAGTGCAATAGGATTAAACGAGATGCAATTTGCTTATGGTCCTCAATCCGCAGAACACAATGTCTTTCCTGCGCGTAAATCATCAGTTAATTATAGCAGTAATCCTACAAAGGCTTACGAACCCAGAGGGAATAGCACGCAACTAGGTGGTGTTTCCCGACCTATAGAAACTAATGACAATTATCCCTTAATTGATGCACCTATTTACGGTGTCCGAGAAAATGCAATACGTCAGCCTGTAGTTGGATTTTCTTCACCGATTGTAGACGACTACCATCGTGAGAATAATTATAAAGAATACAATACGGCTCCTCGTTATCAAAACCAAGGTTCTAGTCAACCACCGAGACGTTATTCATCGCCTCCGACGCATTCCTTTCCGCGAGAACCGACTCCGTTACTGTCGCGAAGATTTACGAAGGAAGGTACTTTTACAAATCCGCATTTCTCGACCGAAGAACCACGCATTGTACCTCAAGCCGTTCCGTTATGCTCTCCACCTCCAGTTGAAACGAATAGTCCTATTAATCCTAATGATATTTCTGCTCTTATTCAAGCTTTTCTTCAGCAGTCATCGGACAATCGAACTATTTTACAAAGTTTTATTCAACGCATGGATGAGCCTAAAAATAGAGCCGATTGGGACCCAGCACTCCTTGATTACGTGATGCTACCGTTCGAAGGACGCGTACATGAAGACCCCGTAAAAGTCATAGCGAAATGGGAGACCGGATTAAAGGAAAATAAAGTGCCCAGATCATGTTGGGTAGAAGTAGCCGTGAAATATCTAGGGAAAGAAGTTCTAAGTACGTGGCGCTCGCAGTGTATACTCGACGCGTCGTGGGAAGAATTTGTTGATTTCATTAAAACCCGCTATTCAGCGCCTAGCGATGTTTCACAACTCCGTGCTAATTATCATGGCATCAGGCAGAAGAAAGATGAAAAGGTCGAAATCTTTCTGCGTGAGAAGTTTGCTATATTCAAAAGAATATATCCCTCAGATCCCGATTCTAGTTTTATTGAAACCGTTACGGAACTGATAGTCACAGAACTCCGTCAACTCCTGCGCTTAAGAGAGTCTAAAACCGTCAACGATTTTATTGCTCTTGCTCGTCGTTTAGAGGAAGACCAAACTACTCAAGGAATAACGACAACGCCATTCGTGAGTTGCAGTTTGCCTAGCACTTCAAACCAAGCAAACCACGCTACGGTTGATCATAAGAGTAGTCAACCCGTCTATAAATCTCATCAGGAACCTTCAGCCAAATCAGATGCAATTAGAAGAGAGAACAACTACAATCATTTGAATCGTAATGACAGATGGCCTCCAAATTTTAGGGATAGAAGAAATCAACAGCAAGGTTATCAACCTGCTAGAGGTAATCAGGGTACCAGTAACCCTAGTGATCGAGCCAATGTTCAACTTACCCATCTAACGATGTTAGGCGAAGACACTAGTCCACGACTAGCCTGTAGGCTTGCCGACGGTAGTGAAATCATGGCATTAGTTGATACTCAAGCTTCCAGATCCTTTATAAGCGAAGAGTTAGCAACGCACCCGGATGTGAAGGTTGTTTCACGCTTAAAACGGAAGGTGAATTTTGGTGCGTATACTACAAGCGGAAGATCGGTAGGGCAAGCCACCTTCGATATTGATGTACAAGGGCGAATTTATTCGGTGAAGGCGGAAATATTGAAAGATTCGATGTACCCTCTTTTGTTAGGAGAGACTTGGCTCCGTCATCATGCAGTTGTGATTGACTATGGTAATTGTACTTGCTCTATAGGCAAGAAGCAACGCACTACAGTTTGCTGGCGTTCGGAACCTCAAGAAGTAGTTAATGTAACCATTCCGGAAGAAATCATCGACCCAGTAAATAAGGAAGGAGAAGAAGCCATGCTGGATATCGAAACCCCGCCTTGTCGCTTAAATTCCGGTGATATGCGTTTATGTGCTACACGTGACGCAGCTGATGATATTTTAGATCGTGCTGCCGCCGAGCAGAATCATGATCCCGAATTAAAGAAAATATTGTCTTATTTGAAAGATGGGTTACTTCCCAAGCACGCTCGAAGGAGAAGGGCCTGGGTTAGGCAAAGGCACAATTTTCAGCTCATCGGAAATAATATATATTATAAGGATGAATGTGGGCCACGTGTGTTTGCTCCTTCACACTTAAGAGGAGAACTGATGATGCGTTACCACGACCATTATTTATCAGGCCATCCTGGGTTTGAAGAGACTATTAATGCGATTAGACAAAGAGTCTATTGGCCAAGAATGACAAGCGAAGTTAGACGTTATGTCCGATCTTGTCGGGTTTGTACTGCTAACAAACCTCTTACGGGACAACCGCGTACGCCTTTGGTTCCCCGTAGAACCACGACTACGTGGGAGGTAGGAGCAGTCGACTTAATGGGTCCTTATCCGCGTTCACGATCTGGAAAAACCAATTTGTTGGTATACACTGACCTGCAGAGTCGTTGGGTAGAAGCTTTTCCCAAGGTTAGTGACGATGGTATGGAAGGAACACCATCTGGTATTCGGATACCCACCTTTGTACCTGGTGATCTTGTAATGGCACGGAATCATCCTCAATCAGATAAAATTAAAGGATTTCACGCAGGTTTTGCCCCAAAATACAAAGGGCCTTATAAGGTGTTACAGAAAGTTGGTAGAAACATCTTTATTATCGATATTGGTGGAGGTCGCACTGCTAAATTGTGTACAGACGATTTAAGGAGATTCGTTCTGCGCTCTTAAAGTTTATAACCTGTTTAATTATTTTCTTTTCGTTTATTGAAATTTATTTATCTAGTTTCGTTTTGAAGTTTGTTAAGTTGTCGTGACCTATTTAATCGTTATAATCGATAGTTAGTTGATATAGAATTGTTTCTGTAGTGTAGACTATTATATTGTAATAATATAATAATTGTGTTATTTATAATAATGTTATTTATAAGTTTGGTAGTTTGATAATTGATAAATAGTGTAAAGAGTTATGGACCTACAATTCCCTTGGGGTATCCTCATTTGAAAGTACACCTGGGTGAGCTGAGTTATAGTTTTTATATTCTTACTGTGTAATTGGGATTACGTTAGATCCCTGCGGTCAACCTTTTTTTTTTGTATTGTGTTATCGCGAGTGTCAGTTAGTAGTAGAGTCAGTAGTTTTAGTGGTTAGTAGTTTCTGCAGTTCTTGTCAGGTGTCGCTTGTAGGTGAGATGCCTAAGTGTAAGAAGATAAAGTTAGCCGAGGAGGAACGGAAGATTCATTCTTCAGTGGAAAAGGCGCGGGCCTCATATTAGGTCCTGCGAGCCCAGGCTAGGAAAGCGATTTTGCTTCCGCCTGAGAGTGATCCTCTTCTCCTTCAGTATAGCGCTGCAACTGAGGGGAAGACTAGGAATGTAGAGGTCCCACTTAAGGCTGGGAGGAAAGAATCCCCGGGTGTTGACGGTGGAGTTGGCCGGCCTGTTGGGTCGTCCGGAGTCTCCTCTTTAGAGGGTCCTTCCTCTTCAGGGCTGGTCTGGCCGACCCGCATTCCGCTAATCCACACGTCTCCCCCGGGTCGTCCGAAGGTTAAGGTTGGGGTAACTTCTTCAGTCAGCCGGGATCCAAGGCTTAATCGCTTACGCGATGAGCCGCGGCCCCCCGTGCTGAAGGGTAATGCTCTGTCATCCATTCCTGCGTTAGTGAAGAACCCGGAAAAGAGGAGTGCTCCCATAGCTGATTGGGGGTTCCAAGCCCCTTTTAGGAGGAACGCCCAACCCTTCCGTAGTTGGCAGTCCCAAACAAACAGATTTTGGAATCCAAAGAAATTCCGCCTTAAAGTATCAGCCGCTGCAACCCAGCCAGGTCAAAGGATCAGCTCCAGAAACATCAGAGGCACCCTCACGGATTCGAACTCTCAGACCGAGAAGTGCTTAGCCACTAAGGAGGCCTGGGAACTTTACCTTAGCAATGTCAGGGAAAACCCAGTAAGGCCTGGAGGGCCATTTTGTTTCATCCGAGCCAGTAAAGAGGAAGAGGTGGTGCTTAGGCCGGGCCCGTCAAGAGGGCTGAGCCTTTCTCCCCTAGACAAAGCAATGGAGGTCGAGGAAAGCCGTGAGGGTGCGACAGAACCTGAGTTGGCAGCAACTGATAACATCAGCAATAGAGGGGACTCGAAGAGCATGCCACTACTGACAGAAGAGGTAGAGGAGGAGCTACTTCGTTCACCCGTTCCAGATGAGGTTCCTGGGGACAGAGCAGAACTGATTCAGCGACTACGAGAGAATATGAAGGAGGGCCCTGAGCTCGCGAGACTGCGTCTGGAGGCGGAGCTCGAGGACATCTTCGGGAAAGACTATCAGACCAAAGACTTCAGTTCCAACTCGGATTCAGATCTCTAGAAAGGATGAAAAGTGGACTCATCGTCTATCGCCGCGTCAGGAACAGCACTTCTTGGACCAAGATCTTCTTTCCTTCATAAGTTTTTTTCCTTTGTATTTTTTTTAATAATTTTACGTGTGTATGGTATGGTTGTGTGTGTGTGTGTGTGTGTGTGGATGAGTGGATGATTGTGATATAAATAAATGAAGTTAATAAATAGATAATGTTTTGTTTTCTTTAATTCTGAATGGATGGTATCCTGGCTTAAGAAAGTTGGAGATATTGACATCCGCCAATTGGTAAGCCAGGTTACCATACTTCCAGAATTAGTTCTTAATATTAAAGATTTAATAAATAATGGATAAATATGAATAATAGATAAATAAATTATATATGTCAATCAATATGATATTTAATTATTAATGATAATTAATTAATTTGTGATTAATAGTTTCTAAGACGAGTTGAATATTTTTTATTGAATTTTATTTAATGTAATTTGATGCCAGTGTTGGCAGTCTGTAATGGCCGTGTGTATAGAAAGACACTGAGGTGAGGAAGTAGTGGGGGCTGGTGGGGATGCCAGAAAAGTATAAAAGGCAGTGTCGCAATAGCCTCCACAGTCAGTCGTGGGAACTGACTCCTTGGGGTTAGGAGCTCTTCCTTTATAGCTGACGGGCCTCTTTCATACTCTGGGTTTTTCTATACACTGGCAGGTATGGCACATTGCAATACAGTGTTAGTTGAACTGATGGAGTAGTCTTTATTTATTGGCCTCCTTTCCCTGCCTCCTGCTTAGTTAGCGTAGGGGTAGTATGGGGTACAGAGGAGATCCGTGTGGGACTCCCTTTTCGACCACACCCGGCTTCCAAGATATCATTGGAGCCTTGTCTTTTTCTCTTCTCGCCGTGGAAGGCATCATTCCCGGCTTGATCTTTTAGACCGCCCGCCGAGTAGTCATCATGCTCGGCCCCTTTGGGACCTGGGTTCTCTTTTTTACTCCGCTAGCGCTAATATCAACGCTAGCCTTCTTGATCGCCCGCTGGTAAGAGACCATTGCCAGCCCCGCGTTTGAGCCCGCCGTCCTAGTCATCATAGGCGGCCCTCTTGAACCAGTAGCTGTGCAAGTCTTCATTGCCAGTGCGATTCAGTTTACCCAGGCCTTTTGCCGTGTCCGCTAGCAAGTCATCATTGCTAGCCATTTTAATCTGTCGGTAGAGAATTCATCTACCGGTACTTTTTCGGTAACTGGTCGAGACTCCATCGCCAGTGACCGGGCTCCCGAGCAAGGGTTTCATGCGTCTCAGCTGGAGGTTATCACTCCAGCCCTTTAATGAGATGGTAGAGAGTTCATCTACCAGCGTTTCGGCTTTACTGGCGAGGTATCATCGCCAGCCTTTAGGCTCTTGTCTACACCGCTGTCCAAGTTATCATTGGCAGCCAGGTAAGGGTTAGCGCCTCGTTAGGAAGTTACCATTCCTAGCGCTATAGGTTCCTTCCGTTTGACAAGTTACTGGCAAGGTATCATTGCCAGCCTTCCGCTTTTGCCCGCTGCTCTAGTTGTCATAGACAGCCCCTTCTCCCTATAGCTGGTAAGCTATCATTACCAGTGAGGCCAAGTCTTCTTGCCGTATCCACTAGCAAGAGATCATTGCTAGTCCTTTCAAGTCGTCAGTAGAGAGACCATCTACTGACACTTCGGGCAAGCTACTGGTCGAGGTTTCATCGCCAGTAGAGAGGGTCATAGCAAGGGTTTTTCCGTCTCGGTTGGAAGGAATAACTTCCAGCCCTTTTTCCATTGATCGGTAAGGACGCCACTTTCCGATCCTTTCGTGTGGGACTGGTAGGACATCACTGCCAGAAGGGGTATCCTTTATTTAGCCGTCGACCAAGCTATCATTGGCGACGTATACTCCCAGGCTGACACTCTGTGTCTGAGCCAGTCCACTTTCAGTCCAAAATAGCAGCGGTGAAGTGATCATTTGCCGCCGTACCACACTGCTATCACATTAATCCATCCGCTGTGCAAGTTATCATTGCCAGCGCCGTACTTTATCAGCCGCCAGTACGATATCATTACTGGTCGTTTAGGTTAGAGCTGTTAGTTCAGGTTAGGCTTAGTTAGCTTCGTTGTTGCAGCGATTTTGTCTCTTTATCGCTTAGTATTTCTAAAGAGACTGGCGACCGTGTATTCTTTCTCTTTGTCCCCGAGGCTGGACCAGGGTCAAGTGACTGAGGTCCCCCTCGGTGGTACGTGGTGCTGAGTAGCGCCCGTACGCCGGTGTCGATGTGACGCCGGTCGTCCCGGTCAGTGTCTCCGTGAGAGTAAGGGGCACAGGACCGGTTGGCAAAGTTTTCTTAGGTATGTATGTTTCAAATTTTCACTCTGGAATATAATTTTATATTTCATTGATTCAATGTTAATTCCATGTATAATACACTGAATTTAACATACATGAAAGCAACATGTAAGAGAGAAGAAGCCGAAAAATGCGAGATGTTTGGCCCTTCTCGTGTGATTTTTTATCCTTCCTTTTATTAGGGTCATAGAGAAGATAGGAGGGGGATTTATGGAATGAAGGGACTCATTAAACTATATATATATATATATATATATATATATATATAATATTATATATATATATATATTATATATATATATATATTATACTTGTCCTATTATAACGAAATTTGGTTACCTTACTGTAACGTAAATGTATATACTTGTACTAAATATCAACTCAATTAAATTATTTTCTGATTTTTTACAATTTTTAAAAAAACGTTCCAAATCATTCCAAGTCATTTGATAAAAATTGAACGAATGCTGATAATGATATGAAACTTAAAACATATATTAGTCTTATACATGGCTACATGCGGGCCAAATCTCAACCCGATCGCATCATTTTTCCATATTTTATGATTTTTCAAAATTTCGCTGAGTCATTATTGCAGGTTAAAGACGTCTTAAAAAAATATTTTCCGAATAGCATAATTACATGGTAGATTACTTTGATATAAAGATTAAAACTATTTGTGGCCAGGAGACGTAGCAGAGAGTAGAAGGGACAAGGCAATGACAAGAATAACAAAGGTAAATAAAAATGTAGGGTTGTAAAACTAACAATTTTTAAATAGTGACCAAATACCATTAATTATTATTCAATGAATGTATATAATATTACTAATAACATTAAATTATATATATATAATATATATATATATATTATATATATATATATATATATATATTATATATATATTTATGTATCTATATATATATATATATATATATATATAATATATATATATATATATATATATATATATATATATATATATATATATATATATATATATATATATATATCTGCCTCCGTGGCCGTGATCGTATAGACACTCGATTTCGGCATCGGAGGTCCGGAGTTCGCAGCCAGGGCTATGCTCTTGGATTTTATGCATTATATTTGTACTTAAAATGATTTCGCCAACGTCTATTAATTTTTAGAGTGTAGTTGAGTAGATGAAACCCACCTGAGGTGGTTCCCACAAAGTGAATACCCTGATAGTTCGAAAGGCCCTTAAACGGGCATATATGACGAACGTAGCGAATCTGATGTGTTGAGGAAAAGTTTCAAGGTACCCCATTCCCCATTTGTTTTAAGTGAAACGCAAATCAATCAGCAGCTCACGATTCTTGATGATACCCTACCGTATAAAATATTAAAAGTAACATAATAACTTTACGATCGTTATCGGAATTACTAATATCGGCGTTAAGCAAAGCACAGTAAAGTTTATAATAAAATAAAAAACTTTATAACGAAGTAGGTCAGTCTGTAATTTACTCTTAGCTTGACTTGTTTACATAGAACTAGGCTAGCCTGTAATAATATCATCAATAAAAATTAAACTTTTCCATAAACTAATAGTTATTTATTTATCTTCCTTATTTATGTTGTGTATAGCTGAGTATTAAAGGTAAGCATTTTTTTAATAACCTTTATTTATTTAATATACAATAATTTATACATTCTTTTTTATATAAGGTAGAACTATCCACTAAAGAATAATAAAAATTATTCTTGAGTCGTGAGAGTGGCATTATTCTCAAGTTACTATTTAAACATTACTTTTTTATGGACTAGAGAGAAAAAGTAATTAGTTAATTAAATGTAAAAAACAATAATAATAAAAAAAACAACAAATTAAATTAGAAATAATCACGGCTAAAATAAATTAAACTTTTTTAAATCTACTAAGGTTTGACATCCGCAATTGTTAACCCGGTTACATACTTCCAGACTATTCTTTAATATTAAAGATTAATAAATATGATAAATTGAATAATGATTAATAAATTATATATGTCATCAATATGATATTTTAATTATTAATGATATTAATTATTTTTGAAATAATAGTTTNCGAGGCCTGGACCAGGGTCAGTGACTTGAGGTCCCCCTCGGTGGTACGTGGTGCTGAGTAGCGCCCGTACGCCCGGGTCCGATGTGACGCCGGTCGTCCCGGTCAGTGTCTCCGTGAGTCTAAGGGGCACAGGACCGGTTGGCAAATTGGCGACCGTGACAGGACCTGTCGTCTTGTGTGATAGTTTCAGATGTTAAGCTTTTATTTATGTTTTAATTATGTGGAAGATCGAAGACCCCCATATTCCCTTATTCTGATTAGGTAGGTAGGTTAGGTATAGGCCGCTGCTTAATTCTTTTAACCCCGATATAATTATTGAGTATTCTATTGTGTAAAGTTCAGTGATAGTGACTGTGATAACTGTTTAGTGTTACTCGAAACTGTTAAACGTACTTGATAGTTTTTAGTGTTTAGTGTTAGTATATGGTTGTAAACTTAGTGCGCGAGTGTTTGATAACTTAATTAAGTGTTTTTGTTATTTTTAAACACGATGTTTTCGAAACGGTTAAATGAACTAACGATTGCCGAGGTTAAGCTCGAACTGCAGAAGCGTGAGTTAAGCACCACGGGGACAGCTAGCGATGTGCGTATCCGACTTGAAGATGCGTTACGCCGCTCGGGAGTAGGAAATCCTCTTGATTACACGTTCTGGATTCGTGATGCGAGTAGAGAGTCCTCTAACCTAGAGTTAGGCTCACCGCTTTTTACTGATTTGTTAACGGGAGACGAACCTGTAACTTGCAGTCAGCAACCCCTGATACCGCTTTCTGAGGGTATCCCTAGTACCAGTAGAGGTTTAACGATCCTGTACCCGTTTATTGGAGTTTACCGGAACGGACGAGTCTTCTAAATTGTTAGTTTGCACGTGTTCAGATAAGGAACAACGAACTGCTGAACCTCAATATATAAGTTCTGTCGGAGCAGAGCCGAAAAGCACTCAGTGTTTTATTGATCCTCGAGTTTCAACGCGTATTTATGATACGGTTCAACCGCCTTTAGTTAGTTCAAGTGTAACCGCATCCCAAATTCCGACCAATCAAATATTTGTCGAAAATTCTCAATATCCTCGCATGAGTGAAATAGGATTAAACGAGATGCAATTTGCTTATGGTCCTCAATCCGCAGAACACAATGTCTTTCCTGCGCGTAAATCATCAGTTAATTATAGCAGTAATCCTACAAAGGCTTACGAACCCAGAGGGAATAGCACGCAACTAGTGGTGTTCCCGACCTATAGAAACTAATGACAATTATCCCTTAATTGATGCACCTATTTACGGTGTCCGAGAAAATGCAATACGTCAGCCTGTAGTTGGATTTTCTTCACCGATTGTAGACGACTACCATCGCGAGAATAATTATAAAGAATATAATACGGCTCCTCGTTATCAAAACCAAGGTTCTAGTCAACCACCGAGACGTTATTCATCGCCTCCGACGCATTCCTTTCCGCGAGAACCGACTCCGTTACCGTCGCGAAGATTTATGAAGGAAGGTACTTTTACGAATCCGCATTTCTCGACCGAAGAACCACGCATTGTACCTCAAGCCGTTCCGTTATGCTCTCCACCTCCAGTTGAAACGAATAGTCCTATTAATCCTAATGACATTTCTGCTCTTATTCAAGCTTTTCTTCAGCAGTCATCGGACAATCGAACTATTTTACAAAGTTTTATTCAACGCATGGATGAGCCTAAAAATAGAGCCGATTGGGACCCAGCACTCCTTGATTACGTGATGCTACCGTTGAAGGACGCGTACATGAAGACCCGTAAAAGTCATAGCGAAATGGGAGACCGGATTAAAGGAAAATAAAGTGCCCAAATCATGTTGGGTAGAAGTAGCCGTGAAATATCTAGGAAAAGAAGTTCTAAGTACGTGGCGCTCGCAGTGTATACTCGACGCGTCGTGGGAAGAATTTGTTGATTTCATTAAAACCCGCTATTCAGCGCCTAGTGATGTTTCACAACTCCGTGCTAATTATCATGGCATCAAGCAGAAAAAAGATGAAAAGGCCGAAATCTTTCTGCGTGAGAAGTTTGCTATATTCAAAAGAATATATCCCTCAGATCCCGATTCTAGTTTTATTGAAACCGTTACGGAACTGATAGTCACAGAACTCCGTCAACTCCTGCGTTTAAGAGAGTCTAAAACCGTCAACGATTTTATTGCTCTAGCTCGTCGTTTAGAGGAAGACCAAACTACTCAAGGAATAACGACAACGCCATTCGTGAGTTGCAGTTTGCCTAGCACTTCAAACCAAGCAAACCACGCTACGGTTGATCATAAGAGTAGTCAACCCGTCTATAAATCTCATCAGGAACCTTCAGCCAAACCAGATGCAATTAGAAGAGAGAACAACTACAATCATTTGAATCGTAATAACAGATGGCCTCCAAATTTTAGGGATAGAAGAAATCAAAGCAAGGTTATCAACCTGCTAGAGGTAATCAGGGTACCAGTAACCCTAGTGATCGAGCCAATGTTCAACTTACCCATCTAACGATGTTAGGCGAAGACACTAGTCCACGACTAGCCTGTAGGCGACGGTAGTGAAATCATGGCATTAGTTGATACTCAAGCTTCCAGATCCTTTATAAGCGAAGAGTTAGCCACGCACCCGGATGTGAAGGTTGTTTCACGCTTAAAACGGAAGGTGATTTTGTGCGTATACTACAAGCGGAAGATCGGTAGGGCAAGCACCTTCGATATTGATGTACAAGGGCGAATTTTTCGGTGGAGGCGGAAATATTGAAAGATTCGATGTACCCTCTTTTGTTAGGAGAGACTTGGCTCCGTCATCATGCAGTTGTGATTGACTATGGTAATTGTACTTGCTCTATAGGCAAGAAGCAACGCACTACAGTTTGCTGGCGTTCGGAACCTCAAGAAGTAGTTAATGTAACCATTTCCGGAAGAAATTATCGACCCAGTAAATAAGGAAGGAGAAGAAGCCATGCTGGATATCGAAACCCCGCCTTGTCACTTAAATTCCGGTGATATGCGTTTATGTGCCTACACGTGACGCAGCTGATGATATTTAGATCGTGCTGCCGCCGAGCAGAATCATGATCCCGAATTGAAAGAAAATATTGTCTTATTTGAAAGATGGGTTACTTCCCAAGCACGCTCGAAAGGAGAAGGGCTGGGTAGGCAAAAGGCACAATTTTCAGCTCATCAGAAATAATATATAATTATAAGGATGAACTGTGGCCACGTTGTTTGCTCCTTCACATTTAAGAGGAGACTGATGATGGCGTTACCACGACCATTATTTATCAGGCCATCCTGGGTTTGAGGAGACTATTAATGCGATCAGACGAAGAGTCTATTGGCCAAGAATGACAAGCCAAGTCAGACGTTATGTCCGATCTTGTCGGGTTTGTTACTGCTAACAACCCTTACAGGACACCGCGTACGCCTTTGGTTCCCCGTAGAACCACGACTACGGGAGGTAGGAGCAGTCGACTTAATGGGTCCTTATCCGCGTTCACGATCTGGAAAATCCAATTTGTTGGTAACACTGACCTGCAGAGTCGTTGGGTAGAAGCTTTTCCCAAGGTAGTGACGATGGTATGGAAGGAACACCATCTGGTATTCGGAAACCCACCTTTGTACCTGGTGATCTTGTAATGACACGGAATCATCCTCAATCAGATAAAATTAAAGGATTTCACGCAGGTTTTGCCCCAAATACAAAGGGCCTTATAAGGTGTTACAGAAGTTGGTAGAACATCTTTATCATCGATATTGTGGAGGACGCACTGCTAAATTTGTGTAGAGACGATTTAAGGAGATTCGTTCTGCGCTCTTAAAAGTTTATAACCTGTTTATTATTTTCTTTTCGTTTATTGAAATTATTTATCTAGTTTCCGTTTTGAAGTTTGTTAAGTTTTCGTGACTTATTTAATCATTATAATCGATAGTTAGTTGATATAGAATTGTTTCTGTAGTGTAGACTTTTATATTGTAATAATATAATAATTGGTTATTTATAATAATGTTATTTATGAGTTTGGTAGTTTGATAATTGATAAATAGTGTAAAGAGTTATGGACCCTACAATTCCCTTGGGGTATCCTCTTTTGAAAGTACACCTGGGTGAGCTGAGTTATAGTTTTTATATTCTTACTGTGTAATTGGGATTACGTTAGATCCCTGCGGTCAACCTTTTTTTTTGTATAGTGTTATCGCGAGTGTCAGTGATTA
>JACMZG010001913.1:30500606-30609200 GCA_018340805.1 Microvelia longipes
GTAAAAAATAAAAGAAACAAAAATAATTGTATTTTTCATTTTAAGGCCTTCAGATAACATAAGCATAAGATGTTATCTATGTTATGTTATCTATATAGCTAACATAGGATGTTAACATATATAACATAAATAACATAGCTTGTTTGTTTCAGGAGGATTCAAGTTAATATATCAAATTGTGAATTTGGAGACGTGAGTAACTTCAGCATAGACAAGTCACACGTTATCATGTCTCCTGGTAGTATTGGTTTCCAGCTCCATCTTACCGTCCCCAGTGTTAATATCACGGGTTACTACGACTTAAAACGCAACCACTGACGTTGCCATAGCCTTCGGCAACGGACCGTTTAGGTAACCACCTTACCATTTCTGGCAAGACCTGAGTAAATGTACTTAGGTATCAATTGGGACGACGCAAATGGTGTTGTTGGTTTGTTGTAGCCAAGTTTAATTCCTTCCGATGTACCTCGTTAATTTTCTATCCATATCGGATTCGCTAAGATAAACCTTATTACTTACAGTCTAGCGTTTAGTTTAAAAATCCCCAAGGTCATAAGTATTTTGGGGATTGACCAATCAGAAAAGCCGCTGCCAACCTCTCACTTAAAAAGAAAAAAAAAAATCCCTACCATAATAACCGCTGTAGGGAAAAAACCTTCTTCCCGGCAATCGTTCACTTTGTTTGTGGTTCTTCTTTTGATTACTTCGTTTTGAAAACTACTTTCAAAGTAATCTTAAAATCATATTTTAAAATAAAACTACACAAAAGAAACGTAAAAAAACATCGCCAAGAAAATACGGGTAAAATAACCTGATTTGTTTACATAGTTTTTTTCCGCTCCCTTCTTGCAGGGATTTTTTTTCTTAAGGATCAGTGGTGTCTAAACTGACCTGTCAAGATTTTTAAACTAAACGATAGGCTGTAGACTCACTTCGCTCAACCTCAGACAGTAAATACATAAGTTTTCAAAGTATGAGCGCTAGAAGAGTTCATCATGATCAGAATAATAAAATAAGTCTCTCCACTGATGTATTATTTATTTAAAATAAAACATAACCGGCTTTCAACCAACTAAAGGTTGACATCCGCCACTTGGTAAGCCAGGTTACCATACTTCCAGAATTAGTTCTTAATATTAAAGATTTAATAAATAATTAATAAATAATTAATAAATATGAATAATAGATAGATGAATTATATATGTCAATCAATATGATATTTAATTATTAATGATAATTAATTAATTTGTGATTAATAGTTTCTAAGACGAGTTGAATATTTTTTATTGAATTTTATTTAATGTAATTTGTTGCCAGTGTTGGCAGTCTGTAATGGCCGTGTGTATAGAAAGACACTGAGGTGAGGAAGTAGTGGGGGCTGGTGGGGATGCCAGAAAAGTATAAAAGGCAGTTTCGCATAGCCTCCACAGTCAGTCGTGGGAACTGACTCCTTGGGGTTGGGAGCTCTTCCTTTATAGCCGACGGGGCCTTCTTCATACTCTGGGTTTTTCTATACACTGGCAGGTATGGCACATTGCAAATACAGTGTTAGTTGAACTGATGGAGTAGTCTTTATTTATTGGCCTCCTTTCCCTGCCTCCTGCTTAGTTAGCGTAGGGGTAGTATGGGGTACAGAGGAGATCCGTGTGGGACTCCCTTTTCGACCACACCCGGCTTCCAAGATATCATTGGAGCCTTGTCTTTTTCTCTTCTCGCCGTGGAAGGCATCATTCCCGGCTTGATCTTTTAGACCGCCCGCCGAGTAGTCATCATGCTCGGCCCCTTTGGGACCTGGGTTTTCTTTTCACTCCGCTAGCGCTAATATCAACGCTAGCCTTCTTGATCGCCCGCTGGTAAGAGACCATTGCCAGCCCCGCGTTTGAGCCCGCCGTCCTAGTCATCATAGGCGGCCCTCTTGACCCAATAGCTGTGCAAGTTTCATTGCCAGTGCGATTCAGTTTACCCAGGCCTTTTGCCGTGTCCGCTAGCAAGTCATCATTGCTAGCCATTTCAATCTGTCGGTAGAGAATCCATCTACCGATACTTTTTCGGTAACTGGTCGAGACTCCATCGCCAGTGCCCGGGCTCCCTAGCAAGGGTTTCATGCGTCTCAGCTGGAGGTTATCACTCCAGCCCTTTTATAAGCTGTAGAGAATTCATCTACCATCGTTTCGGCTTTACTGGCGAGGTATCATCGCCAGCCTTAGGCTCTTGTCTACACCGCTGTCCAAGTTATCATTGGCAGCCAGGGAAGGGTTAGCGCCTCGTTAGGAAGTTACCATTCCTAGCGCTATAGGTTCCTTCCGTTTGACAAGTTACTGGCAAGGTATCATTGCCAGCCTTCCGCTTTGCCTTTGCCCGCTGCCTAGTTGTCATAGACAGCCCCTTCTCCCTACAGCTGGTAAGCTATCATTACCAGTGAGGCCAAGTCTTCTTGCCGTATCCACTAGCAAGAGATCATTGCTAGTCCTTTCAAGTCGTCAGTAGAGAGACCATCTACTGACACTTCGGGCAAGCTACTGGTCGAGGTTTCATCGCCAGTAGAGAGGGGTCATAGCAAGGGTTTTTCCGTCTCGGTTGGAAGGAATGACTTCCAGCCCTTTTTTCATTGATCGGTAAGGACACCACTTTCCGATCCTTTCGTGTGGGACTGGTAGGACATCACTGCCAGAAGGGGTATCCTTTATTTAGCCGTCGACCAAGCTATCATTGGCGACGTATACTCCAGGCTGACACTCTGTGTCTGAGCCAGTCCACTTTCAGTCCAAAATAGCAGCGGTGAAGTGATCATTTGCCGCCGTACCACACTGCTATCACATTAATCCATCCGCTGTGCAAGTTATCATTGCCAGCGCCGTACTTTATCAGCCGCCAGTACGATATCATTACTGGTCGTTTAGGTTAGAGCTCTTAGTTCAGATTAGGCTTAGTGTAGCTTCGATGTTGCAGCGATTTGTCTCTTTATCGCTTAGTATTTCTAAAGAGACTGGCGACCGTGTATTCTTTCTCTTTGTCCCCGAGGCTGGACCAGGGTCAAGTGACTGAGGTCCCCCTCGGTGGTACGTGGTGCTGAGTAGCGCCCGTACGCCGGTGTCGATGTGACGCCGGTCGTCCCGGTCAGTGTCTCCGTGAGTCTAAGGGGCACAGGACCGGTTGGCAAATTGGCGACCGTGACAGGACCTGTCGTCTTGTGTGATAGTTTCAGATGTTAAGCTCTTATTTATTGTTTTAATTATGTGTGAAGATCGAAGACCCCATATTCCCTTATTCTGATTAGGTAGGTAGGTTAGGTATAGGCCGCTGCTTAATTCTTTTAACCCCGATATAATTATTGAGTATTCTATTGTGTAAAGTTCAGTGATAGTGACTGTGATAACTGTTTAGTGTTACGTCGAAACTGTTAAACGTACTTGATAGTTTTTAGTGTTTAGTGTTAGTATATGGTTGTAAACTTAGTGCGCGAGTGTTTAGATAATTTAATTAAGTGTTTTGTTATTATTATACACGATGTTTTCGAAACGGTTGAATGAACTAACAATTGCCGAGGTTAAGCTCGAACTGCAGAAGCGTGAGTTAAGCACCACGGGGACAGCTAGCGATGTGCGTATCCGACTTGAAGATGCGTTACGCCGCTCGGGAGTAGGAAATCCTCTTGATTACACGTTCTGGATTCGTGATGCGAGTAGAGAGTCCTCTAACCTAGAGTTAGGCTCACCGCTTTTTACTGATTTGTTAACGGGAGGCGAACCTGTAACTTGCAGTCAGCAACCTCTGATACCGCTTTCTGAGGGTATCCCTAGTACCAGTAGAGGTTTTAACGATCCTGTACCCGTTTATTGGAGTTTACCGGAACCGGACGAGTCTTCTAAATTGTTAGTTTGCACGTGTTCAGATAAGGAACAACGAACTGCTGAACCTCAATATATAAGTTCTGTCGGAGCAGAGCCGAAAAGCACTCAGTGTTTTATTGATCCTCGAGTCTCAACGCGTATTTATGATACGGTTCAACCGCCTTTAGTTAGTTCAAGTGTAACCGCATCCCAAATTCCGACCAATCAAATATTTGTCGAAAATCCTCAATATCCTCGCATGAGTGAAATAGGATTAAACGAGATGCAATTTGCTTATGGTCCTCAATCCGCAGAACACAATGTCTTTCCTGCGCGTAAATCATCAGTTAATTATAGCAGTAATCCTACAAAGGCTTACGAACCCAGAGGGAATAGCACGCAACTAGATGGTGCTTCCCGAGCTATAGAAACTAATGACAATTATCCCTTAATTGATGCACCAATTTACGGTGCCCGAGAGAATGTAATACGTCAGCCTGTAGTTGGATTTTCTTCACCGATTGTAGACGACTACCATCGCGAGAATAATTATAAAGAATATAATACGGCTCCTCGTTATCAAAACCAAGGTTCTAGTCAACCACCGAGACGTTATTCATCGCCTCCGACGCATTCCTTTCCGCGAGAACCGACTCCGTTACCGTCGCGAAGATTTATGAAGGAAGGTACTTTCACGAATCCGCATTTCTCGACCGAAGAACCACGCATTGTACCTCAAGCCGTTCCGTTATGCTCTCCACCTCCAGTTGAAACAAATAGCCCTATTAATCCTAATGACATTTCTGCTCTTATTCAAGCTTTTCTTCAGCAGTCATCGGACAATCGAACTATTTTACAAAGTTTTATTCAACGCATGGATGAGCCTAAAAATGGAGCCGACTGGGACCCAGCACTCCTTGATTACGTGATGCTACCGTTTGAAGGACGCGTACATGAAGACCCCGTAAAAGTCATAGCGAAATGGGAGACCGGATTAAAGGAAAATAAAGTGCCCAGATCATGTTGGGTAGAAGTAGCCGTGAAATATCTAGGAAAAGAAGTTTTAAGTACGTGGCGATCGCAGTGTATACTCGACGCGTCGTGGGAAGAATTTGTTGATTTCATTAAAACCCGCTATTCAGCGCCTAGTGATGTTTCACAACTCCGTGCTAATTATCATGGCATCAAGCAGAAGAAAGATGAAAAGGTCGAAATCTTTCTGCGTGAGAAGTTTGCTATATTCAAAAGAATATATCCCTCAGATCCCGATTCTAGTTTTATTGAAACCGTTACGGAACTGATAATCACAGAACTCCGTCAGCTCCTGCGTTTAAGAGAGTCTAAAACCGTCAACGATTTTATTGCTCTAGCTCGTCGTTTAGAGGAAGACCAAACTACTCAAGGAATAACGACAACGCCATTCGTGAGTTGCAGTTTGCCTAGCACTTCAAAGCAAGCAAACCACGCTACGGTTGATCATAAGAGTAGTCAACCCGTCTATAAATCTCATCAGGAACCTTCAGCCAAACCAGATGCAATTAGAAGAGAGAACAACTACAATCATTTGAATCGTAATAACAGATGGCCTCCAAATTTTAGGGATAGAAGAAATCAACAGCAAGGTTATCAACCTGCTAGAGGTAATCAGGGTACCAGTAACCCTAGTGATCGAGCCAATGTTCAACTTACCCATCTAACGATGTTAGGCGAAGACACTAGCCCACGACTAGCCTGTAGGCTTGCCGACGGTAGTGAAATCATGGCATTAGTTGATACTCAAGCTTCCAGATCCTTTATAAGCGAAGAGTTAGCCACGCACCCGGATGTGAAGGTTGTTTCACGCTTAAAACGGAAGGTGAATTTTGGTGCGTATACTACAAGCGGAAGATCGGTAGGGCAAGCCACCTTCGATATTGATGTACAAGGGCGAATTTATTCGGTGGAGGCGGAAATATTGAAAGATTCGATGTACCCTCTTTTGTTAGGAGAGACTTGGCTCCGTCATCATGCAGTTGTGATTGACTATGGTAATTGTACTTGCTCTATAGGCAAGAAGCAACGCACTACAGTTTGCTGGCGTTCGGAACCTCAAGAAGTAGTTAATGTAACCATTCCGGAAGAAATTATCGACCCAGTAAATAAGGAAGGAGAAGAAGCCATGCTGGATATCGAAACCCCGCCTTGTCACTTAAATTCCGGTGATATGCGTTTATGTGCTACACGTGACGCAGCTGATGATATTTTAGATCGTGCTGCCGCCGAGCAGAATCATGATTCCGAATTGAAGAAAATATTGTCTTATTTGAAGGATGGGTTACTTCCCAAGCACGCTCGAAAGAGAAGGGCCTGGGTTAGGCAAAGGCACAATTTTCAGCTCATCAGAAATAATATATATTATAAGGATGACTGTGGGCCACGTTTGTTTGCTCCTTCACATTTAAGAGGAGAACTGATGATGCGTTACCACGACCATTATTTATCAGGCCATCCTGGGTTTGAAGAGACTATTAATGCGATCAGACGAAGAGTCTATTGGCCAAGAATGACAAGCGAAGTCAGACGTTATGTCCGATCTTGTCGTGTTTGTACTGCTAACAAACCTCTTACGGGACAACCGCGTACGCCTTTGGTTCCTCGTAGAACCACGACTACGTGGGAGGTAGGAGCAGTCGACTTAATGGGTCCTTATCCGCGTTCACGATCTGGAAAAACCAATTTGTTGGTATACACTGACCTGCATAGTCGTTGGGTAGAAGCTTTTCCCATGGCGAAGGTTACTACGGGGAAAATCATAAAAATTTTAGAAAAGGAAGTCTTCTCTCGCTTTGGATATCCGAAGGCACTGTTAAGTGACAACGGACCCCAGTTTACGTCTAAGGAATGGTCCGATACTGTCATGCGACGATGGAGATGCGAGCTTTGGACCACCGCTATATATCAACCTCGTGAGAATCCGACCGAAAGGAGGAACCAAGAAATCAAGAAAGGGATTCGGATAGCATTAGATGGAGAAAATCACAACAAATGGGACGAGGCAGTGCCCGAAATATTGTTTCAGCTTAGGCAGAGAAGAAACACAAATTTAGAGAGACGTCATGTTAGGGCGTCCATATCAGGAGACTGGTCAGATGTCATTAACCCCACTGAGGAACTCCCGAAGAACGATGAGGTTAGTGACGATGGTATGGAAGGAACATGGTATTTTTGTACCTGGTGATCTTGTAATGACACGGAATCATCCTCAATCAGATAAAATTAAAGGATTTCACGCAGGTTTTGCCCCAAAATACAAAGGGCCTTATAAGGTGTTACAGAAAGTTGGTAGAAACATCTTTATTATCGATATTGGTGGAGGTCGCACTGCTAAATTGTGTAGAGACGATTTAAGGAGATTCGTTCTACGCTCTTAAAGTTTATAACCTATTTAATTATTTTCTTTTCGTTTATTGAAATTTATTTATCTAGTTTCGTTTTGAAGTTTGTTAAGTTTTCGTGACTTATTTAATCATTATAATCGATAGTTAGTTGATATAGAATTGTTTCTGTAGTGTAGACTATTATATTGTAATAATTGTGTTATTTATAATAATGTTATTTATGAGTTTGGTAGTTTGATAATTGATAAATAGTGTAAAGAGTTATGGACCTACAATTCCCTTGGGGTATCCTCATTTGAAAGTACACCTGGGTGAGCTGAGTTATAGTTTTTATATTCTTACTGTGTAATTGGGATTACGTTAGATCCCTGCGGTCAACCTTTTTTTTTGTATAGTGTTATCGCGAGTGTCAGTGATTAGTTGTAGAGTCAGTAGTTTTAGTGGTTAGTAGTTTCTGTGGTTCTTGTCAGGTGTCGCTTGTAGGTGAGATGCCTAAGTGTAAGAAGATAAAGTTAGCCGAGGAGGAAAGGAAGATTCATTCTTCAGTGGAAAAGGCGCGGGCCTCATATCAGGTCCTGCGAGCCCAGGCTAGGAAAGCGATTTTGCTTCCGCCTGAGAGAGATCCTCTTCTCCTTAAGTATAGCACTGCAACTGAGGGGAAACTAGGAATGTAGAGGTTCCACTTAAGGCTGGGAGGAAAGAATCCCCGGGAGTTGACGGTGGAGTTGGCCGGCCTGTTGGGTCGTCCGGAGTCTCCTCTTTAGAGGGTCCTTCCTCTTCAGGGGTGGTCTGGCCGACCCGCATTCCGCTAATCCGCACGTCTCCCCCGGGTCGTCCGAAGGTTAAGGTTGGGGTAACTTCTTCAGTCAGCCGGGATCCAAGGCTTAATCGCCCACGCGAGGAGCCGCGGCCCGTGCTGAAGGGTAATGCTCTGTCACCCATTCCTGCGCCAGTGGTGAAGAACCCGGAAAAAAGGAGTGCTCCCATAGCTGATTGGGGGTTCCAAGCCCCTTTTAGGAGGAATGCCCCACCCTTCCGTAGCTGGCAGTCCCAAACAAACAAATCTTGGAATATGAAGAAATTCCGCCTTAAAGTATCAGCCGCTGCAACCCAGCCAGGTCGAAGGATCAGCTCTAGAAACATCAGAGGCACCCTCACGGATTCTAGCTCTCAGACCGAGAAGTGCTTAGTCACTAAGGAGGCCTGGGAACTTATGTTAGCAATGTCAGGGAAAACCCAGTAAGGCCTGGAGGGCCATTTGTTTCATCCGAGCCAAGGAAGAGGAAGAGGTGGTGCTTAGGCCGGGCCCGTCAAGAGGGCTGAGCCTTTCTCCCCTAGACAAAGCTATGGAGGTCGAGGAGAGCCGTGAGGGTGCGACAGAACCTGAGTCGGCAGCGACTGATAACAGCAGCAATAGAGGGGACTCAAAGAGCATGCCACTACTGACAGAAGAGGTAGAGGAGGAGCTACTTCGTTCACCCGTTCCAGATGAGGTTCCTGGGGACAGAGCAGAACTGATTCAGCGACTACGAGAGAATATGAAGGAGGGCCCTGAGCTCGCGAGACTGCGTCTGGAGGCGGAGCTGGAGGACATCTTCGGAAAGACTTCAGTTCCAACTCGGATTCGATCTCTAGAAAGGATGAAAAATGGACTCATCGTCTATCGCCGCGTCAGGAACAGCACCTCTTGGACCAAGATCTTCTTTTCTTCATAAGTTTTTTTCCTTTGTATTTTTTTTAATAATTTTATGTGTGTATGGTGTGTGTGTGTGTGTGTGTGTGTGTGTGTGTGTGGTGGATGATTGTGATATAAATATATGAAGTTAATAAATAGATAATGTTTTGTTTTCTTTAATTCTGAATGGATGGTATCCTGGCTTAAGAAAGTTGGAGATATTGACATCCGCCAATTGGTAAGCCAGGTTACCATACTTCCAGAATTAGTTCTTAATATTAAAGATTTAATAAATAATGGATAAATATAAATAATAGATAGATAAATTATATATGTCAATCAATATGATATTTAATTATTAATGATAATTAATTAATTTGAGATTAATAGTTTCTAAGACAAGTTGAATATTTTTTATTGAATTTTATTTAATGTAATTTGTTGCCAGTGTTGGCAGTCTGTAATGGCCGTGTGTATAGAAAGACACTGAGGTGAGGAAGTAGTGGGGGCTGGTGGGGATGCCAGAAAAGTATAAAAGGCAGTGTCGCAATAGCCTCCACAGTCAGTCGTGGGAACTGACTCCTTGGGGTTAGGAGCTCTTCCTTTATAGCTGACGGGGCCTTCTTCATACTCTGGGTTTTTCTATACACTGGCAGGTATGGCACATTGCAATACAGTGTTAGTTGAACTGATGGAGTAGTCTTTATTTATTGGCCTCCTTTCCCTGCCTCCTGCTTAGTTAGCGTAGGGGTAGTATGGGGTACAGAGGAGATCCGTGTGGGACTCCCTTTTCGACCACACCCGGCTTCCAAGATATCATTGGAGCCTTGTCTTTTTCTCTTCTCGCCGTGGAAGGCATCATTCCCGGCTTGATCTTTTAGACCGCCCGCCGAGTAGTCTTCATGCTCGGCCCCTTTGGGACCTGGGTTCTCTTTTTTACTCCGCTAGCGCTAATATCAACGCTAGCCTTCTTGATCGCCCGCTGGTAAGAGACCATTGCCAGCCCCGCGTTTGAGCCCGCCGTCCTAGTCATCATAGGCGGCCCTCTTGAACCAGTAGCTGTGCAAGTCTTCATTGCCAGTGCGATTCAGTTTACCCAGGCCTTTTGCCGTGTCCGCTAGCAAGTCATCATTGCTAGCCATTTTAATCTGTCGGTAGAGAATTCATCTACCGATACCTTTTCGGTAACTGGTCGAGACTCCATCGCCAGTGCCCGGGCTCCCTAGCAAGGGTTTCATGCGTCTCAGCTGGAGGTTATCACTCCAGCCCTTTAATAAGCTGGTAGAGAGTTCATCTACCAGCGTTTCGGCTTTACTGGCGAGGTATCATCGCCAGCCTTTAGGCTCTTGTCTACACCGCTGTCCAAGTTATCATTGGCAGCCAGGGAAGGGTTAGCGCCTCGTTAGGAAGTTACCATTCCTAGCGCTATAGGTTCCTTCCGTTTGACAAGTTACTGGCAAGGTATCATTGCCAGCCTTCCGCTTTTGCCCGCTGCTCTAGTTGTCATAGACAGCCCCTTCTCCCTACAGCTGGTAAGCTATCATTACCAGTGAGGCCAAGTCTTCTTGCCGTATCCACTAGCAAGAGATCATTGCTAGTCCTTTCAAGTCGTCAGTAGAGAGACCATCTACTGACACTTCGGGCAAGCTACTGGTCGAGGTTTCATCGCCAGTAGAGAGGGGTCATAGCAAGGGTTTTTCCGTCTCGGTTGGAAGGAATGACTTCCAGCCCTTTTTTCATTGATCGGTAAGGACGCCACTTTCCGATCCTTTCGTGTGGGACTGGTAGGACATCACTGCCAGAAGGGGTATCCTTTACTTAGCCGTTGACCAAGCTATCATTGGCGACGTATACTCCCAGGCTGACACTCTGTGTCTGAGCCAGTCCACTTTCAGTCCAAAATAGCAGCGGTGAAGTGATCATTTGCCGCCGTACCACACTGCTATCACATTAATCCACCGCTGTGCAAGTTATCATTGCCAGCGCCGTACTTTATCAGCCGCCAGTACGATATCATTACTGGTCGTTTAGGTTAGAGCTGTTAGTTCAGGTTAGGCTTAGTTAGCTTCGTTGTTGCAGCGATTTGTCTCTTTATCGCTTAGTATTTCTAAAGAGACTGGCGACCGTGTATTCTTTCTCTTTGTCCCCGAGGCTGGACCAGGGTCAAGTGACTGAGGTCCCCCTCGGTGGTACGTGGTGCTGAGTAGCGCCCGTACGCCGGTGTCGATGTGACGCCGGTCGTCCCGGTCAGTGTCTCCGTGAGTCTAAGGGCACAGGACCGGTTGCAATATATATATATATATATATATATATATACTTGATTAGTGAGTCCCTCCATTTTTAAAAAATTCTGGCGCGGTGGTCCGCATGTCGGGCGAATTTCCTTTGATGCGTGTTTCCGTGCTTTTTATATAAGTTTACAACTACTAAATAAATAATTCCGGCGCGGTGGTCCGCTGTCGGGCGAATTTCATTTAGAATACGTGTTTCCGTGCTAAACAACCATTTTCTTGCTTATGCAAGAACCATGCCCATTGCGTGGTTCCGGTTCATGCTTTAGAACCTAAGCAGTTACTCAATTTCAAGCACTGCTCGTAACTCATTTTGTCTGTATTTTCCAAAGGAAATGCGCATAATATCCAGTTGGTTGCACAAAACTATGCCTCTAAAATTAGAAGTACGCTCTATTATTTGCACTAGTTTAAAGCTTAGTTACTTATCTTTAAGCTTAGTCAGTTATCTTTAAAGGTTTTAGCGCATTTCCTTTGGAAAATACAGACAAAATGAGTTACGAGCAGTGCTTGACAATTGAGTAACTGCTTAGGTTCTAAAGCATGAACCGGAACCACGCAATGGGCATGGGTCTTGCATAAGCAAGAAAATGGTTGTTTAGCACGGAAACACGTATTCTAAATGAAATTCGCCCGACAGCGGACCACCGCGCCGGAATTATTTATTTAGTAGTTGTAAACTTATATAAAAAGCACGGAAACACGCATCAAAGGAAATTCGCCCGACATGCGGACCACCGCGCCAGAATTATTTTCTAGTTGTAAACTTATATTAGGTAAAAAAACGATAAAAATGATCGACCCTTCCAGGATGTGAACCCAGGTACCCTGAGTTTGAGTGGTTGTATTGACTCCGGACCACAGGCATTCATCTCAGAGGCCCAAAAAACATTGAAAACGACACCCTACTCGAAATTTAATTTTCAACGACCGTATTTTGGTTTTCTATAATTTTTGTGGTTTTTTCAACTTTTTGGTTACTTAAAGTGGTCGTATCGACTTCGGACTGGTTTCATTCGATTCCGCGCCCAAAATTACATTGAAAACGACACCCTACTCGAAATTTATTTTTTATCGACCTAAATTTTGGTTTTCGGGAATTTAGAATGGTTTTTTCGATTTTTAGGTCACTTATAGTGGTCTTATCGACTTCGGACCGGTTTCATTCGATTCAGCGTCTCAAAAAACATAAATATTGACCTTTTTTGCGGCAAAAAATATTAACCCTGAATTTTGCCGATTTTTTGAAAATTTCGCTGACTCAGCAAACCGGGTTAATGACGTCACAAAAACCTGGTTTTCAATAGGGTTCGTGTCCTCCCGAAGGTTGATTTTTGTACCAAGTTTGGTTAAAAAATATTAATCCGTTCGAAAGATAGAGTGTTTACAAGAAAGTGTCTAGAAATACATATATATATATATATATATATATATATATATATATATATATATATATATATATATATATATATATATATATAATATATATATATATATATATATATATATATATATATATATATATATATATATATATATATATATATATATATATATATATATATATATATATATATATATATATATATATATATATAAAGTTTCAAAAAAAGTATTTTTTCGTCATAAGGGACCTCTGAAACGGATTTGTGTCGTGGTCCGAGGTTCGAATTCCGCCATGACGCCTATCCCATTAGGCGAATTTTCAAAGGAAATTCGCTAAAAGTAACTTCCCTCTTTTTTAAGTTTTTTCCATTAGAAATTCGGTAGAACAAAAGACAAATAATTCAACTTCCTTTGGTGAAGAAAAACAGTTGAAAAATATTAAAACAGCAAATTATAAAAGTTTTTGTTAGCCTATAACTTTACTTTCCCAGATATTTCCTAATTAAAAATTTCCATAATCAACGTTTGTAAATGGAGTTTGACATCTTCAATCCAATCAAAAAGAAAATTTTAATTAATTTCGTCGGAAATTGTTTTCATTTAATTTCCATGTCTTAGTTATAATCGGCTTTTATAAAATTGAAGTTAAAATAAAGTTTATTAGAAAACGATGTCACATCTAGGAGTTACACACGCATAAAATGGTTACCTCATATGTTTCTTAAGATGTAGAAATTATAATTTCACCATCAATGGAAAATGGAAACGCCATTGTTTTTCAAAAACGTTGATTAGAAAACTTTTCGACTTCTTTGTTTTTAAGCTGTCTTTTACTTGATGTGAATAAGTGTTGTGTTATTCTTTGATTAACAGTTTATTTTGTATTACTTTAAGATCATTTATATTTCCTAACCATTTCTTTCCCTTATCACTGATTCGCTACGCTTATCCTCACTACTTCGCTTTTCCTTGTCTTCAAAATATAAATATCACTAAGTTCAAATTGAAGCATGCTTTGGCTTCGCACGTCCTGAAACTGTAAACACATTCGTTTTATTTCCAGCATTCACCAATCCAGGCACTGACCTCGCTTGATGCAACTTTCCTGATCTAATCAAAACCGAACACACACACACACACACACACACACACGCACACACTCATTCGATTTTTTAAAAACCGTGCTCAAAATTTCAAATAATACTTTGCCTATATGACTCACGTATACATGAGGAGAAGTAGAAATTGCAGCTGGCGAAAAGATTTAATGCTGCTTAACTTTAATGATACAATAAAAACTATTGATATACTTATGAATGACGTAAAAATAAAATTTTGTTCAAAATAAAAGTATACAAACCAAATTTTAAGTCAATTAGGTACTAATTTTTAAAACCATATGCTAGTCATTTGATGAAAATTGAACTAATGCAGATAATGAGATGCTGATTGACATATTTATATATGCCAAGTCAGTAACAGTGATTTATAAATACTCAAATGAATATTTATGATTACATGCGTATAATCAATTAATGTAATTTGTTTTATGAATTTTTGAAATTTTGGCTGCGTCATGTATGACGTAAAGATTGGTTTTTGAGCCAAGTTTCAACTCTATAGCACAGACACAGTGGAAGCTACAATGATTGTAGACACTCACGTATGGACAGACACATCGGTCAAATCTAATCACAAGGCTTTAAAACGACATGGAACGGATAGTTACCGTGAGTCTCGGTTTCGGATTTTTACCCCTAAGGCGCAAACAAGGAAAAGTAAAACTAACATCAAGGATGATTATAAAACTTCAAGAAAATAAGTTTTACAAGCTTCTTTGAGGTTAATATAAATTAATAAAAATATATCATAAATAAGAACTGTTATTTTATCATAGTTGTTTTTAATTAATTTATGATTAAACAATACTAAAAAAAAGAGAATAGTTATTTATGCCATAAGGCTGAGAAGTGTGTCTTTATGTCACGGCAATTAGATTTACCGACAAAGCGAGTCGCGAAAAATTGCCAAGACATAAAGACATTCTTAGCCGGATGGCATACACTATTTTTTTTTGAGGTAGCACTCATTAAATAAACTGCGCTATATACTTAATTGAAAAAAAAAAAAACTTTTAATTAACTCCATATTATCGTCGTCATTGAATTCATCCATAGCTTCACACTTTTACTCAAAAATGTAAAAGCTTTACAAATAAACACACAAAAATTGTCAATTAGAACACCTTTTAAAAACGAAAAAAAAAAATAGTCTACGACAAAAACAGAAACAAAATTATCGTTTTTAAAGAAATCTCATGAAGGTTTTTCACAGATTGTTTTTTAAACACGCTACACTACAGTAATGGCGGCAATATATGCATTACTTTTACGTCCTAGGAGTTTTTTTTACATTCATTATTTTCCTCGGAGGTGAAAAGTACTAAATAACCTCCTATAACAATAATGATTGCCTTCTTATCCTAAAAACGGTCCAATAAAGTGCTCAATTACGTACTACCTCAAAAAAAACATATTACTATAACCATATAAATATAGAGCAGTCTGCTAAAGAGGTGGAGTGGGGTAGCCGTCGGGTCAATTTAATTGGCAAAAGTATCGCACCATCTCCGCTTTTATTCCCCGTTTAATCAAAGCGAATGTGAATCTGATTTTTGCGCTATACTGCTGCTTACACCCCTTAGGGACGAAATAACATTGACACTCTAAAGTAACAAGACTTAATATAGGACTTACTAAGCCCAAAGTTGACACAGAACTTTACAAACATGTTATAGTAATAAAACTCTGTCGAAATAATGTAAAATTAAAGATTCTTCTTACATTCTTCTTTCCTAACTCATCGCTTGAAAAGATCAGTCAGAATTTTAGGAATATTTCCCTTAACAATCATTCTATACCTCATTTCATATTTGAAAACCTTTTATTGCAATAAATATTTTCCTTTAACAAAATAAAGGATAGTTTAAATAATAAAGTGGATTTATCTTGAAAGATAAAAACAACAATTATTTATTTACTTTATATATTTTATATTACTTATTTAAAATACATTAATAACAGACGGGTATACAAATGTGTGCCAATATTACTCACACTCTTGCCTAACGTTTATTTATTTACTTGTGAATATGTATCTTTTATGTGTGTATTGTTATCAATTTTGTCTCTTAGTTCATTTATTTTCTCCTACCTATGCTTGGGGTTGGGGGGTTTATTCTTACTTCATACATAATAAATTATTTATTTATTCATTCGGTGTAAGCTTCTAAAGCATTAGAGTTGAAGGAGGGCTTTGCCAAACCCTTTCCTAACGTTAACGATCGATTTTATATTTATTTTGTTCCGTGATTTGTAATTTATTGTCTTTTCTCTCTCTCTCTTATTCTTTTTGTTATTGTTCGGTTACTTCCCTTCAGCTTTTATTTATAAAAGATAAAAAATATAACTTTTTTATATTTTAAAAAAAGGTTACAGGACTTTCCTCTGAACTAGCTGCTTGCGTTGCGCTAATGTTTGAAGCACTTTTAACGTTGAACTCAAAAGGTAGAGTCCAGCTGTCGGAAGATCAATATCGCACTTTTCTCATTCCAATTTCAGTCAGATATGTTTGAATAAGTTAAGCTATTGTTGAATCAAAACCTCTGACGTCACATATGTAACGTCATTAGGAACCTCTGAAACGGAATTGTGACGTGGTCCGAGGTTCGTCTTCCGCCATGACGCATATCCTATTAACTAAGCTAAAACTTAAGGTAAACTATATACCAATACATGTTAACTCGTATGAAACTTGCTCCGTACAAATGCAGGGTAGACTAAATAATATTACTTATAAATTGTAGTTTCCAGGTTACCCAAATGATAAATTTCTGTGAAACCTTTTGGATTACCTTTGTTTTTTTTAACAACTTCACTCAAAACTCACAAGAAATTATATAATAGTGAAGGAATTTGTACATCTTATACCATTGACATACATTTGAGGTATGCGGGCAAATATTTATTCACAAAAGAATAACATGGTCAATTGATATTCCTTTGTCAAATATTTGATTTGGCAAAGAGAAATAACTACTACTTAATATTCCTTTGTCTAATATGTGATAATATGTGATTTGGCAAAGAGAAATAACTACTACTTAATATTCCTTTGTCTAATATGTGATAATATGTGATTTGGCAAAGAGAAATAACTACTACTTAATATTCCTTTGTCTAATATGTGATAATATGTGATTTAGCAAAGAGAAATAACTACTACTTAATATTCTTTGTCTAATATGTGATATGTGCAAAAAGAAATAACTACTACTTAATATTCCTTTGTGTGATAATATGTGATTTGGCAAAGAGAAATAACTACTACTTAATATTCCTTTGTCTAATATGTGATTTGGCAAAGAGAAATAACTACTACTTAATATTCCTTTGTCTAATATGTGATAATATGTGATTTGGCAAAGAGAAATAACTACTACTTAATATTCCTTTGTCTAATATGTGATAATATGTGATTTGGCAAAGAGAAATAACTACTACTTAATATTCCTTTGTCCTAATATGTGATAATATGTGATTTGCAAAGAGAAATAACTATACTTAATATTCCTTTGTCTAATATGTGATTTGGCAAAAAGGTCTAATATGTGATACAAAGAAAATAACTACTACTTAATATTCCTTTGTCTAATATGTGATAATATGTGATTTGGCAAAGAGAAATAACTACTACTTTGATATATATTTATTTGTTTATATTTGAGTTTTGACATAATTTGTCATATGAGTTTTGAAATTCATTCAATTATATCACAATTATGATTCTAACTTTTTGTAATACTTAGTAGTAACTAGCGTAGTACATAACAGTGGCGACGAGGATAATAAGGAACATGGAAGACGAGTTAATATTACGTAAGTACATAAGAAAGAGAGCTACGATTAAGGGGCATTTTACAAAATTTCGAAATTTATTAGACACACGAACTGAGTGGGAAATATCTGAGTTAGAGCAAAGATGGGACAATTTGAAAGACAACTGGAACAAGTATAATGATATTCAGGACGAAATTGATGATTTGGCGATAAATTCGAAAGAAGAGGAAACTTATAGGAACAGTATGGAAGATGAAATGGTTAAAATAAAAGTGGCGGTTGAGAAGGTAAAAGCAAAGAGTAGAGAGAAAGAAAGTACTCCCAGTACGAGTAAAACTTCAGTAAATACCACTCCATCTACTTTTCTCATCTCAGGTAATGTTAATTTTACATCTTACCAAATAGACGAGTCATTCACAAATTTTATTAAAAGATTTGAAGTATTCGCAAAGCTCAGAGGAATATACGAGGAACAGACAAAAGTTTATATGCTCATTAATGCATTACCACCTTTAATGCACGAGAAACTAAATGACTTATGTGCACCAGAAGAACCTGGAAGTAAGAGTTACACAGAGCTAGTAGACACACTAAGAAACTATTACGACCCACAACCCAGCATATGGACTCTACAGCACAAATTTATGTCACGAGAACAAAGAGAACACGAGACTATAACCGAGTACATAAGCGAACTTAAAAAAGCAAGTGCCAAATGCAACTTTAAATGTGAATGCGGTAAGTCCGTAGCAGAATTATTTTTAAGACTACAATTTGTAAGGGGGGTACGAGATTCGGAAATAAAAGTAAAGTTATTACAAGAAAAAAGTACAAATTCATTACAAGAAGCAGTTAATTTAGCAACATCTATTGAATTGGCTAAAGTTGAAAACAAAAGTATGACGAAAAATACGGATTATGAATCTAAAGTGAATCAAATTAAAAGAAATAACAATAGAATAAATACGGAACGGGATAAGAACAGTGAGGAAACGCGGAATGCAGAATCTCTAAAGGGCAAATGTTTCCGATGCGGAGACGCTAAACATAGAGCTCATGAATGTAGATTTATTAAGGTTAGATGTAGTTTATGTGGAATTATTGGGCATTTGGCAAGGGTTTGTTTGGGAAAAGGAAAGAAGGAAAAGGGCACGAAACAAGTAGAAACAGAACACGAGCCAGCGGACCAAGAAGAACAATACGAAATAAATTTACTAACAAAAAATCAAACTTCAGACAAGTTTAGCATAAATATTACTCTTGATGGTAGACCCATAAGCATGGAACTTGATACGGGAGCCGCACTAAGTACTATATGTCGGTGTTGGACTTTGAAAAACTTAAGATAAAAAAGAATTCATGACACCCGAGTACAACAAAACTTACACTGGTGAGATTATTAGCCAAAGGAGTGGTCTATGGAAAAAATAAGAACCAAGAATTTTTCGGAAAACTGTACTTGATTAAACAGAATGTTGACCCTATTTTTGGCAGAGAATGGATGAGAGAGAAGTTCGACTAGACTGGGCAGAAATCAAATTATTAAAGGAAAACATCGAAACTAGAGTTAGATAAATTATTAGGAACACAAAGACGTTTCACTACAGACGAAATAGGAACGACAAACATAAAAGGGCACCTCTATCTAAAGAGACACGAAACCTGTTTTTCTGAAAGCACGACAAGTACCATTTGCTATTAAGAACAAAGTGGAAGAAGAATTAGAAGGCTTGAAAAGTTAGAAATCATTACAAAAGTAGAACAATCAGACTGGGGGACACCCATATAGTACAGTGGTTAAACCTAATGGAAACATTAGAATTTGCGCTGACTACAAAACCACTGTCAACAAAAATATAAAAAACGAGCAGTACCAATCCGTTAATAGAGGAAATTTTTACAAAAATGAACGGAGGTAAATTTTTTTGTACACTTGCAACGCATATTTACACTACTAATGGACGACGAAAGTTCACTGGTCCAAACGCTAAGCACTCACGATTTATACAAAGTAAACAGATTAATGTTGGAGTAAAGGTGGCCCAGCCATTTGGAATAAATTTATGGATAGATTACTACACGGATTGGAGGGAGTGGCTAGTTTTTTTGATGACATAATAATACAGGGGGCACAATAGAAGAGACATTGCAACGATTGAGATGGTACTAGACAGACTGAGAGATTATAATTTAAACTAAACAAGGACAAGTGTGTATTTTTAAAGAAAAGTATCAAATATTTTAGGGCATATAATTGACGAAACGGATTACATACTAACCAAAAAAAAGTTCAGGCATTAATGAAGGCGAAAGGCCAGAAAACGTTTCTGAACTAAAATCATTTCTAGGTCTTGTAAATTATTATAACAGATTTATTCAGAACTTGGCAACCATACTAACCCCGTTAAAACAACTTACTAAAAAGAGCTCTAAATTCAAATGGAATGATGAGAGATTGTGAAAAAAGTTTTAACAAAGTAAAACAGGAAATCGCTAGTGACAAAAACATTGATTCATTTTGACGATAAAAGCCACTAATATTAGCTACTGACGCCTCACCGGTAGGGTTAGGAGCTGTATTATCGCACCGACTTGAAGACGGATCAGAAAGACGATCCTTAACCTAACTAAAACCGAAAAATGTACAGCCAAATAGACAAGGAGGCAACTGAATTTATTGGGTTTAAAGAAATTTTTTCATTACTGTTACGGAAGAAATTTACCCTGGTCACGGACACAAACCTTTAGTTTCCATATTTAATCCTAATAAAGCACTACCTAGTATGACAGCAACAAGACTCTTCAACTACGCTAACTTTTTATCGGGATTTGACTATAATATTGAATTTAGGAAGACGGAAAGACACGGCAACGCAGATTTTTATCAAGATTTCCTACTGAACAATGCAATGAAAATTACAAGGATGACCCTACAATATTTTGCATGAAACAAGTTGAGACTTTACCAGTAACTAAGGAAAGGATTGTTAATGAAACAGAAAAGGACTGTACTTTGAAACCTATAGTAGAAAAATTACAACAAGGGAAGAGCTTAAAGACCCTAGGGCTTAATGATTGTGAGTATTCAATACAAGAGGGATGTCTTTTTAAGGGAAACAGAGTGGTGATACCTGCGTCGTTACAGAAAGAAGTACTTGCGGAACTACATACAGGGCACATGGGCATTGTTAAGACTAAAATGATTGGACGAAGTTATTGTTATTGGTATAATATGGACAAACATATAGAAGAGATGGTGAAATCTTGCAAAAGGTGCTGCCTAAAACAAAACGAGCCACCCCAAATAACACACACTTGGGAGAGACCAGACGCACCATGGCAGAGGATCCATGTGGACTTTGCAGGACCTTTACTTGGTTATCAATTTTTTTTATTGTAGTGGATGCATTTACAAAATGGGTCGAAGTATTTGCGACAAAAACTACTACCACCGACTGGTGTACAAATAAACTCAGATTTTTATTTACAACTTTTGGAATTCCAGTAACCTTAGTATCAGACAACGGACCACAGTTCACTGCCTACAAATTTCAAAATTTTCTTAAGAATAATGGGATCCTGCATAAGACTTCAGCACCGTACCATCCAGCCACGAATGGCCAAGCGGAAAGATTTGTGCAAACTATAAAAAATCTGAAAGCCATGGCTGAAGAAGGGGGAGATATCAATTTAAAATTATGTCGACTTTTGATGCAGTTAAGGAAGGCGCCAAATTCAACAGGGGAAAATGCATACAACTTAATGTTTAACAGAAACATACGAACGAGGTTAGACTTAATGTTAACAAAATGCCCCAACCTAAGAAAAGATGCCTAGAGGGACCGTTCCCAGTAAAGAGACATTTCAAGGAGGAGAGAGAGAGTTCAAGTTAGAATGTATAGAGGGGATAAAGGAGTGCGCTGGAGTTTTTGAAAAATGTTATAAAGAAGTTAGGACAATTGCATTTTTTAATAAGGGTTAAGAGACGGAGAGGTATGCAGACGACATAAATCAGATGCTTTCAAGCAGATTCAGAGGGGAGCGATGATATATATATTATTTGTTTATATTTGAGTTTTGACATATTTGTCATATGATGTTTTGAATGTTGACAATTTTATCAATGTAACAAATTTTTAATAATACTTAGTAGTAATAGTAGTCTAAAATGTGATAATAATGTATTAGCAAAGAGAAATAATACTACTTAATGTCTAATATCTACTAATATTGTATTCAGAGCAAGAGACTACTACTTAATATTCCTTTGTAATATGTGGTTTATATTTGATATATATGAATTGTGATTTTGGCAAAGAGAAATAACTTACTACTACTTAATATGTCTTGCAAAGAGAAATAACTACACTTTATATTCCTTTGTCTAATAGTGTGATTTGCAAGAGAAATAACTACTACTTAATATTCCTTTGTTCTATGTGATCAAAGAGAAATACTACTTAATATGTGTCTAATAGATGTGATTTGGCAAAGAGAGTCTAATATTCCTACTACTTAATATTCCTTTGTCTAATGATAATGTTTGAAATATGTGTCTAATTTGGCAAAGAATAAATGAAATATTGACTACTACTACTTAATATCCTTTGTCTGAGAAATGAATATGTGATAATATGTGATTTGGCAAAGAGAAATAACTACTACTAATATTCCTTTGGCAAAGAGAATAACTACTACTTAATATCCTTTGTCTAATATGTGATATTAGTAACTAATACTTAATATTCCTTTGTCTAATATTGATAATATGATAAAGAAATAACTACTACTTAATATTCCTTTGTCTAATATGTGATAATATGTGATTTGGCAGGAGAATGTGCAAGAGAAATAACTACTACTTAATATTCCTTTGTCTAATATGTGATAATATGATTTGGCAAAGAGAAATAACTACTACTTAATATTCCTTTGTCTAATATGTGATAATATGTGATTTGCAAAAGAAATAACTACTACTTAATATTCCTTTGTCTAATATGTCATAATATGTGATTTAGCAAAGAGAAATAACTACTACTACTTAATACTCCTTTGTCTAATATGTGATAATATGTGATTTAGGAATAACTACTAATTGATATTCCTTTGTCAAATATGTGATTTAGCAAAGAGAAATAACTACTTATTTCCTTTCCTATAATGTTATTTCCTTTGTCAAATAACGTATCCCACGTATCCTGCATTTTAATCGTTGATATGCGATATACAGATTCCGTTACTTAAATATAATATTCTAGTAAGTTTTGAGTGAAGTTGTACCTTTAAAAATTGTTAAAACAAGCAAGACCTTTCAAAAAGGTAATTTTTTTTATAACATTATTGATTATTGTCTACAATAAATGCATTTGACATAGTGCTCATACTGGTTAAAGTGTCTTGGCAGTCTTGAAGGTTTCCTGGAACCCCATACTCAATACCGTATGACCATGATGGTTTTATTATTCTTTTGTGAACGAGAAGTTTGTTATCTAGTGTGAGGTTAGACCTTTTGTCGAGAAAACGTTGGAGGATTCCGATGTGTAAGTGTTATTGTTCTATAGAATTACTCTATAATACCTATAGTTTCAATACCAGTAATTTCAAATCAAGTTATTGTTTGGCATGTATCATAGTTATTAGTTTAAAAAAATATTTCTTGTGTTTTAAACAAACATATATGTGATATGTAAAACAATAGCTTAAGGAAAATATACCGGAGTATAGTGAAATTTGATTATATTTTTTTTTTAAATTTAAGGCTGTTTCTAAAATAAGCAATTTTACGGTATGCTCTAATCTAACAATTTAAATCACAAAAGTGGTGACAATATTTGGTTAATGGTTACTTAATTAATTCAAAATATGAAAACGCAATAGTCAACCTTCTAGGGTTGGTTTAATGTTGGTGCATGTAAAAAATTTCATTCCCGTGAAAAATGTACGTATAGAATTGTGACTTAACAGGAATAGCACGTGTGGGAACCACCTCAAGTGGTAGTGAGGTGGTTACCACCACGTGGTGGTTACCAGGTGGTAATCATTACGCTCCACGTTGATTCTAAAGTGACGAGTTAGAATTTTATTTATTTTAACAATAGTCGTATGTAAACCGAGATTTTCAGGCACAATGGTCCTACTGAAGAGATTAAATTATCTTGGAGATAATATCGACCAGACAAAAATATAAACCAAGAGCATAACGTTGGTTGTGAATCCCAGACCTCCATGGTATCAATGGTAGACAACGGCAGTCGAATTGTTTATAGACAGCTACAATGAATCCTTAGTAGAAAAATATAGTAGGAATCAAACAACCATAATGGAAGTGCCAACATTTGAAGATACTTTAAAATATATAATAGATATATTAACCCTCGTTATATGTGTTATTTATACAAACATCCTCTAGATAATATTTGTCCAGTTGTTGTTCAAGTGTGTAATAAGTAAAAGAAAATATTTACTCTTATTTTCTCATACTTTCTGTGTTATGAGCTGTCTTAAAAACTCCCTACTCTGAGACAGAACAGGAGATTAAATATGTGATTCAATATTTGATATTTATCCAGCTGATAAGTATTTTCCTTTTGTTTAAGCTTAAAAAATACAATATACAATAATATACAATCTTTTTGGTTTTATTATATAGGATTTAATACATACATACACACACACATACACACAGATATATATGTGTGTGTGTGTGTATATATATGTTCCTAGATGCTTCTAATGATAACTTTCGAAAACTTTCTCGTATCAAAATTAAACATTGATGTTAATCTTCAGAAGCCTTTTGTTTATGAAATATGTGTGACGACATGGATCCAAAATAATGACCCCACAAACATTTTAAAAAATAAAAAAAATTTAGTGAAAAAAAATAGTCTTTAGAGCAGGCTGAAAATTTTACATATGTATAGGTAACAAAATAAGAACTAAACTTTTTTCAACAGTTTTATTTACACTTCTATTAACAGATCATTTTATAAGTTTGACATAATTTATTATTATATGATTTATTATTATATGATTTATTATTATATGATTTATTATAGATCGATTGACATTATGTTATATTACAACAAAAGATAAACAATTCACGAATTTTTACTTATAATTTTTAGTAAAAAATGGGATTTTAGCATATATCGTGACAGTATGCTATTGTTCAAACCATTAATATGACATACTCATATGCGACAACAAGAGGAGCTCAAAGACTGCGAAGCGGCACCCAGTGCCATAAGCCTCTTGATTTTAAAATACGTTTAATAGACAGATTTGTTAAGAAAGTTATTGTCTCTGTCAAGTATATTTTAAAATTTAGTATTTATATGTAATATTTTAAATTTAGAAAAATTAAATATTATGTATAAATGTAGCTTATACCAAAATGAATTAACGAACTATTTACTTGTTTGCCGTTCCGTTCTATTGATGACGTTATATATATATATATATATATATATATATATATATATATATATAATATATATATATATATATAATTTATATATATATATATATATATATATATATATTATATATATTATATATATTTTGTGTGTGGTGTGTGTGGTGTGTGTGTGTGTGTGTGTGTGTGTGTGTGTTGACTCCTCTCCTTTTTAAGAAAGCTGAGCCAACATGTTCCCTATCTCATTTGTCCTTTCGAATCCTATTACCAACATTTTCTTTGACAATTCTTAAAAATGCGTGGACACAAACCTTATTAATATTCCCCGGAAGCAGTTGGTTAAATAATTGAAGTCGAGTAAATCCAAAAGTCAAGAGGTATTAAAATTAAACGAAATAAATTCCTTCCAATATTAAATATTTATTTTACTTAATAATATTAACAATGTTACAGAGTTTTGTTATTTAGATCCATGATTTAATTATTGAAATTGAGAGAGCGGGGTGTTTTAAAGAGGAGTGTATTTTCAATAAAGACTTGAGGGGAAACCCAAAACATTTCCAAGTCCGGATGTCCGAAATAAAAATTATTAAAACCATCAAGAGTTTTTAGTCTCTTGAATGTTGTGTCAATATTTGATGGGGTTTTTACTCCATTTTTTACTCTGGATGTATTATTTGAAATTTAATCTGAATCCAATAGAGACTCTACAAGATTGCTTGCCCCACGAGCTTTTGCCTCAAGAAGCGGTTCATCGAAGTAGTGTTTGATCAAGGCGCTTCCTATTAAAAACCTATTTTTATTATTTTTTCGTTTTTTATTGCCGTCGGTGAAAAACTCTCCAAATATATTTTTTTTATTTTTTGAAGGAATAAAATCAATAAGATATTTTCACAATATAATTGTACGAGAAAAAGCTAGGTATGTAACATGATAATGCTGTACTATTTTTGGGAATAGTTTCATTTTTCGAAACTCGTAATTATTAATGCCTCGACATATGCCCAGCAATATTCGGTTTCGGCGTACGCATCAGAGTACCAACATAGTCTGAACTCTCTCTCGAACCTTTCCTAAAATTCCGAATAATACAAAGTGAAGTATTTGCCAAAGATATAGCGATGCTATATCTCCATAACGTTCTTAGTATCTTGACATCATTTGATACTACCGAGTTTTGCAATGTTCTTTCATTATTTTAGCCCTATTTTATTGCTCTTTTCAACCTTCATTTCGTCTCTTCATTAATTTGCTATTTAAACTCACATTTAATCTTCTATTAAATTTCTCATTGTTTTTTTCTTTATTCTATTTCATTTATCTATTCAACCTTCATTTCGTCTCTTCTTTTATCTCCTATTTAAACTCACATTAATCTTCCATTCCATTTCTCATTATTTTTTCATTCTTTTATCTCTATTTCATTTATCTATTCAACCTTCATTTCGTCTCTTCTTTAATTTCCTATTTAAACTCACATTTTAATCTTCCATTCAGTTTCTCATAGTTCTTTTTTTTAATGTATTATTTTTCCCTTATTTCAACTCTCATTTTTTCCGTTCCATTTCTTATAAAATGTCATCTTCTTTTGATCAAGATTGATATTTGACTTGTCATTCTTCAGCATAGAATAAAAAATCTGAAATTGGCAGAACTTCGCTATCATGAGTTGACATTGGACATTAAATCATTTAAATAACTGATTTTATATTATTTAATCAAATTTATTAGCATTTTCAAATAAAATTATTTTGAGGTGTGGAGTCTCAATAAAAATTAAAAGAAAACAACCTTCCCGCATAACTTTTAAGCAATCCTTCTCATTCCACACAAGAATGTATGACTCATTATTATTAGTGTTGTAAGTAAATATTTAAAGTAATATTTTTTAAAGAATTTAGATATTCATTCACTTATATAACATTTCATATCTAAAAAAAATAAAACTAACTTACCTAGAACTAAAAGGCTTGTTCAAATATGTATTGTCATAATATAAACATACTTTATGAATAAATGTGCGTCCGAGATTGTTTTTTATTGTATAAACATACTTTATACAGAGCAGTTTGTTCGACAGTCTTCATAAACATACTTCATGTAGAGCGGTATGTCCAAGTGTTTTTTTACTTATATAAACATACTCTATGTAAAACAATATGTCTATGAGTGTGTTTTATTACATAAACTTGCTTTTTTAGAACTGTATGTCCAAGATTGTCTTTGTATACAGATATAAAGATTATACAAAATATACTTAGAAAATTATAGTTTATACAGATCAGTTTGTCTGACAGACTCTTTTATAATCTTTTATAAATAAGATATTAATTACTTATACAAACATACTTTATGTAAAACAGTACGTCTGAGTGTGTATTTGTTTGTGTAAACATACTTTATGTTGAACTTGTAATGGTTTATTTACACTGTCAAGGTTTGACAGGTATTAGAATAATATTGTTAGTCTTGATTTTATTACAAAAATGGTTCTAAAGAGGTTTCTAGACTTTATATAGTTATTATAGATTAGTTTTTAGTGTGTTAGCCAATACATCAATGGTCCTTCGAGCCTTGAGAACTAATAAATTATAGAAGAAAATCATATATTTTGCCGTGAGTATTGATTGAGAATTTAATAGAACAGAAAATGAGTAGAATGTTTGATAGATGTTCAGTAGACGATATTACTGATACGGGAGGAAGATTACCAGACAGGTATGAATTAGAGAACCAAAATGCCTATAGATGTAGTAAGACATTATATAGTAGAAAACTAGAAAACCTTTTATGTATTGATCAACTAAAACAACAAATAGAACAGATTGAATCCGAAATCACAGGTTATGAAATTGAAAATAGAATAATAGATGAAGAAATTACAGACAGGAATTTAGATACTTCAATTTATAGATCTGCGGAGAGTGGAAGATGCCAAGAAAATGTAGAGTCAAGTGTTTTTCATACTTTCACCACTGTTTTAAATTCCATTGCGGAAGCTATTCAATTGATTGCAAAAACCGCTGCTATTGAATCCCGACGGAAACAAGTTTTAGGTTACAAATTACCGGAGTTTTCAGGTAATCCTGAAGACTGGCCATTCTTCATTTCGTTGTATAAAAGTTCAAGTGAAAAGTGCAATTTCAGCGATGAAGAAAATATGGTAAGATTACATACAGCACTAACTGGAAAAGCGTTTCAAGCTGTCAAATCACTGTTCGTATCACATTTAAATTTGAAAATGTCATAAACATTTTAGAAACAAGATTTGGCAGACCTGAGCTAATCATAGAAATCATGCTGAAGAAAATTCGATCTTTTGCCCCGGTAACTCTAGAAAATCCTGAAAGTATTATCAATTTTTCGACATCTATTCAAAATTTAACGGCAACAGCAACTTCACTAATGTTAACTGTTTATATCAAATCCTACACTTATGCGAGAACTTCAATCAAAATTAACGTTTCCTTTACAATATGATTGGGCCAAATACATCAAAGAAAAACAATTAGCACAACCGACTCTCGTAGAGTTCTCTAAATGGTTAGAGGAACAAGCTGCTATAGCCAGCATTTTATGGACACCGACACCATCTTTCTTTCCAAACTCAGAATACAAAAGTACACAACCAACAATCAAAAACGCGTTCACTGGACATGTAAAGGGAGAGGAAGAAAAGAAAAGAAAAATAGCATATCCTTGCACATACTGTTTCTCTGGCAATAAACACACATTAAGCAAATGTAAGGTATTTCAAGTATTAAGTATACCAGATAGGTGGCATTGGATTAAAACAAATAAAAGGTGTTTCGCTTGTTTGGCCAAATCTCATGATATTAAAAAATGTCGTGCAAAGAAAAGATGTAAAGTAAAAGGTTGCCATAAATATCATCATCCAATTTTACACGTACCATCAACTAAAGAACAGCTATGCACACTTCATCATGCTGATGATGGCAATCAAAAAGGAATACGGAATAATGACAACTATCGAACTGGAAATCAAAGAGCAATTACAAGCGATGTAGAAAAGCTACAAACTCTAATTACTAAAGTTAAAATAAAAGGTCCCGTTCTTAGCACATACTAGATTTCAACATAAAGCAACAATCGCATACAAAATAAATTATATAATAGATGAAATACTAGGACAGACTAATGACTCAAAATCAGTTTGAGTGAGCAAATTCATTCAAGATTAAAAAGGGTTTTTTAGAAATCAATCTTACTGAAGCAAGAGAGCAAAGCAGCAGCATTGAGAGAGGTGGAGTATGTAATGGTTTATTTACACTGTCAAGGTTTGACAGGTATTAGAATAATATTGTTAGTCTTGATTTTATTACAGAAATGGTTCTAAAGAGATTTCTAGCCTTTATATAGTTTTTATAGATTAGTTTTAGTGTGTTAGCCAATACATTTATGGTCCTCTTTGCTTGTCTTACAAAATCGCCGCATAGAGTAAGCAACTGTCGGTATAAAAGACGATGTAACATTAATGATTGCAAAAAGGTACATCACCGACTGCTACACGCTTCGCCTAACGAGTTAGATAAATGTAATTTGCAGATAGATGAAGACGAAAATGGACTTTGCAATGAAGATATGGACGAGGATAAAACAATGGCTATCCAAGTATCAGATGAAGTTCCAGATCAAGATGTATTTGTAGTAGAGGACCAGCAAGAAGTAGAGCACGCTCTTCAATCGCGTACTATTGGTAAAAGAGTGCTACTCAAAGTAGCGCCTATAACCATAATCGGGACAAAGAAAACTGTTGAAACGTTCGCTTTATTTGATGAAGGCAGTACTGTCAGTCTCATTGACAAGTCGTTAGCGGAAGAGATAGGCGTTACAGGACCAGTTCAACCCTTGCGAATGTTTTGGACAAATTCAAATAGTTATCAGGACAACCAGTCAAGAAAAATATCGCTACGCGTGCGAGGAAAGTTAGATAACACTATATATACACTAGACAACGTTCGAACAATGAAAGAGCTTAACCTGCCTTACCACTCTGTAAATGCAAGTAAGTGTCAAGAAACCTGGAAGCAGTTAGGAGCAATCCCACTTCAAGATTTAGACAACGCTAAACCTAAGGTTCTTATTGGTCAAGAACATGTAGATTTAATAATTGCTCGTGAAGTAGTACAGACTGCCAGTAATGGGCCTGTGGCATCAAAAACTAAACTAGGCTGGGTGATTCATGGAAATATGTCTGTTTTAAAAGATAGAGTAGATTCCGAGTATTCCTATCATTCTTTTCACCACTTCGAAGATCCGGAACTGGAAGAACTACTTCGACATAACATTCTTTCAGACAACATAGGAAAGCCTAGAGAAAAGATAATGTCGCCAGAAGAAAAAAGAGGATTAATGATGATGGAAACAACATGCAAACAGTTAGACTGTAATAGCTGGGAAATCGGACTCCTTTGGAAAAATGAAGCAACAAGAATGCCCGAAAGTAAGATTAGTGCTATGCGCAGACTGTACTCTGTTGAGCAGAAAATGGATAAAGATAAAGTTTTCGCAAATAAATATTGTGAACAAATTGAAAGCTTTTTAGAAAAAGGTTACGCCAGAATTCTGAAAGACGAGGAGTCTCAAATAGAGCCAGAAAAAACTTGGTATTTACCGCACTTTGCAGTAAAACATCCAAATAAACCTGAAAAATTTAGATTTGTTTTCGATGCGCGAGCAAAATCAAATGGAGTATCATTTAATGACAATTTGATGACTGGACAGACTTACTAAATTCTATACCAAGTGTTTATTTTGCCATTTCGAGAAAACAGTACGCTGTTGTTGGAGACATTGAAGAAATGTTTTTACGCGTCAAAATTAAACCTGAAGATCAAGTAGCCCAACGTTTTTATGGCGTGGTAAAGATAGAAAAATACCACCAAAAGTGTATCAGATGGAAGCCATGATTTTTGGATCAGCATGTTCACCTAGTTGCGCATTATACGTAATCAGAAAAACGCTGAAAAGTATAAAGATTAATACCCAGCAGCAGTGCATGCTATTACTAGAAAACAGTACATGGATGATTATTTAGATTGCTTTTCTACTGAAGACGAAGCCAGGGAGGTTGTAAATCAAGTGATAAACTGTTACAAACGTGGAAACTTTATTATGCGAAACTGGGTTAGCAATTCACCAAAGATTATTGAAGAATACCATCTGAGCTAAGGCGAAAAACGGTTTCAGAGCTGTCACTAGATTTATGGCCTACTGCTGAAAGAGTGTTAGGGTTGATTTGGAATTCTAAAACAGACTATTTAAGTTTTTCTGACAGATTTTTAAACAAATACGAACTGCTATTAAAGAAAACGTCTCCGCCCTCAAAGCGCGAAGTGCTCAAAGTTGTAATGTCAGTTTATGACCCAATGGCATTTTATCACCAAGTGCTGACGATGCAACAAGAGTGACTGGACGCAGCAAAGTCTCAGAGATGGCTAGACGCCCTGAATTTTTAAGACAGGCAGAAAATGACTGGGAAACAGAGCGTATAAAACGAGGATACATACGTAATGAAGAGATAAGAAAAGAATTTGTGGGCTTACAAAATATTTCATACGACACTACAATTACGGACTTCGTGGATTTCCAAAGATTTTCAAATTACTTGAGAGTTGTTCGAAGTTAGCATTAGCTATGATATTTGTTAAAGTGTGGATAGCAAAAAATTAAATCGCACCCAAAAACCAACCTGCGAGATATCTGTTGAAGGTTTTGAGAAAGCTGAAAAATTGCTTATGGCTCAAGCGCAGAACGAAAGTTTTGCTGATGAAATACAAGATCTACTAAAGAAAAACAAAATCAAAAATATCGAGCAGATTATACAAGTTGAATCCTGTTTTAGACAATGAGACTGCTGAGACTTCATGGGAAATTTGACGATACAGAAAATATGCCTGAATATACCAAAAAGACCAATAATACTAGATGGAAAACACCTGTTACTAAGTTAGTTATCAAGTATTATCACGAAAAAGTTTACACCAAGGAAAGAGAGCAAGTATTAAATGAGTTAAGATCAAAATTTTGGATATTAAATGGAAGAATCGCGGTAAGAAACTGTCAGAAAAGTTGCATACTATGTCGGCGCAAAAATGCGAGGTGTGAGAATCAAATTGAAGGATATTTGCCAACCTTTAGAATAACTCCACAAACACGGGCATTTGTTGTAACAGGGATGACTATTTTGGTCCTTTGACTGTATCAATTGGTAGGAGACGGGAAACGATATGGAGTTCTATTTTTGTATGAACACTAGGGCGGTACATTTGGAAATTGGCGGCATCTTTAACAACTGATTCAGCATTATGGCTATACGAAGATTTATTTGTCGGCGAGGTACTCCGTCACAGATATGTTCTGATAATGGTACTAACTTACGAGGAGCGGAAAAGGAATTACGAACTGCGTTAAATGAGCTTAGCCAAACAGAAATCATTCAATTTTGTACCATTAGGCATATTAAGTGGTCTTTTAATCCACCTGCGGCACCACATATGGGAGGATCCTGGAAAGGATGGTACGATCAATAAAATCAGCGCTAAGGACCGTATTGAATGAGCAAGTACCTAAGGAAGAAGTTCTACTAACGTTACTCATAGAGGCAGAAACACACTGTGAATAGCCACCCCCTAACTCACGTATCAGCTGATCCTAATGATCCAGTTAGCTTAACACCAAACCATTTCTTAATGGAAGAGATTGTCAAGTTGTGCCTCCAGGAGTATTTTCTGGAGAAGAGATGAACCATCGAAAAATGTGGCGCCAAGCACAATACTTTGCGGATTTGTTTTGGCGACGATGGTTAAAGGAATATGTGCCCACCTTAGTCACGAGAAACAAGTGGCACAAAGCAAAAAAAGATCTGAAAATTGGAGATCTTGTTATAATTGCGGATGAAAATAGTCCGAGAAATCAGTGGCCATTAGGAAAAATCACACAAGTCTATCCTGGACGTGACAAGAAAGTGAGGGTGGTAGACATTAAAACTTCCTCTACAGTTCTACGGCGGCCAGTTCACAAATTAATTCTACTTCTCCCAGAGGCTAATCAAACTTAAACAATATTGGAGTAATCAGTACAGCAGCACTATTGGAGGCTGGGAAGATGTTTTGGATTTTATGACGTATTTTGATTTTTTATTGTCAGTTTTGTATTAATCAATTATAGTTACATTTTCCGTAAGTTATATTTGGCTATATCTATCTATTTAGTAGTAAGTATTTAGTGTGTAGCCAGCACATTAAACAGAACTATATGACCAAGAGAGTGTATAATTGTGTAAATATGCTTTATGTATACGTTTTATGATTTGTTTATAATTTTTGTTTGCATTTTTGTAATTTAAGTGTGTATGCGTATGATAGGAGCATATAAACTAACTTTTCTTCTTATTACATCTCCCATCTCGTTGATTTTTATTTTATTTCTCCCAATTAATTTCCTATTTCAACTTTAACTATTTTTTTAAGTGTACTAATTTAGTTTTATCAATACATTTATTTCCCTAAATATATATTTTAGACATTTATCATAATTATGCAGTAGTAAAACGTTTTTAAAGCAAAGTTATTACTCATCTTCTTCTATTAAAAACATATTAAATTAATTAAAGTTTGAATTTACTTTTTCGTTCTTATCCCAGTAAATAATACAGACGACAATTGCCATACAAGTCAAAAACAATCTCTTATTTCCAACTTGTATTTCAATATACTATTCATTTGAATTATTTATGTTTTTTAATTCCCCAGGATAAAAAGGATTGTGTTTTCCATTAAAAAGTTATCTGAGGGGTGTCAGGAAAATATTTAATTAATATTCAAATAGGAAAAAAAACTTTGTTTATATCTGTAAGAGTTTTCTTTTGGCCGAGAGAAACGAATATTTTACAGCAGTAAGAAAATTTCCTGTCAAGAGATGAAAAGCTCAGAAAAAAAACTTTTTGTTAACTTAGTTAAGAAACTGAAGTCAAATTTAGTTTTGTTGCCTAAAGGTAAAACTTTTTTAACTTTAGGCGAATTCTTTAAGATCTTCATGGGTAGGTAAAATAGGGAGGGGGAAGGAACGCAAGTAGGAGGAGCCCTAAAGTTAATTGTATCAAAAACCTTTGGAACCTTTTCTTTAGTTTTTTAAAGCCTGAACAAATTCACAGAGCATTTTCTTGGCTTTTTGGAGTTTGATTTTAAAGCTTGATTCACTAACAAAATTTAAAACTTTTTTGAACTCGATTTCTTACTTTTTAAGGAAGGAATTTGTTGGATTTTCAATTGGATCCAAAACACAGAGAATGGGAGTGAAAAATATATTTTGTTTTCCCTCTCATTTCACGTTTTTCTTTTATTTTTTAATCTCTTGAAACTTTTTGGGAAAATGTAAGATGATTCATTTAGTCTTGTTTTGAAGATAAATAGAAATAAAGTTAAACTTGCTTTTTTTACTTCATTTCTTGGGAGAATCAAACGGTAATGAAGATTATACGGAAACAAAGTATGAAAACCGTCTAAAGCAGAGTTTCTGTCTCTTATTCCGCATAATAATAATAATAATAATACTCATAACTGACAAAGTACTATAAACTTGCCACTAAATATGTGGCAAGTTTCATCACGTTATCAGCATTAGTTTAATGTTTATTATAATAAAATAATTTAATTGAGTGTAAATTTGGTACAAGTGTATACCTTTTCGTAATAAATAAGGACATTGAATTTCGTTTCAATACGACAAGAATACTTTTGATTTTTGTAGGATTATATAAGTTTAGCAGCACTGAGTGTGGTAAATTCCTAGATGGGTGACCGCTAGGAATGAAACAAATGTTATTACTATCTAAGGACGAGCAAAGCGAGTGCGAAGCCGTTTTGCAGTTTGAAATTAACGATCTGAATTTTTTGAAGACGAGTCCGAAGTTGGTATGATGAGCGTGAAAAAATCCGATGAGATGAAGAAAAGTTCTGAGGTACCATGTCCCCGCTTTTTTAATCATCATTTTTTTTATTTCATCATTTTTTAAATCACACGCCTTTAAGTGATGGGTTTATGGTTATTAATTTTGGGGTTGCTACCAGCGTTTCAATGAGTAAGGCTGTACCGCACTGGACAGAGTAGTATGTACAATGAGTATCTGGTAAAGAAAGTAGTGAGATAGATCAAAACTAATAGCTGGCGGGGTAGATCAGAGTTGGAAGTAAGAGTAGAGAAAATATACTAGACCAATTGTGGACTTGGTAAAAGGGTCAGCCCTAAAAGAGAGGGTAGAAGTACCGAGGTCTTCCCTAGTGCAGTGTATGCAGAAATTCTAGGGGGTAATCATTAAAGTGACATTTGCTACAGTAGAACTTCAAAAAGGCCCTTTGGTTTTTTTTTTTTTTTTTTTTTTTTTTTTAGTAACCCTATCTAAAAAGCATTTATTTTATAACATGCCCCATTTAAAATATTACATGTGTTATTAGATAAACACTTCTAAAAGGGCGTGAATTTTAAATATTGACTTTTTAAATATATAGTCATGCAAAAAAAAAGGATAATTCATATATAATATATATTATATATATATATATATATATATATATATATATATATATAATGGCATAATTAATTAAATATGTTGGATTATATTAATTAGTATGACTTTTTATAAAATAACAATGTGTATTAAATATAAATGAATATAAATTAATGAGTGATAAATAATAATAAGTAATTAATGAAATAGAATAAATTGAAAGGGATATAAATATTGAATCGATAGATGGTGGTATTTAATGAAAATAAAATATTTTATTTGAATAAATCAAAATCAATGGAATTTATGAATTTAGAAAATAGTGGGAAAATTTCTGTGAAAATGGATAAATTTGTTGGAGACCAAATTTATCCCTTTGGGTTGATGTCTAAGTGTAAAAACACGTTAGATTTGGTCCCGGAACCCGGCCGAAACAGATCTCTCAAGACACCTGTTAAGAAGGCTTGATATTCTGCGACTTTTCTTTGACAACGCAAATAAACGAGTCGCGTGTCTTGTATTGGGCTAATTAATAACAAATCCCTGCTATTATTTAAATAGTAATAAGATTATTTCTAATGTAAATTAAATTAATGATCAACACTGTTTTGTTTCAGACTGGGAAACACTTCCACAGAACTTCACTGCTCATTAAAGCCTTTAATCACAAGTTTAAACTTGACTTAGAACTTAATACGTAAGTATCTAAATAATTTGATTTTATTTATTATCGACTCATTAAATCTGTTGTTAACCTTTAGCGTAAACAATTTGTCTGATGGACAATTAATTAGTACAATTTATATTTGATCAAAAGTTTGACTATGAGTGAACCAAGAAGCTATGAAGTTTCTCGACTAGAATAGTCTCTTTGTTATTTAGACTATTTCTTAAAATCTAATCATATTAGACAGATGTCTACATATCTACGGATATCGTTACATTTTTGATGCCTAAATGACTTAGGCATCTATCGGGTACGGGGTACTTCGGAACTTTTCCTGGTTTGCTATGGTCATCATCACTATTTTTTACCTGCTTCGCTTCCCTCAGAATATAAATTATTATATTTATTCCGCAACACGTCTTTATTCTCAGTTTCCTCGTTGTGAATATATTCTTATTTTTTCCTAGTGATCACCCGTTCAGGCAACATTTGCTAGATGCTGCTTACCTTTTATGATCTAACAAAAACCGTTGAAATACTTGCCGTAGCGGGACGAAAATTATATTTAAACTCAATTAAATCATTTTTCTATTTTTTATTTTTTTAATAAACATATAATATGCGACATTCGATAAAAAATTTTGTAATACCGGTATTAAAACTAAGCTCATTTTTATTATATGTACCTTCAAACCGATCAACAGATATTTCCGTCTTAAATGAATTTTTGAAAAAATTCCAAGTCAAATGACGTTATTAAATAAATCCGATAGACCCAGGAATTGATTTTTGTACCAAGTTTTAACTGTCAAGCATAGATCACTGCGAGCTACGATGATAACACACAGACAGACAACTTTGTGAACCGCTCAGGAAGCATTAAATGCACCTAACACGACAATTCAGGTTTCATCCTGGTTTAGAATTTTTTTCCTAACACAATACTTTTCCTTTTTACACGAGGAAAAGTAAAAATTAATTATTTTTAATCTTAGAATAATACTATATATAGAAGAAGCACTACTGATAACACGAAAGGCGGTTCACTGGTGCACCTAAGTAATGCTGCCACCCTAACAATATACAATTTTCTAAAAACAAATTGGCAATACTTCCGGTTGCTGAATTATTATGATCTATTATTAATTAATTATTGATTATTCATAAAATACTAATATAAATATCGGTGCATTACAATATGTTAAGCATTTTAAATTGTATTTTTTAAAATTATATATAAAAAGTAGTCCTCGTCAACTAAATGTAGATTCTTGTATTCCGCCACCTTTTTGCCATATAAGACCAGTTTTATTAACTACTCAGCAGGTGTTTTAAGTTATTACGAGTATATATTTGTTCTTTCTTCTCGTATATTTGTTCTTTACGATCTTTCTTCATTAATTGATATTTATGACAAATGTTTAAAATAATGTTTTGTTGTATAACAATGTACAGCAATTTGATGGATGCAGCTTTTTGATGCATGTAAAATTGCGAATTTTTCATAAGGAAGATAATAAGAGTTTAATCATACTGCATTTTATAATATTAAATTATTTATTAATAAATCAAAACATTTCTAATTTTAGGAAACTAGATTTATTAATCTAAGGTCACTAAAGATATAAACAAATAAACAAATTTATAATATAACTGTTTATTATATAAACAAATTTGATGTCATGATACTAATTATAGATCATAACGTCAATTTGTTTTGATTCAATTACATAAAAAGCTCCTCGACCAAAAGGAAGGGGCTCAGTCTTTTGGTAAAGTTATAGTAATGTAAATGGAAAAGTTATTGTGAGTTTCATTAGTTCTTTTTAAAGATAATTATTATATTTTAGTTTCATTAGTAAAGTAAAGTTTCTGAAGAAATAGTGCTAGCAATACTCAGATAGAATGGTCTCGTAAGTTGATCAATAATTATTTGTAAATATGTACAAGGAAAAGAAATTTAATATATAATCTTAATTAAATTTAAAAAGATGTAATCATCATGCTTATTAATTAATTAATGTAAACATTCAGACTTATGTTTGTAAAATTTAGTTTATTTTAATTATAAAATGTCTTGTGTTAATCTTCTGTTTTTGAGTTCTACCCTACTTAGATGAACCACCAAAAGAAATAAAAGATCACAACGGTACCTATGAAAAGTTCTAAGGGCTATTTATGTGTTGAACTTATCAAATAAATAGACCCCTAATGTTATAGTTGTCAGGTTGGCAGCATTACTTAGGTGCACCAGTCAACCCCCTTTCGTGTTATCAGTGGAATTACATTGTGTTTATGGTCCTGTGCTCCTTCTATGTGTAGTATTATTCTAAGTTTTAATATAAAAATTACTACTTGCGTACACATAACTAGACAATATGTTTTATATTTTTAAAGTAAAAATTTGATAGATAAATAAAAAAGCAGGTAAGTAAGTAAGTAAGTAAAAGAAATAATAATAATAAAAACTAAAAGGAGAATAATAAAAACTGAAAATTAATAAATCAGAGAGGATAATATATCTTCACAAGGCATAACCACGTATTTCAATCCCATGTAATTTTTCATAAGTTTTATATTTTATTTCATCTACTTCTGTGTGTTTTGCTAGGTCAACTACTACTGCTATACAAAGATAATAAATCCTCTTTACCCAGATTTGATTTATTGGTTATTTTGCTGCAGGTTATAAAAGGAATTCATTTAAACCAGTATTTTACTTATCCGTAATAATTTAAATCTTACCAAAAACCACTTATGTGGTAAAAAACTCCCCGCCAAGTCTGTTGTCCAAAAAGTAGGCAGACAGAAATTTACTAACTATAAATACCAAAGAATCCATTTTTATGACCCTTACTTTAAATTTTCTATCAAAGCCTGATACTAAACTAATAAAAGTCATAAAACTGACTGCAATATTAATTTTACTGCCTGTAACTGCCTAGGCATTAGAAAAGTAGACTCGTCGCAATATCTAGGATTAACACTAGACAGCCAGTTAAACTGGAAAACGCATATTAAAATCTTACTTACAAACTTAGGCCCGTATTTACAGACATTTTCCTAACATTCTTCTTAAGGAACAAGGATAATGTTAGGAAAATGTCTTTGAATACGGGCCTAGACACATACTCACACATATTTCTTCGGGTGAGAACAATATCAAAATTAAAGACACTTTACTACGGACCAATAGACTCGACACTACAGTACGGGATAAGTATTCCGTATGCAATTCCGTATCCCGATGGGGAATTGCATACGATGGGAATTGGGGGCTGCCAACAAGACTACGAAACATCAACAACACATAAAAAAAACAGACAACTAACAGCAGAACTACTTTTAAAAAACTAGAACTATTTTAAATAAAAGAATTATATAAATACAGTACACCTCTTAGAGTGTTCAAAGGCAAACCAACCATTAAAAGAATAGATCATGGTAGTATAAAAGACTTGAAACTAGTAACCTATACAAAACACCTTCTAGCAGACACACAGCTGCTCAGAGAACCTGGCATTATAGGATTGCTCAAACTTGAGATGACTTCCCAAAAGATATAACAAGCATAAACACTTATAGAAAGTATAACCCATGCAGAGGGAAAATTAACATACGATACCACCTGTGTCTGCCTCCGTGGCCGTGATCGTAAAGGCGTTCGATTTCTGCACCGGAGGTCCGGGGTTCGCAGCCCGGACTATACTCTAAGGTTTTATGAATAGTATTTGTATTAAAAAGATTTCGCCAACTTTAATTAATTCTTAGAGTGTAGTAGATGCAACCCACCTGAGGTGGTTCCCGCAGGGTGAATACCCTGATGGGCCGAAAGGCCCTAAAACGGGCATTTTTTTAAATTTTTTTTACCACCTTTTTAATTGTTCTAAAAAAATCAAAATTAAGTAAAACACAAGAAAATTAAAGGAACGGAGAAAAAAGTCTTTCCACAAAACAATAATTTATTCAAAGCGCTTTCAACCCAGCATGAGACCATCATCAGTGCCAAATATAACATAAAGAAATTTTTAATTTTTATTAATTTTTAAGAAAATTAAGAATTTACAAAATTTAACATGATTAATTTGTTTGATACAAATTAGGAATCGATTTTTGACGCAGGATGTGACGTAGTCCTGTGCCTACTGGTGTACATCACTTTATTCTATAGTATCTATTTCTTACTTATATATTTTGTTCTTCTTCTTTTATCTCATTTTCTTACTTCTTACCTCAGTTTAACTTAGTCAGTTGATAATTTAACTCGACATCTCTTTTCCTCCTTAATATCCAAGTTCTCAGCTTCAAAGTAGGGAAATGTTCTTTACAGTTAGTTTGGTTTGCAAATCAAACACCCCCTCTCCTTTTTGTGGGTGAAAAGGTGTAGTTTTAAAGGGTTTTATAGAACTAAAGGGTGATGAAGATTCAGGAAACTAAATTTTACTTCTGAAGGTGTCGCTACCAGAACTGAATTTCATTCCCCCCCCCCCCCCCCTCCTCCTTCACCCACTTCTCTTCGGTCTCCATTTTAACCTCAAAAGTAAAATGAAGGAAACTTCAACACATTTATGAAACCGTTGAGTGAATTTTGTGGCCCTTCAAATTTTCTCTATTCTCTGTAAATATTACTGGAACCATTGTGCTAATTTATTGATGCTGATTTAATTTCGTTTGCATTATCTCCATATACTTACTCATTTTTAATATAATACCATTAAAATATTTACATTTTTAATCAAGAGAAGACAGTATTAAAAAAAATTTCTGTCAGAAATGGTGGATGGTCAGAAATAATAATAATTATTTTTGATAGTAGGTGAATATATATTATTCATATTTCATTTATTCTGTATACATTTATTTATTGTAATGTCACTGAAAACTATTAGGAACGACCGAGGGATTAAAAAATAGTTTTATTTTCAAGTCAATGAATAGAAATAATAGGACAGATGTACTTTAAAAAAGAGGAAACTAAATTTAAAATAAATTTGAAAAACTTTGCAAAAGTCAAATTTATTATATAATGAATAAATTTATGTCCCTCCAAAAAAGTGACTAAAAATAAAAACTCCACAAAAGTCAGTTAAAAGTAAAATAATAATTTATGTCCCTCCGAAAAAAGTTACTAAAAAGACTCTACAAAAGTCAGTTAAAAGTAAAATAATAATTTATGTCCCTCCGAAAAAAGTTACTAAAAAGATCTACAAAAGTCAGTTAGTAAAATAATAATTTATGTCTCCACAAAAAGTTACTAAAACATACTCTACAAAAGTCAGTTAAATGAAAAATAATAATTTATATCCCTCTGAAAAAAGTCAATAAAAATATTCTACAAAATTCAGTTAAATAGTATATAACCTAAGTAATCTAAATAAATATTTCAATTATTTATGTACTCCTTAGACGTTAATTAAAAATGAGATAGACTCTACATAGGCCAAAATAATAAAAAAATATTGATTATTCAATTTCAAAAAAGTGACTAAAATCGTGGACTCTACAAAAGTCAATTTAATATACTATAATTATTTATGTATACCAAAAAAGTTAATAAAAAACAAAAAGTCTATAAAATAATTATTAATACGCTTCGAAAAAGTTAATCGAAAAATGAGAAGAACTTTACAAAAGCCAATCAAAGTGAAGAAGGAGGAAATTTAAAAAAGTAATTTAAAAGTAAAAGAATGAAAAAGCTCTGTACAAAATTCAATTAAAAATCAAAGAATGTAAAAACACTACATTACTAAATTACAAATTAAAGGGTTAAAAGGAAGTCTCGACTAAACACTATGAAATATTTCTAGTATTATATTAACGAAAATTATATCTTATAGTTTCAAATCCTTTCTATTTTACATCAAAATTCTGGTTTTTGTAATGTATTTTTAGAATATATTTTATTATCTCTTGTTTGATCTACAAACGACTTATAGCACAGAAAATTGGATAATTTGATTTCACCATCTTTAACGCATGTATGCATGAAGATGGAATGTAAAAAAAAACTGGAAGACTGTAAGCATACAGAGAGTTACGTGGGATACAAGGAAACTTCGACTTATGATATGAATGCAAACTTCCCTCAATTTTTTGAAGCTTCTTCTGAGCTTTTTTGAGGTTTGTGGAAGTAGATTTTGTACTTTAATAAGCTTACTTGTGCTTACTAACTTAGAGACTTACTTTCCAAAATTCTACATATATGAATTAAAATCATTTAATAATCAGCGGTACCTTCCACGGTTACAAATGAGGGTTTAGATCTTCCCATGGTCACCACATCAATCCACATGATAAACCCGATGTTTCATTTCTATTGTGTAAAACATCTATGGAAATGAAGGTCGTCATGAATGAACACACCAGGCTCTACAAACTTGTTCATTTTTGGAGAGCAATTTGTTTTCATCCTCGTTGTTCTACACCCCTGAAGATGTTTCCTACGGTGGAAGCGAAACGTCGGGTGGTGATGCCGTCACCGCCAGAAGACCTAAGTACCCAAGAACCAGAAATCTTCTCAGTTAAAATTTGATCAACGATTAAGAGAAATGTATTCCAATGATTAAGGAAATTGTATTCCAGAAGATTTAGGCCCGTATTCAAAGACATTTTTCTAACCTAAACCTAACATTTTCCTTAAGGGCTCCTTAAGGGATCCTAAAGGCTTTTTTAAGGAGAACTAACATTTTCCTAACCGAAATTGTAAACCTAACATTTTTCTTAAGGGCTGCTTAAGGAAAATGTTAGGTTTAGGTAAGGAAAATGTTAGGAAAATGACTCTGAATACGGGCCTTAGTCTGACTTATGTATGTGTTATTGCCAGTATCGTTTTCCTATTCTTCTGGTAATATTTAATTCATCTCCTTAATTCTTTATGAAGTGATAAAATTAGCTGTCAAAAATGAAACCATATTTAAACTAATTCGATTCGTGGTCCGTTGCTAATAATCTGATATACAGCAGTGTCTCTGCCAGACACAGATGTGTGACCTAACACTAGAGATTTGACTCTAACGGGACTGATAACCCTTTAAAATCTGAATAACAATACAAGCACAACTTTTTCCCAAATACTCGCTTTTTGCCGTTTTAATTGTTTTTAGTAAAATTACTATAGTCAAGAATATGTACGAAAAATGTTACAATTATATAATGTTCCTAAGTAATGTTGGAACTCAAAAATCAAACTTTAACTTCATACAATGCTACTTGTTCATAAAGAGCTTTATTGCTTCGGACGGTGCGTTACTGTTTTTATTCTAAAGTTGAGCGTTGTGGGATGGAATTACTCTCTAGACTTTGAGAAGACTATCCATTCTGAGGTCGTTCGAAACGAGATCATCTTTCTACTTTGTCATTCTTAAAAAGAGTGAAATAAGTGCGAAGTTATTAGGGAAAATTCTATTGTGTCCAGTACTCGAATTTTTAACTCTTTTCCATAGAAAGCTTCGCAACGCCGTTTTGGGTAATTTTAACTCTAACACGCCTGGGGCACTTTTTTGTCTACTTTTTTCTTTTGCAAGGAAAACCTCTTATATTAAGAACAGCATCTAGATAAGATCTAATTCGCTCCTAAAAAACTTGCTGAAGAAAGAAAACGGAAACATTTCTAGGGAGAGTGGCCCCCAATTTCACTGGGTAAAAGTTTATCTCGGGAGGAAATTTTTATGTATTTTGTTCTTGTTTCAACCCTGCCATGATTTTCTTTGTTATGATAACCTTTTATTCTTGATGTAAAACAAATTTTTCCTTCTTATCAGTATAAAAGAAGGAAGCATTTGCTAAAGAAAAAAATTGACACCCACTTCTTTTAATAAGTCTTTGATTCAGCGTCAACGAGATCTTGAAATTAAAAACATCAGAGAATGAAGTGGAGCTCTAAAGTCTCCAAATACAATATAAAGACACTGTCTTTTTTTAAATTCTGATAATGGTCAAAAGAACTTTAAGGATAAAGTGGAGTAGTGGCTCTTTTTCATAAGTTGCATCTGTTGTATTCTTTTTATTCGTATTTAAATATGTTTGCTGACACTTTCAAAAGTAAAATTTATGTAGATTTTAAATTTCATATTTTTAAGTATACATATTCTTTAAGTAGTTTTGTGTCCGAATTCACATATTTATTATGAAATGCACTACATTTCATCTAAAAATATTAATTTTTACATTTAGAAACATTTAGGGGGAAATTGGGCCAATCACTCTTTTACATCAAGCTCCAAAGTTGCTGCTCTTATACTCCCTTATTCGTTTGAAGACGCATCTAGACAAAATGCCAAATTTCAATTTTGGTATTTTGTTATGTGTTAACATACTTAGTCTGACATATGGCTGTAGTTGTGTAAGCTTTCATTTCGGCATATGAGGTGAGGTGTTTGGAAGCCAGGCTGTGTGCCCTGTTATACAAACAGTATAATGCTTCAAGTTGGTAGATCGAAGTCACCTCCCTCCTTCCTCAGATGTACCGGAAAGCCGTAATAAGGGCATACATGTACTTATTATATTCAATATAATAAATTTATATAATTAAAGCCTGATATTTTATCTGGTTTTGACTTTATTATGCATTCCAGTGAACTTGTGAGGTCACTCATCTTAATTTTTTGTAGCTAAAATATGTTTTCCCCTGTAATACGACCACGATTGTCTTCTTAGCTGGTTATTTTATGGATATTATGAGGCAAGAATAAATAATAATAACATTTATTCTTTCTGTAAACCTTAAAAGGATGTAACATGAAATGCATGCAATACAAATCTCACGGAGTATAACAAATTAAAAAAAAAGACAAACAAACTTAAAGAGATATATTTTTTATTTATAGTTACAGTTTTTATAACATCACACGTCAAAAAACTATAATCTATTTCAAGAAAATTGAATATTTTAGATAAAACCGATAAAGTTGTTGCTAAAACTACTGAATTATCATATAAATGATTTAATACTAAGATATCTTTATGAAAGTTTTAAATCCTTTTTACTGTTATAGATTTTATTTGCTGAGTAAGTGGTTATAGAGTTTAATACCAAAATGCTCAGAGTCATGGATGGCTGTTTTACACAGTCATTCTGTTTTTTTATTAAGCCATTCTTATTTGTAGTGAAATGATCATTCATTCATTAGTAGCTAACAAATGCATAATATTATGAAAACGTGTAATACATTGGTATCAATATAAAGAAATATTGCCATTAAATAGGTTTCTTTGAAAACCATTTCACAAGTCTCTCATAAATCTGTTTTATATATAACTCGTAAAGCATTTTTTGCTAAATCAATTTAATACTTTGGGCCCTATCCTAAATAAAAGGTCCGTAAGACATTATGTCATAATAAATATGAATGATAAATAGCTTTCAGGGATCAAACTGAAATAGCTGTAGAGGCTTCAAGTAAAAACCTGAGGAGACATAATAAAAATAGTAAAAATCAAAAATCAATTATAGTAATGGTAAAAACCAATTAGAAAATGTATTCATGTATATTATAATATGATAGCTGCAAACTATATTATTATTTTTATATCAGAAAACAATATTATTCTTATGATGTCTGCAAACTTTATTATTCTAATGATATCAGCTAACAATGTTATTATTATGATGTCTGCAAACTATATTATTCTAATGATATCAGCTGACAATGTTATTATTATGATGTCTGCAAACTATATTATTCTTTTGATTAGCTAACAATAATATTCTTATGATGTCTGCATTTGATATCAGCAAACTATATTATTCTTTTGATATCAGCAAAACTTGTTATTGTTAAAAATTATTAAACTGACGACATTATTCTGTTTATAGATTTTCTTGAATGAAGTTTCCGTGAATTACTTTTTTCTGATTGTAATTTCATTCAGTCGATATATTTAATTAATCTTTTCGCATTTATTTTTCCCCGATTGAATATTTTGGTTGGATATTTTAGAGGAAATAGATTTTTAAGGCGAGAAATTTATATAATGGGATCCTCATTAGAGTTAAAACCTTTTACGAGACTTGAATAAAAATGTGGTTGGAAATCGAATCAATACCCCACCACCAACTTTGTTATCCCTGCAAGTACAACAAAGTTGCAAATCCTTTATACTAGCTTAAAGACATATCGCCAGGTTTAAATATTCAAAAAAATCTTGAGGTAGCTAAAAGTTTATAGTAGCTATACCATATTTTTTTGGATGAGTGAGAGGCCTCTTTTTAGATATTCCTACAAAACATTTAAATCGATTGCAATTGCATTTAGATTTAAGTAAAATCCGTTTCGAAAATTTTTACATTTTTAGCTAAAGAGATTTTTTAAACCATCCAATATCTTTGGATCTAGTTTAAAAATCTTGTGTGTTTTAATTTTTAACTTCCTATACAAAGAATTTTCTTTCCTAACATATCTCTTCTATCATCCTCTTTATTTCCCAGCAAATATTTACATATTTATTATTTAATATCATTATTTATTTTATCACTATTATTATTACTTTAAGCTCACCTTTAAAATCAAAAAAGTTTTTGTAGGTAAATTGAATACGTAAACCTGGGAAACACAGGAAACTGTTTATGTTACTTCTGATCACTTTCGTCTCTTCTTTAACTTACCATTTCACCCATCCTTACATAGTCCTTTAGTGTTTCCTTTTCTATTTACTCTTTGGTAGCAATTGCCAAAGTAATAATAAACTGATTAGTGCCCCCACACAATAAACCTTTTGAAGGTAACCACGGGTAATCCCGATTTGTGGTTTTATAAATTATTATAAAAATAAGATTGTAAACACAATATAATTGTGCGAGAGACATGTGTATATATTGTGTCAACTATTCATGTTTAGCAAAACTCGGTAGTATCAAATGATAAAAGAATTGTAATTTATTGTAAAGATCTCATTATTAACGTTTATCGTTATAGTTTTGTCGTATAAGTTATTCTTTTATATTTCTATTATTACACTTTTTTTGTAAGTTTATCTTTGTATTTTACAATTTTGCCTTATCTTTATATATTTTTACATTCTTTATATTTTTTCTTGTGTTTTACCCCAATTTCTCGACATTTCTTTATTAGTGCTACATTGTTGTCTATTAGTGTAAGAAGATTGTCTAAACTAAATAAATAGGACACGAGATTATAGACCTAAAAGATTGGGAGATTCGTTAGTTTTTGAATTGTATATTCTATGAAAGGAGTTTAGGGTGGTTTTTGTCTTCTATTGTTAAGAAATAACAAAAGGGAATAATGATTTATATTATACGGCGGGGAGTAAAAGTCTATTTTATTTCCTTCCTGACCTGATAATATAAAACGAAGTTATGTTTACTTCTTTTTGTTATTGCAAGATTAACTTAATTTTGTGTTAATTTTAAAAGAAGAGAAGGAAGAAATTATAGATGAATGATTACCTTGTAAATTGCCTGGTTTGTGTTTAAAGTAAAAAAAAAGTTTGTGAGGCGTATGTGTGTCTTATACATATAATGTATTATTTTCTTAAATTTTAAAAGTTAATATTGATTTACCGGTGGTATACTATAGCAACAATACATAATTGTTTGCATGGTTCGAAAATGAGTGTTTATAGTAGTAAACTAATTATTGCAGTGGTTGGGGGTCTAGTTTTATTTGGTAAGAAAGAAAATAAAAAGAATTCTTCTTTTGTACCCATGAAGTGTATGTTTGTATAAACTATTTATCTTAGCGAATTTCCAAAGAGAAAAATTAGTAATTAAAAACTTTTTAATATCAATAGTTATTAACTAACCAATGCAGAAAAGAGGGTTTTAGTTCTTGGGTGGTCAATTTAGTTCGTGAGATCAAAGCCTAAGGAATCATTATATTTATAATTTTCGAAAACGGACATTTGAGTTTTGAAGATTTACAAATTATCATAGGTAGGGTTCAATGTCCATTAACTATACCGAATGAGCTAAAGAGGTTATACAGAGCGGGAGTTTAGTAGTTGTCAAGGCGATCAATGGTTTTTTACTCCACCGATTTTGACGCTGAGGTAGGTATCATTTCTTTTCTTTTTCTATTGGAAGCAATGTTCTCTTCTTCAGGAGATATTTATCTCCTGAATTATATTTACCTCTTTCAAACTACTGTAAAATTTAATTCATGAATACTTTAAAAATAAAATTTACATTCATTACTACATTCGACTCAAGATAAATCCCTTCAAGATAAATTTTGTAATAATTTCTTGGTAATATTTTAACCAAATATATCTTGGAAATAATTCCTATTATAATCTATGTAAGTTTAATATTAAGATATATTGTATGTCGGTATTGTGCTAGTTAAGTTATTACTAGCAAGCTTTCTAAATTCCACTTACCCCTCTAAATCACTTGAACCTTTTCTGTAATATTGGGGTCGTCCTATCTCAGCTTCCTCTCAAATAGGTCTATGATTGTGCGGATGGATGTAGAAACAAGCATGTCGTCTGGTTCTATGCTTAAAAGAGAGAAAGGGGGTATGGAGCTACAACAGCTGCATCCGAATCCCAGATGGAGCGCAATCCGGTTACAAAGATATGGATTATAAGATGATAGTGAATCAAACATTTTTTTGAGTCTCTCTTGTAAATGATCTTGAAAATAATATCAAAAATGATATATGAAGATGATCCAAATGGATTGAAATATATTGTTCCTGTTTATAAAAAAACAATGTAGAATTAAAGCCGTTTTTTTTCTAATAGTAATTAAGAATCAATTATTTTACTTTTACTATCGTAAAAATTAGTATTTACAATAGGATCTGAATTATGTATGTAAGTCCGGGGAATGCTTTATGAGAGATGTTAACAATATTTTGAAAATAATATTTATATGTTTTTCATTGCTTATAATTAATATTTTGTAAGGCTGTTTATTAATAACTATAAAATAAATAACATTAACCGCATTTCTATTCTAAACAACAATTTTTGTGCAGAATTCCATCAGCAAGAAATGTGTAGCATAAAATGGTTATAAGTACACTAGAGGTAATAAGTCAATGTATCCTGTATATTATATATATATATATATATATATATATATATATATTGTGTGTGTGTGTGTGTGGTGTGTGTGTGTGTGCGTGTGTGTGTGTGTGTAGCAAATTTTATGTAAAAAATGAAAAACGGTAAACAGGTAAAAAAAATTGAACGGGATTTTTTTGGTCCAAAAATAAACCAAGGTAGATCATCCGTATTTCAGTTTCTTTTTGTTCAATTCACAAATCAGAATCACCGGCTTTAACCAAGACTTTCAATTATTCCCTGAATTGTTCGGGGCTAGTTGACAAAGAAAAATTGACTGAGTAGGTATTTCCTGGTACTAGTAGGTAGTCAGTACGCCCGGACACCTACAGTATCTGCTTCAACAAATTGGTTCTCGAAACTAAATTATTTGTCTCCAAAAATTACATATGTTTATTGTAATGTCCTATTTACATCAGAAAAGCACCCCATGGTGCGGGTCTTTTCCAAAAGCAGGTCTCAGCACAGGTAAAGACTTTTAGTATTTTTATGCGACGTATAGAAATCCCTACATTTTACGATCTTCAAAATAAAGGAATGATTTTAAAGGATTTGTTGCGTCAGGTAGCTTTTAATGGAACCTATTTTTAGATCAATTTTGGGTAAAAAGAAAAGCCTTATAGTATAATTAAAATAATGTCTGTGTTTCTGGTAGAAGTAGAATAAATTTATTTTACTTTCTACCCGTAGAAACAATGTATCCAGACGGGAGACCAATGTTTTGATGACATTTTATAAAGGATTCACTACTAGAAGGGATGTTATTGGCTAACAATGTAGGCAGATCCTAGAAATGTTACAGTAAATTTTGGTTTAGGGTTTACTATCAGGTTTTCCAAGATAAAAGCTCTCTGAGACGACCCCTTAAGCAAAGTTTTTTCTAGGAAAATATATTCCATACAAATACAACCTGTGTAAGAATCACCTTCTAAAGTAAAATTAATTTTTCAGAGCAAGGTATCCTAGAAGAAAATCGGATTATAATTTTCACTTCCTTGGTCGTCAATTATATTAACTTTAAAACGAATTGTTTTAGCTTTATCCTTTAAAATATCTTATAAATGCTGCCCTGTTTCATATTAATAACGTTAAACAACTAACACCCAGCCTCCTCTTAAATTCCTCATTTATACTGTATTTTGGAAATGAATTGTGTTTGCCACTCAAAACCCGAAACCGTCATTTCACCTGAATCGTCCGATTGTAGATTTTAAGAACCTCAGAGTGATTTTTACAAATTTGTCTATCTGTAAGTTGTTCTTTGTAAAACCACCACAGAAATTGAAATCTACTTAACAAACCTGTTTGGTTGATGCACCTATAACCGCTAATTAGGAATAAATGTTTAAAAACGTCTTATACAGGAGCTTTTTTAAAGTTAAGAATAAAACAATCAAGAAATAATATAGCTTTTAAAAAATAGTTTAAAGCTTCTCTTTCAGATAATCTTTAGCCTAAAAAAGAAACAACTACACAGATATCTTTTAAAGTTTCAGAGAAACCAATCAGTAGAGGCTAACCAAAAGGTTTAGACTGTAAGGGTATCGAGATTGAGAAATAGGCCTCTTTTTCAATCATCCAGGGGCAGATGGAGCCCCTCATTGCTTTTTCATTTTTTGTAAATCTCTCATTTTCTATGCAAGCTCTTTTTGATCATTTCAAGGAAAACCTTTTTCATTTCTCATTATTTGGGAAAATTTAGGGGAAGAAAAATGGATGAATTTTCTTCCAAAAGATGAAAATTTCTATCTACAATATGTTATAGAAATGAATTGAATTTTTCCATCTTCATTTTTAAGGCAATTGAATAAAATATTATTATATGTATCCTCTAGACGTTTTAAGACTCTAAGTCATTAGCCTAATAGGGTTCCGGGTTTGTTATGTAAAGATATTGTACCAAATAGACTTGATAGCGGACTTAAATGATGATTTCTTGGCCAAGTGTTTATCCCTGGACTAGTTGAGAAACAGAAGTTTAAGCAATGATAGGTATAGTTAGTACGTAGATAGTTGAGCTTCTGGTTCTATGATGGTCAAATTGAGTTTACGCAAAAATAAAGTCGATGAGGCTGAATACTTCATCAAATAGCAATTATGTCTAAAATTCTGATTCCTTGACTATGCAGGAATCCCTGGTCTTGTTAGTAACTAAAAACTTTGACAGTATCAGGTGTGGCTATTACATAGATAGGTAAACGTCCAATTCTCTACTTATTACGTCACTGTCGCAAACGTAACGCCATGTAGGCTGGATACATCTCCCACTAGTATCGATGGTTTTTATACCATCTACTAACATTATGATCACACTTATATGTGATACGTCTAAATTAGATAAATAACGATAATATATTAAATAGAATAGTTAAAATAAATGTATTTTCCCATTCGAACAATGCAAAAACAGACTTCAAGGTTCTTTAGTATTTATTTGCTTATTCTATATGCGTAAGGGATGACAGCACTGAATTTTATTTACATTAAATTGTTTGTCGAAAAAATATGATAGGTATAGAATGTTGGAAGGCATACGAAAGCGTCAGACAGAAGGTAGGGATGAATTCGGTGGTAGTCTCTAGTGGCAGCTCTGGAACTAACCTTTCTTACAAAAACATTTTTTCAAGTTCAAAAAAGACGACAGGAGCGCATTCTCGAAGTTAGGATAGTAAAATTACCAAATTACATACTTGCGCTCCATTTAATTGGCTACGTAACTAACCTTTTCTTGTCTAAAATAATAAATTCAAGGACTCTCCTTCTTTATCAATATATTCTTTGCTGTCGTCATTATATCAAAACAATCCAATTATTACAGGCAATACATGTTGTGTTATAGGCTTCACATATCGCATTAAAGACAAAACATATCGCATTATAGACAGAACATATCGCATTATAGAAAGAACATATCGCATTATAGGCAGAACATATCGCATTATAGGCAGAACATATCGCATTATAGGCACCACATAAGTCATATTAATGAAGTTAATGGTTAATATTAACATTGGTATCAACATTATTTAGGAATTTGTATTTCTATACATATCCATTAATATTCGTGAAAAATAAATAGTAAAAATCCCAAAAGCTTAATAGCAAGTGTCTGGGTAGGATTCAATTGTCGAGGTAAAATATTTTTTGCTTTGTTACAATTATCTAACCATTAAAAAATTAAATCATATTTTTGGTCTTATTAAAAACAATTGCTGATTCATATAACTAAAACTCGTTATTAAAACATAGAAGACAGTGAATTGTAAATAACAATGACAGATATTTCTATTTGAAAATCCATTTGAAAATATCCTCTTGATTTGTGTCTTTTGTTCTAAAATGATAATTAAAGGAAAATCTCAATCAAACACACCTTGGATATTTTAGAACATCCAGGTTCAATTGATATATTGAAGAGACAAAGTTAAATCCTATTCAGGAGGGGGATGATGTGCTGCTATCTAGTGATTCTAATTCGAATTTCAATTCTCCAACATCCCGCCTACCTTTCTTCTCCCCTTAGTTCCCCTTTCATTTCCTATCCCGATAATGAACCCTTCTAAAGCACAGCACATCTTAATTGGGATCCGAAATCCTTATTTTACCTTTTTCGCTTTTAAATTTTTATCTCATTTATTGCTAATTTCAGTGTGATATAATTTAAATAAATACTAATGTATAAATTATACGTAGAATTAGGTTAAAAATAAAGTTATTTATTTTGTGAGTAGCATAATACGTATTATGAACCTCTGAATAGAACCAACTTTTATACTTATTTGTATTGCATTGTAGCTGTTTATATTTCTATTTATTTTTTATAAATTATTTATTTATAATAATTTATAATTTTTCGCATTAATGTATTGTGTTTGTTTATTTATTTTAATAGTTTATAAATGTAGCTTGTAGATATTGATTCTGGAGATGCCTACAATAATAGGCGAAATATTATATTAATTGAATAAATCATTCAAAACTTCTTATAGAACTAAAGTCCCCCTGATCAAGCCTAAGAAATTATTTATTATTTTTTCTAAACTTATCGGAATAAAATCAGAGCTAATTAATTTACTTGCGTCATCAATTAATTGAAGTTTTAATAAAATTATTTTTTTTGTATTTTTCAACAAATCAAATATTTATTTGATTTCTAGGAAAGAGTTTTTATTAATTTTGCATTACAGTTTGAAACTTATTAATCTACTCCATACTTTTTATAGTTTTAATTTAAAAACAGGTTGTCTTTGAACTTGAAATTTTAATTTCCTCTGGCACAAGAAAATTTAATAGATAAAAGTTTTTTACAATTTATAAAAAGTAATTTATTATTTTCTTAAAATCTAAATATTTTATTTTACATAAAAAACACAACTTTTTACTTCTTTTAAATGACTATGTTTTGCCTGACCCCAGGCGAAATATATTTATATACAATGGTGACGAATACTAATAATAATAAATATTATATTTTTAGTTTGATTTAAGAGTTTATAACACTTTTAGTTATAACACTTTCAGATAATACACTATATGCACCAAAGGAGTAAAGAATGCTTTTATTTTCCTGACCAGTTAGTTGGTTCCCAAGGTGTAAGCCGAGAAAACCAAAGCATTTAACTCTTATGCAAATCCAAGTCAGTTATAACAATTACCTCTCGTAGCTAAGCCATGGAGGGAGATTCTTGCGGAGAAGAAATATTATTTCACTCCGATGGTGCATACAAGAGTTTATCTCCAGACCTTAAAGTCATTTAATAATTGCTAGTTTCTTATTTTCATTCGCTTTGTTGCAATTTATTTATTTATTTTTTTACATCCTAATCATAAATTTAGAGAGGAAAACTATTATATTGCTAAAAACAACTTTTTTGGACTGAAACGGATTTTGGGCCAAAAACAAATGTTAGTCAGTTCCTCCCTATAAATTTTTGGGCGTTTCACTCCAAAACAAAATCACCGCAATAAATAAAACTTTATTTAATGTGCCAATCAACATTTATGGTCTGAAACGGTTTTTGCTATACGGCTTGTTTAATACTTGAATAGGTCATATCAGTAGCCTAAAACTAAATTATGACAGAAACGAAGTTATTAATCGACATTAATAACTTCATTCTAAAGCTATCTGTTAGGTTCAAATTTCACCTATAATGTCAAGAGATAAAAGAAATCACTTTTTTATTTAAAAAAATATTGTCTCATAAATATTTTAATATTACATTTATTTCCTATATTATTGAATAATTTCACAAGTAAATACGTGTATTATTATTGCGTTTCTTTATCAATTTTTCCCTTATATTATTACAGTCGTATTGTTAAAAAAAGAAAATAACGCTAAGAGAAATAGTTATAACAAAATAATAGAAATAAGGGAAAAATGTTTTAAAGAATAAAGTGTAATATTTGTTGAGCTAAAGGATAAAAAGAATCAGGATAAAACCATTTCAAACACAAAAGACAGAAAAAGATTCATTAGTGGCAAAGTGAGAGGGTGTGGAGGGCTAACAGTGGTTGGATGTGGCTCAGGCAGAAGAAAAAGCTTTAAAGAGATAATAAGGTGTGGCAAAGACAACACGAAGGACTTAGGACTGAATGTTGGATTTCCTTTTGAGTAGAACTGTCTATGTATGTTAATAGAGATAAGGATTTTCCTGTCTTATCTAATTATTTATTGTGAAATACTTTTTTAGTATATTTTCTTAACCTAGAATTCAATTAAGAAAAAATATAATCAAGAATATTTTAATTTCTCCTTATCAGTATTTAAGTATTGAATAACTAAGTTATAAGAAAGTTAGGCCGCATTTTAGAACCTAAAAAATGACTGAACCATAGTACACCGATAGGCTTTTGGTTAACAGATCAAGACTATAGGTTTAATTATTTTATGAGAAAAGGAGCTGGTTAATTTTTTGAATTAATTAATGTACGCTGAAACTGGTCTCATTCGTTTACGCATGTTAAATATTGTAAGTTACAAATTTAGTGTAATTGAAGTACTTTCTCTCAAGTACTTCAATTTCTTTAATTCAAGATTTTTATTATTAGGGAGGCACGTATTTTTTAATATTAGTTTAAAATGACTCGTTGTTGCCATGCTTTTTTTAGACTAAACCAGTAGCCCTAAATGTTAAGAATTATCTCTAAAAATTTCCATGGCAACCAATATACTGTTGTTCTTTATACTGGGCCTGTTGTTAAGCATTGGTTCGCAAATGCTTGCATTTGATTCAATGCCCTTGAAAATAAAGAAAATGACACGCAACCTGTCTTATACATTTTTTGATCACTAAATAGGATTTATTTTATAAAATTTGTTCTTATTAGATTTATATATTATTTAGTTTCTTTACCTTCGTTCATTTCGATCCAAGCTAACTTTTGACATATGTATATGTTTTTGTGATAAGAACGTCAAAAGTTTCCCCCTCCTCTCGCTTACCCGACCATTCCACTCTGACTTCTTCCATGTGGCCTCACGTATGACCTGTTCGTTAAGCTTGAAGATCCTACAAATCTTTTGAAATTATAAAAATGAAGAAAAAATTAAATATCAGTATTTAAAATTTTTGCTAGTTAATATTGCTCTTATTTCGAAAGAAAACGACAGTTGTGAGGTTGGTCACATGGAAGGAGTGGGAGGAGTAATCAACTCAGTTAATACTTCTGATTCCAAAAATATTTATTTCCCATTTAACCCAGGTATTTTAAAATATATTGAAATATTTCAAAATTTGTCTGAATTTGATGTTATAATCTTTTTGTATTCTTTATGTAACAGGAGGGCCTCCCCTCTCTTAGAGAATTATACTCCATTTTCCTACTCCATGCCCTCTTCCCCTTCATTCTATTGATTTCATAAGATATATTTTCCTTGAAAATTTGCTGATAGATAAGAACCGGATACCGGTTGCATTAAATTATATCGATAAGAGGTGGCTAGAATTTCCGATTTATATAACTATCAAAACTGAAGACCTAGTTTTAAACGTCTATCTAATTTACCATGGTGTTCTTTGAAAGGCAATGAGAATAACAACAATCATGAAATATCTTCGTTACATGAAGTTAGTGAGAGTCCGAAAATTTTAGAAGCCCTTTGAAATTAAATGTAATTACGCCTTGTTTGGGGTCTTATCACTGAACGCCAGAGAAGAGGGAGGTTCTTCAGTTTAAAATAAGGAGACCATTAGTGCGATTTGTCATAGCTAACGAGTGACTCCTCACTACTTTCATAAAGTCTTCGCCGGTTTGTTTATTTAGTTTTTATTTAATTCTGTCATGTTACAATTATTTTACATTTTTAATTACTGTATAGCACACGGCTATAAACATTAGACAGGGCGTTAAAAATCTTTTGAGGGAAAGAATTCTATTGGTGCAAACCGATCATGCCTCTTTCCTTCCACTTCATGCCAATCTCGGTACAAAAAATGACCTTTTTCGCAAATAAAGTCATAAAAAGGCAACACTGATTTTAAATATTTGTAACCTCGCGTCACATTTTTTTCCTCATTGTGCATTACGTAATTAAAAAATTTAACTCCACTTAATTCATACTTCCGAACAAAGTAAAAGCAACACTTAATTGGTAACTTTATACTTGAATAAATATTGGTTTATAGTAAAATAACACTACATTAAGTAACTTTTAAATAATGAAATACTACATGAAATAAAATCAATTAATCAATTGATGAAATTCAAAACATAACCTGACGTACAGTGTTGCTAAGGTAGGGATATTTTTATTACTTAAAACAGGTTTGTTTTTTTGTTAAGAAAATGGGTTGGAAGCATTGAGATTGTGGCGAGCTATCAACTGATTTGTTTTTATACTATAGTTTAGATTTTGGAATTTTTTATGTTTTTTTTGTTTTTGTTCTTCTCTTTCTTACGTAATAATATTTTTCTTATTTTGGTGTAGTCCTATGATTTATTTTCATTGTTCAGGCAGTGATGATGACCGAAACGCTGAAAGCTGACTCTATTAATAATTATTAAAAGTGAAGAGACTAGGGTATTATATACTTATAAAACAAAATACTTATCTTGCGCTTTTTTTCTAAGTGTTATTTGTTTACTTTTTTTTATCGAAACCTACGTTGAGTAAAAACAAAGGGTTGAAAAAAAAAACATTTTCGACTATAATTTGTTCTTTTATTCTTCTTTTTTTCCTCTCCTAATTTTAAAGTAATTTTAACAACAGTAATAAACAATGGCTAAAATTAAAAAAAAGTAGTAAAGCCCTTGGAAAAGTCTATTAAGGATTGGATTAAGACCTGTCATAATTACAGTGTTAATGGTCATTACAAACCTCTTTCCCTTACAAAATACCTCTCCTTTCCTGAAAATCCTGTCTCTCCACACAAAAAATCTTATTGTTATATTCTTAAAAAGGTTAAATCTCTTTGCACTTGTACATAAAAATTCAAAACAAATAAATACATAAAAAAAATCCTTTCTCTCTCAAGAAGAGTATAGTCTTGTTGGATTTTTTGTTTGAAAAAAATCATTGTTCTCTTAAGGCCTCGGTAATTAGTTTTTAAGTACGTTGTTAAAAATATGTTATTTAAAAATAAATTACTCTGATGAATTATTAGGTGTAAATAAATTGCTCTTGATTGGTTTACTTATTAAATTCTTTTAGCGAATTTCCTTCAGGAAAAAAGGCCAAAGTCGATAATGAAGTGGATGGCATAGCAAAACTAGAAGTTTCACATATTATATATATATATATATAATATATATAATATATATATTATATATATATATATATATATATTACATATATATATTTTATAAGAGGAGGGGGGATCCCGGGGTAATGGTGAGCAAGTGCGCCAGCCACCCAGACCCAGGGTTCAAACCGCGGTCGGGGCCTCTAGGATTTTTATGCGAGGGATAAACTTTCACGTACTGTTCTTTGAAAGGGACTTTAAACCAATAGTTTCGAGCCTGTGCGATGTCAGGTACTCGTAAAAGAACCCTAATCCTAAATGAACTTGGGTTTAGGCAAAATTTACTATTAATCTCAATAGTAGTTTATATTAAATACATGTGTATGTTTCTGCCTTATGGTTTCAAAAGCAGGAAAGCCTGGTACACACGTGCAGTGGGGCACGTGTTGTTTTAAGTTTCAGCTATAGAAACTTAGAGTAAAACAACAGCTGTTTAATGAATTAGTCGTCAAATCCCTGCACTAAGACTCATACGGTAGAACACTATTTAACATTTAAGGGATTCAGTAAAAAGGGCCCAACAAAGCGGCCTTAGCATTTATCACCATTGTCCGTAGCTTTGCATTCACTTTTCAGCTTTAATTTCAAAAGCTCTTAACTTCTTTTTTTTAAAAAGAACGACTTCTTTTTTTTGGACAATAAACGATTTCAGCGATGGTCAGCGCTTAAGCGCTGACCATCGTTTATTGTCCAACTCTTCACTTTTTGCGTTTTAATGTAATGGTTTCGGATTTCTTGGGTAAAAACATTACATTTTTATATTCCTGTCCTATAAACGAGGAAAAATAAAATAAATACATTTGATTCATATTGTAGATAAAATTATGAAGACTATCAACTCTAAGATTGTAAAACGGTAGTTAATGTAGGTAAAATAATAAAGTCTACATTATTTTACTTAAAATTCTTAACAGTTAAATAATCAATTTTTCGATGTCTTTACCTTTGTAATTAGATTTTCACATATGACAAAAAAATAATTAAAATTAATTAAATTATAAAAAAAAATAATTAGATAAGTATTGATGACAAAAAAGCCGCTTTTAACTTACATTTACGATACCATTAAAACTAAAATAATTCTGGGGGAGGGGGGTCCGCATGCCGGGCGGATTTCCTTTGAAATGTGTCATTTTTAAAAAGATTTGCATATATTCATCCCATTGGAAATACAAAACTGTGCTAATCCTTCTAAATTCATCAGTGCAGTGTTTGTTTGCATCAATTTAAAGCTTAGTTGATGTATAAACTCAAACTGATGCACAAACTCAAACTTTGAGTTTGTAAGCATACATTTGAAAGTAAATTCGTCCAGGTTAGTTACGTAGCCAGTTAATAGGGGCGCTAGTGTGTAATTTGGTAGTTTCGCCATGCCAACAACGAGAATGCGCCACTTTTGTCTTATTTTCAGCAAACTATTTCTGGCACATAACTGATTTAAGAAATATCTATGAAAGCCCATAAAATGCTTGTAAAGGATGGTAGGGAATGATTAAGAGATGTAATGACACACAAACTAAAGGATAAATAGCAAAACCAAACTTAGTTAAATAATTAGAATACTGGAAAGTAGAAATCACGGGGTCGGAGAAAACACTTTAGATGGACTGACTCCCGATATTTATCAATATACTAACGCCCTCGAAACAGGGCTACCAGCAAACAAACAAGAAATTTTAGACACGGCAAAATGACACAACAAGAATCACCATCAAAGACCTACAATTCAATTAGTAGCCCCTATGGTCCCAGAAAATTCCACTCTTACTTAAATATTCATCCTTGGCGACTTGGTTTGGTCCCGAATCTAGAAAAATGAAGAGCCAAGTTCACTCTGACTGTCGTAACTCTCAATGTAAAAGTGGTAAGATCTTATCACTTTTATCAGTGGTATATTTATTAGATTCTATCAGCACTATTGATTGGTTTCTTGATTCTTTTTAACAAAATTTGTTAAGGTACTTTTTATTATTTCGCGGAAATTAGTGAGCAGATTTTAAATAATTACAAACTCAAGCTGACAAACAACGGTGTTAATGACATTGCAAGATGATCGCTTTAAAAAATTAACTAAAGACATTTTCAGGTTAGCGCTTATTAATCTAGCAATTGGCTTGTAAATCTTTTTGTAAATCTTTAGTTGGTAATTTAAGAAATAGGTGATAATTTAAAAAAAAAAGTAGTTTTTAATTTGTGTATTATTACACTGCTTAGTTATTGATATAAGAGATTAAAAAACAAAAGAAAAAAGTTATGTTTTAATTTATGTTAGAATAAAACTAAATGATTGTAACAACGTTCATTTGTGTCTTGAATTTTTTTCGTTGATCGCCTTCTAAAAACAATATCAAAACAACAATATTTCGAGACTATAAACATCTTAATTATTCCAGTGAAAATTATATTAATAAAATTTAACTACTTGAAATTGTTAAAGAGAGAATATTAAAGGTTATAGCAATATCAAGAAGGTTATAAATATTGTGTAATAAAGGTTATGTTACTTAAATAGGGAATAAGGGTTAACACTTGAATTAATACTGGAAGAGGTCGGAAAGTTTAATTTTCGTATCAAGTATCATTTTAATATTTATGTTTGTCTTTATAATGTTACTAATAAGTCAAGTTTATTAGTTTTTATGTTTTTTAATGACATGCATATGATAACGTGTTAGTTTTTCTAAAATAATATATTTTATATATTATATTATTTTAAAATAAATTCTGTTTGGGAGGACTGCATAAAAATTACAGAATATACTAAGTTTTTAACTGATAATAACGAAAATGTCTTAATTATTATTCAAACCAATTTTACTCGGCATCTTATTCTAAGTGAAGCTCTCCATTTGTAAATTTTCCTTCATCTAAACTTTCTTTCCCTAGTCGGGACCAATTTCAGTTACTTGCCTTTTACCACTACTGTGGAAAACCAATTTCTTGTTTGGTTTTAAGCCAATTCCGATGTAGGAGGAAATCATAATCTAAAATAACGGAGTAGAGTTCTATAGAAATTCAAAACCCCTTTGGAAAAGTTGTAAGTGCCTTCTGCCAGTGTCTCTGTATTTAAAGTATCTTTCAAGAGGAAAACTAATTTTCAACTTAATTTTCTTATTATTTACAATGATCTTCAATTTCTTGATATTTTTAAAGTAGCGTTTTTATGTTGAAATAAAGTGAATGGATGAACCATGATTATAAATTTAAATAATAATTTATTTTTTGCAAAATGAAAATTTCACCGGAAGATATAAACTTTAATTATTTATCTTTTAAATATTTTTTCAATATTTACACTACTTTATTATTTTTTTTAAATAACTTTTCATAATTTGACTTATGATTGGTTTTTATTTCTATAAAAAAATATAAAACATTGCATTTAAAAAAAATGATTGCAAGGTTATTTATCTGCTTATGGCTGGAAAATTAATCATTACTGTACTGTTTTTAAGCTGCAAAATGTAATTTTACCAACACTGTTAACAAAATATTTAAAAACAGGTCAGGGAATTTGGTTGGAAATTCTCGCCTTTCGATGGCACATTTAAGTATAATGGCAAAGAATTCAAAACTCAAAATCAAAATTAAAATTCTCTCAGGGGAGAAATGATTGAGTTGAGGTTATTATGGTGCAGGTTATTAAGTTAATTTCGGTGTTTATCGTCTTGTAAACTTGATTTTTGTTTATAATAATATTTTCTATGTAATAATACTTAAAATGCGGTACATTATTAAGTATTAAACATTTTAATTAAATACAAAATAAAAATAATTTTACATAAACTGTTGGCAAAACTGATATTCATGGCTTTTTTAAGTTTTTACCAGCTGTTTATAAATCGTCAGATTTTTATTGTTTATTTTGTAACTTATTTAATTATTTGTTGATTTATTTTGTTCAAAAAAAAGAATCACTAAAGCTGTGAGTGTTGCAACAACTTGGAGCAATATTTATTCCCACCTACCAGAGTTTATGTAAACAATCTGTCAAAATATTATTAAAGCCCAGTTTCATTCGTATTAGTAAATTATTTTGAACGCAATCATTTCTAAAATACAAAAAGTAATATTTATAAAAACGTTTTACAAAAACCCACACTGAGCTAGATTATTAATAAACTAAAAGTTGGTGATAAAAACTAAGTTTTATATTAATAAAACCGACTTGTAACTCAGTCTAACTAGGTTCGGACTTAAGTTTAGAAATTTAACAATTGAATATTACAGGTTATTGTTATGGACAAGAAAATGTTGATTATTAAATAGAAAAATGCTACAAATCTACAAGTATACCCTTGGTAACACATGTAAATTTGTCATTATAAGTTGTTTTTTTACAATTTTTGTAACTAAAAGACTTGTACTTTTGTGAAACGGGCCCCAGATTTTATATTTATAGCCCAATAAATATTTTTCAAATTCCTTAAAAAATATAATAATAATTTTGAATCTTTTATTTATTTATCAAGTCTGAAAGACTACTTGCTTGTTATTAGAGCTCTTATTGATATTTTGATGTATTTTTACACTTAATAACCCTTGTGAATTAATTTTGTATCACCTCGCTAAAAGAATCCATTGAAGCATTAACTTTATTAATAAAAAGATGTTTAATGATCATAAAATAAAGAAAAAAGGAAGTAAATAAACATAAATAAAATGACGAATGGTATTGAATTAAGAATACAAAGATATAGTAAGAGAAAAAGATCTATAAAAAGATTGATCGCGTAGAGATGACCCCTCCCCCGTCAATCATCATCATTTTTATAACCCTCTATCAATCAAACAAACAAAGAAAATATATATTTGGTCGGAAAACTGGAAAAACGGGGGTGAAAAAATGGCTGCGGAAAGTCATTTTCAGCAACATCTACTTCGGGGGAAGGAGGGGTATTGTGTGGTTTTGAGGTCGGAAAGGTGTCGAGTGAAAAACAATTTGGGTCGCTTTCATGCTAGCTCTGTCTTCCATCAATTTTTATTATTTTTTATTTTATATTGTCATTAAAAGTTTTTTTGTTGTATTATCTTTTGTAAGAAAGGGTTCGATAAAATTTATTTTTAGATTTTTCTTAGCTATTTCTTAGTTTTGTTATATTTTTTTTAGACAATATACATATTGAAAAATTTATATTTTTATATGCCTGTCTATAAATACTCACACACACACATACATACGTATATAAATAATATAATATATATATATATATATATATATATAATATATATATATATATATATATATATATATATATATATAACAAATAAAATAACTTAAAGATGGTTAAAAATATTGAAGAAAAGGATGTACTCGAGCTTTCCTTCTATGTTTTAACCATCTGTAAGTTATTTTAATTGTTGTTTATAATCTTATGATTTCTTTTCTATTTTTTATTGTTGTTATATATATATATATATATATATATATAATAATATATATATATATAAATATATATATATATATATATATATATATATATATACATAATAATATGTATATATGACAAGCAAATTGCAATGCTACATCTGGGAACTGTTTTTATATGTAACTGCAACTACATTTTGTGTGTTACATTTCCTAGGTGTCTTTAGCACAATTATATTGTGCCATCTATTCATGTTTTGCAAAACTCAGTAGTATCAAATGATATATGAATCTCTAAAACTAATTTTTGACACACTCCTACTTCTGACCCACGCCTTGCTAATGAAGGACATTGGCTAAAATGAAGCGTATAATTACTTAATTAAACCTCTCCACCCCTCTAAGGTCTATTTCTACTACAGATAGTTGCGTTCGGATATCTGTTTAGATATATCTAGATATTATAATTCTTTCCTCTTTCTTTTAACAACTTACATGAAGTATTTCCTTTTAACACCATCCTGCATATTTTCACTTAATATAAACTTAACTAAACAGTAAAGTTTTCTTTGGTATGTAAGTGCTTTGTATAGCTTACTTTAAAGGAAAATTGTTTCACCATATTAAAGGGAAAGTCTCGTATTTTTTGATAGATTAAACGGGGTTTTTTAAATAAAGAGAATAAAATATTAAAAAAGTTTTCGTTACGAATTTCCTTTATTATAAATCGTTTTTGGGAGACAATTAAGTATCAATTTAATTTACTAATCGATATAATTATATTATTTTTGAGAAGGGAGGGATTTTTTTTGGTTTACATTGGTCAAGTATTCATAAAGCCTTAAGAATATTTCTATATGTTCTATATAGAGTTTTAATAATTTCCTCTGTAAATTAAATTCTTCCTAGGAAGAGTAAATAGCAGCTCATTGCATAGACAGATAAAACTCAAGTTGATATTTCAATTGGTTAAATAAGGAATTAAAGCGAGTATGGCGATACAGGGGTTCCAGCTTCAGCGATTTGGTTGTTCATTAGCAGCACTGATCCCAAAAGGAAGCGGAGAATATAAAAAGTGTGTTAACTGAATAGGTTAGACTCATGTATTTCCGGTGTACTTAATTATTAAATATTTGTTGTAACAGTTTGTTAATTTTATCACCATTTTCTAAACGTTGATTAAAGGAATTTCCTTATGTTTTTCCTTTTGATAATTTACTTTTAATTCCTTTTAATTTTGCTTATTAAATTTAATGAGGCATAAGTACATGATTTTACTGTTTGCGTTGGATTAATTTATACTATACAGCAAGCCTCGCTTCATAATTAGATTATCTTCATGAGCATGTCGGCCTCGAGATAATAATAAGTTTCATCCTTTCGCTCTGCCTTAAAAGGATAAACTTCCTTAAACTTGAGCTGTAAAACTTTTATTCATTCCTTTATGCTTAAATAGCTATTATTTATTTACATGTATCAAGTAACTGATATCCGCAATTAACACTGTCATCACTCAGGTTACAGATCTACAAACCACTGTGATGCTTAAAACTAATATAACGTTAGACGTTCACTCATCCAAGTATTGACCTTGGCCAAAAGAACTTAACTTTCTTGACCTTACGAAAGTTTGAGTGGTCTCCCATTTAAGTATTAATCTGGCCGATAGTGCTTAACTTTCTTCACCTAACGAAAGTAAGTATTGCCTCAGTGCCGGAGGAATGCATTTAAATACGCGACATTGTTCCTTCTATCCCTATTTGACTTAAAGACTAAAGACTTGGAAATTTTTATTGGTGCAAAGAAAATATTTTCAATGAATCGCTCTTTTCTAATTTTTTGATAACACATTTTTCCCATTTTTAATGTGTACCTTCTACGGGTTTAAATATGAAGTTCACCGAGCTTGGTGCGATTCTGTTAAAATTGAGCGAAAATTGCATTTTTGCGAAATAAAAAAAAGCTGTTTAACGTCACAATGTCAAAAGATAAACATCATGAAATAAAACAAAATAAGATACAAACTTGATGAACGAAAATGAACATTCATTTTATAAAACCAATTGCATTTACTGTAATTTTTTTTCATTTAGTGGCCGAACACCCGTAATAGTTTTACCTGCAAATGATATGGACCTGATGAAAAAACTTATTTACGTACCATAGGAGGAAACTCAGTCATTACGCTGAGTCAAAACAAACAAATAAAGTTGTTAGTATCATAAAAATTCTTGCATGTGTTGTTAATAAATGTTTCGGTGTATAGTCAAACAATATCCCGTATAGTAAAACAAGTATCCCGGGCTAGATTCTTACAATGAATAATCCTTAGTCACAATCCTTAAATAATAAAAGGAAAGAAGTATCACCAAAAAACGAAACTTTATTGGCAAAGCGCTTATAACCTAACTAGAGGCCATCATCAGTACAATGACGGCCTCTAGTTAGGTTGAAAGTGCTTTGCCAATAAAGTTTTGTTTTGTGGAGGGACTTCTTTTCTTTTATAGAGGCCATCATTGCACTGATGATGACCTCTAGTTAGGTTGAAAGCGCTTTGCCAATACAGTTTTGTTTTGTGGAGAGACTTCTTTTTAGTAATAATAATAAATCTTTATTCCATAAAATTATTACATTACAAATATAGTAAAAATAAATACATTTTACATTTTTATTTTATCGTTCTGTTTTTTTTTTTTGTTTGAATAATTCTTTATTTACAATACATTTAACTTAAATTTGCTTTTCCTATGGACTCCATTTAGGTTTATTCAACTAGAATAATGAATCCTTAGATACAATCCTTAGATGCAATGAATCCTGTAAGCAAGTGTCTAACCGAATGCGCCAAACAGTAGGTCGGAAATTCTCTAACAGGCCGTAATATGGTTGGGCTGAAAATAAGGGCGGAATGTTACTTTTTTCTCCCTTCTAGAGGAAAATTATGATTAATCCCCAATGTAATAAAAAATCACTCAACCTTCTTAGTTAATATTTTACTTCGTTAGACAAAGATAAAGTCAAATAGAGTGAAATAATTACCAATAAAACAATTAATCTTAATATATCTTTCAAATTACCACTTGCTTGGAAAATTCGCCGAATTTACCTGCTTAAAATGAGTTGTTTAAGGCACTGGCAGCTCACTCTGTCGTGAGCAAATCGAAATTGATTGATGGTTTTTCTTCCGCCCTTCTGAAGCCCTTAGTATACATCAACTTCAACAGTTACTAATGGGCCTTTTTTTACAGCTCCGTCTCTATGAAGCGAAACTCACGTAAGATGTTACGTCATTCTTTTTATACTGCTTTGAAAACGGGGAAAAATGAAACGTCTCCTTTTTTTATTATTTTTTGTACATATTATATTATAACGTCAGGGAAATGTGTTTCTTATTTTATTCGAAAAGTGTCACATCCCTCCCACCTTGAAAAAATATAAAACTGAACACGATCTCTCCTACATCTCAAATAAAATATCATTTTTATATTTTTTAACCTGGATATTTAGAGCTATTAAAATACTAAAACCCTTGACGTTTCACTTTTAAAATTTTAGTTTATGAAATATATTTTTTTCCAAACAGTTCATTTTTCGTTGACAAATAAAACGTGTTATTTTATCTTTTATTACCCTATATTTTTTGCTTTATCGGCTAGATACAATAATTATTAGTTTTCGTTTGATAAAGGCTATAGGTACAACAATTGTTTACTTCTTATTTGACTATGGCTATGGGGAAAAATATTTTCCCTCCTTATTTGAATATGGTTATAGGAGTTCTGTTTCGATTATAGCAAGAGGAAAAATATTTTAGTACTGTATTGATAATAGCTAGAGGGAAAATAATTTTTAGTTGTGATTTAAATATGATTTAATTTAAACCAGCTAAAAAGGAATTAAGTCGTTTTAAAATTTGACACTTGCAAGATAATAACTACAATTCGTCAATAACTTTTCTTCTATAGATTCTATACTATTTGCCTTTTAACTTATGTTATTATTTATTTTTGTTCCAGACAATTACTCGCACCAAATTTGATGCAAAAACATTTTTTACCTAGCGGAGCTGAACAAGTTTCTAAACAGGTAATACCTTCTAGACTTTAAAATTCAGATTGAAATATGATTAAGAGAGGTTGAAAACTTCATCATGATATTCTTATTATACAGATCTGTTTGTTCCTTATAATGATTTGTCTACTCAAACAAATACAGAAATAAAATATAAACAATTAGCGTTGGTACCAAGATTCGAACCTGGAATCCCTAGGTTTGTACTAAAAGCTCGTTCTTTTCAGTATTTAAGTTTGTACTATAACCAAACGGTTATAGTATAAAGAGGAAGAATACAATGTTCTTATCACCCAACCATTTGGTACCGCTACTAGATCACTGAGCATAGTTATAGCATAAGCAGTCACTTGGAGAAACTAATCATAATACATCCTAATCTTTAAAGGGATTGTAATGATCCCCAGTCAATTATTGTCAACTATTACATCTCCGCAAAAATGTAATAGTTAAGCAAAATGTAAATTAAAAAAAAAATCCTCAATTTAAAATTTAAGTAAGTAGACTATAATATAACAAAAGAATACAATAACCAAAGTTAAAATAATTCTGGTGCGGTGGTCCGCATGTCGGCTAATTTCATTAGGGATGCGTGTTTCCGTGCTTAACAATAATCCTGGTAGGAACAACAATTATTCATCGTTTTGGCATTATATAAGTTTATCTATAACTACTATATCATTCTGGCGCGGTGATCCGCTGTTAGACGAATTTAATTTGGAATGCTTATTTCCGTGCTTAACAAACAATTTCTTGCTTAAGTTTCCGATTTATGCTTGAGAACCTAAACAGTGACTCCTTTTCAAGCACTGCTCGTAACTCATTTTGTCTGTATTTTTCAAAGGGAACGTGCTTAATTATCGAGTTGGTTATACAAAACTATGCCTCTAAAATTAGTAGTGCTCACTATTATTGGCAATAGTTAAAAGCATTTACTTTGAGAAAAACAGACAAAATGAGTTACGAGCTGTGCTTGACAATTGAGTAAAGCATAAATCGGAACCATAAACAAGAAGTTGTTTGTTAAGCACGGAAACACGCATTCCAAATAAAATTTGCCTAACAGCGGATCACTGCGCCAGAATTATTTAATAGTTATAAACTTATATAATGCCAAAAACGATAAATAATTATCATACCTACCAGGATTCGAAACCAGGCACCCTGAGTTTGAGTGCTCATATCGACTCCGGACCACTGCCATTCAATTCACAGGTCCATAAACAAAGAGAACGACTCCCCACTTGACATGTGTTGTTTAAGGGCCAAATTTTAGGTTGACCATCGTTGTTTCGTCTTTTCGGCCACATGGAGTGGCCTTATCAACTTTAGACCAATTTTTTTCCATATGGCGCCCCAAAAAACATTGATATAAAAACGACACCCTACTTGAAATTTAATTTTTATTGAACTTCAGCCTCCTTGAACTATTAATAAACATTTTGTCCCGAAACTTTTTGTGGGTAAATCTCCGCGTCCTGTAAGAGTTAATTTTTTTTTAGAAATATATAACATAATGTGCTGCCGCTATATTTTGCGTCCAATTTTGACTGTGCTTAATAAAATATATAAATTAATAAAGGCATATTAAACTAATATAAAATTTAAATTTGACGTCTGGAATATTAATAGGGGGGTTTAAAAGCGATTCATGTGTTAATAGCTGGGTTCAGATGCTCTTTGATGTTATTGTTTAACTGCTGGTATGTTTCGCCTACATTATCTTTTCTATCTATAGCTTTTACAGTGATGAAAATTTACATTATAGGGCAAACATATGGCTTTATTACCATGTTAGATTATGGTAAACATTGTTGTCAAAATTAGTTTCTAAAATGTTTATTGGACCGTTAAATGTATTCAAATGATGGTTGGATAATACCATGATGTATAATTGTCAATATTATATCTGATAACTTGTCAAATATCTGCAATGCATTTTTTATTGATATTTAACATCGAGAATTAAAATTTTTCTATATTTATTAGCATAATTTATTATTTTTATTAGTCTTTGTAAATTTATTATTTCATGTTATTTACATTCATAATCTAATGTGTTACAAATTTAAATATAGAGTTTAGCAATTCTCAACAAATAAATTAATATAATATTGTGGCATTGCAAAAGTCATCTTAATCAGACCGCCGTGAAACCTACGGTGTAAGGATAGAGTTGGGTCTAGTTGGGCTTCTTTTTAGCAGGTCAGGATTTAGATCAGAAACCTCTGTCCGTAAGGGGTTTTAGAGGTTATGAGATTGGTCTTAATCATAGAGCTGAAACTATTTTAAAACAAAGTATGATATTCTTTTTTGGTCTTAGAATAATACTATATATAAAAGGAGCACTACTGATTTTTTCTACTTTTTTCTTATAAAAAGTTAGCAATACTTCCGGTTGCTGAATTATTATGCTCTATTATTAATTAATGATTGATCGTTCATAAAATACTAATATAAATATAAGCTCATTACAATATTTTAAGCATTTTAAATTGTAGTTTAACGTATTTAATTAAAATTATATTAATAGTAGCCCTCGTCAACTAAATGTAAATTCTTTTATTCCGGTATCCTTTTGCTATCTAAGACCGATAAGCAAGGTTATTAAGTAATTTTAGTCGTTACTTAAGTTTTTTTTTTAATCGTGGATATTTATTACTCATTTATAAAATAATGTTTTGTTGTTTGGGTGGTATCCCTTCTTAAGACCACCAGTCAGTAGGCTTTCGTGTTATCAGTAGAATTACATTGTGTTTACGATCCTGTGCTCCTTCTATATTAGTATTATTCTAAGGTTTTGGTATAGGCTTCTTATTACCTTGATGTCAAATACCTCCTTTTATTGACATCTAGTCAGTTCTATGATTGGTTGTTTCTTATTTCATTTGTTGAAATACATTATTTTATTTTATAATTTATTGCCAAAAGCCTATTCCCAATTTTATTTGTTCTCTAGACTACTTAGCTATACGACCTTTCTTGAATAATACAAATATATTCAAATTTGCTACATTATTTTTAAAATAATATTCTTCTATTGTTCTCAAGTAACAAGGTGAGGACAGTTTGTCAAATCATTCAGAAAACCAATTGAAGCCTATGTGAAAAATGTTTTCACTTTCTAGGCTCTCGCATATTTCATATTTTTCTTTTCGCAATAAACCTTTCTACCCTTTAAAGGGCCTGTTTTATTCCATAAAAGTTTGAAAAATATTTCACACATATTCACAAAGGCACAATTGTTGAACATATTTTTTGAAGTATCTGTTTTCCCGGGTGAGTTGGCACTTGTGATAAAATAGATATCTATTATTAGAGTTTAGATTAAAATTAAGTTAATTCAAGTGGATGAGTCTAATCCCATCCTGACCTGTATTACCATATATTATTAATATTATTTCAATATTATTACCAGCAATAATATTAAAATTGGTTGTACTAAGAATAAATAACTTATAATATCTTTATTTTTATACAGCTTTTATTACATATTTATTAGTTATTTTTACTTTTCCTCATTTTTATCGTAGGTATATAGGAAAAGTATTGTGTTTGCGAAAAAATCCGACATTGGGATAAAACCGGAATTATCAGTTTCAGGTGTTTTTAAGACCTCCTGAGTGGTTTTCTCTAAGTTTTCTGTCTGTATGTGTGTGTGTGTCTGTTATCTCCGTAGCTCATCGTGTATTTATGCTAGATAGTTGAAACTTTGTACAAAAATCAGTTTACCGCTTTAGTTGTGATATTCGAAAAATATTTTTTATGACGTCAATAACCCGCAAAAATGACTCAGAAAATTTCGATACATCATGAAACGCAGAACAATTATGCGATCAAATTGATATTTATCACGCATGTAGCCATGTATTAGACTTACTTATGTGCAAAGTTTAATCTCATTATCAGCATTAGTTCAATTTTTATTGAATGACTTATGTACGTTTTAAAAAAAAAAAAAAAATAAATAAACAAAAATATTCAATTATGTTGAAATGTAGTACAATCATATACCTTAACTTAATAAATAAGTACACATAGTTTCGTTTCAAAGCAACAAGTATATCCATGATTTTTGTTGGTTCATAAAAGTTAAGTAGCACTGAGCTTGGTCAGTGCTGTATGGGAATGAAACAAATGCATTTACTATTTGAGGATGATCGAAGCGAGTCCGAAGCAGAGAGGATGAGCGTAGCAAATCTGATGTGATGAGGAAAAGTCCCGAGGTACCCCGTTCCCGATTTTTTATCAATGGATAAATCTCTACTTAAAAGCTTACTTGATATCCGTTAAAATTAGCTCAAAAATAATTAATGAGGCAACTTTGTTTAAATTTTGAATATTATTCTTAAAAAATATATTTTATAATCATACATATAACGGAAGTTTTTTTATTAAGCTGTTTAAAATAAACATTTAAATTGGGCCTTAGGTATTTTTACATTTTAATTATTAGATTTTTTAACTGTATTTACTTTTATACGGATAAATATCAGGTTTGTCTCTGTTTGAAAATGTTAATTATTCAAGTTAATTAAGGACCGTGATTGATTTGGCGTAATCTACCACTTAACAGTAAACATTCTATTAAAGGGCTGCTTCTATAAAATATTGATACGGAGCTGTTGCAAAAGATACCATTAAATAGTTCATTGTAGCGGAATATTTTTAAAAGGAAATGCAATTTGCAATCGCAATGGTGGATGCTTGTAGAATATTAGTGGAACTAAAAAAAAAAAAAAAACAATGCACTTCTATACTTAGTCCGCTTTGACTAGAATGTGTTTGTATTGTGCCGTAACAAATTGTCTTTTTTATCACAACCCCACCATATATGTCACGAATGTTTAGTTAGGTATTAAAAGCTTATTTGCTCCATCACTATTTATATAGAGAAGCTATGTATGTTAAATTTTGAAACATCGAAAAAGTAACCTGACCACTTTCGCTTATAAACACAATCAAATTATCAGTACAAAATTTCATTGACTTATATAGAAGAACGTTAAAAATACAAATCAAAAGACAACAATGTGCGGGAAGCCTAAAACATTTGTTTTAACCTTAACTCATTCTTGAAGGAGGTTTCATTGAGGTTACACAGAGCCCCTGAGAGCCCAAAACGATGTTTCAGGCCTCTTAATATATTTAGAGAGACGATGCCCCCTCTATGACTGTTTAGGTATTTTGTTTTTGCTTTTTGCATTGTTAGGCATTTGTTAAAAAGTGTAAGATTTTATTTGTTTTTATTTAACCCCACCTCTCATTTCATTGTAAACACAATGTCTATATTACTTTTATTTAATAAAATGTTTATTTGCTGGTATTTAAGGATTTATTTTTCATTATCTATTTAAATAATTATTTTTTTAATAACATATTATATTGTTAATATATTATTTATTGATATATTACTTATTATTATTAATTGTTATATGTTAATTGTTAATATACTATTATTGATATATATATACTTGTTAATAATATTATTTATTAATATAATTAATTTATTATAATTAAGTATTATATTATTTATAATATTTATTTGTTAATATACTATTTATTGATATATTACTTGTTAATATATTAATATGTGATGCAAAAAGAAAAAAGAAGATAAAAGATCAGCATGTTATGCGAAAGCGGTGCATGTTTAAAAAATAAAGAGCCATAGCAGAGATACTGTTATGGTAAATTTAAAAAAAAATAAATAAAAAAATATTTGATGGATTGTATGATGGATTGAGCTGTGGAGTGCTATGATATAATATATAATATATTATTATTATAGCTATTAATATATTAATTGTTCATATATTATTATTAATATATTTTTTTTTATTATATTATTTATTAATAAATTATTGTTAATATATTATTGTTATATTATATGTTAATATATTATTTATATTACACTCAGTTCCTATCGTTCATAAATAAATAAATAATTAATCTCTATTTGCTGTAAAATACAGTCTTGTGTGTTGGGATCGTTACAAAAGCAAAATTGTTCGAAAATTCAATATAAAATATACAATTTTGATATACTATTTGATATACAATAGTATATCAAATAGTATATGTACAACACTTAGTATTTTTAACAAATAGAGATTATTTATTTATTTATTTATGATCAATGGGTACTTAGCAATTTGGGGAACAAAGAAATGTGCGTATCTTACTCTTAAATATGGTTAGGACTTCTATCATTTATTTATATGTTCTTAATATACTTTAATATACCTAATATATATCATAAGTTACTATTTAAATTTTTACATATCCACATTTAGAATCCCCTGGAAGTCATTGATCAGGCTAATCCTTCAACGCACCCATGTATTGCAGACTCCGGGTCACAATTCATTAGGTAACGTCGACTCAGTTACTTCTAGATCTATGTTTAGAGAGTCTGTGGTTGTTTCAAGCTGATAAATTGTGACCCAGAAACCTGTGGTGATTTTCGTGGCAGATGAAATGTGGTGCCACAAGTAATAAAATTGTGTAAATTTGGACAGAGCCGGCTTTAACCGTAAACGGTCATCATCAGTGCCTTCATGACAAACTATTTCATGTACTCGACTACCATTTCTTGGTATTTGTACAGTTTAGAGAGCGTTATCATCGCTATATCATGGACATTGCCAATTATCTACTCTCAGTATCAGACACTCAAATAACAGATCAGCATTAACCTCGCTGGAAGGTAACTTCGTAGTATTATACCATCTTAAACACAAGATCCATCACCATTAGTTACCACCTAACTCACAGGTTTCTTTGCATAAACATATTAACGTTTACTAAGATGAAATGAGATCACAGGACTTTACCATCATCAGTCCGATCCATTCATTTTATGCTATTCAGCTCATAGGTTGTGAGTTGAATCCTGGTTCGGCCAAATCACCCCTACAAATATTATTGATCAAGAATAACTTATTGCAGGTTTTACGAGATACTCCAGCTGATAAAAAAATTTAACCCTCGTTTTGGTTTTTTCCAGTTCTACCAAACATGCCTCTCGTCCTTATTCTCGTTCTATTCTAGCAAAGACTTTGTTTAATAGATTATTGCTGTTTTTTGTGCAGGAGATAGAACACTGTTACTATCACGGTACAGTCAAAGACTACCCAGGCGCCACTGCTGCCTTTCACACTTGCAATGGAGTCAGTGGTGTTATTCATGTTGGAAATGAAACATTCGTTATTCATCCATTTTATGGAGGAGATTTATCTGTAAGTAAAACACATGCCTAATATGTCTATCATTCTAAAAATTAAATATGGATTGGGTCACAAAATATTTAGTTTGATTTTGTTGCAGAAGTAGGAACCACTTGTTCAAAATTCAGTTAATAGTCAAATTATTTGAGCCTTATTATAACATTTTTGTGGTTGCAGTACAATAGCTTACTGTGTACCGCCCAAGTGCGTAAATCAGGTTTCGACCTGACTAAACCTGGCATCAGGAGCATTGCTATTTGGCGTTGAGGGTGAAAAGAAAAGATCAATTGACTATATTTAACTTTTCGCAGGATGGGAATTGTAAATTAACAACTAGGAATTATTGAAATCATGTTAATGTTACCAAATAGAACATTGTTGTGGTTACGAGCAATCTCTGATTTGCGTAGCTGTTAGATAGAAGCCCAAAATCTCTAAATAACTGTGAATTTCTAGCATATCAGAAACCTTATAGGGCTTGGTAAAGCAACACTACAAAACATTACATAACTAACTCCAAGTTAAATCAGACTCAAGAACTCCTCTCTAAAGCTTCAAAACTATCCGTTGGCATTTAACAACTAATACAGTTTGTTACAGTGTATTTTTGGGTAATCGTATAATCTTAATGCCTGATAACTTAATCCTTAAACAGAATGTTAATTAGACGAAACAAGTCCTTCTACATAAGCAATAACGCATAGCAGCTATTAACATGTAAGAGGAATTATAAATTACCGTTATATCAGTTTAAAAAAAAATCCTGATGTTTTTTCCTATTTTACCTACATTTTAAATTTGTAAAGGTAAGAATAAATGAGTTGTGGAGTTTCAAGTAACACAAATAAACTTCTAGGCAAAACCGTAACCTCAGTCTCCTGACTCTTTTAAAATAGGTTTATATATATATTATATATATATATATATATATATATATATATATATATATATATAAGTATATATAATGGGGTAATACTTGAATAGGATTTTAGACCGTGAAAATAATTGAAGGATAGGTATTGTAAATCTATGTTTTGTGACGGGCTGTAGCAGCAGGAACGAGTGCTTTAACTTTACTTAAATGCTCTAAGGAACTTTACTCTCTAGCAATATCAGACTTGTGTTTCTTGTCACATTTGTTCTGAATTTTATTTTTCTTACTTTAATTAGCGACACACGAAGTGCTTATTAAAGTTGCTAAAGAGTTAGTAAAGAAGACCAAAAAGATATGTATTACTTAACTTATGCCTCTATTCTGTATGTATGTTCGAAATGTATTAGCTAGAAAATTGGTGATCGTTTCGTTATCGTGTGAAAATATATATGTCAACCATTAAATATGACAGGTCGACGCAAAATTTATTTTATCAGGAACAAATTCTTCTTCATGGACGTATTGGAGTTTTCCCATGTGACCACTATTAGTTTGGGCTTCACTGACTACTGGCTTCACTACTGACTCTTAACAAAGCTTAACATCCGTTATATATTGACAATGATTTCATAGAAGTAAACGAAACAAGCCTTTTCACGAAAAGTTTTATTAAAAAAGAACTGGGTTCAAGTCTTTCGGCAATCCTCAGTGTCTGGTGATTGAACCAAAGAAATTCCTGGTTAGTCTCAACAAGTTACATACTTGAGTCAGTTGAGAGGTTTGGTTCTTTTACTTTTGAATCTATATTTAATTAACTAGCACCTTTTCCGAATTTATTTATCAGTGACAAGAGAGTTTTTAAATTTGCTAAAAACTTTAATTTGAGCAAGTAGTGCTCATCTACTTATAAAAAGTAAGTATGTGAAGTATGCAATGTCAAAATTCCTCTTAGTATAAAACCCACAAGAGAACTAAATGAGCTATTTTTGTTTTTCCCCTATAAACATAATGAGAACATTAAATTAACGTCGGTTCTGTAGCTTGCATAATTTATACGCTCGCTCTCCCACACAGCATTAACATGCTCTTATCATGCTTTACTGATAAACGCAATAAATTACATTCTCACATAAAGTCTGCATAATACAGACCACGACGCATTGTTTCCATAAACCACAAAACCGAATCGATGCATCAGTAATCAATCTAATGTGCCTTTCCATTGTTTTACTTGGCAAAAACCGATATAAAAAACACAAAGTACACAGTAACGCACAGTAACGTTGATTATAAAGTAAAACGATGGATATAAAATGTTATTGATTTTGTACCTTTGCCTTATTGTTCGTCCTTTACCTTCACCAAGCATTATTTGTCTTTGGGTACCTCGAAACTTATGCTATATTATCTTTTGAAATACTTTCCATCGAATAAAGTCAAATCCGCCGTACCGTTTCGGCGTCTTACCAACGATTAGCCGTTGCATGTTCTGTCTTTCAAAAATTCAGAAACTAAAAGTAAAAAGAAACATTTTTAAAACTTCCAGAGAACGCTACTGATGGCAGATAAGTGTAAATTTCATTTAATTAATTTATTGTTTTTGTCAATTTTATCAGCTAATTATATTTAATCACATGTGCGCATCTTGCCGATGTAGTTAAAATACAGACTGCATTAAATGCCAAAATCTATCTTCTTCCACGTGTTAACTTAGCCACTATTTCATTTTACCTGATTGAATCAATTAAATTAATATATTTACTTCAATGAAAAAAATTTAAAAATAATCAGAAGCGTTCTGTGTAAGATTAAAGCGGTTGGGTACTTTGAAGTATGACTATGCAAAATATAAAAATTAAATTTGAAACTGACTATGGGCAAAAAGTGGGAAATCAAGACACGCACACTCAATTAAAGGTAGGTCCCTCGCCGCCCTAATGTCGATTCAAATTTTCCCACCATTGAGTCGACAGTCTTACTGTTTAGTACCTATAGTCTCGAGCCAAGATGATAAAATTTATAAGGTGATTCAATTGGAGAGTTTTTATGAATGAAATAACTTTTTTTAACATGTTATGTTATAGTAATATAGACATGTTATGGTTATATTTACCGCCTATACAGAGACCTGCAATGACGTCAGACGTCATCTATAAAAACGTAAGGTTATAACCTTTGAATGCGTTTGGTTTGTTTACATCGAATTGAATAACCTTATAAATGTCTAACCTCTTGGTTATTACCCACCCTCAAATTCGCTCTATTCGATTTTTTAAAAAAATGTTTTAAGCTTACTTTACTTTTTGAACAAAAACAGGGAAATTTTTCATTTTTTTTCAAAAAGCTTTCTAAATTTTCTTTTGCTCTTTTACCTCTTGTCCTTTCGCGTTTTTTTCTTTTAAAACCTTTTTAAGAAGATTATATTGAATAACAGAAGGAAAAATATCCTAACTTTATTTCTTTCCCTTTGTGACTTTTTGTTTTAACGGGGAACAAAACATAACAAAAATGTAGAATATTACCAACAGTCAAAGCAAAGATGGAAAAGAGCCAGTGAAGTAGAAAAAAGGAAATATTAATAATTCCTTGTAGTAGTCAGACAATAATGGAGTTTTATAGTTTTTGCTAGAAGTATTAAAGGATAATATTGTCTATGAATTTTTGTGGCATTATGTTTTGATATTGTATCAAAGCTTGTATTTTTCAAAATCTGATGAAATGAATAATTCTAACAGTTTTTATTAGAATCTGCTGTAACTTAGTTATTACTTAGTTTTCAATAGTAGCTGACATCCCCATAAACACTCGTTGGGTGTCAATGAAATAATTAACATACACTTGATATAATTACACTAAAGCCCGTTTTGAGTCTAGAAGTCGTTTTAATTACTAATCCATTTATAACCTAGACTCTGGATCACAGGGGTGGCTCAGTGTAACACTATTTGTTAATAATAATTATCATTATAATTGGAAAAATATTAACAATTAAAAATATTATTAAGAGAATAGTAACATTTAATTCAAAATATATTTATTTTCACCCCCCCCCCCCTCCTCTGATATGTTTTAGCCAGGGTTTGACGTCAAATCTTTTCTACTTGTAGAGGCTTATTTCTTTGGTTTATAGTCTTCTACTAGATTAATAGAATTAGTGGCTTAAATTATTATACTCTTTACAGCATTAAGAACATTTTGTAGCGATGTATTATAAAAACATGATAAAAACTTATAAAAACTTGGCTTCATATCAAGATAAGGTTCTAATGTAACGCATCGCTAGTAAATACAAATTTAATAAAAATAAAGAAAGATATTAATATAAGAAAAAAAATCTAGAACAAAATGTATATAATGTATATGTCTTGCAAACAAAGAAACACGAAAAGCACAAAGGAAATAGTTAATAAAAATCCAGTCAGGTTTGTGGATGCTAACGTCATGTCTTAATTCTAGTCTTACGAAAAGTTGTGTCTCTATGTAATGTGATAAATAGCTTCCCAAGGTAGACGGTACGTTAATATTTTTTCTTTTTCTTTCAAGGCGGGCGGTATGTTGCTATATTTTCTTTTTCTTTTATGGAAGGCGGTATGTTACTGAAAAAAAAATTTAAAAGGAAAAGTAAAAAAGGACATTTGTTAAGGATGAAGAAAAAGATGGGTTATCAAAGGTGTATAAGTCTGGTGATAAATATCCTTCAAAAGGTTTTTAGCGGCATTCACGGAGCAAAATGGAAAAAGATAAATGATTCTAACTAAAGGAAATTCTAAAGGGGTGTTAACAGGATATGTTTAAAAATATCTTTTTATTACAAGTGAATACAAGTTTAACGAAATGGGATGCTTAGGCATTTAAGAATGTTTGTCGTAATTTTTCTAATTAAGTAGCGTTTTTAACTTCAATAAAGTTTACATGTATGTCTAATATTTAGAAAAGTTATAATTAAGTAGGGTTTTTTTGCTACTACTACTCTTCAAAGAAGAGAGAAATATATTTATGTTTAAAGAGTATACGGCCTTGGGACTGCATTCCATCTAAAACATTTCCGTGAAAATATTTTTTCAGCAAAATACAACACCAACGTACTTTTATGTTATAAAGTGTCAATTTTTCTTTAACTAATTATTAATTTGCATCATTATTATATTTAAAAATATAAATTATTACATTGCAATCTAATGACAGCTATAATAATTGGATGTTCAGCCTGACATATCGGAATTGCTTTTAAGTTATTAGCAGTTTTAAGTTGGATATTCTGATTATAAAGTTGAAGTTGTAATATTAATACTAAGAAAGAGGATTATTATAATTATCAAGCTAATATTAAGTTATCTTAGTTGGGAATGGATAGCCAGGCAAACAGGCCACGTAGTTGGGCACTTCTTATCTGCTCCGATTCCTTAGGCCACACCACCTCAAATAGAGTCTCTTAGAAAGGATGATATATTGAAGGATACCTTTTCAAATAAGGGAAGAATGCTCCTCTTTTTCCTAACGTGCAGATACGAAGAAGTATAATCCTCTGTGAATTATAAGTCCAGATAAAATACTGTCTCCTCACTATGCCCACACATATGACAGTTAGCCTATGACGACGTTATTTCTAAAGTGTTGAGATGTTCATTCAACTGACAGTAGCCGGTCATAAAGGTCGCTAGAAGACCATCAGCGTCAGCTTTATACAAAAGGAACTTGAATTAGCAGGTTAGTTAGGCACATTACTCCAGGCACGTACACTAGAGTAATTTGGAATAATAATTTTATTAGGGCACGTCCTTGATTCTTCTCCAAACTGCTTTTCCCCATGTTTCATAACGAATCTCGGGCAAGAAGAATTCAAGAAGAATCTTACTCTAAACTGCACCTTCTCCTTCTAAAAGACCGAGTAAAGTAGAGTAAAATAAAGTTCTGGCGTGAAACCACTCTTATCTTATGTGATAATAATGATTTATGAGTTATCGATGTATTTTAACAAAATTAATGAATTTTACAACTCTATTAATACTATTTGAAGTTAATGAAACTAAATATTAGTAGTAATTTTTGTTTGTGCTTTAATGTTTTGTCATTGCTAAATCATTCATAAATTTTCAAAGGCTTGTTGGTCCACGCTTCTTTTGACAGATATTGAAACTATTTGAAAAAATTATTTAAAACCAGCAAATGGCCCAGTGATTTTTTACTACTCAAATTCTATGTAATAGTTATAATTTTATAATTTGATGGAAAAGCAAGGTACACAAGACTTGATTTTTTCACTGGTAGGTACGAAGGAAAATAATAATGCCTGTTAAAAACCTTGTAGATCTTCAGAAATAACCCCTGTAGAAACCATTGCAGGTGGTAGTGGCAACCGTCACGTTCCTAGTGTAATCTAACGTTGGCTATAAGTGATTAGAATAATAATCTTATTTTTTGAATATATTTTTAACCTAATTGTAGTTATAATTTTATAGTACATATAAGCTGAATATGTGTTCCTCTTTAATTTTATGTCGTAATTTATTGCATTATTTTAATTAACTTTTATCTTACCGTGTATCCTACTTGCGGACATGTCTGTTAGGGTTACATGTAAAACTTTTTATAAATAAATAAACTGAGAGCATAACCTGGGTCGCGAACCAAAGACATCCGTGGTGGTAATGATTCGTATAAATACTGATGCTCTTACGACCTTGACCATGGATGCTGCTGTAATGTTATTTATAAGAAAATTCTGTGACGAAACTCATCTATGGGAAATAAAGCATCGTAGAACTCACCCATGCAAGAGAAGGAACTTTACGTGTCTTGTCAAGCAGACCGTACACTTTTATATCTTTATCTTCTAAAGATATAAAATATCTTATCTTATTAAATAATCTTACTACCTGTATTGTAATAGATGATTGTGAGCCCTAAATTTTAAAGACTCCAGTTTCTTATTGTGTGAAAAAGGATGTTTTCAGCTCCTTAGAAAGTGAATGCAAATGCATAAAATCCGTTCATTTTGAAGATTTTATGCAGTGATATGATATAAAGCCGGATTTAGGAGTAGAATATGTCACAGAGGTTAAACCATTTGACTCGCTCAAACTCATTTCTTATAGTCTTCTTCTTCATCTAAAAAATTCTTCACAGATGAGTCTACTTTCTGCAGAGCTCGGAAAATTCCCCGACAAGAAGCAAAACCTCAGTTATAAAGAATTAGGAAAGAAAGATTTTTTCATCCGCTTTTACTTCTAGGATTTTTGACTTCAGCAATTTTTATCCTTTCTTAAAACCTCTCAAATGCTTGCTAAGTTGAGATGGAACCGACTGAAAATCTTAAAATCCTCTGATATTACAAAATCTTTTTTATAATATAAATCAAATAAAATCTACAATCTAAAAGTTATTAAATTAAAGTTTTTTTCTTTCATATTTTTCTACTTAGAAATGGGATAAAGAATAGAGGTAAACTAATTTTCGAAGAATTTAATGTGTTTTATTTAAATTAGATCAAATGTAGTCCTAGTTCTAGTCAAAATGAAGGAAAGCAATAAAGTTTATAAGTAAAGTTTAATCTAAGTTTTTCCTTCCTTTTTTTAGCCTCAATATTTTAAGACTGTTAAGCTATTAGGTCGAGGTATCCGTCTCAAACACAAACGTTGAGCCAGGTTCGTGAGAAATTCCGTGTGATATCTGTTCGACTCTGCTGACTCTTGAGTCTTATTTCTCGAGCCGTTCCGACGGATTGATCTCTGACTAACATCTTAAATTCGAGAGATTGGTACGTATAACCGGATTGTCTTTAATAGTACTAGCCGATTTTATGCCGGAATCATACTAAATTATAATTAATACAATACAATAACGCATTTACTAATGTGTACTCTTTTGTACCGTCCTTATTTCCTCTGTAGGTTTTAAGTTGTTTGATTTCACTAGAAAACCAAAACCAAGATTTTCTCTCAATTACCCGTTTCAGGTGTTTAAGAGACCCAAAGAGGAATTTACAAGTTATCTATCTGAGTGTCTTAGCCTATTAATCATATAATCTCCCCGTGTGTTTATTTTTATTTTTGTTTTTAAATATTTCTTCACTGGCTAAAGAATACGGCATTTATTTTGTGTGAACCGGAGCCATATTTTATTAATTGATTTGGGGTAATCTGTGCCTCTTTATTTTTATTTTATTTATTTAATTATTATTTTTGTAGTATACATTTTAAATGTGAAAAACACATTTTTAGAAAGTTTAAACGTAATTCGGAAATCGATGTGGAGTGAAATATAGCAGTAAACTTTATTTCACTGCATACTAACGTAGCAATACTAATCATGCTACGTTAGTAGCTAGTAATGCTACGTTAGTATGCAAGTGATACTACGTTTGTACGTAGTGAAGTACAGTTATTGGTCATCTAGTCTCTTAAGTGCCATTCTCTTCTTAATCACCATAATGGAGACCTACGAATTAAATCGTCTCATGTAATGCTAATGTGATTTTCTTTTTCTTTTACTTAATAATTCAACATGGGTTCCATTAAAAAAAACCGAGCCTTAAAGCATCACGCCATTGACGGATGGATGTTTGGAAACATTCTTTTTTTAACAGGGGTTTCAGAAATTTCACAATTCATGAGAACAACAAGGGAATTCTATTATCTGCTTTTTTGTGCTGCTTGGATAATTATTAGGCTAAAACTAAATATACCATGAAATTAAATGTAAGACTTAAAACCATGATCTTATTAGTAGTATTAGCAAACTTCTCGTGAGAAAAATAGGAATGCAACCATGATATACCGAGAAGTAAATAAAAAAATAAAAAAAAACAGAATGTGAATTGCTTTTCCAACTTTAACATAATTTCCAAGAAAATTTAAGACTATCTAAAATAAAGACAGCGTTTATGTTTAATGCAAAATCCAAACAGAGTATGTCCGCTTGTATTACGGATTTTATATATATATATATATATATATATATATATATATATATATATATATATATTATATATATATATATATATATATATATATATATATATATATATATATTATATATATATATATATATATATATAATATATATATTATTTTTATTTTAATTACTTTTTTTGTTTGTTGGACCTCTCCTTAAAATTTAAGGGGCCATTGGTTGTTGATTAAACAATTATCAATAAATTTACTTTACCAGCCTATATTTAAAAAATCTATTTTCCAGCCTTGGGAACTCCCAAGATCAATCAGTATCTAGGAACTCCTAGATACTTTAACATTTATCACTTTATATTTAATTTTGATCTCTCCATGCTGGTAAAGTAGCTTTCGTTAATGACAAACCTGTTTTTAATTGTAAATATTAAAAGAATAAATAAATAAATCTGTACCTAAAATTAGTTCAGTGAATAATAAATAAATAAATCTGTACCTAAAATTAGTTTAGTGAATAATAAATAAGTAAATCTGTAACTAAAATTAGTTCAGTGATGCTTTTTTTTTCCGTGAGCAGATAATCAATTTTACATGCGCAGAACTTAAATTTTGTTGAAAAGAATGAAAACCTAGGTATATTCAAACGCACCTTCCTTACAAGTAACTAAATTAGAGAACACTTTGTCATACTAAAACCCGGCTCGCTTTAACATAGAAACCCTTTTTATGGAGCCACTTTTCCTGCTAACCTCAGGAGAAGCAATTTGACCAAAAATTAACTTATAATTAAACTTTAAAAGTTGTTCGTTTAATGTTAACAAAATTACCAGCAAAAGTGTTTCTAAAAATAATTTTTTGGTTTTAATTAGATGGGTTAGAAATGTAGGTTTAATAAATAACTTTATTAAGCTCTGCCTTACTAATATTATGCCTACAGTATATAAAAAATCCATTTTTTCATGTTTTGATCACATAAGTGTACGCATTTTATAGCTGAAATTTGGCTTATTTTTCAGGCTGCACATGATCTTTACAGAATTGCAAAACAATACAAAATTTTGCAAAGTGCATATTTTTGTCAAGACATCAATTATTTTACCGCATATATTCTCAAGAATAAAAATTCTTGTTTTTATTCTTGACGGAGGCCAGGCTTTTTTTTTTTTTTTTTTTTTTTTTAATGGTTGCTATATTTACTTATCAATCCAATCGTTGTTTAATTTTTCTATGTATATATTTAATAACCTGAGCAGTAGCGTCACGACTTGTTATTTTTTTTTTTGAATTTTTCAAAAAAATGCACATATTTATCCCATGATAGATAATAGATTATACACTTCACACCTAAACATTATTTGCACTCATTTTAAGTTTAGTTTTCGCTTACATAATTTAGCAAAAACTGAGCACAATTTCTTTTAAAAAAAATAGGGAAAAAATAAAGAACAAATATAAATAAATAAATAAACGTTTATTACTACCCAACAACAAAATTAAACTTACAATAAAAATGTAACAAAAAAACACAAATATACAAATCACTTAGATAGTAAATGGCTGTTGTTCAGCTCTTTAGCTGGTTTTTCATAACAACCATTTGGAAGGTTTTACATAAAAATAATTATTAAAATTTAACAAAAATTGTCAGAAAAAATGTAAAAGAAATGTCAGAAAAGAGATCAAATTTTCTCATATCACCAATCAAATATACACCATAAAATTAAGCAAAATTGGATAGGTAAGAAAGAACCACTTGCTTATAACCTCTTGCTCAAAAGAGTCTCCTGACTCTTTTCTTTACTGCTCGCCGGTAGTTATATTTATATATTTAAGGATTTATATTTTAATTTATTTCGTTTACTTTATTTGTTTTTATTTGGTCACTGTATTTATTTTGCTTCCCTATTTTATTTTAATTTTGCATTGATCCCATTGTATTGTATTTCTTTTTATTCTAGTATGTTATTTTTAGTTAGAGTATTTTATGTAATATATTTTTTACTTTGTTGGTTAGGCACTGATGATCTGTTAAGATTGAAAGCTGGCTATGTAAAATATATATCATTAGTGGAGAGACTCTGTTTTATTTCATTATTTCAGATAAGCAAGAAAGTTTGCATTTCAAAGAAAATTCGCCCGGCTTGCGGAGGAATAAAGTCCTTTTTCGCGGCGAATGACATAAACTCTGAATTAAACAATTTTTATAAAATGTACCAACCCGGATTAATGACGTTTAATAAGCTCCTGTCTTTAACAAAGTTGATTATGAACCAAGTTTAATTTTAAAATATTATTCCGTTCAATGTATGTATGTATGTATGTATGTATATATATATATATATATATATATATATATATATTATATATATGTGTGTGTGTGTGTAATGTTTCGCAAACGTATTCGCAGGTAAAAGGAGGAAGAATTATGTGGAGTAGGGATGATCAAGAAGTTTTAATTTTATTATATATTTTATATATATATATATTATATATATATATATATATATATATATATATATATATATATATATTCAATACACCTACATTATAATATTATACGCTAATTTTATATTAGTAGCAGAACTTAGCGACCTAGTTTCTTTTACGCAAAAGAAAAATTCTAAAGGCTGCATAAATATGAGAACCAAAAAGTTACATTAAGTAAATACTTGAAGTAGATAAAAAGTTGAGAGTTATGAACTTGTTTCAACTTTGTAGATAAGAATTAAACTTATATAATATAAGTAGAGTAAATGTAGGGAGGTTAAAATAGAGTTATAAATAAACCTTAATACTTAATAATGTTGAGATTTTTATAATTTTAGAAAGATTTTATGTTTTAGAATTCATTTTTAGTATTTATAATATTATTTTACGACCGTGAGAGGGTTAATTAATAGACGCTTTAGAAATGAAATATTTATAAGGGTTTGAACAAGTGGATTCATTTTGCACTACTTTTACAAATACTATTATATATATATCACTTCTTAATATTTACCTTCTTTTACCTCTTGATTTTAAATGTTTTAACTTTGATTTTAATATTTAACTCTGCTTAGGTGTAATTCTGTTTTTAACTTTTATATATAAGTTACTTTATGCTTAAGGCGAAGACTGTGTTTTTATTTCGGCCCTGATGAAGAACTTGTAGCTAAGTTCGAAACGTTGGCTAGGTGATTAAATATATGGTTTTCAAGTAAAGCTGTGTTATTAGTTATTATTCTAGCCTCATCCCGAGATTGGCGCAAAGTGTATATATATATATATATATATATATAATAAAATATATATTATATATATATATATATATATATATATATATATATATATATATATAATTATTGCTTAGTCATTCAATTCAAATTAAAAGGAATGCCAACTTAATATAAACATTATCATCGTTTAATTTGATCTTTTATGTATCTTTTTTTTTTTGGTTTTTAAAAACAAAAGTTTTAATTTAAAGAATATCTACAACACTGTCCAACATAATTATTTTAGACCAAAACAAATAATAATATGAAGAAACAAAAAAAACTCTTTGATCGCTTACTAGATTTTTTGGTTAACTTTTGAATTTATAAAAATTAAATGCAGTTTAAAGGTGTGAAAATTAAATACAGTTTAAAGGTGTGTTTTGTCTTTACTTCGATATAGTTTTTGTAATAGTTGATCTAGTTACTTCGTTGTTTACCTAAAACACGCTAAAGATAAGGTAAGAAAAGTACCGACGCCATTTTTTTCTTCTGCGTATTTAAATAAATATAATATGTTTTTTTTTTAGTTTAGACCTTTCAACATTATCAAAACACACTAAAGCTGTAGGAAATATCATAAAATTCATGCATGTGATGTTAAATTATTAATTAATGCACCGGTTTATAGTAAAACGGTAAAAAAACAATGGTTCCTTAGAACAATGAATCTTTAGATTTTCAAGCAAATGTCTAAACGATTGCGCCAAATAGTAGGGCGGAAAGTAGAGTACTTTCTGACATTCCGCCCTGATTTTTGTTCCCTCCCGTATTTTTACAAGCAAGCCGTAATACGGCTTTTTCCTCCCTGAAAATATGGGAGGAAACATTTTTCTCACTTCTAGAGGAAAATCATTTTCCTTATATATTAAATTTTACTTTAATACAGGTATAATTTAAAATAACAATAATAGCTGTCTTGTAATAAATTACATGAAAAGGTAGATTATAAAGAGCAGTCTTGTTACAATAAATACTAATTATCTTTCATTCAGCAAGGGAGCCCGAGTAGACGCTGCAAATGCCCTCGGATTCAATTTTTATCTCATCATTTTTATAATTATCTGTCAGTCTGGATTTTTCTTCTTGAGTTTTCAAACTCATAATTGTAAAATGACTTTAGAGAGGGGCTTTGTTGATTAGTTTTCCTCTATCGTAATTTATTTAAAATATTTATTATTGAAAAACTTGTGCTTTAGAAATGTGTCTGTACTTCTTTACTTCATACTCACAATTTCTTCCTTATCACGTAAAGTAACAAATGTACTGGTTAAAAAGTTTTAATGTGTCGCTTATTATTATGTATTTTTTTTTTTTTAATTTTTCTCTCAGTATTAGAGAACAAATACTGAAGTCATTCCTCTACATCTAACACAAATTGTGACACGTGAACTATTTTTTTATGTATTTAAATTATTTATAATGTACAATATACATACCTATAATAAAATTACACACCAAAAAATCAGGTACGGGGTACTTCGAAACTTTTCCTCATTATATCGCATTTGCTACGCTCATCCTCCCTGCTTCGGACTCGCTTCGCTCGTCTTCAGAAATACAGTTCGCCATATTTATACTGCAACATGCCTTTGGACTAGCTTCGCTCATCTTCAGATAGTAAATGCATCCGTATCATTCTCAGCGGTCACCCATATTGCACTGACCACGCTCAATGCTCCTTAATTTTTATGATTCAATAAAATTCATGGATATACCTGATATATTGAAACGAAACTTAGTGTACTTATTTATTTGGTAATGGTTTATCCTTGTACTAAATTTCAACTCAGTTAGACCGTTTCTCAATTATTTACAATTTTTTAAAAAACGTGCACAAGTCATTCGATAAAAATTAAACTAATGCTAGTAATGAAATTAAACTTAGCTTATATATGTCTTATACATGACTACATGCGTGCCAAATCTCAATTCGATCATCATTTTTCCGAGTTTTATGATTTTTCGATTTTTTTGAGTCATTATTGCGTGTTAATGACGTCATAAAAAAAATTTTCCGAATAGCGCAACTACTGCGGTAGACTAATTTTTGTACAAAATGTCAACTCTCTTGTATAAATTCACTGGGCACTGCTATGATAGCAGACACACTTACAGGCAGATAACTTTGCAAAAACCACTCAGGAGGCCTTAAAAACGCCTGAAACGGATAATTCCGGTTTTATCCCGGATTCAGATTTTTAGCCCAAACACAATACTTTCCCATGAATCTACGTTATAAATAAGGAAAAGTAAAACGTTACCACAGCTCTACGGCTGACTAGACTCATTTCTTGAAAAATTTCAAAATAATATCTATACCAGGGTAAAATCGTTGTGAAAATTTTATTAATTTATAGTATACAATTGAGAAAATATATTTTAAACCTTGACATCCAATTTTATTGAAAAATTTTTCCCATTCATACTTTAATTGGAAATATTTCCCCATTCATACTTTAATTGGGAAATAAAATCCGATATTATAAATTAAATTTAAACATTAACTAGACGAAATAAATTAACAAGCAATATTTATTAAATAAGCATTCTAGGGTAAGTTTCTTGGAAAAAATTTCCGTTTCATGTAATTATAGTTCTGTAGATAAATATTAGAAAAAAAAGTCTTTTAATAGATATAATAAAAACATATTTATTCAAAGATGAGTCTAGTTAGCCTTTGCTATGGCAACAAATTGTTCGTAATTTTGTTTTGATTAGCTTTTGTATAACTTATTTCTTGAATAGATTGGCTGTATATTTGACACATAATGAAGGACTTAAAAAAAAACATTATTGGAAACTTTATATTAAATAGTTTTTACATTTATGAGGAATAGATTCAATGGTATTGATAATAATACTAATTGCCCGAGCTTTCGATATAAATTTATCTTTTTTAAGGATGAACTATTAGTTTTCCATATCAAAGACCGACTAGACTTATGTAATGTCTATGCTTATTGTTGTAGATGGGATTAAGACTGAAATAAGATATCCTTAACAGCCCAAGAGCCGGGCCTTAATAAATTTGACTCATTTTGCACTGCTTTAAACCAAATATTTCTGAAAGTATACCTTAAATTATGAAGAAAAAACATAGTCTTTATATCATGAGTGGAGCCCATAATAACCTTTTAAATTCACACAAATTTCAATTTTCTTGAAATAAGTAGTTCCTTGTGGGTTGTGCGCATTTTTTAAGAGCGATAAAATGTCCTATTAAACGAGTATTTAATCATTAAAATTAGATGACTGGTTATTTCATGCTAAGTCAGAGAATTTCTTCGAAAAAATATTGGTTTATTGAGCTTTTTTTTTGGTCATTTAACAAACGTTACAACTTTAGTTATACTTATTCAATTTTGATGAAAAAACGCTCGTTTCATAGTAAATTTTGACAGCTTTAAAAAATGTTCCTTTTAAGTTTTGCTTATAACCTACAGGGAACCACTTATTGCAAGAAAACTGGAGTTTGTGCCATTTCCTATTATTTTCAGCGAGCGCATTCATATCAAAGGCTCTACTCTGGAGAGGCAGACTATGCTTTTCCTTCACATTTTGAGGTATATTTTCAGAAAAAATTGGTTTGGATCAGTACAAAATGAGTCACATTTTTTAGGGCCTGGCTTTTGGACTATAAGGTGTTACAGTAAAAACTGAACAATGCCCACTCAGATCGGTAGTAGGGGTAACTCATCAATCTAGAGCTTATCCCTCTCAAATTTAACCAATAAATTATAACAGACAGAGTACTCCAGGACTTCACAGAATAGGGCTTCAGGTTCATTGAAAAGAATCCAATTTAGGGCAAGAACCAATCCCCAAAGAATTCTAAAAAGTACATTACATCTAGGTCAGGTAATCTTAACTTAGAACTCAATAAGTAAGCACTAATTCTTTCAGTATCATTATAATTAAATGAAATAGCAGATAAGCATTTATTATGGAGACTAATGTTAATTAAGCTTTATCCAAAGTCCTTAACTAAGACATGATATTCATTTCACATAAAATTAGAATATACCCTACATACATGATCTTATATTGAAACTACTTTACCATTTATATTTTTAAAAATGATGTTTAGTAATTTTTAAAACTCAAAGCTAATGATACTGAAAGAATTAGTATCCCTGTGTTTCAGGTTTACAAAAATCCAGACTGACAGATAATTATAAAAATGATGAGATAAAAATTGAATCCGAGGGCATTTGCAGCGTCTATCGGGCTCCCTTGCTGAATGAAAGATAAATTAGTATTTATTGTAACAAGACTGCTCTTTATAATCAACCTTTTCATGTAATTTATTACAAGACAGCTATTATTGTTATTTTAAATTATACCTGTATTAAAGTGAAATTTATTTATAGGAAAATGATTTTTTTCTATAATTTCAATTATAAATATATATATATATATATATAATATATATATATATATATATATATATATAATATATATATATATATTATAATACATATATAATATATAATATATATATATATATATATATATATATATTAATATATATAATATATATATATATATATTACACCATTATTATATATTATATTTATTTACAAGGAAGGATGAGGACTTAACTTGTTTAGCGATAGTTATTAAACTAGAGTGCTATTGGCTTTACTAAAGTAAGTAAGTGCAAGACTAAAATTTAAAGAAGTGAGACTAATTTGAAATAAGTCGAGGTTTGAACCTTTGTATAAATATCAAAATATTTATACAAACACTTGTCAAGGTACTGATCACTTATGCTAATATATTTTATTATATATTATATATAATATATTATATAATATATTATATATACAGGGGAACATTTCAGATGCACACCCCTGCTAAAATGGTTTAAATGGAGATAGAGAGTCGGGAAAAGTCTCCACCCCCCTAGGTAATCGACCTCAGTGACCTCAAATATGTTATTATTTTTTCGGTAACTATTGGCAAATATGGTAATTTTATTACCAGAAATGGTAATTCCTTGTTAACTTTAAAAAGTTAAATTAGAGCATACCATGATATGAACATTTTTGAAAACTACATTATGTTTTGAGAAATTTGATACAATGATACATAATTCCGGTAATTTTTTACGACCTATTGTGTAACAGTACATGCATAGCAGATAGAGTAAGATTAGAGAGTTAGAAATAAGTTTTGAATAGATTATTTGGAAGGGGGGGGGGGTTATAGATAGATGTGATATTGAGATAGATTAGATAGTATGAATAACTTTTTGAGTAGATTTGGGGGGGGGAGTAGAAGATGTCATATTTGACATAGACTAGATATTTTAAATTAGTTTTTGTATAGATTTTGGGGGGGGGGGAGTAGATAGATGTCATATTTGAGATAGATTAGATAGTTATAAATTAGTTTTTGAATAGATTTGGGGAGGAGTAGATAGATGTGATATTTGAGATAGATTAGATGTTATAAATTAGTTTTGAATAGATAGTTAGCCGAAAAAATAATCAAAAAAGAATGACATATTTGAGGTCACTGAGTTGATTACCTAGGGGTGAGACTTGTTTCCGACTCTCTATCTCCATTTTTAACCCATTTTTAGCATGGGGTGTGCATTTTGTTGTTCCAAAAATATGGCAATTTTCAAGAATAAAAGTGTTGTATGTATGTTACACAATAGGTCGTAGAAAAATTACCGGAATCTTTAGATATGGTGTATCAAATTTCTCAAAACATAATGTAGTTTCAAAATGTTCATATTCTGGTTTGCTCCAATTTAATTTTTAAAGTACGAGGAATTTACCATTTCGGGTAATAAAGATTACCAATATTTGGGCCAAATATTTACCGAAAAAAAAAAAAAAAAAAAAAAAAAAACAAAAAAAAATTTAATTAACATATTTGAGTCACTGAGGTCGATTACCTAGGGGTGGAGAACTTTTCCCGACTCTCATCGCCATTTTTTAACCATTTTAGCGGAGGTGTGCATCTGAAATGTTTCCACCCTGTGATATATATTTTATATATAAGCTTAATTATAAATATTTAATTTATCTACTAATCCGCGCTGGTTGGTCCGCATGTCGGAAACATTTCCTTTTGGAATTCGACGTTTCCGAGCATCAAATCCATTTCTTGCTTAAGGATCCGATTTATACTTAATAATTTGAGCAGTTACCAATTGTCAAGCACTACTCGTAGCTCATTTTTTTCTGTATTGTTCAAAGGACATGCGCATAATTATCGTTTTTATACAAAACTATGCCTCTAAAGTTTGGCAGTGCACACCATTATTTTGCACTAGTTTAATGCTTAGTCGGTTTCTTTAAAGGTTTTAGCGCATTTCCTTTGAAAAATACAAAAAAACTGACTCTTCACATTGTGCACATATTTTATTAATACTGCTTGTTCATTTATTTATTCTGGTTATTTTTAATATCTTTTATTATATCAGCTTTTATTTTTCCATTAAAGTGTAAATAGGATAAATATTTCCAATTAAATTGAATAACAGGTTTTAAAACACATTTTCTTAATCGCATACCATATAAATAATAACATTTTCCGAGTAGCTTTAAGCTGGGTAATGAAATTACCTACAATTTTATATAGGGGTATAATATTTTTCATTCAATAATAAACTTAACTCCCGCGTTAAAAATCATACCTTTTTTACTTTTCTTCATTTATACTGTAGGTGTATATAGGAAAAGTATTGTGTTATCTTAGAAACCGGGATATCGCCGGAATTATTAGTTTCAGGTGTTTTTAAGACCTCCTGAGTGGCTTTGGGAAAGTTGTTTGTCTGTACCTGTGTATCTGTTATCATCGTAGTTCCTAGCGGATTCATGCTAGAGGGTTGAAACTATGAAGAAAATCAACCTACCGTTGTAGTTGTGCTATAAATAATTTTTTATGACATAACTAACCCGCAATAATGAATTAGCGAAACTTACTAAAAGTTATAAAATACGGAAAAATGATGCGATCAAATTGAGATTTAAACGCATGTAGCCAATAATAGGACTAACATATGTGCTAAGTTTTACCTCAATATCAGCATTAGTTCAATCGAATGACATGTGTACGTTTTTTTGTTAAATATATATCAGAAAATGACTCAATCAAGTTGAAATTTAGCACAAACATATACCTTCACGTAATAAATAAGAACATTAAATTTCGTTTTAATTTAACGTGTCTTTACGTTTTTTATATTTCGAGCGTGTCTTTACGTTTTTGATATTACGAACGTGTCTTTACGTTTTTGATATTACGAACGTGTCTTTAACGTTTTTGATATTCTGAACGTGTCTTTACGTTTTTGATATTTCGAACGTGTCTTTAACGTTTTTGATATTCCGAACGTGTCTTTACGTTTTTGATATTACTAACGTTGAAAACTATGAAAAATTGGTCAAGTTTTTCGAAAGCCATTTTGAGCAAGCAAGTATATTTATTATACCTACAGTATATATATTAAACTACTTGTTTAACATTAGGTAGTTCGTTTAACACGTGTACTTCTTTATGACCTTTTCGGATACAGATATGTTTCAAGAACTGAACTTTGCTTTCCAGACAAAAACGCTGATATAGATAACACTGTTGTTAATAACTGTAAATGAACTATAAGTAAATTAAGAGCACACAGGTCCCTTCAAAAAAAGCTCTCTGACGTTTGAGAAGGTAAATATTAAAAATTATGATTGTAGCAAGTATTAAGAGTTATCACAAGTTTAGTGGCTTGATAGGCTTAGTTAAGAAGCAATTCAGTGATTGCACTCAGGAAAGAGTTGTGTGGGATAGGTACTAAATAAAAATATAGAAACAAATAGTGATAAAAGATAAGTAGAACATAAAAGATAAAAATTTAAAAGAGAATGAATATTAGTATGAGTCTTATTTAATTTCTTTTATAAAAGAGTAGATTGAGAGCTTAAAAATAAGTAAAAAAAAAACAATTGTCAAAATAAGATTAAATAAAGTAATGAATTTATAAAGATAACTGGTATAGAGGACTGGCATAGATCTGCTTCCTCAGGCGTCTCGCAGGATTATCTAGGAGGGTATTTAAGAAGATTAAAGTAGTTTCAAAGTGAAAATTTAAGTTAGAGTTAATAAGTCAACAAAACCCTTTAAAGTTTTAGTTGAGTCTGAGGCTTCAAAATTACGAGTCATCTTCCAAAGTCAAAAGAAGTAAAAATACGAGCGATCTGTCTTGGTAGGTGAGGTTGTTATAATGATCAGATAGCGATAGTTCGTGATTCCGTATTGGATTGTCTGGTCTATGGCTTCACTGCACGATTTTGTCAAATGTCTTTACACCCATATGGAGTTAATAAAAATCGTCCCATAGACAAAGTAGTTAGATGATTGAGCATATAGTTCTCGTCTCTATCTTCTGTACCATTACCATGGTTTAAGATTAATTCTATTTCTGAGTCTATTGAAATGCATATTAAATCTCTCAATAAACTAAGAATTCAATATCTGACAAAATTATGTCTCGTTATTTACTATTCAGTCATCATTGTGGTCGTTTTCAGAACAATAGCTGGAACCTGAAGAAATAAAACAATAGTTATTTACTAAAAATGACTGCTGAAGTTAGATTTATGCTTAGAATAATAATATACATATATAGAAGGAGCACTACTGATAACGCACAAAAGGTTCACTGGTGGTCTTAAGTAATGCTGCCACTCTAACAATATACTATTTTCTCCAACAAAAGTTGGCAATACTTCCAGTTGCTGAATTATTATGTTCTATTATTAATTATTGATTGATTATTCATAAAATATTAATATAAATATCGGTGCATTGCAATATTTTAAGCATTTTAAATAGTAGTTTAACTGTTTTATTTAAAATTATATTAAAAGTAGTCTTCGACAACTAAATGTAGATTCTTGTATTCCCCTATCCTTGTGCCATCTAAGACCGGTTTTATTAAATACTCAGCAAAAGTTTTAAGTTATTATATTTGTTCTTTACAATCTTTCTTCGTTAATGGATATTTATGACACATATTTAAAACAATGTTTTGTTGTTAGGGTGGTACTCCTACTTAAGTCACTAGTCAATCGCCTTTCGTGTTATTAGTAGAATTAAATTGTGTTTACGGTCATATGCTCCTTCTATATTAGTATTATTCTAAGGATTTATGTTAATACTATTATTTATGTACTTGTATTTATGGCTAGATAGATAATTTATAGTCATAATAACATCAGCCGGCTTTGCTTAGAGTACTTTAAGTTTATTTGTAGAAAGTTAGTTTTGTTACTAATAAAGAACAACTTTGAAATAACTAGACTACAACATTAAAATCCGATTTTAAAATACATATAAGTCCGAAATATATGTTTGGACTCAAGAAGCTGAACGAAACCGATTCTTCTCCTTTCCTCCTTCACTTCCGGCATCCGAATTTTCATCAGAAGTGTCCTTTTCTGATAGATGTTGCTAAACTGAATGAGATTCAATCACCAAGGTGGGTTTTCGGGTATTCACATTTACGGCGTTCAGGCGTACAATATCTGCCTTGCGGTTTTAAGGACGAGTCGGTAATACCTAGTGAAAACCCTTGGGCAAAAACAAAGATAGTTTGTTTTAGCTTAAAACAGCAATTTTAGAGACCTTTATTCAATTTATATTCTCAAATAAAATTCCAGTGATTATTCTCTGTCGGTAAGGTTTAAAATAAACAAAATTCTTATTTTTTTTCTTCTTCCCAAAAGATGAACTGTCATAGTAAACGATTTACAACATCAATTCAAGAATTTATACATCTTTTGACAGAATTGAAGAGTTAGGAAACTTATTTTCTTCATTTAAAGTGTTAGAGCTGTTGTTTTTGGTGGAAAGATAAATTTTAGCTTTTCTAAGGATTGCAGTCTCCTGTCTTTGGTTCTGCAATAGGATTCTTGTTTGTAAATCGTTTTTTAAAATCGAGTAGAGAAAAAAATCTTTGAAGCTTGTACAAGTTATAATTTACCTTAATTTAGGTAGTTCTGAATTCAAAAGGAAATTGTGCATAGCTGTTTCGGGTATTCTATTTAGTTTATACTTTATATATTGACCAAATCTATAAACTATTTTATCAATAGAAATTGATGAATACTTTCCTTAAAACCAAGGCGATAGAAGTTAAATCTCTATTTATATTGATAAAACTTTCTGTAAAATACCTTTCATGAATGTAAGTAGGGATTCAAGCTTAGGACTTTGTTAGAATAGACTTTGAAAGCTAAGTCTAAAGATAAAGTATCAAAGTAATTTGAAACTATGTCTGTATTGTTGTTTTTCTTTTGAAATCCGACCGAGTTGGCTTCGGGTTTAAATTTAAATTTTTAGAGGTTTTCTTTAGTTGTAAAATTTTCATTTTGTGAGTTGGATTCCTTTAAAAGAGTAAACGTATTATTTTTAGGTTGGTAACTAGAATTGATGTTAAAGCTTTTTTTGTTTGAGGTTTAGCCACCTCTTTAAAGATATTTGTGTATACTTGTTTGGAATGGAAGAGGAAACCGCCTCTTTCATTTATGGGATCTATAAATGAAAAGTCATCCTTATAATCATATATCAAAATCTTCTCAGCTCACTGGAAGTATCCTAATACACCTTCAAGCTCTAGCAGATCCCAATCTGAAATCTATGTCTAATTAGAATCAACTTATTTTGATAGGACTGATATGATTCTGATTATTGATTCAACTAATCCAATAATCAGTAAAATTTGATATAAGCTTATTACAAAATGGAGTTGATCTTTCCACTAATGTTTTATTATTATAAATCAATCCGATTAAAAAGTAATTTACACTCATATCAGTTTCATTGATGATGACCGTTTAGGTTTAAAACTAGCTTTGTTTTATTATGATAAATCATCTTTGGAAAGGCAAACTTTATTTATTTATTTAATATTAGCTAAAAATTAGCAATATATTTTAAAACGCTAAATTTGATTTTTTACATATTATATTCCTATTTATTACGCGATGGAAAAAAAATAACATTTTATTATTATTATTTTTTACTTAGGACCGGTAGGTTAGTGTTAGAGCGCGCTCCTCAAATCTAGACTGCGACACCTTATAAGTCTGGGTAACCTTAGAAGTCTGGGTCCACGTTTCGCTTATCTCTAAGGTCATGTGGAGAAAAAGTTCTGCTGACCGTTGGAGGGTCAGAAAGATTATGAACCTTCGGACCGAGCACTGTAAAAGTGGAGCCCTTGATTCAACGGTGTCTGTTGCTAACGGATTTAACGAACGAGTGTTTGGTTTGGTTCTGAAAGAAGCCTACTAGTGATCTGAGGAATTTAGGCTTTCAGGTAATGGTTATGGGAATGGTTCTACGCACTCTAACTTAATGGTTGCTAACGGACTGGTGCAGGGAGTATAGCTTGTATCTGGTGAGACTAGAGAAACAGGTGGACTGATAACAACGTGTTAATGTTTAAACTGATAAAATAGCTTGCGGGATTGATAAGACTAATGAGATCAGAGTAGATAGTGAGACTAGATAAAATATAATATTAAAAATATACAGGTTTAATCGTGTAAAGAGAAGGGTAGAAGTACTCTATGGTTGAAGTGTGTATAAACTCTATGGGTTATCAATAGAAAGGCATTCGAGAAAATAGAAACGCTAAAATGACCAGATAACGTCAGTATTTGCTGTCGGATATTATATTCGGATAGTAAATAACCTCTAGTCTCAATGAGCACGATGGGCTCTATAAGATTTAAAAATAAGCATGGGAGTAGGAGATATAAAGAGACCTTTACTACCAGAGGGGGGATTCGGGTCGTAAAGCACAGAAATAAGGGGTCCGGTAGCGTTGAATATATTGTAACGGTAAATCCTTCAAGTCCAATACAATAGAGATTGCCCACCTTCCAACCTCCCTATGTTGGCGCACAACTCATGCGATTTGAATGGTCTCAGATCAGGTACCAGATCAGGATAGCCTTCCCTCTAATAGTTAAGTCTCTTTGAGGACAGGGTTTACAAAGGTAAGTGTCTATTTGAGGGTTTTGGTTTAAAAGACAATGTGTGTGTGACTTATCTGACGTTATGATTCATTGAGTGTAGAGACCTCAAGTGATACCCAGCCTGTTGATGATGACGTTAAGCTTAAAACGGTCAAATAATATTAATTTTCGACTGCAAGTATCCACGATAGTTAATTTTTTCAATTGTTGTTAAACATTAAAGAATTGTAACTCCGAGTTTTGTCAATATGTAAGATCATAGTGGAACAGTAGAAACAAACTTTTTTGGGTTTTGGTGAAGTTCCCTTTATTTAATTTAGAATGTAGCTACTCAATATGACAACAGCGCAATCTAACTTTCAGCGACTTTTCATAAGAAAATTACGGTTATGAGGTGATTTAGATGACGGAATATCAAGCTATTAGTCATTCTCATCTAATTATTTTTCTTTTTGTTACAGAAACATCCTCATGTTATATTCGAAGCAAGAGCAAAAGTAAGCAAAGGCTGTGCCAACTCAGGAAATCTAGAATACGGACGTATAAACACGTTTAGACGAAGTCATTCTGGTCTGGGACCGGACAGACAGACGAGAGATGCCAGGTACTCCAGGGATCTCGGGAGGTATCCCAGAGACGTGTCAGAAGCCACTAAATACATCGAAACTGCCCTCGTCATAGATAAAGCTATGGTCAGTATAAATATTACATTGGTTTTTTCGTAATCTGGAGAGAGCACATATAATCATGTGATCACACATCTCAAGATTTATTTTCCAATATACACATCCCAGTATATTTCTACTCATGATAGTTGCGTTCGTATACTGTACCTGCCTATTGATACACTATTACAATTTTTCTGTTTTTAAAGTGAAGTTTCTGAGATGTATACTCGCTTTGTGCTTTGAGCCATGCCTAGTAGAGTAGTTTTCGTTTTTAAACAATAAAAAATGATACAATTTCAATTTAAGAACATGACGAAGACAAACACAAGATTTTTAGTATGCAGATGAAAACTGCCCTGAGGATGTAAAAATATTATGTTCATATAACTAGTATAACAAGTATTGACTTTCTGTTACACAGAAAATATAGATGGGTTTTTCATATTACATCAACTACAAAAGAACCATTTTGTCCTTTCATGGTCTATAAATGAATTATTGTCCCCTAGCGTTATCGTGTTATGAAAACGTTACACCTGTAACATTTCTAATACGTAATGTGATTAATTTTCATTTTGTTACATGATTTAAGTTTTTAATTCTTTGATCATTTTATTTTCTCAGTGGTTTATGCTTATTGTATGTCTTTCTTGTTGGTCGTGATTGTGTAAGCACTCGATTTAGTCTCAGGGGGTCCGGAGTTTGCCGCTTGGGCTATGCTCTCAGTTTTAATGAAAAGTAAAGGTTATAAGCAATTATACCAACGTTAATTAGTAGTTTTAGCAGGTCCGTGCTGGATACTGTTCGAGTGCGCGGGTATCTTTAAAGGCGGAGGTCTCATTACGTCCCCTCCCTCTACCAATGAAGCTAAATACAACATTAGTGTATTCATAAAAATGAATGCGTTAAAATCCTTTGCAAATCATTCATCATCACTCTGCAAGAACCGCCTGAAAAAGAAACTAACCTTTATAGCCCGAAGCATTTACATTTTCTTAATGGCCCCAAGCATTTACATTTTTCGTATTATGCATCACATTCAGAAAAGCGTGGCGTGTCCCAGTATATACATTTTTCTCACAATTATTAATTTTTTAGATTGAGCCACAGAGTTCACATTTCATCTCTACCAATTTATTTAGAGTGAGCGTAGCGAGTATCATTATATACATATTTCTGAAAGACAAATAAAAGATACTCAGAACGCCTTTAATCGCCAAAAAAGTAGAATTAATATGAAATTATATTTTGGGAGTTTTAGTGTTAAAACAATACTTTCTGTAAGTTCCTTTGGTAGGTGAGAAAATGTTAAAATGTCTGATAGAAGTCTAATAATTTAGAACATAGTTGTTAAAGTAGGTGGAAGTTATTTGGCTTGATTAAAACTTTGTTATTAGATTGATTCTTTGAACTCTGTCTAGGTTAAGATAACTTTAAAGGATATCATTCATGAACAATGCTTTAGATTGAGTAGATTAATTATTGAAATTATTATTACAATAACATAGTAAGACTTATTCAAACAGAAATGTTGTTAACATACTTAAAGTTGCATTTTATTTAGTTGTGATCCTTTTTCTGTTTCTGTTACTTTAAAAGCAGTGAGATACCAATTGCTTATGGTTTTTGGAATGCTAAATTCAATGAGACTCCTCGTCGTAGCAATCTTAAGATACCACAATCGTAAGTCTTAAGTTACCACAATCGTTAGTTTTAAGTTACCTCGAAGCACAGGAATTCCAAAACAAATTCAGTCAATAGGAAGGAAAAAAATAACATAATAGCTTTGAACTATGTGAATACGGCAAAATGCTTTTTCAAACAGTTGTAACACGCTGAAATGCCGTTTAAGAACAACGATACAATAACAATGTGGTCTCAAAGAGGATAAAGTGAGGTCCCTGAGCCTTGAAACGGCCTAAGGGCCGAACGCTACAGTTTTACAAAACAAATTAAAATAAGTTTATAATTATCCCAACATTGTAAAAAAAATAAGAGACGTACAAAAACAAAAGATGGCATCTGGTAATTATTTGGTAATAAGTTAAACAAAAAGTTTTCGCGAAAGTGAAAATAACTGTAAATACAAACCAGGGAAGAGGGGAGAATGGTGGGATTAATAAATTTGTATAAAACTCGAGGGGGCTTAAATAATTACTTCGCGATTCAGAAGTTTAAATCATGATAAGAACTTTTTTTGCTTTTGAATTTATTACCTAAACATTGAATAAAATTATTAAAATATATATTTTTTATTAAATAAATAAAGTTATTCAAAAAGTGGAGAAATTTTGTGATTTAAAATATAGAAATATGAATAACTTCATTAGTTATTTTTAAATTAAGGCTCATATTCACGAGATTTGAGGTTTTTTCTTTTCCTTGCCTAATATCGTAGATATATAGGTATAGTATTGTGATCAATATACAAATTTAAAAACGAGATTTCATTTGAATTATACGTTTAATATGTGTGTGTGTTGTGTCACTCTTAACTTCCGCTGTGTTTATGGTAGAAAGTTGAAACTTTAGTTTAGAATAGTAAATTTTCTTTGAAAAGAAAAATGAAACGGATTGAGCTGCTGAAATGGGAAATTTTGGATAAATTTAAAAAAATCGAGAAGTTACAATTTGACGCTAATATACATAAAACATATTATTTAATAAAGAGGACAAACAGATCTTCAAATGTTTATTTTGCTAATATAAGCCATTTTGGTGCTTAATGACTCTAATAGATAAACTTTATAGTTGGCCTTTAGTTTATTACGAGAAACAGTAAGACATTAAGAACATGCATGAATTTTTAAATTTGCATTTTTTACTTCTGAAGTTATCAACGATGCTGCAAAATATAAAGTTATGGTGGAAGTATGTCAAGATGTTCGGAATTTATAAGGTGATTCATTTCGATGTAAACAAACCAAACGCATTCGGAGGTTATAACCTGACGTTTTTATAAATGATATGTGACGTCATTGCATGGATCAGTATAGGCGGACAACATTGATGATTTACTGTTTACTCCTGCAATGACGTCAATTTCGGACTATAACCTAACATATAAAAAAAAAAATATATTTCATTCATAAAAACCTTCCAATTGAATCACCTTATAAATTCTATCAGCTTGGCAGTATGTTTACATCTATCATATCTGTGACATTATACCGTTTTACTCCAAATATTTGAAAAATAAAACCAAATTAAACATACTTGAAACATTACATACATTAAACATTCAATTAAGTTTAATATAATATGGTGCATGTTTTGTGATAAAAATGCATTTGTTAAATTAAGACTTCAGTGTATAATCACAGCTGTCTTCATAAGAAATATAATTGATATTGAGTCTTAGAACATCATTTTGATATTACTGAGGACGAGTAAAGCGAGTACTAAGTTCTATCGCTATAGACAGTCGATTACCGTTCTTGCCTTAGGTCGAGCCGAGCGCTGCGACACAAAAGTTATTACAGTCTAAGGTTAACTTTTCATTCTGAGGTCTAGTGTGAAAAATGGCTAATAATTAAGTCTTATCATTCTGGAGCAAAGTAAGGTCGTATTATGAGGAAGAGTTCCGAAATACTCTGAACATAATTTTTTTAATATTAAATTATAAAATTAACATTTAATTATTTTTATTATACCACATATATTATACTTCATTCTAATTAAGTACTGTTGGCATCTACCATTGTTACCTGCAGTTGGCTATAAATATCCTTAGATAGATTAAGTATGGTAGCTGATCCTTTAATCCTTTAATCGGAAAAGCATTCCAACTTGTGTTTATTTGTTCAACATCCTAAAAATATTTTTAAATGCTTTTTACTCTTTAATACTTTATAGTGCAATAATGTTGCTTTTAATAATGTACCCATACGCTTGACAGCAGTGACAGCGTAAAAAATAAATTAAAAAAAAAAGAGAAGAAAACCGCCCTAAATCTACTAAAATAAGAATAAAAACTATTTAAGACTTCTAGAAGACAGCACAAGAAGAAGAAGTCAGAAGAACAAAAAGAAATAATAAAAAAATGCAAGAAAACAGCGGAGGACTAAACGAGGTAATGGAGACCAATCAACTTACTATGACGGACATACCAAATACACCAGAACAATATGACACACATGACATGGGTCCATACCATGTTATAATACACACAAAATACCAATTCTAATAATAAAGGAAATCAAACTCCACCCCATGGACGTAGTAAACTATTACATGAACCTTAGGATTAAAAACAACGAAATTACTCAAATAACCAGTATTTCTGTGAACAAAATAAAAATAACACTTAATAATAGAATTAATGCAAACAAACTCATAACTTCCCAAACACTAAATAAAATTATAACACATTCATACCAAATCAATAATCTACAAAAAAGGGTTGTTCGGGGAATTGGCAATCCTTAACAGAATCAGAAATTTTACAAAATATGAATTTCAGAAGACAATATAAAACTAATTAACGTTAAAACGAATAACAAAAAGTGATTGACAACAAACACCAAAATTTATCCCACACAATCAATATTTATAACAGTTAGAGCCAATCAACATAGTTAGAGCCAATGAACATAACTTTCATGCGATTGTAACTGTCTTGTTTAAAATTCACAGAATTTACAATTACTGCACTGTACAGATCTCCATCCGGTAACCAACTTACCTTCGTTAATGAGCTCGACCTACTGCTTAAAGATTTGAAACTGTCAAAAATAACATACTTATTGGTGACGTAAATATTGATATTATGAAAATATTAATAGTGCTAGTCCAAGTCCAAATTCTGTAAATTACTTAACGTGTTTAGCAGGTCATAACTATATAGGAGCTATATCGACTCCTACTAGAGTCACTCACCAGTCTGTCTCCACTATAGATCACATATTTGTTAAAAATAATCTCTCAGATATATTTACTGCTGCCACGATAAAAACTTTCGTAACCGATCATTACTCCTAGCTTTGAACATTAACCTAATAAAAAACAAGCCCAAGAAAAACCTATGTTTAATCCCTTGACCAAATTAGATGACAATAAACTTTCTGAACTCATTTCTAATGAAACCTGGGAGTCAGTTTTAAATAATAACGATGTAAATATTAGTACTGATAACTTTATAACCACAATTACTTATCATATTAACAGTGCCACTATGACTCTACCACCTCCTAATCATAAGTACAAAAAACTAAAGCCGTGGATCACGTTAGGACTTATCACCAGCATAAAGAAAACGGGAAAATTAACTAAAAAAATACTAAAACAACCGTTTAATGTTGCATTGCATGCTATATTAAAAAATATAGTAATAAGTTACAAAAAATCATTAAGAAGGTAAAGAACGATTACTATTCAAACAAAATAGAGTCGTGTGAGGGCGACTCTAGGAAAATTTGGCAAGTTATTAATGAAGGGTTAGGTAAGAAAAAAAAAACAATAAAAAAGAAATCAAAACTATTGAATTAACGGTAAAATCATAAATCTTAAAGACAATCCTGATGATGGCGCAAATGCTATTGGTGAATATTTTAGTAAGTTAGGCGAAGTGATGGCTTCTAAAATAGAAGAAATCGATGTAAATGACAATATGTATAGAGACGGAACCATAAACACTGGTTTGTGGGATCAGTATGATAAAATCACGGAAAAAGATATAATAGATGCAATTAATCAAATTAGAGGTGGTTCAGGACCTGGTCTCGACAACATACAGACAAAAGTTTTAAAAACTAATGACAAATATCTAGTAAAACCTCTCCTCCACATTACAACATTAAGTTTAAACCAGGGAATATTTCCTGATGTTTTAAAGAATGCCTTAGTAACACCACTGTATAAAGGCGGTGATTCTTCACAGCCTTGTAACTATCGCCCTATAAGTTTATTGTCCAATGTGGCCAAAATAATAGAAAAATAGTCAAAAAAACACTCGTTCAATTTTTGGAAACACAGGTATCATAAACAAGAACCAGTTTTGGCTTCCAACCAGGTATAAGTACTGAGGACGCCATATCTGAAGCAATTTCTTATATCAGTAACTCTCTAGATATCGGTTTAAAAGTTGCAGCTGTTTTCTTGGATTTGGCGAAGGCATTTGATACTGTTTCTCATAAGATTTTGATTAAAAAATTGTTTAATATTGGCATAAGAGGAACAGTACTCGGGTGGTTCGCCAGTTATCTGGAAAACAGACAGCAATCAGTTAAAGTAAATAATGTGCTTTCTACCCCTTCAAGCTCAGAATATGCAATACCGCAAGGCACGGTCCTAGGTCCTTTATTATTCCTTGTTTACATAAACCACGTCTTCTCGGTGGTGGGCAGGTGCCGTTTGGTGGGATTCTGTGATGACTTAGTATTGCTGTGTTCGGCCAAGTTTTGGTTCGAAGTATGTAATGCATTAGAAATAAATTTAAATAAAGTTCATACATGGTTAAAAATTAATAAATTATCATTAAATATAAAAAGACCAACCTAATTTATTTTTCATTGCGTAATAGTATAAACTCAAAGCCAAATTACAAAATCCGACTACACAGACATGCTTGTCATCCAGAATTCCCGCAGGACTGCACATGTCCTAAACTGGAAGACGTTCAGTCTGTCAGGTATCTAGGAATAATAGTGGACCGCAATCTGTCCTGGCAATGCCATATCGAAACTCTAACTAAACGTCTTAGGCAATACATATATCTATTTCATAATGTTAAAGGATTCCTTAAAAGTAATAAACTTAGAATGCTCTATTTTGCCCTAATTGATTCCATCCTGAGATACGTATAACTGCTTACGGCTCAGCCGCAGAACTCACTTACTGCCTCTTTACAGACTCCAAAAACTGTTTGTTAGAATAACACTAAAACAACCATACAGGGAAGAGTCCGCTCCGATATTCAAAAAGCTTCGAATCTTGAATTTACCAGATATGTTTCAACTTATAGGTTTACAACGAATTTATTCAGGTAAACATAATTTAGTAAAAATTGACCATGGTGTTAATACAAGATTAGCACATCAACAAAACATTTATAAAATTCCTAGAAAGCACACGACAATGGGCCAAAGACATTAGTTGTTTGTAACAGCAATGAATTATAATCGATTGCCAGATCTTATAAAGAATTCCAAGTCACTAAATATTTTCACAAAACAGGTTAAACAGTTGTTTCTAGACCATTATTTATAATGGTCTATTTATAATAAATTAGAATTATTCTTCTAATTTATAATAATTTAGATAATTATACTGTAAAATAGTCATATCGAATTTCCGTAATTGATCTAAAATAAAGAATTTTGTAATTGTAATAATTAAGAAAAATAAAATAAATAATAAAGAAGTAATCATAAATGATATAAATATTAATTTTCTGTTTATAATTTAATTTAAAAATACTCCTTAATTTAATAATTATTATTACTTAAAAAGAAATTATAACCAAACTAGTAAACATCCAAATAATGTGCACATGTTAATATTGCTCATATAAATATAACAAATACTTATGTCTTTATGTGCTAATGTAAATTTATTTATATGAAACTTAATTATTTTTAAATTATTGGTATCATCATATCAGTTAAAATAAAGCGCTAAATTATTAAAATTAATATCAAAAATAATATATATTTGTGTATGTATATATATGTGTATGTGTGTGTATATATGTGTATATATGTATATGTATGTATGTATATATGTGTGTATGTATATATATGTATATGTATGTGTGTATATGTATATATATGTGTATGTGTTGTATGTATATATATGTAGTAGAGATATAAATTATCACTCCTCCCCACGGCACAGAGTTTTCACTCTCTTGTGGGGAGTAGCCTAAGTTAATAATTTGCATAGTTTTAAGTTAAAATTTGTAATAATTTTAATATGTATTTATTTAATAAAAGGTATTTAAAAAAAAAAAAAAAAAAATCATTACCACCTTACGCTTATCTACACTTTGTGAGATGCCCAATTGAACCGTACATTCCCGAGTAATACAGTGCAAAATTGTCTCCGATTTGGACATAGAGAAAATGATTGCAAAGGTTCTACCCGCTGTGAAACATGCGGGTTAAACCCTTCAACTCATGGAATAAATGATAAAAATGAGATACAACAATGCCCTAAAATAACTTCCCCCATATGTATTCACTGTAAACAAGGACATAAGACAACAAACTTAAAAGACTGTCCCGAATTTAAAATACAAAAAAGCATAAAGAAAACTATGGTACAAAATAATATATCTTTCGGCGAGGCAAAATTACAAATTAGTAACAAAACATATGCAACAGTCCTTCAATCCGAACCAACTGAAACTATTCCAACCTAACCATAAAATACTGAATCACGCAAATATCAAATACAAACTTACCAATCCCCAAAATAATCCTAAGCGCCAAAAACTTCATCATATAGCCCCCGACAATAAACTATATATACAAACCCCTAAACCCAAACAAACACCGGAGGACTGATACAGTCAATCCTATAAACCAATGACTCCTACTGAAACTATATATTGACATTAATCACAACACATAATAAACATTATAACTGAAGTAACAAAACAATATTTACAATTACACACAAACATTACACAAACTCACATAGACGACAATACTATAAAAAACTTAATACATTCTAAACTCAACTCGCCATAACATGTCTTGGCCTCTAACAAGACAAACAACCACTGCAGTGTCTTGAATGCTCGCAAGTTTAACTTGCGAGCATTCAGGATACTGCAGGGAACATTAGGTCAGCAAATAACAAAAACATTCTCTTGAACACTCTTATTCACATCAATATTTGACATAGCATGTCTTTCTGAGACATGGTTTGACAAACAAACTAATATTCACCTTTAAAGGATATAATTTACTATCTTTTAACAGACAAGACACAGAAAGGGTGGTGGAGTCGCAATATTATTAAATCTAATATACAGTACAAACCACTCCATAACCTACCACACATACACACAGACATTATAGGAATACAAATAACATATAAACACTCAACATTAAATATAATTTCATTATACAACCCACCAACAAATAAAATAACGACAAACCAATGGCTTTATTTATTCAACTCTTTAACCACCCATACCTAATATTAGGAGACTTTAACAGCCATCACACGGCATGGGATGTACTTATAGTGACTTAAAAGGAGACAACTTACTGACAGCAATTGAAGATACCAATACAATTGTTCTTAACAATCACAAACCCTAATACCAAAATAAATCAAAAAACTAACTCTGTAATTGATCTTTTTAGCTTTCTAACAATATTGCAACGGACTTTACATGGACAATTTAGACGACCCCCATGGTTCCAACACTCCCCTA
>JACMZG010001913.1:30610200-30675866 GCA_018340805.1 Microvelia longipes
ATGAATTTATTTGGTTTTAGTGTTAAAACATACTTTCTGTAATCTTGGTAGGTGAGAAATTTAAATGTGATAGAAGAAATTTAGAAATAGTTTGTTAAGTAGGTGGAAGTTATTTGCTTGATTAAAACTTTGTTATTAGATTGATTTTTGAACCTGTTAGGTTAAGATAACTTTAAGATATCATCAGAATGCTTAGATTGAGTAGATTAATTAAATTTATTACTAACATAGTAAGACTTATTCAACAGAAATGTGTTAACATACTTAAGTTGCATTTTATTTAGTTGTGATCCTTTTCTGTTTCTGTTACTTTAAAGCAGTGAGATACCAATTGCTTATGTTTTGAATGCTAATTCAATGAGACTCCTCGTCGTAGCATCTAAGATACAATCGTAAGTCTTAAGTTACCACACGTTAGTTTAGTTACCTCGAAGCACAGGAATTCAAACAAATTCAGTCAATAGAAGGAAAAAAATACATAATAGCTTGAACTATGTGAATAGGCAAAATGCTTTTCAAACAGTTGTAACAGCTGAAATGCCGTTTAGAAACGATACAAAAAGTGGTCTCAAAAGATAAAGTGAGGTCCCTGAGCTTGAAAGCCTAAGGCCGAACGCTACAGTTTTACAAAAATTAAATAAGTATAATATCCCAACATTGTAAAAAAATAAGAGACGTACAAAAACAAAAAGATGGATCTGGTAATTATTTGGTAATAAGTAAACAAAAAGTTTCGCGAAAGTGAAATAATGTAATACAACCAGGAAGAGGGAGAATGGGATTAATAATTTGTAAAAAACTCGAGGGGCCTTAAATAATTACTTCGCGATTCAGAAGTTTAAATCATGATAAGAACTTTTTTTGCTTTGAATTTATTACCTAAACATGATAAAATATTAAAATATATATTTTTTAAAATAAATAAAGTTATTCAAAAAATGGAGAATTTTGTGATTAAAATATAGAATATATACTTCATAGTTATTTTTTAATTAAGGCTCATATTCACGATTTGAGGTTTTTTCTTTTCCTTTGCCTAAAATCGTAGATATAGATTAGTATTGTGATCAATATACAATTTTAAAAACGAGATTTCATTTGAATTATACTTAATATGTGTGTGTTGTGTCACTCTTAACTTCCGCTGTTTTATGTAGAAATTGAAACTTAGTTTAGAAATAGTAATTTCTTTGAAAAGAAAAATGAAACGATTGAGCTGCTGAATGGAATTTTGGGATAAATTTAAAAATAGAAGTTACAATTTGACGCTAATATAATAAAATATTATTTAATAAAGAGGACAACAGATCTTCAAATGTTTATTTGCTAATATAGCCATTTGTGCTTAATGATCTAATAGATAAACTTTATAGTTGCCTTTAGTTTATTACGAGAAACAGTAAACATTAGAACATGCATGAATTTTTTAAATTTGCATTTTTTACTTCTGAATTATCAACGATGCGCAAAATATAAAGTTATGTGAATATGTCAAGATGTTCGGAATTTATAAGTGATTCATTTGATGTAAACAAACAAACGCATTCGGGTTAACCTGACGTTTTATAATGATATGTGACGTCTTGCATGGATCAGTATAGGGACAACATTGATATTTACTTCCTGCAATGACGTCAATTTCGGACTATAACCTAACATATAAAAAAAATATATTTCATTCATAAAACCTTCCAATTGAATCACTTATAAATTCTATCAGCTTGGCAGTATGTTACATCTATCATATCTTGACATTAACCGTTTTACTCCAAATATTGAAAAATAAAACCAAATTAACATACTTAAACATTACATACATTAACATTCAATTAAGTTTAATATAATATGGTGCATGTTTTGTGATAAAAATGCATTTGTTAAATTAAGACTTCAGTGTATAATCACAGCTGTCTTCATAAAAATATAATTGATATTGAGTCTTAGAACATCATTTTGATATTACTGAGGACGAGTAAAGCGAGTACTAAGTTCTATCGCTATAGACAGTCGATTACCGTTCTTGCCTTAGGTCGAGCCGAGCGCTGCGACACAAAAGTTATTACAGTCTAAGGTAACTTTTCATTCTGAGGTCTAGTGTGAAAATGGTAATAATTAATCTTATATTCTGGAGCAAAGTAAGGTCGTATTATGAGGAAGAGTTCCGAAATACTCTGAACATAATTTTTTTTAATATTAAATTATAAATTAACATTTAATTATTTTTAATTATACCACATATATTATACTTCATTCTAATTAAGTACTGTTGGCATCTACCATTGTTACCTGCAGTTGGCTAATAATATCCTTAGATAGATTATGGTAGCTGATCCTTTAATCCTTTAATCGGAAAAGCATTCCAATTGTGTTTATTTGTTCAACATCCTAAAAATTTTTAAATGCTTTTACTCTTTAATACTTTATATGCAATAATGCTTTTATAATGTACCCATACGCTTGACAGCAGTGACAGCGTAAAAAAATAAATAAAAAAAAAGAGAAGAAAACCGCCCTAAATCTACTAAAATAAGAAAAAACTATTTAAGACTTCTAGAAGACAGCCAAGAAGAAGAAGTCAGAAGAACAAAAAGAAATAATAAAAAATGCAAGAAAACAGCGGAGGACTAAACGAGGTAATGGAGACCAATCAACTTACTAGACGGACATACCAAATACACCAGAAATATGACACACATGACATGGGTCCATACCATTATAATAAACACAAAAATACCAATTCTAATAATAAAGGAAATCAAACTCCACCCCATGACGATAGTAAACTATTACATGAAACCTTAGGATTTAAAAAACAATTACTCAAATAACCAGTTTCTGTGACAAATAAAAATAACACTTAATAATAGAATTAATGCAAACAAACTCATAACTTCCCAAACACTAAATAAAATTATAACACATTCATACCAAATCAATAATCTACAAAAAGGGTTGTTCGGGGAATTGGAATCCTTAACAGAATCAGAAATTTTACAAAATATGAATTTCAGAAGACAATATAAATAATTAACGTTAACGAATAACAAAAAAGTGATGACAACAAACACCAAAATTTATCCCCACATCAATATTTTAACAGTTAGAGGCATCAACATAGTTAGAGCCAATGAACATAACTTTCATGCGATTGTAACTGTCTTGTTTAAAATTCACAGAATTTACATTACTGCACTGTACAGATCTCCATCCGGTAACCAACTTACCTTCGTTAATGAGCTCGACCTACTGCTTAAAGATTTGAAACTGTCAAAAAATAACATACTTATTGGTGACGTAAATATTGATATTTATGAAAATATTAATAGTGCTAGTCCAAGTCCAAATTCTGTAAATTACTTAACGTGTTTAGCAGGTCATAACTATATAGGAGCTATATCGACTCCTACTAGAGTCACTCACCAGTCTGTTCCACTATAGATCACATATTTGTTAAAAATAATCTCTCAGATATATTTACTGCTGCCACGATAAAAACTTTCGTAACCGATCATTACTCCCTAGCTTTGAACATTAACCTAATAAAAAACAAGCCCAAGAAAAACCTATGTTTAATCCCTTGACCAAATTAGATGACAATAAACTTTCTGAACTCATTTCTAATGAAACCTGGGAGTCAGTTTTAAATAATAACGATGTAAATATTAGTACTGATAACTTTATAACCACAATTACTTATCATATTAACAGTGCCACTATGACTCTACCACCTCCTAATCATAAGTAAAAACTAAAGCCGTGGATCACGTTAGGACTTATCACCAGCATAAGAAAACGGGAAAATTAACTAAAAAAATACTAAAACAACCGTTTAATGTTGCATTGCATGCTTATATTAAAAAATATAGTAATAAGTTACAAAAAATCATTAAGAAGGTAAAGAACGATTACTATTCAAACAAAATAGAGTCGTGTGAGGGCGACTCTAGGAAAATTTGGCAAGTTATTAATGAAGGGTTAGGTAAGAAAAAAACAATAAAAAAGAAATCAAAACTATTGAATTTAACGGTAAAATCATAATTAAAAGACAATCCTGATGATGGCGCAAATGCTATTGGTGAATATTTTAGTAAGTTAGGCGAAGTGATGGCTTCTAAAAGAAGAAATCGATGTAAATGAATATTATAGAGACGGAACCATAAACACTGGTTTGTGGGATCAGTATGAAAAATCACGGAAAAAATATAATAGATGCAATTAATCAAATTAGAGGTGGTTCAGGACCTGGTCTCGACAACATACAGACAAAAGTTTTAAAAATAATGACAAATATCTAGTAAACCTCTCTCCCATTACAACATTAAGTTTAAACCAGGGAATATTTCCTGATTTTAAAGAATGCCTTAGTAAACACACCACTGTAAAGGCGATTCTTCACAGCCTTGTAACTATCGCCTATAAGTTTATTGTCCAATGTAGAAAAAAATAGTCAAAAAACAACTCGTTCAATTTTTGGAAACACAGGGTATCATAACAAGAACCAGTTAAAGGTATAAGTACTGAGGACGCCATATCTGAAGCAATTTCTTATATCAGTAACTCTCTAGATATCGTTTAAAAATTTGGCGAAGGCATTTGATACTGTTTCTCATAAATTTTGAATTAAAAATTGTTTAATATTGGATAAGAGGAACAGTACTCGGGTGGTTCGCCAGTTATCTGGAAAACAGACAGCAATCAGTTAAAGTAAATAATGTCTTTCTACCCCTTCAAGCTCAGAATATGCATAACGAAGGCACGTCCTAGGTCCTATTATTCCTTTTTACATAAACCACGTCTTCTCGGTGGTGGGCAGGTGCCCGTTTGGTGGATTCTGTGATGACTTAGTATTGCTGTGTTCGGCCAAGTTGGTTCGAAGTATGTAATGCATTAGAATTCATACATGGTTAAAAATTAATAATTATCATTAAATATTAAAACACCAACCTAATTTTTTTCATTGCGTAATAGTATAAAATCAAAGCCAAATTACAAAATCCACTACAGACATGCTTGTCATCCAGAATTCCCGCAGGACTGCACATGTCCTAAAATGGAAGACGTTCAGTCTGTCAGGTATCTAGGAATAATAACCGCAATCTGTCCTGGCAATGCATATCGAAACTCTAACTAAACGTCTTAGGCAATACATATATATTTCATAATGTTAAAGGATTCCTTAAAAGTAATAAACTTAGAATGCTCTATTTTGCCTAATTGATTCCATCCTGATACATAACTGCTTACGGCTCAGCCGCAAACTCACTTACTGCCTCTTTACAGACTCCAAAAAATGTTTGTTAGAATAACACTAAAACAACTACAGGGAGAGTCCGCTCGATATTCAAAAAGCTTCGAATCTTGAATTTACAGATATGTTTCAACTTATAGGTTTACACGAATTTATTCAGGTAACATAATTTAGTAAAAATTGACCATGTGTTAATACAGATTAGCACATCAACAAAACATTTATAAAATTCTAGAAAGCACACGACAATGGCCAAAGACATTAGTTTTGTACAAATGAATTATAATCGATTGCCAGATCTTATAAAGAATTCCAAGTCACTAAATATTTTCACAAAACAGGTTAAACAGTTGTTCTACATTAATTGGGTCTATTTATAATAAATTAGAATTATTCTTCTAATTATAATAATTTAGATAATTAATACTGTAAAATAGTCATATCGAATTTCCGTAATTGATCTAAAAAAAAGAATTTGTAATTGTAATATTAAGAAAAATAAATAAATTAAAGAATAAATAAATGATATAAAATTAATTTCTGTTTATATTAATTTAAAAATCTCCTTAATTTAATATTATTATTATTAAAAAGAAATTATACAAACTAGTAAACATCAATATGTGCACATTAATATGCTCATAATAAAACAAACTTACTTCTTTATGTTAATGTAAATTATTATATGAAACTTAATATTTTTAAATTATTGGTATCATCATATCATTAAATAAAGCGCTAAATTATTAAAAATAATAATAATATATTTTGTATGTATATTATGTGTATGTGTGTGTAATGTATGTATTATATATGTATATGTATGTATATATATGTATGTATGTATAATATATGTATATGTATGTGTGTATGTATATATAGTATGTATGGTGTTGATGTATATATTAATATATTGTAGTAGATGAGATATAAAATTATCACCCTCCCCACGGCACAGAGTTTCACTCTCTTGTGGGGAGTAGCCTAAGTTATAATTTGCATAGTTTTAAGTTAAAATTGTAATAATTTTAATATGTATTTATTTAATAAAAGGTATTTAAAAAAAAAAAAAAAAAATCATTACCACCTTACGCTTATCTACACTTTGTGAGATGCCCAATTGAACCGTACATTCCCGAGTAATACAGTGTCAAATTGTCTCCGATTGGACATAGAGAAAATGATTGCAAAGTCTACCGCTGTGAAACAATGCGGTTAAACCCTTCAACTCATGGAATAAATGATAAAATGAGATACAACAATGCCCTAAAATACTTCCCCATATGTATTCACTGTAAACAAGGACATAAAGACAACAAACTTAAAAGACTGTCCCGAATTTAAAATACAAAAAAGCATAAAGAAAACTATGTACAATAATATATCGGCGAGCAAATTACAAATAGTAACAAAACATATGCAACAGTCCTTCAATCCGAACCAACTGAACTATTCCCAACCTAACCTAAAATACTGAATCACGCAAATATCAAATACAAACTTACCAATCCCCAAAAATAATCCTAAGCGCCAAAAACTTCATCATATAGCCCCCGACAATAAACTAATATACAAACCCTTAAACCCAAACAAAACCGGGAGGATGATACAGTAAATCTATAAACAATGAACTCCTAACTGAAAACTATAATATGACATTAATCAACAACACATAATAAACATTATAACTGAAGTAACAAAACAATATTTACAATTACACCAAACATTACACAAACTCACATAGACGCAATACTATAAAAAACTTAATCATTCTAAACTCAACTCGCCATAACATGTCTTGGCCTCTTAAAAAAAACAACCACTGCAGTGTCTTGAATGCTCGCAAGTTTACTTGCGAGCATTCAGGATACTGCAGGGAAACATTAGGTCAGCAAATACAAAAAACATTCTCTTGAACACCTCTTATTCACATCAATATTGAATAGCATGTCTTTCTGAGACATGGTTTGACAAACAAACTAATATCACCTTTAAAGGATATAATTTACTATCTTTTAACAGACAAGACGACAGAAAGGGTGTGGAGTCGCAATATTAATTAAATCTAATATACAGTAAAACCACTCCATAACCTAACACATACACACAGACATTATAGGAATACAAATAACATATAAACACTCAACATTAAATATAATTCATTATACAACCACCAACAAATAAAATAACGACAAACCAATGGTTTATTTATTCAACTCTTTAACCACCCCATACCTAATATTAGGAGACTTTAACAGCCATGTACTTATAGTGACTTAAAAGGAGACAATTACTGACAGCAATTGAAGATACCAATACAATTGTTTTAAATCACCAACCTAATACCAAAAAAATCAAAAAACTAACTCTGTAATTGATCTTTCTAGCTTCTAACATATTGCAACGGACTTTACATGGACAATTTTAGACGACCCCCATGGTTCCAACCACTCCCTATAATATTGAAACAAACTCTTTTTAAAACAAATAACTATTGCTTGGACAACAAGGAATACTTACAAAACTATACAACATTTCACTCACTTCCAAAATAGATCACATATATATTATATCCTACAAGAAATAAACGAACTGACCAAACAGTACAACAATAGACTTTATATGGGTAAAATCACACTCTGGAGTCCAGGGAAATGAACAAGCTGATATCCTTGCAAAATCCAACAAGTATCATCGATAAATACCTGCAATGATCTATATAGTATCAAAAAAGAAAATGCTAGAAGACTGGAACACCAAAACTCAACGAAGAACCAGAAAAGGGAAAATTTTTAAAGAAATCATCAAGATAGTTCCCGCTAAATTGGTTCTGGAAATCGAGACTGTCATATTGTCTGCAAAACAGATTAAGAAGTCAACATGCCAGATGCATTCAATATCACTACAAGATTGGGTTAAGCGACTCCCAGCATGCCACTCCTGCCCGACAATAGACGAAACAGTAGTCCTACTAGACTGCAAAATACAAGACAGAACGGACAAAATATATCAAGATGTCAAACTTCAGATATCCAAGACAATACTGAAAAAAATCAAGACTCTGCTCTTCTCAAAATTAAAAAATATAATAAATACACTCAAATTCGTAAATAAATTAACTATTCCCCTTAGCCTCAAAAAAATCTAGAGACCAAACCTGAACAGTTAAACCCCCAAACGTAAAAAAATAATAACATAACCTTTACACCCAGGACTCGCGTGTCTGATCAACCTGATTGAGGTTTTTCTGTGGTTTCCCTCAATTTTACAGGCGAATGCCAGGTTGAATCATTAAAAGTCAGTCCACAGACTGCATAGGCAACCTTTTTGAAACTCCTGCAAACTACCTATACAATATAATCCTATTCAAACACACCAAAATACCTTTTGACAATCCCCCCCAAAAAAATAAACAAATAAATAAAAAATAAAATACCCAAACCAAAAATTATAAAATTATCCTTGACCCAAACAAACCCCCTCACACCAAAAAATAATCAAAATTTATACCAAAAATAACAAATAAATAAATAAAATAAAGAGGCACAAATTACCCAATCAATAAATATAATATGGCTCCGGTATACACAATAAATATTGTATTACTTTTGCCAATAAAGAACTTGTTTAAAAAAAAAAAAATAACGTACTAATACATATTCTTTATAAAAGGGGTTCGGGGACAAGCCAATATTGAAAACGTGTTTATGTTTATAATTATAAACTTGTAACCAAGAAATTCGGAATTCAGCTGTAGTCAATCTTAGTAGAGTGTCCTGTATCTTCGTTTATTTGTAAATTTGAGTTCGAACTAGATTGGTCGTTTTCTGATGACGTTACGGAGTAATTTAATTGCATCTAGTTTTTGATTGAGCATCTAGTTTAGTGAGTTTTTGATCGAGACTGATTGCATTAACTCATATTGTCGGGATGTATGCATCCTATATTTTTATTTAGGTCCAATAGGACGGAACCTATTATCGTTACAGTACTATGTGAAAATTAGTTATCTTTCAGTGAAAAATAATAATAACTTTATTGATTATCATTAAATTGTTTATAAGTATAGACGTAAAGATGTCATTTGTGTATTTCTTTAGGAATAAGTTATCATCATTTTATGATTGTTACCATCTCTATCTGATGCTCACAGACGCTGCTCGCCAGAGACAAATTTAATTAGAGTTTTATAGGACATTGTCGTCGAAAATTAATTAGCCTTCTAAGCTCACTTAGTAAAATATCGCATGGACAATTTGAAAATCATGTGCTGTTACCGTAGCATCTAATCCTAAAGTTCTTATAGTTCAAAATAAACCACTACTAAATGTCAGTATTTCTAAAACTTGTCTCAAAATCAACTGTAAGTTTTAGATAAATTACGAAAAATAAAGGTTTATTATCTTCATTCACTTTCTTCTGATAATTTAAATTGCTAAAAATGTATGGTATATGTTAGTATATTTAGTTTAACGCATGCTTTGATTCTGTTTAAAGTACAATTGCTCAGTCGAGTGTGTATATCGCCTTTTCTTTTGTTCCTTTTTGACTCCATTGGTATTTCACGGCATAGTGTTAAACACCATCTGGTTTTCAATGAAAATGTCGAAAATATTAATGTCTTTTGTTAATTTTAAAGTCTTTATAAGTGTGACAGTTTATTGTCATTAAGTAAAAAAGATACTGTTATGACATAGGGTGAAGTGTTAGTTAGATCGAAATACGGGTGAGTGAACATTACATAGTCTTGGAGAAAAACCTTCCTCATTCTTGGATGGCAAGAGACACAGTTCCTTATGCAGTATTACGAAGGGACGATACTAAAAGCAGATGACGCTCCAACTTTGCCTATATAACCCTTTTCAAAAACCCTTCCCGACTCTGTGTATTCAACAGATGTGACAGTTTCAATATTATAGCCCCTCTGCACGCTATTCTTCCTGCTATAATAGCGATATAAAGAATCCCCTTAAATCCTTTCCATACCCGATTTTAATCTCAAATTTCTCATTTTTATGTATAATTTATTACACTTATTTGGGTTAGTTTTATAACACAGTTTTTGTTGAAATCTTGGATACATGATTTTATTCTTAAATTTAAGTTATTATGTACTACTATTTTAGATATTTTTAATAATAAAATATTTAGTTAATGGTAAACTGTATAAGGTAGCATTGAGAGGGCAAACCAAGATGTAGAAATGATTCTATTTACATGAATAAACGACAAAAAAAACATTGGAATGAAGCGAAGGACTTAAATTCGTCCTACTTATGAAAACATGGCATTTTATGATAGAATCAAAAAGGCAATCTACAATAAAGGCAATCTTACTCAAAAAAGGCATCTTCTTATAATTTTACAATAAAGACGTGTACTCAAAATTTCGGGATTGTTAATTAAAAGCTACTTGAAAAAGTTCTAAGTTTGCGGTAAATTAAAGAAAGTTTAGAACATTTTGTCAAAGGAAGTGAAGTAAAAAAAACATTCATGATGATGTCAGAGAGGCAAACATATTAATTGTGCTAAATGTAATGCTTATATTGTAAGTTCTACTTTAACTTGTATTTTTAAGTGCATTTTTTTTAAAAAAGAAAACTTCTACAAAAAGAGACGAATCATTTTTTTTGCCAACATAAAGCGGCCAAAATAAAGAAACGGTCTAAAAAAAATTTCCTGAGCCCAAAGATATAGTTGAGATACAGCTTTCATATTAAAACAGAGGAACTGAATTTAGCTTGTGTTACCAAAATAAATTAGGATAATTTGCTAAAATTAAGAACGAGGAATGCAATTCCTAAAAGAACTTTATGCTAGATAATTTTTTACTGTGCCATAAAAAATTCATATCTCTGGATTAGATCCCAACTGAACTTGTCTCATTGAGAAGTAAAAACACACAATAAGAACAAAACGAAGAACCAGACTAACAGATGCCTTATTTAAAAAATGCCAGACATTGTAAATTAAAGTGCCACGATACTCTTCACACACAAACACAAAATGTATGTGTGTACAAAAACACAATGTTTTATATTCAAGTTTCCTATTTGCCTTACGATAACATTCGTACGGAAATCAATCATATAAAAGTACTAAACCCTATTGTTTATGAAATGTGTATTACGTCATTAGCCCGCGTAATGATAGCGAATCTTCACAAGAAACAGTGTTAAGCCGTGAGAGTGACTTGCAATAAGTGCACCGGCTCACCAAACTTATGAAATGGATAGCTGAATGAGGACTGTATTTCTTAACGATATATGTAGATAGATAGCTTAGCCTAGGGGATAAATAAAGATAAACTATAATAAAGTGAATACATGTAATTATGCACGCCTTTACAAAAGTACTTATGCTTAAAATAATACTTAATTAAGCTCAATGCTTAAATAAAATGTACCTGATATTAAAATGAAATAATCTATAGTAAATAACCTAGATGAAGATGAGGTCTCCTAACTGGGCTAGCTAGCATAAAGAATATGACTTTAGTGAAGTCGTTAGCTGAGAGTACTTAGCTGTACTTGAGATGATGAATTCTAAGTCCCTGATGGGTCCCTAAACGTAGGACGTAGTTTGTACTGTCTTGCCGGCTACGTAGGATGTAAAATAGCTGAATATGGTGATGTGAGGCCTCAAGATGATGTTAAATAACTTAATAAAAACTTAGGACGTCCACACTTATCTTGTTAGCTTATCACACACACAAATCTCGCAGATTTGGAACATTAACTGCCCTTTTAACAGTGTTACCAACTTCAAAGTAGGTCTAAACGTAGAGCGATGAGGGTTCTATAAACGGTTAAAATATTTCTAAAAATGCTTGAGGGCGAAGTTTATGCTTTCAGATGAACTCTTGTAAGACATCATAGCTTTAACTAAAAAGTGATCAGACAGATGCAGCATTCGATTCTGGAGGTTGGGAGTAGTAAATCGAGATACTAAGCAATCAATACCCAAATGTGGCGCGGGTCTAAACTAACAAATTCGTTTAAGGTGCAATTCATATAAAACCTAAATAACCCTAATAAGGGTGCATAATATTAATTAAGGTGGGGCATTACTATAACATAAAATAAATATGTGCAGGCCACAATAAGGCCGGAACAAACAGAAAACAATATGACTGAAATTGAAAGTATATAATATGTTACTTAGTACTCATATACTTGTATGTATACTGTACAAAAAGTTAAAGTCAGTTTGATGTTTGATGTTCAATTGGAAATTTGTGTATAAAATCACCGTGTTTCAACTTTTTCAACAGTTCAATTTTATTTTGTCTTATTTGTTTTATAGGCACTGATGATGAACTCTTGTTAGGTCAAAAGCGCTCTGCTTTATTGTAAATAAATATCTTGAACTGTAGAGAGACTTTGTGTTCTTTCGTTCTTTCGCCGTTTTTCGACTAATACGTTTAGACCTCCACTGATATCTTTATTTATTTATTTATTTTTTTTTTATTTTATTTTTTTTTTTTGTGTCAACGGAGGGGAAACGCGACGGCCTCTAGACGAAAGCTTTATCCCTCGGAATCAAAGCAGCATATTTATTTATTTATTTACATATAAACGGTACAAGACCATATTCTACTTACAAGAACTAAAAATATAACAAACTGATTCAGGACAATAAAAATGTGGCAGCGAAGCGGGCCGTTCAATTCAATCTGGCGAGAATATAACTAAGTATTAGCTAAAGGCAGTTTTGCCTTAACTTTGAGTTCCTTATTTATCCGAATAATAATGTCTTGTGTTAAATATTGTTTTATTTTCTTTGTATCTTGCAGCAGTGTTCAGATACATCTCTGTCTAAAAATCAAAAGGTAAAATTACTGTCTATAAATTGTTGGGTATCAGGTTCATAAAGCATGGAAATACAAAGTCTTTACTGAGACAAATATTAAATAAGCATCTAAAAATAAACTAATATTTAAATATAGACATTTATAAAAGATTTAAAAATAAAATACAAGCTAGGTTTAAGAGATGTTTAAAATAAACCTAGAAAAACTTTATAATATATTTAGTTCTATTATTTCCTTGAGATGCTTCATGCGTTAAAACAAAGAAGCAGTCTCAACAAGAGAGCTGCCACGGATGTGGCCAAGGGTTCTTGCAAAGTTTTAAGTACTCATGTTTCTTTTTCATAATTTCTTTTTTTACTTCAAGTCTGTACTTCCTGTTAGAAAGTTCATAAAGGTATTTAATATACGGGTACTTTGTGTAAATATCAAGTATGCAAGGTACTTCATAAAGTTAACCTTTAAGACCTTTAGCTGTAAAGTTTTAACAATAAAAGAAGTTTCCTAGTATAAGTATTCTTAAAGTGTGTTTTTTTCGCTTTGTTGTAACAATAGTTGAGTTTATAAGTTTAGTATAAAAATAATTGATATACCTTAGTACTTAACACTAAAAGTTAAACCTGATATTCTTAAGTTGAAATTATTAGTTATACTATACCAAACCATTTAAATTACCTTCACGGTAAACTTTCTATTGTAATTAAAACAAAGCAAACAACACTATGTATTTTTTCAAAGGAAATACGCACAATTCAATTCTTCATACAACGCTGTGCATCCAAAATTGGAAATGCACACCATTATATGCACTAGTTGGCTTAGTTAGGCGCCTATATTTAAAAGGTTTCCTTTAAAAAATACAGAAAATTTAGTAACGAGTTTTGTTACGTAATTTAGTAACTGCTCAAGTTGAACTCATACAAAAACCAGTTGATGAAATTCGCCCGGCATGCGGACCACCACCCCCGAATTATTTTGTAGTTATAAACTTATATCACGTAAATAAAACGAAAAAAAGTATCGTTCCCACAAGGATATGAACCTAGGTACCTTACCTTTGAGTACGAAGTGCTCGAATCAGCTCTGGACCGTTTTAATTCAGCTCATAGCCCTCAAAAGCATAGAAAATGACACCCCACTCAAATTTATCATAATTACCGCCTGGAAATTATCATTATTAGGGTCCCTGTAAATTATCTACCGTTGTTTCGAACTTTTGGTAACTTTGAATGGTCGTATCGTCTTTATCGGAAAGGTTTTATTTCATTCAGCGTTTCAAAAAAAAAAAATCAAAACGACACCCAACTTGAAAGTTTATATTTACCAGCTATAATTTTGGTTTTCGATTATTTACCGGTCACTTAGAGTGGGAGAATCAGCTTCGAACCGGTTTCATTCACTTATGCGTATCAAGAAACTTTAAAATCTACGTCCAACTTGTAATTTTTTTTGGCCACGCTTCCAGGTCTGACTCTCATTATCACGCCTTCATCATTAGCGAATTTTTTCCAAAAGGAATTCGCTGAATTGACTTTTTTTAATTAATTTAGAACTTTTGCTAATAAATTCAATTATACGTTCCTGAAATATTTTTACTTAACAATTACAGCAAGAGTAATTAAAAGACATCAGCACCAAAAATGATACCCCTCTTAAGTTTTCTTCACTTATTTTTGTTTTACAGCTTTGCAACAAATATTTAAAAAAAACTTAACCTAAAAAAATTACAATACCTAAAATTCTTATTATTATTATAAATATTAAATTTTATGAAATATTAAGTATAATTGTAAAGGTCAATATGCACTTTTCTGGGGGGGGGAGGGGGGAAGCAGTTCAGCTGTGTTAAGCTAAGTGCTAAATGGATTATTCAGGTGGAATAGTTTTTAAATATTAAGGGTAAACAAAATAATTTTTCTATTTTAAGTATTCTGAATCGTGGAGGTAGTAAATAAAAACCAGAGTCTCTCCAAAAAATGTGGAGTGACTGTCGTTTTTATGTATTTTCTATTTTAGTTGGTGAGGATATTTCAAAAACAAAAAAATATAATTGGTTCTGCCCAATGTGACTTAAATATCTCATAAATTTGGGTGGTAACTGTGCCACCCATATTTAGGTTTCAGAAAACAAACGCCTCAAGGTTTTTTGTTTGAAAATAAAGTATAGAGGCTGAGTTCTTAATTGAGCTGTTCTTTTATCTAGATGTAAAACTTTAAGAGTGATGTTATGGATATTATAATCATGAAAAAAACTTTGTATGTCTTACTTTGAAACACGTATAATTTTAAAACAAGAAAGAACGGTTTGGAAGAAGTTGGTAGTATTAATTGATGCAATTAAACCGTTAGATCTTTATGACTCTTAGGATGCATTTATCACCTTTGACTCTTCCAACACAGAAAGCTAGACTCTAACAAGGCTTTACCAATTAAACCTCAAACTTTAATTACTCCGGTTAAACCTCCAATTACTGAATCAAGACCTATTACTTCGAAAACTTCATAACCAATTAATTTGCCTTAGGAATAGTTACAAGACTAACCGCAATTGCTTGTTTTTTGTCTGTAGGCTTGTATATTTTAAATTTAAAATATAAATAAACTTTTAAATTTAAAATTTTGTTTAATCCCTTAGGCTCCAAAAGATAATTTACATTGCCGCTGAAAATAATAAATAAGGCGCAGCTAAATTGTTCAACACTTGATCGATTCCCTAAAAGTTAAGTTAAATTTTAGAAACACAGTAAGAATTAGAGCGTGTGTAAAATTTTTGAGAACCAGAAGTATTTTAAATTAATATAAACAACAGTTTCTCCACTAAATTTAAAATTTATTTACAGAGCCGGCTTTTAACTGTAAAGAGTCATCATCAATTCCTACAAACAATGTAAAAGATAAATAAAAATAATAAAACCGTACAACCAAAATAAACTAAAAGTAACGCTCCTAGACCCCCAGTCAGATTTAAACCTCTGTCTGAAATGAAATTAACCGTTTAATTTTTTAACGTTTCTTTCTCACCTCACCGGAATATTCTTTTTTGTTTTTATTTATTTGTCTTTCTTTTTACTTTTTGACTTGTACTTTTTGTTTATTTTGGTTGTATTGTTATATTATTATTTTATTTATCTTTTACATTGTTTGTAGGCACTGATGATGGCTGTTTACAGTTGAAAGACGGCTCTGTAAATATATTTTACATTTAGTGGAGAGACTGTTGTTTATATTTAGTTTTATTTATTTAGAAGTATTTTGTCAGAAATAAAAATAAACATATTTTAAATTGATGATTCACATATATTACGAAAAATGGAACTAAGTAACAATATAAGAGCGGCGGATTTTCGGCGTGGCCGCTTCGCGTGCTTTCGGTCTGGTTAAAAGAGGACCCTTATAAATTTATTGTTGTTTGGTTGTTGTTATTGTTAGTGACTTGCGACCATATGCAAAATAAGAGGTTATAATTTAAAATATGTGAAAATTATGTTAGAAGTGTAATTTAGAATCGTTGATAACTTTTTATGTTTATTTCAGACAAATATAAACACAAACAAACACACACACTCTAGATAAACAAGTTTGTAAAAGGCATTATTATTAAAAACATTAAATGTATTATTTATGTAAAATCCCGGTTTCGGAATTTTAGTGCAAAAACAATACTATTCCTATATACCTAAGATATAAATGAGGAAAAAGACGAAAAAGGATTTAGTTTATATAATTCCTACATTTAATAATAAATACATTCAAAAATTCCTTTAAAACATCCTTACAATATAAATAAATTTGACTTGACCTTTTATAATGATAAATATAGAACTTTATTATTTACTAATAAAACAAATTCTTTACAACCAACTCCATTTCTGGTAATTTATGAAGTGTTACCTCATCCTCCTCCGTGATTCCCAGAATTTATCCTTTTTTCCTCAAAAAGCGCTCATTATTAAGAAGAATAAGACGGTAATTAAAGGTAAAGTCAAAAAGCATCCTTAAATAAAGAGTTAAAATAGAAATTACTGTAAAAAAAATATTATCTTCTTAATTAATTGAGAAGAATAGAACTTGTGAAAGAAAAATGAGATAAATAATGTACAAATTCTAACAATACTTACCTTTCTACTTTACCTATTCTAACAATACGTTGTGTTTTAAAAAATACTAATTGAAAATAATGTAGTTTGTGCGATTAAAAAGATTATTATGCCTTATATTTATTTTGATGTTGGTTAAAACTACTATAACTATTATTAATTTTAATTATGATGTAGTTAAGTGAATATTTGAAACGAGTTACTATTACCTACGGCCTAATAAAGCCGTATTAGGAGTAATAGGCCATAGTTTATTAACGGAGTAATAAAGCTATGCTACCACTTCTTGTTTGATAACTGAAGTTAAACAGTATCGGGTGTGGTCAGTACTTGAATAGGTGACCCAATTTACTAGCCATTTGAATGTTTGCGAATCTAGAGTTGACGTAGGGTATGTATGATACCCAATAAAATCAATGTATCAACGTAAAATGTATCACCTAACTGTTTCTTGTTAAAAAAAAGCCTGAGCTTTACATCGTTTGGTATAATGCAAACTCAATTCCACTAAAATTAATGTCACTTTTATGTATATGCTGACAGAGAGATCTTTCCATACGTAACATATATACGTAAAATATAGCTCTAATATATAGTACACCACGATCAATGTCTCTTTAAGATTAATGCTAGCAGAGTAATGTTAACTCTAGTATATAGTACATTAAGATAAATGTCTCTAGTAGATAAATACTAATTGAGTTATCACTCCGTTAGATGTATGACTCGGCCAACTCTAGTATATGTATAGTATACCAGGATCAATTTCTCTAGTAGATAGATAACTTCTTAAAGAGTAACCACTCCGTTAGATATATGACTCAGCCAACTCTAGTATATAGTATACCAGGATCAATTTCTCTAGTAGATAGATAACTTCTTAAAGAGTAACCACTCCGTTAGATATATGACTCGGCCAACTCTAGTATATAGTATACCAGGATCAATTTCTCTAGTAGATAGATAACTTCTTAAAGAGTAACCACTCCGTTAGATATATGACTCGGCCAACTCTAGTATATAGTATACTAGGATCAATTTCTCTACTAGATAAATTATAATAGAGTGATAATGCCGTTAGATTGGCAACTCTAGTATATAGTACACTAGGAAGATTGTCTGTAGAATATAAATTCTAACAGAGAGATAATTCTGTTAGATAAGCCCTTGGAATAATAAAATATATAGAAGGAGCACAACTGATAACAGCAAATTCAGTTCACTGGTGGTCTTAAGAAATGCTGCCACCCTAACAATATACATTTTTCTTTAAAAAATTGGCAATACTTCCGTTTGCTGGATTATTAAGTTATATTTTTAATTTTTGGTCTATTATTCATTAAACACATAAATAAATATTTGTGCATTTTAATTTTTGAAGGATTTTAAATGATATTTTAACGTTTTTAATCAAAAATATGTTAGTAGTCCTCGTCAACTAAATGTAGATTAACGTACTCAGTTAACCTTTTTGCTTTTTATTAAATACTTAACACCGATTTTATTAAATACTTAGCTGGTTTTTTAAGTTATTATATTTGTTCTTTACGAACTTTCTTCATTAATGGATATTTATGACACATTTATAAAATAATGTTTTGTTTTTAGGGTGGTACCTCTACTTAAGACCACCAGTGAACAGGCTTTCGTGTTATCAGTAAAATTCCATTGTGTTTACGGCCCTATACTCCTTCTACATCAGTACACTAGGGATATGCCGCACGGTCACTTTTTGTACTATGACGTATATAATTCTCAATAAACTAAAATGGCGTTATGGTCATAGTACATCATGCCAAGTATTCAAACATAAAATAAGTAACTGTTGTTATTGTTTCAGTTCGAGAAGAGAAACGGGAGCACGCGGTCAGAAGTAGTTCATGATGCTATTCAAGTTGCAAATATCGCTGACCTGGTGAGTATTTTTATATTTAATTATTCCATAATTTTCAACAATATTTTTATTACGTTAAAGGAGGAGGAAATTCATTGGATAATTATTTTATTTTTATTTGACTACAGTCAATTCTTGTTTATCTAACTCTAACTTACGACCAATACCCTAAAAATTGATTGTTGAATACGTGCACAGGTATTATATAAAAGGTACTTTGTCCGAAATTGTGTATAAAAATCATAATTCAACCTGGCAGGAGAGCGTTTAAAAATTGTACTTTGTCAATATTATGAAAAAATATTGGAATAAATACAAGGACGAGATACAATAGTAAGAAATTCCATTTTTAAAATGTCCATAGTTTTCCTTATGACCCTAATTGTAGCTCTTATATATTATGTTAATCTACAGAACACATGTGAATGCACTACATTTCTATATGCGTAAGAACAATAAGTGCCTTTCTATTAGACTGCACTTTTCCACTTTTAAAAACAATGTGGTTGAATAGCATTTCGATTTTTTAAAGCTGCTGTTAAGTATTAATAGTTTTTATCAAACCAAGGTTAATTTTGGGTTTACAATTTTTAAATGTAAAAATAATTATAATAATGTAAAGGTTGTTAATAACCAGATTAATAATGTAATCTGACATCACTGGGATAAAATTATTTTTCAAAAGGTGGCAGGGGTGTAGGGGTGCAACAATGGCATTCAATTGATGTGATGAATGAAAGGATATGTAAGGGTTTCTATTTCTCGATATATGATTGAAATCCAAAACCATCTCAGACCGGAATCATATTTGGATAGTCTGGTTGGTGTGTGGTGTGTCTGGATGTCCGAATCGTTACTTGACCGTGGCTCCTAGTCATTACCATGTGTTTTTTAGATCTTATGGTTCAAAGGAATGGGCTCTATTAATTTTTTTCACCTGTAACATTTCTCACCTAGTATAGAGTTTATACAAATCTAGTACCTCTGTGAACAATTTCGATTAAACACTAAGTAGGTGCGTGACTTATCTTCGAAAAAGAGATATTAAAGGACTGTAAAACATTTAGACGAGAAATAGGTTTACAAAAAAGACAGGGATCTAAAAATAGTTGAAAAACAACTACCGCTTTTTAACCAGGGATCCTGGTTGTTATCAGAGTAAATAGGTTTATCAAAACATAAACAACAAATCTATAAACTAAACTGGTTTTCTTTAGTTTTAGTTTATAGTTTAGATCTTTTAATAAATCTATTCACCCAGATGATGATCAGGATCCCTGGTTGAAAGCTCGGTAGTTGTTTTCAACTATTTTTGGACTCCTGACTTCTTTTTGTAAACCTTTTTATCGTCTTAGTGGTTTTTCTTAGTTAAACTCTAAAAAGTCCAAACAAAAACTAACTTTTTATATGTAAGTTTTTTAAAATAAACAAACTAAATGTTTTCCCGAAGTATTAGTTTAGCAAAGCAAACATCATTTTAGACTTTTTTAAACTAAGCGTAATTAATTTGCGTTTAAAACACAGTTGTACCCTACTATGCCAAAATTAAATACCCTAGTAAGTGACATCATAGAGTATAAATGTTACGAGGCGACTTCCACTGATGGAAGCAAATCATTACTAATAATTAAACAAACTTTTAGAAGATTATTGTCTCCTTTTTAAATTAAATATTTGTTGTAAACTTATTACATTTATTTTGCACGAAATATTACTTTTACCATTCAGAATTGCCGAGTTTATAAATAGAAATAGTCTAAAAAAGTATTGGCAACCGTATCATCTTTTTTACTCAAATATGCCCCCAAAAACTAATAGAAAAACTTTGCAGTGTAAAAACATTGTTTGGAAACACTACTTATGAGACCTATTAAATATTAAGAAACTTATGCCTATGTAACAAACTGAGTTACTCTAAATATATACCCTTTTGGTGATGCGCACTTTTTTATTTATTATTTTCGTTTTAACAAAGATAAACAAAAATTATAATAATGGAGACTAATACTAATAACAATACTGAAGAAAAGATTAAGCGTGCTTTCATATAAACATAAAATCCGTTGGGACAGTCCAAATGGCTCTAAGGAAAATTAAATATAGAAACATCAGTAGAAAAGTTCACCCAGTATATGTAGGGATACGCCCACATTCTCGCTTGTCCAAGGGGGAGGAGGAGGGAAGGAGTTGTGACGTACTTTGAAGACCTGAAATCTCTACAGTGTAATAGTTAAGTGTATAGAGCCCTAGTACCACACCGGGTCACCAGAAGATGTCATACTCCCGAGTGCCGGCGGAAAACACGAACCCTTTCCCTTATTAACTTCTATATTTAATTCTCCTTGAAACGGATTTACCTAATGAGATGCAACTAAATCTAAAAATCAAATTCAATCGATTATAGAAAAATAATTGATTTTTTAGTAAATTAGAATTAGAATAAGTGTTAGATTTCTTTATAAAATGCAAAAACATTTTGAGAAGATATATTTGATAAACATTTTAAACAACACTTTTTAAAACAACAACCAAACGTTGCACATACAGTTTCTCAGCCCAAATACTCTTTAGCCAATTATGCGGCTTTAACAGTTAAATATATCTTGTTAATAAATACAATGGGTAGTGCTCTTAATGTTTCTGGCTTTTCATTTTGATACATGAGAAAGAAAAGCAAATATCTATATTTGGTAGCTTGTTTTGGTCCATTGTTTTCATATTTGATAATATTTTTTGTTAATACCTTTTTTTAAATAATTCTTTTGTTGTTTTTTGTTTCAGTATTTTCGGACTCTGAATACCAGAGTTAGCGTAGTGTACATAGAAACATGGCAGGGTTCTAACCAAGCTATTATAGACAGAAATCAAGATATTTCTAGAGCTTTGTTAAATTTTAATGACTACACGTCCAGAAAGCTTTATAGGATAGACAAAGATACCACCCAATTACTCACGTAAGTTTTTTCGCCAATTTCCTTTTAAAAAAATTCGCTCGTGAGGCGGGAGGGGGACATAAAAGTGTGTTTAAAATCTGTTTCAGAGGTCCCCCATCACGAAAAAATACGTTTTACAAAACTTATCAAAAAATAATTTTATTGAGTTGAAAATTGGTACAAGTGTATCCCTTTTTGCAATAAATAAGTTTCATACTAAGTTTCATTTCGATAGAGCTAGTATATGTTCGTTTTATGGTGGATCATAAAAGTTTAGTAGCATCGAGCGAGGTCAATACCTGGAGGGATGACCGCTGGTATTAAAACGGATGTTATTGTTGTCAAGGGACAAGCATGAGTCCGAAGTCGCTCTTAAATATACATTTGGTAATTTCCATATTTTGAGGACAAGCGAAGTTAGTTTAAAGTAGCGAAAAAATTCCGAGGTATCTGTACCTGATTTTTTACTTATACATTTTTTTAGGAGGAGTAGCTTTAAAAAACTGAATAAATTATGTAAAGAGGTATAAAATTCTATTAAAATAGTCATAGTCTCGTGTCAATTAATAAACGTGTCAATCATAAAAGTGAGGAATCTATATTTATAACTAATATTCAATAGAATTGAGCAAAATATGAATTTATTTTTGCAAATTAAGTGCGAAGTTGTGTTTATAATATTAAATAGATTAGGGCGTGCATTTTATAATATTAGATTAAAATCTACGGCATGCATAGCATTGTTGCTTTTTCAATAATCCCAACATAATTGTGTAAACAGAAACTTTGCACTCATTTTTTTTTTATATTTTCTTTTTTTCTTTTTACATTTTACTTTGCATTTTTGGAAATTTATAAATTGCAAAAACTGTTTTAACAAGATGAAAATCTTCACATATAAGGCAAAAAAGAGCCTACATTCATTAATTTATATTTCATGCAATAATAATAAGTTTAAAAAAATCTATGAATTATCAAATTAAATTGAAATTTAGTGCAAGTGCGTATTGATTTATGTAATACTTAAGTATACCAAGTTTCATATTAAAACTGCTAGTACTGCGTACGGTTTATGCTGGATCAAAAGTGCTAAGCAGTTTCGAGCGTTACGGTGATGAGAACTAAACGGAGGAAGTAAAATTCACAAGGAATTAAATAGATGATTTTTTGACTAAAGACGAGCGAAGCGAGTCCGAAGACGTACGTATACTTTTGCGATTTCATATTCTGAGTACGAGCTAAACGAGTCCAACGTAGTGAGGATGAGCGTAGCAAATCCGATATGACGAGGAAAAGTTCCGAGGTACCCCGTATCCGATTTTTTATTGCTCTATCACGATCTTGAATTGAAGATTTCACATTTGCCAACTCACAGACGTCTATTGGAGTAGTTGAATTTACCGTAGCTTTGTTCTTTTAATTAAACTGCTTTAAAATTTTCAACGTCATTTAATTAAGTTGTAGGAAATTGTTTTACTGACAAGTTGTTGAATCTTCTTTCCACTCAAATACAACTCTCTCTTTATACTCTCTAAATGTTTTTTGTATTATTTTTTAAAATCTTCTATTTTATTTATTTATTTATTTATTTATTAATGTGGCTTAATTAGACATTATTAGCTCCACGCAACAACTATGATTAACATTGATAAAGCAAGAAAAACAACGTAAAGGTAAAGATTTTTTTTTGGGACAGTTTTTGATGGAAAGCATAAGACATTTTTAAGTTTGATTAGTTTAATAATTAATTAATAAAGATTAAAATTTGAAGGGGTTAAATTGACAATAAAACAAGAGAATGGGTGGTTCAAATAAAAACAGGATAAGTGAAAAGCAAAAAAAAAAAAAAAAATAATAAAAAATAAGAATAATATATAAAGGATTAATACCATAGATTGGTAATAGGGATTGATAAGGTTTAAATTTCAGCCAGTGTATCAGTTTCTTTTAGGTAATTAAATAAGTTTTTGATATTAGTTTCGTCATTCCCTAAAAGGTCAGGTAAGTTTGTGGGAATTTTGTGATTTGTCATGGTTTGTGTCAGTCTAGTACAGTCGATTAAAAAATGCTTGACCGTAAGTAAGTCGTTGCAAAGTCTACATTTAGGCAATTCTTGGTCCCTTGAAAACAGATAGCTGTGAGTCAGTCGAGTGTGACCAAGTCTTAATCTACAGAGGACAGTCTCCTCGTGTCGGTTTTGTCTATAGCAAGTCCTCCACTCTCCTATTATAGGTTTGACAGAATAAAGTTTGTTATTACTTAGAGAATCCCATATATGTTGCCACCGTTCATTTAGTTTAAGTCTTAGGGTTGCTTTAACGTCATTTATTGTCACCAAAGTTTCCGAAAGTTGTCCATTGGAAATAGCAGATTTAGCCAGCTTGTCAGCTGTTTCGTTCCCCGGGATCCCAGAGTGGCCAGGTACCCAGCAAAACTTTACATTTAAGTTGTTTGACCTTATCTTTTCTCTAATTTCAATTATGATATTGTTCTGGCTGTATAGATTGTTCATTGCTTGTAGTCCACTGGATGAGTCGGTAAGTACGATTATGTCCTTTTTGGAGTTAGTTATGGCGTACTCTAGCCCCTTCATAGCTTCTAGTTCTATATTAGTTATAGAACTAAATTTTTTTCCTTTAAACTGTTTAATTTGACCAGCTGGTAGTAAATGCGTAGCCTGTGCCTGCGTTGTTTTGGCTCCATCTGTGTAGATAAATTCTGCATTCTTGTAATTTTGTTTAATTTTCTTAAGTTGTGATATAATTTCCAAGTGTTCCTTTTTGGATTTGAATGAATGGAGTTGTCGGGTTTCTTCATAAGCCATGGTGATGTTGTTGTTTCAGTGCAGTATTTATGTACTTGGTATTAGTGAGTTGTCTATTCCATAAGTTGTGATCAAGTTTTTAAGGCGGTGTCCGAGTGGTCTGGTTAAATGAGGTTTCTTTCATAATATCTGTGGTATTTTGGTGTTCGTAATTTGGGTGAGACATAGTGGTGAGGGAATTGAAACTTTCTGTAGCATAGGCAAGGACTAGTTGGTCTCGACGTAATTGTAATGGAGGTTCGTTTGCATCAACTAGAAGAGATGGTATAGGGCTTGTTTTAAATGCCCCAGTGCATATTCGTATTCCGGAGTTATGTATTGGATCCAGCTTCTGTAGATTCCTTTCTTTGGCAGATCTATATACTATGGCTCCATAGTCTATTTGGATCTTATTAATTGTCTGTACAGGATAAAAAGTTTTGCGATCAGCCCCCATTTTGGGCCTGAATGATGCGTAACAGTTTTAAGTCACGTGAACATCTTTCTTTACATTGTCGATGTGAGGTTTCCACGAAAGCTTTTCATCTAAAGTGAGGCCAAGATATTTAACTTCAGTTACTAGTGGGATTTCTTTACGTGATAAAAACAGCCTGGGTGTCAGTGGTCTTTTTCTCTGAGCAAATAGTATTGCTTTTGTTTTTGTAGGTGAAAAACTCAGGCCATTATTTTCACCCAGCTATTTAGTCTATTTATACACCGCTGTATCGCCGTTGTTGCTGAATTTACACTTTTTGACCTGAACAGGACCGTAAAGTCATCTACGAAGAAAGAGATTCTACACAAGCCGGTATTTCACATGTGGCACTGTGCACAGCCAGAAGGAATAAGGTTACACTAATCACCGCTCCTTGAGGGACTCCATTTTCCTGGTCGTAGAAGTCTGAGTATGTGCCGCCAATCCTTACCCTAAATGTTCTTCTGGAAAGAAAATTTTGAATAAAATTTGTCATATTACCTCTTAGTCCAAAATTGTATAGTTGTTTCATTGCTTGGTGTCTCCAGGTGCGATCGTACGCTTTCTCGCAATCAAAGAAGACCCCCAAAGTAATTTTCTGTTGAGCAAACCCATCTTTAAATAGGTTTCTAGAGCAACGAGGTGATCCAAAGTCGATTGGTTTTTCCTGAATCCTATTTGTCTGGGCGATAATAGCTGTTTTGATTCTAAAACCCAAATCAAACGCGAATTTACCATTTTTTTCTAACAGTTTACCTAAGGTGTTAGTCATTGCAATTGGTCTGTAAGATGTTTCTTGGGTAGGGTCTTTCCTGGTTTAGGTATTGGAATAAGGATTGCTTCTCTCCAACTCTCCGGGTATTCGTTTTCATTCCAGACCCTATTGAAAAGTTCAAGGATATATTTGTAATATGACGTAGGAAGGTTCTTTATCATAATGTTGTAAATTTGGTCAGGTCCAGCTGATGTGTTTTAAGGATTTAATTGCATTTTCAAGTTCCCAGTAGCTAAAGTTTTGGTTGTAGTCTTCTTTATTGTTAGAGTTAAAATTTAGGGATTCTTTCTCTGCTTTTGCTTTTATTTTTGGAAGTTTTCAGGATATGATTTCGTAGCGCTTACAGTAGAAAAATGTTTAGCTAGTTGTTGTGCCACTTGCTTTGGATCAGTAACTAGGCCGTTTCCTGATTGTAAGGCTGGAGTATGCAGACTAGAGTGCTTACCCCAAAGGTTTTTACTTTCCTCCATACTCTGAGGCATCTGTGTGCTGGTTAATTGATGATATATACTGTTGCCATGATTCTTTTTTAGCTTCAAAAATATTTTTTGACATTCGTTCCGGATTTTTTTGAATTTTGAAAGGTTTTCATGAGTTAGAGTTGTTAAATTTCCAAAAGGCTTTGCGACGATCTTAATGCTTGCGGCACTTAGTTCCACCAAGGTACTTTTGGCCTTCCTTTCCCTATGATAGTCAGCGGAATTGCAGATTTTGCTGCTTTATTTATTGTTGTTGTCCGAGTGTTCATTTTTTCCTTCTTTTAGTTAGTTTTTTTTTTTTTTTTTTAATTTTTTTATTTGTTATATACTTATTTAATATTAGTAGACAACGTTGTGTAGAGAATGTTTTAAGATTACTTATGTGATGGCGTTGATAGTGTTTTTCTTTTCTTTTTCTACTTATTCCTTCTAATGGGGAGTCTGCCGAAGAGAGAGAAGACAAAGAAGAAGCTTTTTGGTCATCTTCAGTATCCACTCATTGACAAACATCATACGTTCTTCTTCTTGGGTGTTGACCAGGTCATAAACAAGATTTTTGTTTGATTTATATTTGCTTTTGTTTCAAATATTGTTGGCGTGAAATTTTTAGAAGTTCATCTGCACTGATATTTCAATTTTCTTTCTTTTTGTTTGTTTTTGTTGCTTCAGATTTGCTTCTTTGCTCTTTCGGTTTGTTTCGCTTCACTTCAGGTATTCTTCCTTCTTCTCTTTTTTCTTTTTGGTTTCTTTTTTTCTTGAGCAATTTGAGGGAGTCGCACTGGATAGCTATTTCTTGTTTCTTTAGGTTTCGTTTACTAGTTAGCGAAGACTGAGCTTGGTCTACCTGAGTGGAGATGACTTTCTCTTTGCTTCAAGGTAGGGCATTTTCTAGAATTTTTATCTCGTGACTTTCTTCTCTAGTTTCCATCTCGGACAATCTTTATCTAGGGTCGAATGTCCTCCTGGCAGTTAACACATTCTTTGGATTGGGACAGTCTATTTCGGCGTGTTTTGGTTCTGAACATTCTGGGCAAATAAATTCTTCTTTTGGGCAGGCCGATTGCACATGGTTAAATTTAAAGCATTTATGGCATCTGATAGGTAGTGGTATGTATGGTCGGACAGGTACCGAGTAGTAACCGATTTTTATCCGTTCCGGAAGGGAGGCCAAGCTTAATGTCAACACGTATGAGTTGTTTTTTCCTCTCTGCCATTAAATTTTCTGGTGATGCGGTAGATGTCTGTTACTCCCTGGTACTTTAGGTTGTCTTTTATTTCATCTATGGGGACTGCGTCTAAATCTCTACATGTCATCACGCCGCGGACTCTATTTAAGGTTTTGTGAGGTTCAACAGTAAAGGGTACATGTATATTTCTGGGTAGGTTCTTCATTAGCCTTTCTCCTTGCTCTGTTGAGAAGGTTTGGACCAGAAGTGACCCATCTTTTAACCTTTTAGCACTCTTAACTTGTCCACATGAATTATTAAGTAACTTATCGATCAAGAATGGTGATACAGAGTTCATAGACCCACCATCTGCTTTTTTGACAAGAAGGAAGGACAGATTAGCCTTAGGAACAACTAATTGCAGTCCTAGATCCAATCCTGCCCTCTTGGAATCCTTTTTCCTTTTTAAATTATTGTGACAGTTAATGTCAGTTTCCATATATTGACCCCCTGGATCGGGGTCAAGCCCAGACATCCTTAAACCCTCTGATTCGACTTCTAGTGTTGTACCAAGCTCTAAGTAATTACCTGGTAGTAAAAAGTTTTCTCTTCCCTGGTTTCTTTCACAGATATCCGGTGTATTAAGTTATCAGTTATTTGTTTTTCTTGAAATCCTTTTTTTTCAATCTTCTATTTTGTATTTTAATTTAAACGTTTTAAAAGTGAAGGAATTCAATTAATCTTCTGGTGAGGTGTAGACGTATTTAATTAGATCAATGTCATTATTAAGAGCCTATAGGGATCTGTTTTTTATTGAAACTTTTTATTGATACTTTAAGTTGCCGGGTGAAAATTGATATTTAATAAATCTTCTCTATTTAATTACAATTTGCATATGACGACTCCCTATAATTTATTCAAATTTGAGTCAAATTCGATAGCGTATCTACTTTTTAATTATTATTTCAATATTCATTATTTCAAATATTCAATATCTTACCCTACATAATTAAAATAATGTTTTAAATTTAGATATAACAGGAGCATATCTATAGTTTAGCAGTTTAGTATTTATAAAAGGATTAATTAAAGAAATAAATTTATAGTTTTAAAAAGGTTTTATGAAGCTGTCAGTGTCTGCGTAGATGAGCCATTTGACTAATATTGTAAAATGGGTTCAACTTTTCGGGCGTTTTATCCGTGCTTAAAATATCTAAGTTTTTTAAAATTTTAAAACTTTGTTAACGAGACACCTTTTCTGTGGGTGGCGAGTCAATGTAAACTTTTATCTCGGTTGTTCTTTAACTATTAACAAGTCTGGTGGGGGATTTTTACTCCCCCTGAAATCCTCTTTACGCTTTACTACCATGACTAAACTCGTTTTGAGCTTTATTGGACACGTCCAAACTTTCTGACTCTACGATTAAAATGCTTTTTAAGGTTACTTTTCAACCTTTTCTAATTCTATCCTAAACGATTAGAATTCACACCAATAAAGTTTAAATAAATACAACAAATAATGAATAAATACGAATATTGTTTACGGATTTAATTAATGAGCTAATGAAATATTAAATTTGATTAACATATATAACCTATTTATAAGACAACATTTGTTATTTGACCTTTTGAAAGTTAATTAAAAGAGGGTTTCTAACACCTTTATCAAGCTTGAACCAGCTTAACATTATTAAGTGCTATGAATTTTCAGATACAATTATTTACTTGAATGAGCTCTTAAATCGAGCTACTTAGTACACAATTTCATGTAATTGAAAACAATTTCCTGTAAAGATTAAATTTGTTCTGCGGAAATAATCTATCCTTTTTTATTTAGGATAAAACTAGTAAACTATTTTAATAAATAGTTTTTTTAGTACAATTTAAAGCTTGATTTAGTAAGAGATTACTATTATATTATAATATTGACTGTTATCTGTTTGATAATATTAAAAGAATTTCGCCAATTTGGAATGAGATTAATAGTTGTATTTACTCTTTTTCAACTGTTACTGTTTGATATAGAAATAGTAACAACCCTGGGTATTTTAGGGTTATTGTGTAAATGAAGTTAGTGACTAAATATAATATTAAAATAAATAAAAATAAAAAGCATGAACTTTTGTTATTGCATTTTTTTATTTTTCTTATAAACATTCTATTAATTTAATTCTTAACATTTAATAAATATGACAAATGTCATGTAAAATGTCAAAAAGAAAAACTATAGTTAGTATTTCTACAAATCTATGAATTGAATCTTATCTATTTTCCTAAGAGTTAAAATTGTTTTTCTTATTTACTTAAGACTTAATTTATTTAATTGTTTTAGTATTAACGTTTAGATTTATATTTATAAACATTATTTTTTAATGAGTTGCTCAGTCGTTTTTATTCTAATTTGATTTAAATTAATGTATTTTTAGAACACCTTTTTTAAATGAGAGGAACAGGTTTTAATTTAAAAATTTCAAATCCTATAAAGTAAAGCAACTACTTTCGTTAATTTATAAGGGCAAACGGTGCGAGTGTTATTAATGTTACAATTTGTACTTTGTCGTGGGTGAGTGAGAAAACTCCCTTAAGGATTTTACTGTATTAAAGTCATTTAGGTAAAATAAAAGAGGAATTTTCTAAGGGTTTTCCTTCCAAGTTGGCGCTAAGTTTTCTATTTAGTGGTTGCTTTACTTCACGGCTTAGTTGGGGAAATTTTCTAAGTCTTTTGTAAGGAAATAGGAAAGGGGGAAAAAGTCAATTAAGGTGTTATTCTCTAATCCGGGAATCCAATCAGAAAATATATTAAAGGAATCTTTTGCAAATTAAAGATATAATGTAACGAACTTAAAAAAAGAGGTCATCGGTCTCTCGTACCCTTTACGGTCTTGACGTTTCACGCCACGATCGACATGCGGGGCTGGCGCTGAAGCTGTTCTTATGTTGTGAGGCGTACTTACTTAATACTTAATTCTAATATGGTGAAAAAGGGCTACTTTGTTTTAAAAGGGTGTTCTAGTAGTAGTAGTAATATGAGGGGAGTGGTAGTGTTACTACCAAGCAAGTAGGTACACGTTGTTGGGCCCTTTTTGCCAGCTCCCTAAGATAGTGTTCTACTCCTTTTAATTTCAAGTGTAGGTATATTTCATCTAATCTAAGACAGATGAGCCGTGAATTTCTATGGTTCTTCTCATGCTTTTTCAAGCAATCAGACATATTTTCACTGACTCTTATAGTCTAGTGAAAACTGGGAACAACACGTGCCTCTAACTGTAAAAAAAAACCTCCCCACTTTAAACTACAAGGCAGAAACAGCATAGTAATGAATCTACAATGAGTGTCCTAAATTTTGCCTATACCCAGTTGCATTTAGGGTAAGGGATCTTTAACGAGTACCTGACAACGCATAGGATCGAGACCACCGGCTTTACGTGGTTTATCCCTCACAGAATTTTAATCCCTCTTATAAATATCCTAGAGGCCCTTACTGGGATTGAACCCATGACTAAAGTCCATTCATTCCGTGTATTGGCCGCGTACCTTAACCACTTTACCACGGGTGACTCACATTCATTTGTTCTAAAATAAATAAGTGATAATGTGGGAGTGTTCTAATAAGTTTAGGTAATGATTATTCTTATACTTAGTTTAAAAATATTTGCTAACATTTTAATAATGAGGCCTATACGTATTACTAAGTACGCTTTGAATGCATACTTCCCCTTATTAATTTTAAAGTTCAATTGACACATATGCGTTTGTCGAAATAAACGATCATCAAATGAACTGCAGCACATCTTCGGTAAACCTTCGCTCGTACTTAGACAATAAGTATATTAATTTATTTAAAGCAATCACCTATCCAGGCACTGTCCTGGTTTGATGTTGGTTAACATTTATACTCTAACAAAAACTGTTAATATACTTTCCGTATTGAAACGAAACTTAGTATACTTAGAATAGAATCGGATAGAATAACCATTTATTATATCCAAAAAACAATAAGCATTTTGCAAATACACATTTTTACAATATTTATAGGACCTAAATCAGCCTAAGCTGTGGTCAGTTAAGTTTAAAAAATACTTAATTATTTAAAAAGGGTTATACTTGTACCAAATTTCAACTTAATTGAATTATATTTAATTTTTACAATTTTTTAAAAAACATATAGAAGTAATACGATAAAAATTGAACTAATGCTAATAATGAAACAAAACTTGGCACATATGTTGGTCTTATACATGACTTAATGTATGTGCTAAACTAATCGACCAATATTTCTGCCTTAAATTAATTTTCAAATTTTTTGCCTAGTTATTCTTGCGGGTTAATATTGAAGTAAAAACACATTTTCCGGATAGTACAACTACAACAACATCCTAGAGATTAATTTTTGTACCAAATTTCAACTCTCTAGCATAAAAATTGCTGAGATCTTAATGATCTTCAATTATAAAGATTCACTCATAATTATAAATGAGGAAAAGTAAAAATTATTTAATGTTCACAAGGAATTAGAAATGCGTTTTGGGAAGTAGAAACGATCTTCCCAAGCTCTGAAATAAAATCATTTCAATGGCAAGAGAATTGAAAATGAAAGAGGTGAAGAGTTTACTTAAGAAAAATTTTACCTTTTTCTTGTTTTTCTCAAAATGAAAAAAACACAAACCGAAAATTCCTCTCCTTAACCCTTCAAAAAGGGGAAAAGAGGGAAAAAAGTTTTTTTGCCTAACTATAAATCCAGTTAATGAGCCCATTTTTCAAAGCGTTTTTCCCCTTGTAAGATCTGATAGTATTTTTTAGATACATTTGTCTTTTAACGTTTCTAAATAAATCTTAGTATAAAAATACACACTAAACCTTAAGCAGAAGAAATAGATGGGCTCTGTTTTATCCTTTTCCTTTTTTACCTATATCCATTTTTGTACTTTTTGCCTTTGGCATGATATCAAAAAATGAAAATTTTATTGTGTTAAAGTGGTTTTTTTTCCTTTTTTGTATTTGGAGTTGATGAAAAATATATTATATTACATTATGTTTAGATGTATAGTCAACGATAAAGAGTGTATACCATCTTTGTTATAATTATTCTTACGGGTTTTATCTTTTAAGGTTTAATTTAGGATACAAAAATAATTATTAAATTAAATTCATGTATAAATAAATTTTTAAAATAATTTTTGTAATAATTATTTAGTATTTGATAGTTACTTTTAATAAATTGGCAGCATCCATTAATACATAATTTTCGCCAAATAAAAATGGGAGTGACGAACGACGATGTGCCACGCGTTGAAATACAGTTAGACAGTTTGAGTTGTCTTGAGTAGATTACTATAGTTCCTGTTTTTCTTTATCTAATTTGTTGTAACAATTATTTCACAGAGTTTAATACAAAATAATTAAATTATCACGGACATATTAAAGTAAAAAAAAAAATATTTATATTTATTTACATACTAAAGAGCGAAAACACAATAAGAAGTAAAACTCACGTAATCAGCGTTGCCAATTTAAAAAATAAAAATAACGTAAATCCTAAAAGGCTCATGCCCACTTATTCCAATCTTAGCTACTTTTATGTTTTTATAACCTAATTTATAGGATAAATTCACCATTCATGATGATTTCACAACATCCTGTTCAGTTCATAGCAATATGATTCAAAACTCCTAATACTATACCTAGAAGTCAAATGATGGATTCTGCATGTTACATATCAAAATTTCTCTCGCTCAGTTATATTGTGTGTCTATTTATGTTTCAAAAAACACGGTGGTATCAAATAATACATGATTAAGCTAAAGATTAAAACGTTTTAGCAAATTTGGTTTGAAACATCCAGATTAAATAACTTGCAAGTCGACATGTTTCTAACTAGACTATATTACATAAACAAATAAATCAAGTAAGGAACTTTGATCAAGCATTTAGAAATTTACGGTCATACATGACAAGAACTCATGATTTTGATATTATATGATATTATTTTGGTATTATTTGATCTCTTTATCTTGATTCATAATTTACTCAGGATTCGTAAGGCATTAGGAACTTAAAAATCATGAGTCAGCTACTCACAACGTTTGAAGCAAGTACCTCTGTGAACTTTAAAGAAAGAAATTATCATAGCTCTTGATTTTAGACTTAACCTTAATCAAAAATTACTCTTAACATTAAAGGTTTTTAATAACTTTTCAATAAAGAGTCCTGTTTGACACATAACTCAGGCGTTAGTTATTAACGACTCATGAGTTCTTGTCATGTATGACCGTAAATTTCTAAATGCTTGATCAATAAGTTCCTTACTTGATTTATTTGTTTATGTAATATAGTCTAGTTAGAAACATGTCGACTTGCAAGTTATTTAATCTGGATGTTTCAAACCAAATTTGCTAAAACGTTTTAATCTTTAGCTTAATCATGTATTATTTGATACCACCGTGTTTTTTGAAACATAAATAGACACACAATATAACTGAGCGAGAGAAATTTTGATATGTAACATGCAGAATCCATCATTTGACTTCTAGGTATAGTATTAGGAGTTTTGAATCATATTGCTATGAACTGAACAGGATGTTGTGAAATCATCATGAATGGTGAATTTATCCTATAAATTAGGTTATAAAAACATTAAAAAGTAGCTAAGATTGGAATAAGTGGGCATGAGCCTTTTAGGATTTACGTTATATTTATTTTTTAAATTGGCAACGCTGATTACGTGAGTTTTACTTCTTATTGTGTTTTCGCTCTTTAGTATGTAAATAAATATATAAATATTTTTTTTTACTTTAATATGTCCGTGATAATTTAATTATTTTGTATTAAACTCTGTGAAATAATTGTTACAACAAATTAGATAAAGAAAAACAGGAACTATAGTAAAGGTAAACCACATGTTATTTTAAAGAACATTTGAGCGACGGTATATTGCCCTAAGTATAATTCAAAATTACGATGGCTTAAATGATACTCAAAAAATTAGGTTTAAGTTATTAAATTAGTATTTAATTACAATTAATATTTAGAGGGAACAACAAATATTACTCGCAAAAAAGCACTAAGTTAAGTAGCAAGAAAGTTTAATTAGCCGCTGGTTTTAATTTAAACAAATCTAGTATTTAAAGATTTGCATTCAAACCTCTATTGGATGTTGCAAAACGGGTTTTTGTCCTAATTATTAACATTATATACTAAAATGTGAAGAAATGCAATAAAAACAATCATTTTAAGCACCGTAATTGGTTCGTTTATATTCACAAGGATAAAACAAGATGGGTGCACCCATAGGAAAATTTGAACAACTCCCTGGTAGGAAAAATATGAACTAAATACCAGATCTGACAGAAATCGCATTTGTTTCAATAAAAAATTGTTATTTATCATTATAATTTATTCTACATAATCTTTGGTTTCCATACTCGGTTTATATATTACTTTTATCTGCCCATATGACCTACAGAAAACACAGTGTTGACAATACTAATTAAGCATTCTGCTTTCAGAAAACATCTTAAATAAAAGACTGTTTCTGAAACAAATAATGTACATAAAAACAAAATGTTAAAGTTTAGTAACATTGATTCCAATTTTTTTCAAAATATCAAGTAATAAGTGTTTTCCTTTCTAAAATTAACCCCTACTGATTTTCACGCCAATTTATAAATCTTTGTTTAGTTTAAAATCTAGTTAAAATCTGTTTTGTCATCTAGTCTCACATAACGCCTTTTAATTGTCTTAGTGTTTATCAATTCCTTAATTTCTTATGTAATGTGTTCCCTTTTGGCTTTTTGTTGTACTATATTATTTTTATATTTTCCTAATATATTATGTATTTGAGGTAGTTTATTTTAAATACTGGTGGCGGACTTTTGTTTATAGTTTGGTAGGTTTCTAAAAACATTCTCTGAAATACTCTGATGATGACAATGAGTACTGTCTAAATTATTCATTTTATAGTTATCTCTTGCTTGTCCAATAAATTTTATTCCTGTATAAGTCCTAATTAGATGTGCTCTCAGAGTTCATCTAACCACTAAAAAGTTTTCTTAAAAAAGCACCCCAGGGTTTATTACTTTGTCAAAAGATTTTATCTTTGAAATGGGGTAGACTTGTTACTTAGTTCACCTTGTTATTTTAAAAAAGTACTTTAGGGAAAATTTACGTTATTTTGGTTGGAAATACTTCTGTGCATGAGTTTTTCCACGATCCTTGTTCTTTTACTCTAAATTGCTTTCCTTCTTGGCATCGATCCTTCTACAATTTATTTTGGGTAAGGTAATGGTTTACCAATATTTTTGAATATTTCTTTACGTAAAAAATCAAAAATTAAGACATATACGTTACACGATACCTAAGTTGATCCAAAATTTATTACAATATGTCTCTCTACCATCCCTGTACGATGCATGAGGTCATGTTTAATGCAATTTCAATGCTTGTCAATTCAAGGTTTAGGCGTTTAGTGTGGTTTATCCCGACTACTGACACAATAACCACAAATAGTGAGTTGTTCCATTGTACAAATATTTATATATCTACATTAGAATCTTGAAAAATAACTTTTTTGTTTATTTGTTTCTCTTAGCATAGTTTTTATAACTAAGTTTTTATTTACAGTGTTGCCACGTCATGCGTGACATTTTGATTAAAAGAAAAAAATGGGAGGAAAAAAGAAAACTAAAAAATATATATAAACCCTTAGCTATCGGATTTTCCTGTCACCTTTTTTAACTCAACATTTTCTTTTGTTTTTAACCATATTTTATTTATAGAATTTTTCTTGCTATGAATTCTCTATCTCCCTTTAAAACAGTGAAATTTATTGCATTTAAATCAAAGTAATGATTATTACTATGATAACCTGTGTATAATCTTCTATTGTTTTATGTATAATATATATTTTCTTATCTATACCCTATCTATGTATTTTTTTTATCTTTAATCTGACTATAGAAAGACTAAGCTCTCGCTCTAGCTCCAAGAGCTACTAAAAGCTCTCATCATGAAATTTTATTTAAAAAATTAGTATTGAAAAATTGATATTAAAAATCTATGCGTTTATAGTTTATATGTATATCTAGAGGCACGGGAGTGCCCTCGCCAAGTCTTGGCCATTACGCAGCACACACAGAAATGCATAATAAGCTTTTTAAATAGGCTGAATATATTATTATAGTGTATGTCAACACTCTATAGAAGATGTTTAGTACCACACTACCTTAAGCTGCGCAATGGCCAAGTCACAAGGTGAAACCACCAATATATTATATTTATCCAGCATTATTGGGAAGACACGACTCAGCTTATTCAGTGATCGCACAATTTGTTTATGCTAGACTTGGATCTTTTTACACGCATGTGTTTTTGTTGGGATTTATAAATTACAAAAACAATTTCATATTATAGAAAATAAAGAAATTTATTTTCATTATTCAAATTATTATTATCATTATATTAATTAATACTTCTTATTGTTTTTCTATGGGCCTCTCCATTACGATTTCAGATCTAACTTTTATTTATTTTAATAACGTTAAAAATCTAACAGAAGCTGTTATCCAATATACTTTCTACAAAGTGTTTTATCAAGTTACCTTGTCATTTCCACGTGTTTTTAAGTTTTTATTAATTTTTCGTAGTTTCTTGGTACTTGTTCTTTATAAAGACAATATTTTGAAACATGGATCTGACCTTTAAAAATAAACAGTACAATGTAATTCCAGACACTTGTGTTTTAGACTTCTTAGAAAAACAAAAACAAATAAATTCTTAAATAAAATACTAAATTTCCTTTAACCCATTTAATAATTCCTGGTCTTACCGTCTAAGCTTTATAATAAGCTAATTAATAAGAAGAGATAACTAATGGAATTATTATTAAGATGAGATAATTAATTAATAAGCTGAGATAATTAATGAAATTAGTTATATGATGAGATAATTAATTAATAAGCTAAAATTAGTCTAATAACGTGATAATGATTGATCAGTAGAAGAATCTTAGTGAAGGAATTTTTGCGTCCAATTCTCAGAAGGCTTTGCAGCAAACTTTTAATAGCTTAAGCTGGAAACAACGCGTAACTCAATGCTAGACTAAGCTTTCCTACGCTTAAAATTATGAGGCAAAAACATGTACATAATTTATACATGCTAGTATAATATGTTGAGGGTCTTAAATATTGCATAACACAAGTTAATTTAGTGTTACGGATCTTTTACGAGCAACCGACCCTTTCGAAAGATGACCAGTTATTATGATCAGTTTTTTTTACTTTTCCTCATTTTTACTGAAGGTATATAGGAAAAGTGTTGTGTTTGCAAAATAATTCGAAAACTGGATATCAAGAGAATTGTCCGATTCAGGTGTTTTTAAGGACTTCTAAGAGGTTTTTGCAAAGTGGTCTGTGTGTATGTGTGTCTGTTATCATCGTAACTCCTAGTGTATTCATGCTATAAAATTTAATCTTCGTACGAAAAACATTCTTCCGCTGTAGTTGTGCTAATCAAAAAATAATGTTTTATGACGAAATTGTGTGTGTGTGTGTGCGTGTGTGTGTGTGTCTATTATCATCGTAGCTCCTAGTGTATTCATGCTAGAAAATTTAATCTTCGTATGAAAAACATTCTTCCGCTGTAGTTTTGCTAATCAAAAAATAATGTTTTATGACGAAAGTATGTGTGTGTGTGTGACTATTATCAGCGTTGCTCCTAGTTTATTTATTTTAGAGAGTTAAAGCATAATTTTGTATGACGTCATTTACCCGTAAAAGTAACTCATCAAAAATTATGAAATGTCATAAATCGCGGAAAAATTATAAATTGAATTGAGATTTGACACGTATTTATCCATGTATAAGTATTACATATGTGACTAGTTTTATCTTATTATCAGCAGTAGTTTTAAATTTTATCACATGAATTGTGTACGTTTTTTTAAAAAATTGTAAAAAATCGGTGAATAATCTAATGGAGATGAGATTAGGTACAAGTGTATACCATTACTTAAATAATAAGTACATCAAGTTTCGATTAATGTGACAAGTATATCCATAATTTTTAAAATTAAAAAGTTTATTTTTGTGGACTTATAAAAAAATATATAAATAAAAACAGGTTAATTACACAAAAGTCCTTTATTGTTTAATATATAATGACTAAGATTTCGGCTAAAAATTAGTCATCATCAGAGTTTAAAAAAATATAAAATAAAAATACAATTTTACAAACTACTTCACATGTAGTAGTACTTCACAAACATGAAGTAGTTTGTAAAATTGTATTTTTATTTTATATTTTTTTAAACTCTGATGATGACTAATTTTTAGTCAAAAGTTTAGTTATTATATATTAAACAATAAAGGACTTTTGTGTAATTAACCTGTTTTTATCCATAATTTTTGTTGGATCGAAAAAGTTAAGTGGATTAGTTAAAGTGGATCAGTGACTGGATAAGTGGCCGTTGAGGATAAAAGAAATGTATTTACTATTTGTGGACGAGCGAAACGAGTCCGAATATGTTTTGCAGAATACATATGACGAATTGTATATTTTGAGGACGAGCGAAACGACTCCGATGTGATGAGAAAAGGTTCCGATGTACCCGTACCAAATTGGCAAAAAGGGCCCAACAACATGGCCTATTTGCCATGCTTTGCCTTCCCACTTTATTAATATTACTACCCCTACCCGATTTTTTTAAATTGTCACGAGTAAGTTATTCTTTGGAGCCAATGAAATAAGTAAATTCATTTCCGTTTCGTTTTTTTCCAAATTTATTTTAATTTTTAATTGTATGCTTAAAATTATTATATCTCAATTATTATTCAGCCTTAGTAGTTTTTTTAATACTTGCTTTGATTCGCTATGTAACCAATGATACAACTTTCACTCCCTAGGGAGGAAAACAGCATTTACAGTGCACGTTAACGGACTGTATATATAAATTACAACGCAAAAAGTAGATGAAAATAATTATTATAGAAAGAAATAGGATCAAGTTTATTAATATTCTGTTGAATATGAAGTTTATAGAAATATTTAAATATTAAAAAATCTAATCTAACTAAGTTCCTCATCTTTAAAGAAACACAATGGTAACATAAAGGTAGCATAGCTTATCTCTTTAGCGGCTACATTGTTCTTTGTAAACTAAATCAGTGTTGTAACCTTCTCCGAGAGGTATGGTTATGTTATTAGAATCTATTAGTAAGTATTTTGTAATTATAATATCTTCAAGTAATAAATTGTGATATTGGATCGTATATTCTTTATTTTTAAGTGTCAAAAAAATTGAAAAATCTGAATATAGCTTAATATTTTTAACATTTTCATAATATTTTTATACCTTTATAAAGCGATTTCTATTTATTTCCCTGACACATTACTTTACGCCATGTGTGCTTTTTTCGTCTCTAAGAAGAAAAAAAGAAAAAGCACAGTATGTTATTTTTATGCGTTTTCATAAAAATGGGAAGAGATTTCCTACTGAATATGTTTCAAGAATGGGAGCTACGGGAATCGGAGGGTTTAGTATAACTCCAGAGTAGGAGGAGGAGGAATAGAAATAAAAAAAGTCTGCCGGATATTTTCTCAAATGTTTCAAAATCTTTTTTTTCTGTTAAAATATGTTTTAAATCGTTTATCTTTGATTCACTGCAAATAATTTAGTTTTGTTGACGGCTGAAGAGCTGTCAGTTTACGTCTCTAGAGAATATATTATTATAGCTGGCGAACTTGAAGTGATCGTCGTCTGCATCGAAACTTAAAAAAAATGTAGGTTAATTAATGAAGACTTCAGTCCTGTAGAAATTATTTATTTAAATTTTATTTCTATAGGACTGAAGTCTTCATTAATTAACCTAGAATTTAATTCTTATCAGTCCAATAACTATTTTGTTAATTAAAAAAATGTTTCAGACGTTGTTGGTGTGATATTATTGGATAAAATTCCACTGAGCTTACTGAAGTTACTTGTAAAACCAGTTCAGCGAACATAATTTTAGAGTTATTATAAATAAATAATTAGAATTGTTCATAGATACATTTCTAAACTTAGTTTTATACTTTTCCCCATTTATAGAGTAGGTATAGAAAAAATATTGTGTTTGCAAAAAAATCTGAAACCGGAATAAAACCGGAATGATCAGTTAAAGGTCTTTTTAAGACTTCCTGAGTAGATATCTCAATATTTGTCTGCATTTGTGTGTTTAAATGTGTGTGTCTGTTATCATCAGCTTCAACTGTATTTATGCTAGAAAATTGAAACTTCGTACAAAAAACAGTCTAAAGGAGTAATTGTGCTATTTCGGAGATATTTTTTGACGTCACCAATCCGCAATAATGATTCAGCAAAAATTTCAAAAATCATATAATAATAATATGAGATTTGGTACGCATGTAGCTATGTATAAGATTAACAGATGGGCCGAGGTTTATTTCATATTCAGCCTTAGTTAAATTGTTATCAATTGACTTGTGTTCGTTTTTTTCAAAAATTGTAAAAAAATTGGAAAATAATCTAACTGAGATTAAATTTGGCACAAGTCAGTCGTTCATAGTAGGCGATTTATTCAAATAGCTGATAAAAAAATTTATAAATCTCATATTTATTTACAACTATTCTTTGGATATGTTTCAGAGGAGAGCAGTTCGTGGGCGGAGAGGCAGGTATGTCCGTGGCTGACACAGTGTGTACACCAAAATCAGTTGGTATCAGTGTGGATGTGAACACATACGAACTACACCTGCTAGCTGGCACCATGGCACATATGATAGGACACAACATAGGCATGGGCCACGACGGAGGAAGTGAGTATTATTTATATTATTTAATAATCTTATTATTGTTTCTTTATAGTCCATGAGCCAGGCTTAAAAAATGTGAGTTATTTTGTACTACCTAAAACCAAATTTTTCTAAAAATATACCTTAAATTATTAAGGAAATGTATTCTCAGCCTATCCAGAGGGGAGTCCTTCATATAATTGCGCTTGCTCAAAATATTAGAAAAACTCACAAAATCCAGACTTTGCATAAATTAACCATTTTTAGGGGGTTTTTGAAACAGCCATACTGTGTTTGTAGTCATCCGATTTTAATAATTAAACATAAGTTTAATAAACATTTTATCACCTTTAAAAATGTTCTCTTTCTATTTTGCACACAACCCAAAGAGAACAACTTATTTCAAGAAAGCTCAAATGTGTGCGGTTTTATAAAATTTTGAGCATGCGCAATCATAAATTAGTCACATTCTTTTAGGTCCGGCTCTTGGACTCTTATGTTTATTTTTAAGTCAGACGCTTTTGTGTAACTAACTATAATTTGACGAACTTTTAAGTTAACATTAGATTACTCTATTACGGGAGTTCAGTTAAGTAGAGATTGTGTTTTCATCCATGATGTTCTACATCCCTGAAGATGCCTCCCTCAGTGGTGGCGAAACGTCAAATTCGTCATCTTTATAGACACGGTCACCACCGGAAAACCTAAATCTCAACGGGAGTAGTTCTTACTTATAGGTACCTTATCTGGTGATTATTGGATAAATATAGGGCTCGTAGGTATGGGTGAAATAGGTATATGGACGTGGGCTGGATTTCTCGGCTACCAATATAAATATCTCTGGTACATAAATGCAAGCCAAAGGGTCACAACTTTAGGTAAGTAATCAAATGACGAAGGGGTACATAAAAAGAGAAAAGAATCGCCGGTAATTAATTTACTTGAGCGTTGTTTAAATATTGAGGAGTTAACTAATCAATAAACTACCTTGACATTAGGGGAGGAGAAAGCTTTCAGATTGATCCGTCGTATATATGGTATATTTTGTCCAGCCGTCCCATCTGCTGGATCGATCCATTAGATTGGCTTCACAGATCAGACTGGAAATTAGTTCCATGTGCGGAATTTCTCTTACGAAAGTGTCTTGAGGGGATGTTGGTTCGACCTATAATCTGAACCTGTAAATGCTATAACTGTTTGTTTTTTTTTTACTTTTGAAAGTATTAGCGAATATAAATAAAGCATGTCACGATGTATAAAATTATGGGCTCAAGTTTTTTTTTACATTTGTTACCCTTGTAAGATCCACCGCTATCTTAAAATCAATATATATAAAAAAAAATCAATATTATTTAAATCGAATATACTGTATCCGATCGTTTTATGTTTCAAAATAACGTTTGTAAAATCAAGGCTGCCAGGTATTATCTCTGTTATGTTGATTGTGTTGGTAATTTTCGTAGGGTTGAGCGTAGCAAGACCGAATAAATACTATTTTAGGCGTTGCGTAATTTTCCGTACCTGAGGTACCTACGGAACAAGTTATTTTATTACTTCATTAACCCCCTACAAATATGCATACTTGTAATTTTATTTGTTATTAATAAATTAAAATATAACGCCTTGGGTTGGATAGTTAGGCTATATTCCTCAACACATCGATGTATTGAAGGGTCTAGCCTAACTATCCAATCCAAGGCGTTAGATTTTAATATATTAATTAGAAATAAAATTACAAGTATGCATATTTGTTAATTGTTGAAAAATGAAACGCTTTGGATTCCTGAGTAAGAATGAAATATATTTGACATTACATGACAATTTATACTTAATTATTTTTCTATCTGTCAACTATGTATTTATATTTTCAACATCCTCCACACCCAGATGTTCCTACGATTACACTATATTGTTCACATTAACCTTTATTATATTTCAATATATTTCCCAAAAAATATTTTATCAATTAATAAACTACTATTTTAAAATAAACTATCAACTTGTCATGTAAACAAAACACAAAAAACTTCCAACAATAATATACAAAGATTTCTAGCGCAAATTAAATTTTAAATCATAAAAGTTACTAAAAGTAAAATCGAAACTAAATACAAACTAGAACTCCAAAATTTTCTTTTTATCCTAGACCAAAACATTTAATTTTAATTTTTCTAACTAACCTACAAGTAAGTGACCACTCCTAACTCCAAGACACCACAACAACTAGTAGAACAAAAATCATAAAAAAGACTATCTACTATGTTCTTAGTTTCCATCTAACAAACTTTTTTTCCCAATGACTTAATACTCAAACTCGCAGAATCAAATATCTGTGATGGTAACTCTTTTCTACAAAAACTATTATTTTTAACTACAACAGACTTAGTTACCAACCATACATATTTTACCCTCTCTACATCTGAACAACTGAAATACTTAATTAAATACCTACTTGTGCGTCTACCTCTATCTAGACAACTAACTGAACAAACTAAATTATTATATCTAACTGAATAACGTAAAGACTTAATGGTAATAGAAGACTTACAACTTACAAAATTACAAACTCTTTTATTTCTACCTTGACTTCTTCGAGATATATTAACTGACTTATTTCTGAAATGATCAAAATGAATCTTACTCAATTTTTTTAAATAACTGACTGGCTTACTACTTTGAGACCCAAATTTTTTACTACCTTCATTTACATATCTAACTGACTCACTTCTTTCAGACCTAATGTTTTCAAGACCTATACTAAAGGACCTAACTGACTTATTTCGTTCTGACTTAACTTCGGTACTATCTTTGTTACAACTTCTAACTGAGCTCGATTTAGAACTTACAAACCTTAATCTATCATTATTTCGAACTCCACAACTATCTAAATTATTTTTGAACGAATCTGCTATGTATTCTCTCACTAAAATATCATCATAATATTTTGACACATTTCTAACTTTATTCAAATCTAACCTTGCAAACACACTACCTTCTGACCTTCTACCTATACTACCTACATCTGAATAAATTTTTTGATCTAGAACTCTTTCTAACTCCCATCTTACAATCAATTCGTCATCACTTAATTTTACATCATCTGCCAATGTCTGATCAGCTATTGTCTCGTTTTCTTCACTATGATGACTAATTTCTTTACTATTAGTATCACACCAAACTTGCTTTACATTATTATCTTCCTCCACTGAGATTCTTTCATTAGTTGATTCCGAACATTTAGTTTCAATTTCTTTTGAATTATTACCAACACTAATCCAATTGTCCAAATTTAAATAAGGTCTTATGACCTCACCATGTTTGACAGAAGGTTCAAGTACTGATACTTGCGCATAATTATGTTTAGTTCTCTCATACTTGACTTCATTGATACATAATGGCATATTGCCTTTCACACTAGACTTATCAATGGCGTCTCTTTTATCTTCACCTTCACACAAATCTGTAGACGTTTCGTTAAATTCTATATTAACGACGGAACTTTTAACTTGTGTATCATTTTCATTATTGTGAGCCTTCTCTTGAACATACACTCTATCAAATGTATTTTCAACCACTTTAACTAATTTAGCTCTGAGTTTGAGTAAGATTAAATCTTCTTGAAACTTGAGTTCTTCGTTTATGGAACCTTTTTCTCTTAAGCTATGTATTTTATTATCCAGATCCCACAATCTATTGTACTTGTTTTCCAAAATTAGACTAACAGCACCAATTTCTGCTTTTCCCCTCACTAATAATTGGTACTGTTCTTCAAATGTTCTTCTCACTATACTTCGTTCTAGCTCATAAACATCTATCAGCTTCATCTTTACTAATTATCAATTGCAAATTTTTTACTTACTGCGCTATTTTTTCTTTAACTAAAATTTAACTTCGTCTACACCTCCAATATTTTTATAGCCTTCGGAGAGATGTAGCTAACAAAACGTTTCTCTTGATTGAATTAGGTTCTTTACTAATTCCTCACGGTCGCCAATTGTTGAAAAATGAAACGCTTTGGATTCCAGAGCAAGAATGAAATATATTTGACATTACATGACAATTTATACTTAATTATTTTTCTATCTGTCAACTATGTATTTATATTTTCAACATTAATGAAGTTACAAAATAACTTGTTCCGCAGGTACCTTAAGTACGGAACACGTAATCAGACGCTTACGGTAAGCGAAGCGAATCCAAATCTTTATTCCCTAAAGTGTACGGAGACCGAAGCAATACAACTTTAAGGCTTTAGTCTCCATAAAAGCCTAAGGACGAGAGAACCGAAAGTTCTGAGCTATCCTGTACCCGATTTCTTTAATTTTCCAAAACATATCAGCGTAAGACTACGAAAATTGTTATTCTTTTTTTTTTATTTTATTTAGATGTACGTTATCATTAATTAATCTTGGACAATTTTGTAAGGAGAAGAAACCCTTTAAAATTAATTTTCAGAGAGGAAAGCTTACTTCTTAAAATTCTTCATTTCTATAATGAAAAGGTCATGGCGTAAAAAACCGTTCAATTTATTTAACAATATTTTATTTTTGTCTTTTTATTTCTATTTTTTGTCTTATCTTTCCTTTTATATCAAAATATAGAAAGATTTTTTCAGTCCTAAAAAAAGTCAAAAAGGCTTGATACCATTAATTTATACCTTTTTTGAATAAAGGGTTGCTGGGGGCAAAAATCAGGTCAGATAGAAACGGAAAAGGGCCCATCTCTTTTTTAATTCAAAATTCTTTTTCTACTTCTGGATGACATTGTGAATCAGAACTTTATCCACCTAGTTTTTTATTTCAGTGATACCAATACACATATAGAAATAATAAAAAAAAATCTCTTAACTTTTCACAACATTGAACATAAAAAAAGATTTAGGAGATTTCCTACTCTTTATTTAAAATTTCTATTTTATCTTTAAAATTAAAAATAAATATAAAAAAGCTTTTTTGTCGGTATCAGATATTAAAACATAAAAGAATATTTGCCCCCTTCCTAAAAATGATAACAGGAGCTAAAACATAGAGAGGGGGGTCTGTGTGCGGAACAAAAATTAAAAATGGAATAGAAAAGCCTTGTCCTTTCTGATTTGCATTTTAATATTAAAAAAAACTAAATATCACTTCGTGCAATATAACAGCAAAAAATACCCCAAAAAATGTGTATAAAAAAACGACTATTATATGAAAAAAAAGCTATAAAAAGATCGGCAGAAATTGGAAATTTATTCATATGTGTAACATTATGTACATTTTTGAGATATTTATTTTTTCATTTGAGGAACAACGTTGTTAGACATGTTTGAACATGACGTTGAGTTTTATATAACTTTCCACAGCATCATAGGGTTTATTTGAATGGAGAATATTAAATGGGTTTTCTTAGTATATGTGTTAATTTATTTGTCAGATATAACACCTTTTAAATTTGTAATTTATTTAAATTGTTTATTAGACAATTATAGAGGTGTTTTTGTAACGATATTTAGGTTTGATTTTATGTTTTATTAATACCGCTAGCGCTCAGGTTATTGACCAAAAACTGAGCCTGTTAAAAGATTATTTCAAAGAATACTCGCCTGGTCTATGGACCTCCGTGCCAGAATTTGTTTGTTTTACTTCGTAAAGACGAAATGGCAAACTTAAAAAAAATATTCCTTCGTTATTCGGATTGTGTTGGTACTTTTGTCTTGCTGATTTATAAATCTGTAATGTCTACTTTAATTATTTAAATTTATGGGTATTTTACGGTTTTTTTAAACATCGAAAAGAAGAAAATAGTATCGTAAATTAATTCCATAGTTAAATTTTGCTTAACTATTTCACTAGTTTGTAAGAAAATGGAAAAGACATTATTTAGTGCAATTAATATTCATAGAGCCAAATCTTCTTGCTTCGGTATAAATCAGATAAAACGGGGTTTAATGGATATTTTTATACCTCACTGCCTTTTATTAGTTTTTTTATCTTTTTATTATGCAGTAAAAACAGTAATAAACTCCTTTAAATCACTTCATTTATTTTATTGCGAATCTCTTGTATTGATCATAATTTCCTTACGATCATTCAAATATTATGTATCAAAATATAAAATTGGGTTCTGCGCAGGCCTGTAGTCAGCCAAAATGTATAGAGGGGGTAATTTGGAGGGAGGCAAAATGAGGGGGCAATGTATAGGGGGGCATGAAACATCGCCAGAGGGGGCGATGTTTCATAAACCTTTAAGGGACTTCCGGTAAAAACTATTTCATCAAAGGGGGCGAAATTTTACCAGGGGACGCCCCCCGGCCCTTGCTTAACTGCCACTTTGGTTAGGGGTACCTCGATACTTTCTCATATGATCGGTTTCATTCAACTCAGAGCCCCAAAGAACAATAAAAACACCACCGACTCAATTATAGTTATAAAAAAATAACTTATGATGCTAAATAAGTTTGGCGAAACTTATTTTGGGTTAGGGATACCTCTAAAATGGATTCTAAACACACTTTGATCATCGCCTTCCCCCATACAAACCTCGCCATTTGCAAATTTTTTCAAAACAAGTTTGGTAAAAGTAATGATTTTACTTTCTTCTCTATGACTTTTATAAGTTGTACATAAATTAGCAAACTTTCCTTTATCAAGACCAAAGCACTGTGCTTGCATTTTTCCTGCACTCCGTTTTAGTGGATTCTCGGAGTAAAAATGAGCAAATGAAATTATGGTTATAAAAGGTGGGCTGTCTAAAAAAGAGGACTAGATTCAGGACCCTGATTGTTCTTCAATCAGGGTAATTTTCAAGAGAAAATTACTAAGGTGCTGTAACTTTATCTTTTGATGAATTCTCATAGTTTTTTATCCAAGTCAATGCGACTCTGATCTGTTCCCCCAGACTCCCTTAGTATCCAGTCTCCCTTATTATATTTCTCTACGACGTAACTAAGTTGTATGATTGTCCAAGGAGGAGAGTGCGTGTGCAGAGATTGGCATGGCTGTATAATGGCTCAGTCTATCGTTGGATTAGAAAACGTTCAGCCTTACAAATTCAGCGAGTGCAGTAGAACTGATTACAACAGCGCTCTGAGAACTGGTCACGGCATCTGCCTTCTTAACAAACCAAATGAGGTAACACATCTCGTTTCTCCTTGCGCAACTTTATCATACTATTATTACATATATTTTGATGAATGTAACATAAATGGTTCTAATGGTTTCCATTTGTCATCAAAAAGAGCATATTTGGACTATATAAAATGACCTATAAGGGTATCCTAATCATTTTAGTTTAGAAAGTGACTTATTTAACGCATTTGTCATTCATTGCTCTTAACATTTTTGATCATTGCATGATTCACATTTCTGGTCATGCATGATTCGACTTGAGAAAGTCGAATTTTAATGAAACTTACTAAAATCCTATACGGCATCCTATTATAAAAGATCTGTTAGGCCCTGGTGGTGGCTTCTTGTTAGTAAAAACAGATTTTTAGCTATGGTTTGCTTTTAAATCTTAAGTCTGAATTAATTTATCAAGTAATTGCCACATGGCTACGCTGTTTTTTTAAATAACCATTACTTGACAAATTACATAGTATATATGTAATTTGTGTGGCCTAAGTGTCACACTAGAGGATTTCTAATTCCTGTGCTGCGTGGCACGTTGCCATTTACTTTTATTGTATTTGTCATGTCTAGAGAAATCTCTAGCCAATAAATATTGCCTAAATATTTATGGTGCAATAAATATTGCACCCATAGAACTGTAGACTGCCCTGGGTTCTTACCTTTAATTTAACTGTGCTATATTGTTTCACAGCTGGAAGTGCGGAGGTCGTGTGGTAACGGTGTGGTAGAAGAAGGAGAGGACTGTGACTGCGGCACTATTAACGAATGCCAAGAGATGGATCCATGCTGTGATCCTTACACTTGTAAATTAAAGAAGGATGCTGAATGCGCAACAGGTCCTTGCTGCCATAACTGCAAGGTACGGACATTTTTCTAAAGATTTTCTTTTGTTACTAACAATATTAAACTTTTTACTCTTGATCCTCATTTTATTCTGTTTATAAATTTGGGCACTATTTATACATTGCATTGAGGACGAAATTTAGTATTTATGTAGAGAATAGATATTACAATTAATTTCTCTATAGTGCCCAAATTTATCATGATGAGCGTAGTTTTGTATAACCAATGGTATAAATATGCAAATTTCCTTTCAAAATTTCAATAACAAATCGTAATTTTTATGGTCAAGTTATAAAGCCGAAACCGGAAACGTAAGTAAGATATCGACTGTTACGCACGGAAGCACGCATTTCAATGGAAATTCGTCCGGCATGCGGACGTCCATGCCAAAATTATTATTATATTCTTTATATTAATTTATACGTCTTTATGTAAATGTTTTTTATATAAAGCCTTTATATAAAATGTCCAAATAGAATATAACATAGACAGTACCAGAAATGCATCATTTTAAATTATTTTTCAGTTGCGGAAACCTGGAATGGTGTGCAGGCCAGCGACGAACGAGTGTGACTTGCCTGAGCACTGCACTGGTGAACACGGTCAGTGCCCCACTGATGTACATAAGAAGAATGGAACTCCTTGCTCAAAATTATTAAATAACTCGCCGCCATCGGGTTATTGTTTTAATGGATTTTGCCCCACTCTTGATATTCAATGTGCCGGAATCTGGGGTTATGGTAAGATAAACATTACTTTTATAATAACTTGATTGAGAACGCAAAAAGACAGATTGATTTTAACTTGAACTCTTTGTGCGTTTTGTCGTAATGGTTACTTCGTCTTACTCTTGACGTATCTCTAATTTACTTGATTAAAATATATCCGTTTCACGTATTCTCTAATAACGGCTTTAGAAATACTCAAAGAGTAAAAAGATAAAGAAAGATGCTCTAGAGATTTATTATTCGGACAAGAAAATGATAGTTCCGTAGTCTGTTAACAGGGGCACTAGTGTTTAATATAGCAATTTTACAATGCCAACTACGGGAATGCACTCCTATAAGTTTTTTCAGAAAATTACTCCTGGTACTCTTCTGTTTTATTCAATAATTTTCTTTATATGATAATGATCTATTATAATTAGACACTCGTGACATTATAATGGTAATTAAGAACAAGATGATTTCATTATAATAACTTAAAAAAGTGAGTAGAGTGTTATTATAAGATATGATCTTTGACTACCGCTAAAGAGCACCACTGACTTCACCCCACTTTCTGTCTCACGCTCTCGTATACCATCCAACATACTATACCTATTATATTCTATGATTACTTTAAATCATATATTGGTTACTTCCCTTAGATGCTAACTTACGAGATAGCAATATATGTGATATTTAATTAGTTATTTATGTAACAAGGGATGAAAGAATATTTTACAGCTGAAGTTTTCTCCTAAGCCAAAGCTGAAGGATGAACTTCATTAGCTCATAGTTGGCTTTTGAGTTTTATCGAAAAAGGTTATTATTATTTTAGCTCCCGAGGCTCTGCCGTACTAGGGTATAAATCTTCCATCCCAGTTACGTATTTAATTTTATCTACAACTAGTCAACAATTACATATAGATGCTTTAAAATAATTAGACAATGTTAAATTGCAATGTATGCTATGAGTTTAAGGGCCATACATAATATACGGCATATATATATATATCTATATATATATATATATACGGCAATATTCATGTATGCCGCTTGCGCCCTTTGGGATGGTTCGTTTAAGCTGAATCTGATTTCACTCGATTTCACTTACTATCCTCCTTAAAATATGGCACTTACTTAAGCCATTTCAGGTTTAATTTTTTTATTGACCTCATACATTTATCATAAAAGGTAACCTTTTTTAACTACCCTCAACATACACTGGATAGTGTAACAACGTCTACCGTATAGAAAAAACCCTTTTAAGTACCACTGAATAATTAAGTTACTCGCCAATTGCGCCACTCGGATAGTCCGATAAATCTCTAACCGGTCTCTTTCAAAATACCACTTTTCGGGCCTGCTTGACACACCCTCGGCGTGTCAAGCAGGCCGTGGTGTGTTGACAGGTGGTTCCGCGGGAAACATTTGTACAGTCTGCCTAGGATAGTACAAAAATTGGAAAAAAGAGACTCCCTTGTTTACAACTTCGCCACCTTTTACCCCTACTGAACCCAACCGACATTATAGTGGTCATCGACCTGTACATATATACCTATTGTTTTTATTGAATCACTAGCGTTAACATTATCATGCAAGGTCAATACGTATTTAGGTGGCCGCTATGAATGAAACAGATTTTCATGGTTCTCAATGTCTTAAAACCATCCAAGTTAGTCCAAAAACATTCTGGAACATAGATTAGGTCATTTTCGCATTCTGAGACGCGAGATGCGACTAATAAGAGGTTAGGATGAGCTCAGCGAATCTGACAAAGATGGTAAAAGTTTCGAAGTATCTCGTACCCGATTTTATAAAAAATATTGAATAGAATTGCACCAAAAAATAATGAAGTAAGAAAAACGACCGTAAAAATACTAATTTATAAGTCATCGTTTAAGTAAAAAATCACATTTTATGGTCTACTTAAAAAAAAAACTGAAATCTGTTGTGCAATAAATTTCACTCTACTGTCAGGCATATAAAGTTTTTTAATTTCTAAAACTTTTGTTTAAAACATAAAAAATCTTGAGAAGCAAACCAGACTCCCAAGTTGAGAAATCTTTCTTGTTGTTGACAATTTCCAACAACTTTATAACATTTTTATTAAAAAATCCGTCTTTGTGGAAAATAATGAAAAAGATTCTTTCTTTCTAAACGTTATTAATTCCAACTTAAGAATTAATAAACAAAACGTCTTTGTAGTTTAAATGTAAAAATATTTTATATCATCAAATGTAATTTTTTAAAAAAATCAGGTGCGGGGTGCCTCGGAACTTTTCTTCTCTACTTCGTATTTGCCACGCTTATCCACACTACTTTGGACTCGCTTTACTCGTCCTTAAATTATAAAAATCAACAATTTTATTCTGATTTATTCTGAGTTCTTCGAACTCGCTTTGCTAATTCTCAGACTGTGTTATAATATCTGTTTTATTCTCAGCGGTCACCAATCTAAGCACTGACCTCGCTCGATGCAGCTTAACTTATATGATCCAACCATAACCGTAGATATACTTTCCGTACTGGAACGGAAAGTATATCTTTTTAATATACTTTAAAAAGATATACTAAGTTAAAGTATAACTTAATTTTAAATTTGTAGTATACTCAGCTACCTTAGTGAGAGATAATTTAAGCGTGTTTGTAACCTTCTCAAGCTTTACTGCTTGAGAAGGTTACAAACAATGGGAAACCATTGAGAGTTAAGTTTGCCTCTAAAATTTATGACCTGCGCAGTTATAAGAATTGTAAGATGCGCAGTTTGTACCAAGCATGTACAGTTGGTTTTTGACGTTTCAGACGACAAAATCAAATCTTAAGCACCCAATACAATAGAAGTCCTCATATTTAGTTACGGACATTAAATTCGAAGTAAACAACAACAACTACAGTTGGTTTTTGACGTGTGTTTCGTATTGAATTCTCTATATTTTTTAGTTTTCGATGAAGTCACTTTTTTGTATGGCAAATCGACTTAGTGCGTCAACCCCTTTATTCAAGATCCTGGGTTTAAATGAAGAGAAAAAACGGGTACAGGGTATCTCTGATCTTTTCTTTACAGTACCAGATTTGATGCGCTCATCCTGACCTAAGCGGATTTGTTACGCCGTTTAGATAGTAAAGGCATCCGTTTATTATCAACAGTCACCCATCTACGTACTGACCATGCTCAATAATGCTTAATTTTAGTGATCCGACGAAATCTTTTGATACACTAGATTAAGATGAAACTTTGTATCCATATTAATTATATAAAAGGTTACTCTAGTGCCGGATTTGAATGCAATTGGTTAATTTTCAATTTTAATCAGTAATAAATAATGTATACACGTCATTTAATAATAATTGAACTAATGCTGATATTATCATGAAACTTATATCACATTTGTTTGTTTTGTATATGACATTCGTCCCAAATTGCAAATCGAACGAATAATTTTTCTGCGTTTTATGACTTTTTAAAATAATGACCATTAATAACCGGATAGCACAACTAGATCTAAATATCTATTTTTCTCTAACTTTGACATTCTAGCGTAAACTAAGCTTTAAATGAGGGCCAATAATGCTGAGCAGTGCCGTTTATGCAGTACTTAATTTGCTGAGCTCCTTCGTATTTCCTCTTTTACATAATTTTACTTTGAGACGAATACTTAGAGCATTTACTTAGAGACTTCAGTAACAACCAAACAACGTTTTCTAAAATGAAGTTGCTTCGAAGCAAGATGGCCGCCGGGATAACTTTGCGGCGGGAATTCTAACTCTCGAGCGAAACACACAGCGAAATTGAACATATTATTATGGTCGATATACTTCATCTATTCCACTGCACAAAGTTATCACGCTGGTTTTTCTTACAAATTTTATGACTTTGTTTAGATTAAAGTTTTTATCCCGACGATTATGCATCAGATGATACGATTAAAACGAATCACAAGGTTTAGATAAAAAGTGTTTAATAACCCTAAATAACGATAAACTTCCGTTCCAAAAAGAGGTAAACAAGGATACTTAAACTACTGTAGTATAAGTCTTTTTGTGGTTAAGCTAGATTCTTGCGGTGCTATTTATTTCCAGTGGATGTATGAAAAGCAGGTTCTTTGTCAAACTTTGTAATTCTACTCACGTCTTTGACGTGATGGATCTGTGATTATTTTTTGAATTAATGAACATGAAAACGGCGAACCATTTTTATTTGATTAAAGTAAAAAATAAAATAAACGATCAATATAATTATTTTATTACAACGAAATCTAGCTGTTATTACCAAAAGTGGCTATTGTTTACTTAAATTTAGATTTAAAAATATAATCGGTCATTTTTCAATGATGGTAGTATATTAATCAGATAAAAAATTTAAAATAAGTTTTAAATTTTAATAATTTAAATAGTTCATAAGTTGTCCGTTCCTGTCCGCCGCAGCGTTGATTTCTAGTTGCTTTCTACTAATACATCGAACCCAAATTTTTCCTCATTTAAGTTAACCCCTCTCTCTACTCTTTACCTACAAATTGACAGGAACTCAAGGACTTCACTAATTTTACTAACCTCTCCAATTTCCAACATACTGCGCTACATACCTCTGTTTTAGTGTGACTTGTCTACTCCTCCTTTTTTGCCAACCACAAACCAACTTAAGTCCAACCTACCTGTGGATTCCCAGGTGAATAAAAGACAAGCAGAATGCACACTAACGCATTCTTCAACTAATCCCATGGTTCCATACACCTGGATTTAATCATGGGTGTTTGCCACCCAATTTTATTACTATTGATTTTTTGACGAAATACCAGGTTGTTTAAAGTTTGTTTTTTGTTTTGCACAGGTGGTAAAGCTGGTGATGTTGAATGTTTTAAACAGTTTAACACTAAAGGTACATTCAGCGGCCACTGTGGCACCACGCCTCACACTACTAGTGCTGACGCGGAAAAACATTACATCAAGTGTGATCTTGAGTGAGTATGTTTAGGCTATGGTACTTATTATTCTTGGGTCATCAACTTATGCCGATGAATTTTGACTTCGTTAAGTTTTTTTTTAAATTTATTTGTCAATTCATTTGCGCCTGATTTAGAATCGTTATCATGACCGAATAAAGAAAATAGCTGATACCAGACCTGACAGTTTTGGTATAGCTAGTTGTTACAAGGATCTTTAATAAAGAAGATGCCACGATATAGGAACTTTACTGATCCCTTGAAGGTTTTATGAGATAGAGAAATAGGAGCAAACTTATCTTCCCTTGCATCAAAGAGATTAATACTTAGAGGTAGTACATGGGCAGAATAACACAGTGATAAGGGGTCTGGAAGTGAGACAGCTTCCACTAGGTGCCAAAACTGTACTTACCTCTACTATAGTCTTCCAAAAGAGAGACTAGATACTCCCCCACCCCTCTACAATTCCTATTGTAGCTCGCACTCTACTAACGGCAGGCATTTTTGAGTGACCACTTTATTTAACTCAGGCAATTAAAGAATATATGCAATAAATAATCATTAAAACTTATTTTAAATTTAATTTACTTAATTTAAGACAACATAGTGGAAAAATAATCTAATATTTACATTGTATTGTAATTATTATGAAAAATAAAAAAAATGACATCACCATACAGTTATGGCACCTAGCTACCCAAGAAATGATTAGAACAACCTGAAAGATACGATGCAAACAATTTGACAAATAGATTGTTTGTCTATCAATTTCCAAGGCACTGCAATACAGTGAAGATGATAGACCTCACAGGTGGTTTAATAACATTAAGAAACCAAGAAGGGATATAGAATACAGTTAGGCAATGAAAGCCTTTGAGAAACTTAGTATAACTCAGTAAACTAATTGATATTAAACAATCATGTTATGAAATTAAATAAAACAGGTATTGGATGGTTTATTAGTCATCAAGTTTAATCAGTGTTTTGTAAGTCCGTTTCATTGCCTTGAAACAATTTTGATTTAAGTTAACTCGACGATAAAATAGGTACAATGCCTCTTTTATGTACTTTAAATTTGTCTTATATAATAGTCTGTGATTGTTGTTTATAGGAACGCTAGATGTGGTTCACTACAGTGTCAATTAGGTAATACTTATCCACAGATACAGGGTACGGATGATCATCATTTCTCTAGAACTATTATATCAATGAAGGGTGTTGAGTATGAGTGCAAGTATGTACACATTTTTTTATTATAAGTGGTTAATAATGACCAGTTCTCTAGAGCTCTAATGTTTGTCTTTCAATTAAAAAGTAGAAAAACAGTTTTTACCAGGGTATAACGTTTTCTGTTTCATTTGCTTTAGTGTCACATGATGTGATAATATCATTCTATTGCTACAAGGGAGATTAAGAAGGTCTTGAAGTAGAGGGATACTTTCTATTATTCTTAAGTTATAGCCAATAAGGGTTTGTTGAGAGCAAATAAGTACAAAAAGTGGCTCTGAAGAAAGCTGATAAACTGATGAAAACTGCAAAGTTGTCCTTTTCGCCTTTGAGTATCTCGTGATACTTGATTTTTTGAAAAACTTGCTTGAATCACCCTTGAAATCACTGAGAACTAAATTCTGATTGAAAACTATTCAATATGTAATGTTTCTCAACCCTTTGAGCAAATCTCTGGGTCATACTTTCAACTTTTTCTTCTTTCTTTTTTTATTTCTCTAAAATTTCTCACATCAGGCTACTTTGAATATGTTTCCAGTCTTCCTTGAAAATCCAGATAAGCATTATGCTTACTTTTAAATCACTTCTTTACAGGGTTACTGATATGACCTTTTATAATTTGGATTCAAAGTATGAGCGCTAGTGGAGTTCATCATGATCAGAATAATAAAATAAGTCTCTCCACTGATGTGGAGAGACATGCTTTATAATTCTGATCTTTTATAATTTACTGCTACCCATTAATGAAGTCTATTTCCTTTGTCCATGGGTCAATAATTTATAGTATTAAGATTAAATGCGATCTAATTTATAAAAAATAAGTCTTAACTTCCTTTGACTGATAATTAGGGAGTGAGTAAGCATCAAAGCTAACCATATTAAACTCTTATACGTACATTACCAGTAAACGTTTTAAAATTCTTATTGTGTTTCATTGTACTTTGTACTATTCAGTTGAAATTTCAGTTGTTTGTTTATTATGTTCCTCTATTTATACAGGTCTACAACAAGCACATCGGAACAAACTGAAGCCAGTCACCTTGGCCTTGTCAGAGACGGAACTCCTTGCGGAGATAATTTGGTGAATATTTCCTTTATTTTATATTAAACTAAGGCCTGTATTTAACTAAGAAACTGTCTAGAGTATTGCTTGGTTCCTGGGGTTGTATCAAAATTGCTAATAACTTAAGATCTAACTAAGTTCAAACTAGTTGACAATGTGTGTGTATTGTTTCAAAAAATATAGTAACAAAAAAATGAGGGAAAAAATAAGATAATCAAGATTACACTAAAAATCAAAATAATTTTTGAAGAAACGCAAATGAAAAAAAAAGAAAAATGAAAAATATGTTATGCGAAAGTAGGGTATGTTAAGAAAATAAAAAGGCATAGCAGGTCTACTCGAATGGTATAAATTAAAAAAAATGTTTGTGTTTTCAACGCATGACCCAAAGATTATTTATTATATCTATGTGGTATACTTAATAATCTTTGCTTAGACCAAGTAAAGAAGTTTGTAGTTTTTATCACAAAGGTAGGTTTTAGGTGTGTTTAGTTTAGTTACAACGTAGATGATGAATAGGTTATTTCCCCTTCTTTGTGAGACATATTTACAGGAATATATGACTCTATAGATGGAAACACAGTACTCATTTGAACTAAGTTCAGTATAGTTTGAACTTTGTTCAGTATAGAGTTCGACATTCGGTATATGGATTTTAACTATGAGCGCTAGGATCTGATTAATAAAATAAGTCTCCCCTCTGAAGTAAATATTTGACTAAAGGAAAGCATAACTGGCTTTCAACCAATAGGTTCATCAGTGCTTTTCAACAAAGCTCGTCGACAGTGCCAAATAATCAAATAAATGAAAGATCAGATTAGAACTAGCCCCTCTATTGTTCAAGTTAAGGTCATTTATACCTTGAAAAGCTTGAAATTCTCCAAAGCACTCTTTTCTAAGTTTATCCTTTATTTTAAATAAATATTTTTATCTTTAGAGACTTATTTAATCATTATTTGTTGTTGTTATTCATAATTATATTTATATTATTTTTTGAATGTGTTAATAATAAATAAGTAATACTTTAAGAATAATAAGTAATATTATTTGTTTAATTAAGTTTATGGTTTATTTGTTACTAGGTTTGTATAAATCAAACGTGCACGAGTTTGTTTCCTCACATAGACCAGGGCAAGTGCCCCACCAACCACAACAACAAGGAGTGTTCGGGGTTTGGGGTAAGTCTATAAATTTGATTCTTACTCAGCCTAACATGCCATGTGTCCTATACCTGACATCATGTAAATTTGTTGCAATTCGCGATTCAAAGAGATAGTTGTAAGGTTGGCAATACCAATGGCGGGAAAACGAAAGGGTGATCAATTTTTTTTTATTATAGGATTAGCATGGTAGCCGTTGAAAACTCTTCTTTTATTCCTTTATTGTTCGTTAATTTGTGATAAATGAGATAAAAATTAATAGAACGACCATCGGTGCTTAAAAAAATGGCCAATATTTCATAGATAAATACTTCGCTTATTCCAGGATTTTAAATATAGAATCAGGCTCTTATTACTACAGACTTGGATTTTTTTCTGATTTAACCCAGAAATAATAAAACCTAAACGGATGATTTAAACAAACATTTTACAAAAACGTGAATTTATTGAGTTATTTATTATTTTAGTGTGTAAATAAAATTGATTGATAAATTAAAATACCATTACGGTGAAAAACGGCTTGTTATCAGTTAATTTAAATACCTGTAACAACTAATTTAAACTATTGAATGCAATTAAAAGGTAATTTTGTGTGTTTGTGTAAAATAAAATTATTTAAAAGTAGCATTAATTTACAATAACTAAAATAAAACACTATATTGTAAATGTTACCATCTTATCACTCAATTTAAATACTTGTGACAACCCATTAAAACCCTATTTTTCAATGAAATAGTGATTCTACTGAGTTCATATGCCCTGAAATTAATTAAATTAAAAGAAGAAGAAAAGAGTTAAAGAAATAATCGTCACAAATAAGAAAAACCAAAAAACTCTCATAAGGACTTTTACAACGATCACTCTTCCGTTATCAATTTCTTATCAGCGACGGTGGCGCTGCTACGGACTTTGAATCGCAAATACGACCAATATAATTTATGACTATACGTTTATCTTTACTGTGATAAGGGTACCTTTGGTTCTAGTACCTTTACCTTCTTACATATATTTTGCATTTTTCATTTCTCTCCTTTTTACATTTTCTTATAATGGCTACAATAATAGACTAAATGTGTTTTGAGGGTAAATTCTTATAAAATTATTGAATCTAGAGTTTTTATCTGGCACCAATCAGTCTCTAGTCCATTATCATAGTTATCATCAAAATTCAGTTAGCTAATCAAAGAGATATGATCAGAGAAATGTTACTAGTAAATGTTACAAGTAATTGTAATAGACAAGAAAATGTTGATTATTAATTAGAAAAATGCTACAAATCTACAAGTGTATCTACAAAAACAGCTTGTAAATTTGTCATTACAAGCTGTTTTTTACAATTTTTTGTAACTACAAGACTTGTACTTTTGTGAAATGGGGCCTTGGTTAAATCATATATTTGTATATTTTTTGTGGTGTGCAATTTATTTGGTAAAAGAGTTGTAGCCTGTAAATGTTTAGTAAATAAATAAAAATTCCTACAGTCCCCTTGTTTTATGTTTTTTCAGACGTGTACGAATGTTAACAAATGTTACTGTGAGCAAGGCCGAACAGGACCTGATTGCTCGATAGAAGTTGAGGTCGATGTTTCGCCTTTACCTGAAGAAGATCTCACTCCCACCCACGATTCTAAGACTGAAAAAGAAAACCTGGAAGCACAAATGAAGGGAAAAGAAACTGCATACGGTAATGCTATTCATATTAAACTAAAATTTGTATTACCCCTGTTAAACCAAAGTTTATGTTGTGTTTCACTTTCACATTCTGTATTGCTTCAGTTTTTACACTTCCCTACAACTTTATATGTTCAATTAATTTTAAATAAACCAAAACAAAAAAAAAACAGTAAATATTTAGAATTCTTTTAGATCAAGTATCAAACCTATCAAGAAGAAATAAGTATTGTCCTAACAGAGAAACATCAATACCCTTAAATTGAAAGAAACTTTAAATTATATTGCGTTTTAATTTCTTAATCTACGCCTCGAAAAGTAGTTGTTTAAAAAAACAATGTTTTTGTGTCCTTATTTTGATGAGCACCCATATAATGTCAGTTATAATTTTATTTAATTTAATATTTTAGTTAATTTTTTCGTGGATGTTATGATGCAACTTGCGTGATTGTGTTGTCATTTCAATCTGAAATTATGTCAAACATTGAAAACTTTTGCTACTCCGAATGTTTCGAAAAATATGAAAAACATATAAGTTTTTATATACCTGAAATACATAATATTATGGAGAAACTTTTTCATATTAGTTATAAGAGTTTTAAAGTGATGTTTATACAATACAGCTTAAAAGCAGCTTTAAATACATCCGGTTTCAGGATAAATAATAATTTCAAAGTGTTTATTTTCCCAATTTTATGCATTTAGCCTTACTCTTTCACATTATTTTAATTAATAACCTCAAATACATAAATAAATCCTTTATGTAATAAATAAACATAAAGAATTAATCAATTTAATAATATAATGCAATATATAATTAAATGTATTCCCTTAAACATTAAAACTTAGTTTCCCTTAAAAACATATTAACTAAATTATTTGACACAATATTTAAAATTTCAGCATGCCAACAAACACCCTTGCTTTCGAATTTATTGCTCTGACTAAAAACATTAAATATTCTTATTCTTTTCTGACTTTTATGAAAGCAGAAATACAATTTATGGAATAAGAAAAAAATTAATTAATATTATTTAACTAAATAATAATTAGCTAGAGGTGAGATTATGAAATCAATGGCTATTGTGGTGAAGTTTTGGCCAAGGTTGTCATACTCATGTACTGGACAAATAAAATTGAAAAACTAAATCTACCCTGTAACCAAGCTGTTAGAAATTTGTTCGGTGATTCAATTCGATGTAAACAAACCAAACGCATTCAGAGGTTATAACCTGACGTTTTTATGAATTTCTATGAATGACTGACCGTTATTGCAGGAATCAGTACAGGCGTTCAACATTAAATTGTATTAATTATTCCTGCGATGTCGATTCTGGACTTTAAACATTTGAGGAAAAATAAAGAACAAGTCCCTCCACTGGTGTTAAAACAATAAATATTCTATTATAAATATTCTATTTAAACATTTGGTTTAGTTCATAAAACTCTCTAATTGAAACACCTTATAAATTCTATCAGCTTGCCCTGTAACAACTAGAGGGTTTCATTGAAGAGTTAGAAAAGTAGAAAAGGCCAAAAAATTGTAAGCAGGTAATTTTACTTTTCATTATTTATACTGCAGGAATGTAGGAAAAGTATTGTGTATGCATTAAAAATATGAAAGCTGGATTTTTCCCTGAATTATTCCATTCAGGTGTTTTTAGCATTCTGAATGGTTTTTACAAAGTTGTCTGACTGTATTGTCTATCTGTTGTCATCGTAGCTCCCAGTTTATTCATACCAGAGAATTAAAACTTAGCACAAAAATCAATCCTTAGGTCTAATATGTGCTATCTGAAAAACATTTTATGATGTCATTAACTGGCAGGAGTGATTCAGCAAACAATCTGAAAATTTGTAAAAGGTGGAAAAATATTTTAATCGAACGTCAGTGCCCCAGGATGGGTAACCACTGGGAATAATGTTTTTAATGTCTGAGGATGAGTGATGTAAGTCCAAAGGTGGAATTAAATATAAATTAGGTGATTCCATATTTTCTGGACAAGCGAAGTGGGTCCAAATCGGTAAGAGTTAGTGTTGCAAATCTAATAAGGCAAGTTAAAGTTTTGAGATTCCCCGTACTGATTTTTTAAAATTATTTATTGATGAAACTTTATACTTGTATATACTTGTACAGAGTGGATTTAGTTAATCTTATCATAATGGCTAGTTTGGTTGATACATTGCCTCAATAACTCCAGATTTTATAATCCGAGTTTAGATCTATCTAATTTGAAATTAAGACCTATAGAAATAATTGCTACTAAAACTCAAGTTCTGTTCTGTATAACGCTCTACACATTTTTTTAAGATATTTAAGCTATTTGTTGTTTTTAGTAACTTTTAATCCATATTGTGTTATATTTCACAGGTTTTTATGTAATTTATCACTTTTTCTCAGCTGAAGATAGTTTTCTAAAAATCAGTTTTTGGCGTTATAGATAAATTTTTATAATATTATTCCTTATTGTATACCATTTGGCTAAGAAGGTTTAGTTTGATATAAACCTGGAGAATTAAGTTCATTGCGATGGCAGTTCTTATTATATACCATTTCATGATCTGAAGTAGACTTGAAAGTCCTGCTTAGATTAGTTGAAACCTAAATTGCCTGAATTAGTATTGGTCTAGAAGATTTGTCATATGTTTCATCTTGGACATACATCATATAGGACACTTTATGATGTGTTTGATATTGCATGGAGGATAGGCAAGACAACCCTTGCAGGCAATTTTTATATTATTACCATGAAAACTTGACTATATAAGTTGTTTATGAATTTTTGAAAATAGTAACAATTTAATTATAATATCCTTAGCTTCAGAGTCCAATGCTGAAAGGAAAAATTACTGAAGTTTACTGTACCCATTTTTTTGTTTATATTTTGATTACATATACTTGATTCATTACCTATACCATGAATCATTTGATTTTAAGTGTAGGATTAATACTTTTTATAAAAAAATATATCAAATAAAGAACTTGTTTTTATAGAACTATTGATGCTGAAACACAAAGGCAATTACTTCAGATAAGTTAAATTAAAGTGGTAAAGAACTTAATATAAGTTAATTGTTAAAGAAGAAAAAACCTAAATATATACTTTGGTTAAGAAAATAAAATAGAAAAAACGGGTGATTATTCATATCTTTGGGTGGGGGACCATTATATTTTACAGGAAAAAATACAGATAATCTTAGCACCCTAACTATGGTCTTCATCATGGTCGGTGTGGTGAAGGGTGTCTTCATTTGTTTCGCCATGATAGCAGTTTGCTACAGGTATTTACTAACGAAATGGCGGCAAAAGTATATATATAAAGAAAGAATGAAAAAGTCACCTTAAAAAATAAATCTGCTGTGCACATAGGTGTATTTATTTTGAATTTGAATTGCCAGTTGTGGAATATGGTTGTGTTTTTTGTTTTTCTGTTTGTCTTGTATGTATTTATCTGAACAATAATTGGAATATGTATTTTTGTTTTATTTTTAAACAAGATGAGAAAGCGTTTTTTATTTTTGCTAGTCGATGTTTTATTGAATTTTGTCCACGAAAAGAAAAAAATATTGCTTTTTTTATCTGTTCATATTTCTCACTTGTTTATTGATTCAATCTTTGGAAGCAAGGGTTGAATTTTGTGTATAAAAACAAAATAAAAGGAAGGATGCCCTTACAAACTTAAGTTGTAAGTTTAAAATTGAGTAATTATGAAAAATAATTGTAATTATTTAGTAATAATATAAACATTATGTTCCAGAACCAGCTTTTTAATATACTCTTAAGTTTGTTTTATTTAAACATAACTTACACATATTTTGTTCTCAAATAATTTTTTGTCACCAATAAGTATGCCTTTAAATTTTCTTATAACATACATCGTTATATAAGTACTCAATACCATATTTTAATGTATTTACTTACCTGGGAATTTTAAAGATCTATACTATATACTGAAACAAAAAGTTGTTTATACATCAATGGATTGTTTATCTTGGTGGACCTTATTAAACTTACCCATTACCTTTCACTATCATAAAACCATTGACTTGCATCTTTTCTTTTATTTTAAGTATTTAATTTGCACCAACCTCTAAGACTTGTCGGTGCTATTTGTTGAAACCTTCTGTCGTTGTTGTATTTATTAAATAATGTTGATTATTTTTTATCATGCATTTACTTATATTATAAATACATATGTATCTCAACTATATATAATAATACATATTTTTGTTTTGTTTTAAGTGCATTTAGCGCTTTGTCTGTGTGAATTGGTAACACTATGCAACATTTTTCAACGTTGATTATTATTATTTTTGTATTATATTTTTTCAACCCGTACACAAATAAAAATTGTTATAGTTATATTAAAATTGTTATATGAAATAATATAACATTAAATTGGTTACAGCAATAATTTTTGAATTAACCATTTGTTGTCAAAATGGTAAAAATTTACTAATTGTTCTATTTTTTTAGCTTTTTTATTTATTTAATGAATAAATTGATTTAAATATAATTTTTAAATTTGAATGATTAAGTTCTTTATTAACATAAGTAACTACATATTTACAATTATTTTTCTTAAATAAAATAGTTTTAAAAATAAATTCAAGAATTTTAGTGAACAAGACATTAATTAAATTAATGTCTTTCTAGAGATTAATTAATTAATGTATAGACATAGACAGTAATTAAATGAATGTCATTCTAGAGATTAAGTAATTAATGAATAGACATAGACATTAATTAAAATAATGTCTTTCAATGGGTTTTGGAATATGGTATCCTATAGCCATTTCAATTATTAAAATAAGTGACTAAAATTATAATTTGACTGGAGATATTAACTTGGCTTTAAATCTCTTAGATTTAAACTTGGCGTATAGTTATAAACAATGACTATAACAATTTCGCTTTATTTTGTTTATTTATTTAATATAATTTACTTTATTTTTCTGTTTTTTCATTACCGAGAGGGCAATATAATACATTAAAAACGACACAATTACACTTCTTCCTTCATATGGAACTGTTAAGTAATTTCTGATGAGCATTCCAATGTCTTTAGTGGGAAGCTTATTTTTTCGTTTTTTTGTTTCTTTTTCTCTGCCTCTCTTTATATCCTTATATTTCCTTTTCCATCATATAAATTCCTTTATTTATTTGTTTTCCTGTTGCTTTTATTGTTTTTACCTTTTCAACCACAAATGGCATGGCAATACCCTGACTGTTAATATGTTATTTATTGGTACTTTTATTTTTTCACCTCTAAATAATTTTTATCAATTAATAAAAAATATATTATTTTCAAAAAAATAATTGATTGAATTTTTTTGTTTGATTTTTGGATGTTGGTTGAAACAGAAAACGCTCATAGCACGAACACGGTTATGCTCGTGTCGACCCTGATGTCCGTGGTGGGAGGTGTGTTCGTCATGTTCGCCATGATGGCCCTATGTTACAGATCCGTTGTAGTTCATA
>JACMZG010001913.1:30684126-30753912 GCA_018340805.1 Microvelia longipes
ATATTTAGTATTATTCAGTTTTCATTGTTAGTTATAGAGCGGAGGGGGGGGGGACATTTAAATATATTTTGAAATGGATTTCAAATAAAATATACAATGTAAAAAATGTATTAAAATACAAGAAAGTAAATTATTTTGTCTAAGTCTGGTGGCAGCGACTTATGATTCAGTTTATATTTTTCTATTGTTGTTCAACCTCCTCATTTTAATACGTGTTTGATATGGATACAGGTAGAGAGAACGCTCAAGTCTCTGAACGGGTACCACGAGGACCTGTTGGAGGCACTAAGGGGTGCAGTTGTTTCTCATAGCAGGGGTGCTTCAGCATCTTCTGAAGATTTACTTAGACGTAGCTTAGCAGCTGCTGTAGATAGATCTTATTCTAGAGTCAATAGTCAGGAGAAAATGTGTGACCCTGGTATGTATCTCTTATGAACAATAATTTGCTCTGAACATTGATTTCGTGTGGTCATATAATAATGAAGTGAAGAATGAACCTGATCAATATAAGTGCTAGATAAATAAATAAATAAATAGATAGGTTAAAAAAAGCTTTGTTTTAATAGTTATTGTTAATTTTATTAATTTAATTTTTAGATTAAAATCTTAGGTAAATATTTACATTTTTTGACTTATTGTATCCTTGCAGGAAGCTATGCAATGAAATTAATAATAACCCTTATGATTTTGTTTACTTCATCAAGTTCTGAGGTTTAATGACACTTCAAAATTTCAAACCTCAAAAGTTTTCTTTATCATTTGAGATTCTTTAAACTTATCAGATTCATCCTTATCACTCTGAACTAACAGGCACTCTTACATAAATAAAAATCTACCAGGATTGGCACTAAACTGCTGTTTTTAGTATAAATACAGATTTTTTTGAACCTTTGGTAGATTATGAAGGAAAAGAAAAATGTATTAATAATTATTAAATCACCAAGTTAAAGACAGCAGATGAAAGGAATTTTTAAGCTTTTATTTATTTTTAATAATACATGATAATGATTGTATTATAAATTTCTCCTGTTCAATTTCTTGAGAGAATTAAAGTTATAGAGTTATTTCCGCTTAGTTCTTAAATTCTTGGTTACTCATTTAAATATATATTGATGTGACTTTGTCATTGTAGCTGAGCTGGGCCATGGTCTCCTAGACAAAACATCTCCGTCCTTACATCACCATTTAAGAACGAGGCAGTCCAACCAACGATCCGATAGTCAAGGTATATAACATTTACCTTACAAATATAACTTATCAAACCACAAGGCTTAGGAGGGCCAATGGTTTCCTTGGCTACTAATACGCAAATGCAGGGTTGATTCTTATTTCAGTTAAATTATTCGTTTCTGTTGTCTCCAGCTCACGAAAAAGTCAAGGTTCTTTGGGATGATTGAGATTCGAGTCAGAAAGATATACTAAGCCTTCACATGTCCAAAAGCATAGTTAGTGAAAATGAAGGGAGTGATACAAATAACATAAGTGACTAGAGGAACAAAGTGCTCGGTTCTTGATGACAGATGTCTCCTAGTAACACTGGGGAACTTTGACTTTCAAGTCAGGGCTTAAGAATGAACTTGTGCACACTGGCGCAAACTCACATTTATCAATTCAAGGCTGAATTTGACTATTTAATTATGCATTTCATTTAAGTACTTTACCTGACTGTAAAAGTATGTAACTGGCTGTAAAGGGTGTCGGAAAGGAACCGAAATGACTAATTGACAGACATGAAGACAGCCTAAATTGACAGACAAGTTATAAGACAGTAGACAGAAAATTGACAGAACACTTTTCTACTACTTAAAAATGTTGAATTAATAAATCAGTGTTAATTTAAATATCAAAAGAAACTCTTGTGTTTAAATAATATTAGTAGTTTAACACAGTGGTAGCAGACAAGGAAAAAGATCCACCAAATATTACCTTAGAAACGAAAACTAACAGCAAATAGGTAAAAAATCTTGAACTCATATACAAGAAAACTTAAAAGAAACTTACAGATATTAAAAAAGAAGAAAACTTACTGTAAGTGCTAAACTTTATCTTCCTAAACGATCACTAACACTTAAATTAAGGCACGTTAATTTAAAATGGCCTCTTCTGCACTTAAACGTCACATTAATGTCCTTAAAACCCAACTTTTAAATCTTTTATACCAAACACAAAAAAATTTTGACAGTTTGTCAATCAAAAACATAGAGTCAACAATCCAAAGAATTAATACTCATTTTCCAAATTATCTTGACTTAAACGAAAAAATTCAAAATTTATCACATGATAATGATCCTGAACAAGATGCTGAACTCACACAATATTTTCAACTCTCAATTGATTTAAATTCTCTTTTAGCAGACCTTGAAATAAAGAAAAAAGATTTGTTAAATAATATAGAACAACCCCAAATTAATAATAATACTCAAGTACACCCTATAAACTCTACAACAAACATCATGCTAGATTCAGAAATAAACCCAAGTTTAACAAATCACTCAACTCAAGCACACAACTCTTTACTACACTCTCATCCGGCCAGCACTTATTTTGAAACCCCAAAACTTCCAAAATTGAAATTACCTAAATTCAATGGTAACATTTTAGATTGGGATGAATTTTGGGATTCATTTCATTCCTCAATAGATCAAAATCCAAAATTGAATCCAGTAGACAAATTCAAATACTTAAAAGAACTTCTTGTAGGAGAAGCCTACAGAGCAATTGAAGGGTTAAAAATAACAAATAGGAACTATGATGTTGCTATTTCAATACTCAAGGACAGATATGGAGATGATACTATAATAATTAATAACCACTACACAGAACTAAGAAACTTACCCATGGCAAATAATCATATAAAATCACTCAGATACACGCTTGACACAATAGAAAAACATATGCGTTGTTTAGCTTCTTTCCATGAAGATATCACCCATAATAGTTTTGTTTCACTGATAATGTCCAAATTCCCCAATGATATATTATTAAAAGTTGAAGAACAATTTGATACCAGAAAAATTACCCCTCACCAACTAAAAAATATAATATCCAGCATAATTTCAGCAAGAGAAAGAGTACAGTCCAGACATGACTCTTCTGTAAATAATTCTCAATCTTATTTAAATAATTATCGAAATAAACGTTATAATACAGCTTATGCATTAACCAACAGTGTAACAACAATACGTTGCATATTTTGCAGTTCCCAACATTGGAGTGATGAATGTCACATTTACAATACTCTAGAATTATGGAAACAAAAACTTAAAGGTCTCTGCTTTATTTGTCTAAAACCAAATTGCTCTCCTAAACGATGTTTACTAGATAAGCCATGTTATCATTGTAAACAAAGAAAAAATCATCATCGAAGTCTCTGTGAACAATACATATTACAAAATTTGAACCAGAAAGCTCAAAATACCAATATCCATTTTACATATTCTGATGATACACCAAACACGTCTGAACATAAAATAGAAACAACACAACCATCTGATTTAAATCTACTTGCAACTAATGAATCTGTCTTTATGCAAACAGCAATTGCACAAATACAAAACTCTAACGACACCACAAAAAAAAACAAAATTTGCTGAAAACAATCGATCAACTTTCAATAATGACATAAACCTTTTGATCGGTAATAATTATTATTTTGATTTTATTAATTTTGAAAAAAAAATGATGTTTCAACAGAGTTATACTTAATTAGTTCCACCTTAGGATGGACAATTGGAGACAGAAATACTTCTGATCCTAATCCAGATACTGTCAGTTTTTTAACTTACACAAACACTCTTCAAACAGATACAATTATTCCTAAACCCAATCTACCATTAGATTCTAACAAACAATTAGATTTAAAAAATTAAGGGAGTTGAAAACCCTAGGTATTACTGACAAACCCGTTTTCAATGAGGACAATAAATCAATTGAATTGTTCCAAAAAAGTATTGATTTCAATCCTGAAACTAAGCGTTACAGTATCTCTTGGCCTTGGCGGAAATTTCCCCCAATAGACATAGAAAGTTATGTTTTAACATTAGGCAGACTCAAATCCTTGTGGAGAATTAGGACTGATATAGAGGCTATTTTAAATTCACGCACCATGGTTTATAATGATGAAGAGAACATCGAAGGAGAAGTATTAACACCAGCTCATTTTTTGACATTGCGCACTACGGAAGAAGGACTCTCTCTCCAACAATTGACTAAATCTACACATAAATTAGATTTATTTAATTTATGGAAAAAAGGAAACAAATTGCTCGATATATTTTGGAAAGATTGGAGTGAAAAATATTTATCTATATTGCGAGAAAGAAATCAGATAACCCATAAGAAAAAAAGGAGGAGCACCAAGAAATTACCAACTATTGGAAACGTAGTTTTGATTTGGGAAGATTTGCCACGCAATAGATGGAAAATTGGGAGGATTAAAGAAATCAATTTAAGTCAAGATAACCAAATCAGATCCGTGACCATCATCAGCAACAAGAAGACACTATAATACGACACACGGCTAAAATCAATTGACACCCCGCCAAAAATCTGTGAGGGAAAGAATTCTATTGGCTCAGACCGACCCCGCTCTTTCCCCCTCCACTTTATGCCAACCTCGGTATAAAAAAATACCTTTTTCGTAAATAAAATCATAAAAAGGCAACACTGGTTGTAAATATTTGTAACCTTGCGTCGCTTTTATTTCCCTCATTGTGCATATTTATCTGTTCGAGTTCGTTTCGTTCCATTCCAATCTGTTTAATTCATCCAATTATTGCAGAGTTGTAATATGATCTGAGTGCCTATATTTGACGCATGGACATTGATGTATTCTTCAAGCATTTCTTGCTATTAGAGTACAGCGCAGGGTCTGGGGTCTGTCAACCAAAAGACAGCATTTTTTTTCGAAAATGCCAATGTCTTTCAATAGATGACATTCTTGACTTTTTAAGTCATGAATGCATATAGTGTCATATTATTTTTAAATATGAAACAATACGCATTCAATTATACAAACATGACACAAAAAAGCAGTTTATTTGGAAAAAAGTAATTATAGCTGACGATTTATTAAAATCGTCAAACTTTTATCATAGAACTATTATGATCCATTGCATTACGTAATCAAAAACTTTAACTTCACTTAATTCATACTTCCGAACAAATTTAATGCAACACTTAGGTAAATTATAAGATACAACGATATTCCTACTTAAAAAGTAAATAAATAAATTTTTAAAAATAAAAAATACGATATCAAATAAAAACAAATCATAAAATTCAAAACATAACCTGACTTTCAGTGTTGTCAGAGAAGGGATTTTTTTTTTTGTTACTATATAGAAGGGATTTTTTTGTTTAAAAATGAGGGTTGAAAGCATTGAGATTTTGGCGGGGGTCAATTGATTTTAGCCGTGTGTCGTACTATAACCAGACCTATCAACAAAATTTATCCATTGGAACAGAATCTTTTGAGGGGAGTGTCGGAAAGAACCGAAATGACTAATTGACAGACATGAAGACAGCCTAAATTGACAGACAAGTTATAAGACAGTAGACAGAAAATTGACAGAACACTTTTCTACTACTTAAAAATGTTGAATTAATAAATCAGTGTTAATTTAAATATCAAAAGAAACTCTTGTGTTTAAATAATATTAGTAGTTTAACACAAAGGGGTGTAATTGACTGTAAAGGAGTGTAATTGACTGTAAAGGAGTGTAACTAACTGTAAAGGGGTGTAATTGACTGTAAAGGGGTGTAACTGACTGTAAAGGGGTGTAACTGACTGTAACTGACTTTAAAGAGGTGTATCTGACTGTAGAGGTGTAACTGACTGTAAAGGGGTTTAACTGACTGTAAAGAGGTGTAACTGACTGTAAAGAGGTGTAACTGACTGTAAAGAGGTGTATCTGACTGTAAAGAGGTGTAACCTGACTGTAAAGGGGTAACTGACTGTTAAAGAGGTGTGTAACTGACTGTAAAGGTGTAACTGACTGTAAAGAGGTGTATCTGACTGTAAAGAGGTGTAACTGACTGTAAAGGGGTTTAACTGACTGTAAAGAGGTGTAACTGACTATAGTTGCGTTATTGCTCTTATTAAAAAACTTCCTTACTCTTTACCAGTATCAGCCCATCATATTCATTGCGATAATTCTTTTACTTGATGTATACAATTAATCTAGCTGTGACTATCTGCATAATCTAACAGAAACTATGTAATCTATCAGTAATCAAATCTGAGTAATCTAACTGTTTGAATAACTGTATAGTATAAAATGTGTAGTCTGACTCTTATCTAAATCATATCTAACTGTAATGTAAAATATGTAATCTCACTGTAATCAAAACTGAATAATCTAAGTATAATCTAAACTGAGTAATCTAAACTGACTAATCTTGCAGATGACGATGAGGAAGATGAAGTGCCTCCATGTGGTCCAATCCGTATCCGTAATTTAGAAGATCTTATAAGACAATTAGAGCATAAAACTACGCGACATATGAGTCCTTCTGGTTCAGAGGATATCAGGATGTCGGAAACAGAAGCTGATAGGCATTACAATAGACTCGACACCCAGCCAGGGTACGTAATATACAGAATTATTTGATTCTTTGTTTTAATCATATAATAACCCGATAAAAACAGTAGTAATCTTTTTTTATCTATCTTCGTTTCTGACAGTAATGAATCAAGAATTAGAGTCGTGTTTTATAAAAATAACTTAAACTTGTTAAAGCTAAGTCCCACTTTAACTCAAGTAATTTTCTAAAATACAGACCACTTGCAAGTTAAGGATAAGTTTACATTAAGTGGATTCTGAACATCAATTTCTGGATTTAAACAACCCAAAAGTATTAAATCATTTGCATGGTATTTAATTACACTTAAATAGAAAAAAAATATGACAGGAAAAGGCTTGCTTGGAAAATTTAAATAAATCGAATAAAGCATTTCTATTAATAATGATTATGGGGCATATATATATAATATATATATATATATATATATATATATATATATAATATATATATATATATATATTATATATATATATAAAAATTTATATTTTGTTTCATTCATAGATCATTTATTATGTTGTATTTATTTCATTTTCTGTATTGAGGCGTATTATAATTAGTATTATGCTCTGTTTTTCTAAGTTCATTTGATAGAGGTCAGTTAATGGAACTTACGAACAAAGTGACCATTATTATATTTTTTGACTGGTTTTATAAAACCAGAACTTTATAAACTTTTTGATAAACTTGACATGTTTATCAAAATAATTAAACAAAGAAATATCTGTAATGGAAGGTAAAATGTTTGGGTTTAATGTATGGTGGGGGCATGTTTCAGAGGGCATAGACCGAGCATGTGATTAAGGCCCCACAAAACTCCTCCAAGGTAAAAAAAAATCCAAATCAAACTAAATCCTTCACCCAATATTCCAAATAATAGATTTCTTTGTATTTTAATAATATTCTTCATATCTGAATGAAGCATGAATGATTTTTGCTTCCGATGTTTTTTGTTTTTTAACATTCATTCATCTACTAAAAAGAGGGATATAATTGAATTGAACAAACGTCAGTGAGTTCTTTCATTTCAGATGTTAGTGTGTTTATGTTTATGTACGTCACGATAACTATCGTAGACATTAACTGATTTTAATGAAACCTAGTATACATGTACTAATAATTAGTTCACTGAGCTGTATAGTTTTTGGTTGTATTGCAATTAATGCATTTATTATGGCAGCAAATATGGTCATTTGAAAAATAAAATTTGTTGCATATTGCATTAAAACTGTTGAGAAGTAGAAAAAGAAAATATTTATTACACACATAAACTTATTAAAATATCTCATAATTTTAAATGACAGCCAGGTTGTTGGTTAATTTTCTTTGAATATTTCCTAATTAAAAAAAAACATTAAATTTTTAATTCTATCCATATTAATTGAACACTCATTTATTTGAAGGCCTCTTTGAATCTTTGGGGGTTTTGGGATAATTTCCTCTGAATATTTGTAAACTTGAATAATATAAAATTTTAATTTTCCTCATTTAAATTGAATATGTTTTTATTTTAAGACTTGTTTTTAATCTTTTGGGGCAAACTTAAAATCTAAAGGGATTATGAAATGTTTTTTCATATTGATCCGTGTATAATAGATGAATCTTTTACAATGTATTACATTTAATTTTATTAAATTTGTTAATTTCAATAATTTAATAATAAAAGCTCTAACAAAAGGTTAGGGACCTCTGAAACGAATTTCTTATACACTCCCGACTTTGACTTCCACCATGCCACTCATCTCACTAGCAATTTTTTAAAGGAAATTTGATAAAAAGGGTAGGGTTACCTTGGTGCTTTCTCACCTTATATGAGTCGCTATGCTCAAAGAGACAAATACTATTAGAAGGAGGATACCCCAGCTCTTATCATTCCTTGGGTAGCTAGATGCCATAAATGTACATTGGTGACGTCATTTTTGATTTTTCATAATAATTATAATTTCACGTAAATATTACATTATGTTTCGACTATTTTGTTTTAAATCAAGTAAAATGAATTTAAAATAAGTTTTAAATACTATCTATTGCATGTATTCTTTAATTGTCTGTCTTTAATAAAATGGTTTAATGTGGCATCACTGAAAAATGTCGGACGTTTGTAGAGTGTGTGCTACAATAGGGGTTGTAGATGGGAGAGGGAGTATCTAGTCTCTCTCTTGGAAGACTATAGTAGGGGTAAGTACAGTTATGGCACCTAGTGGAAACTGTCTCGCTTCCAGACCCCTTATCACTGATTTAATCGGGTTCTGTACTCCCTCTAATTGTATTAGTCTCTTTGGCTATGCTCATCCTCACCATTTTGAACTCGCTTGTGTTTTGTCTTCAGAGTATACCAATTGCCTAATTTACATAACAATGCATCTTTTGACTTGGTTTTGACTCGTTCCCAGCCAATAAAACTAGCTGTTTAATTTCCAGCGGTAACCATAGAGGCTAATACTTATAGGGAGGATACAACAGCTCTTATCATTCCCTGGGTAGCTTGGCACCTAAACTATACATTGGAGACATACTTTTTATATCATTCATTATTTATTTATTCTCACACCCAAACACACACATACAGACAAACAATTTTGTGAAAACAACTCAGGAGGTCTTAAAAACACCTGATACAGATAATTCTCGTGACAACCCAGTTTCAGATTTTTTTAAACACAACACTTTTCCTATATGCCTTTATATGAATGATGAAAAGTGAAAAGTTTTTTGGCAAAATAAAAAAAATTACTATTAAATGTACATAACTTAAAGTAAAAAGTTGAATTGTTGGGGGGTGTCAAATGCGTGATTGTATAAGATATTGTATTCAACAAGGCAGGAAAGGAAACATTACCGACATGAGTATAGCAATTTTCTATCCTCGTTTTGTCTTGGCCGGTTTTTTCTATAGCCTGCCCTTGCCTTTTATCAAATAAATGATATTTTAAAACAATTTGATTTTGAATTGATATTTAATGACAATTTAAAAGTGCTAAATTGTTAATTTAAAAGTATAAATATAGTGTAATGCTTGTATAATAATAACTTTGTAATAATATTTTATTTTATTATATTTGATTTTTTGTTTTGTTTTTTGTTTCTATTCAAACACTTAAGAAATAATGTTTATTGATTAAATCATTATTATTTATTCTTTAAATAAATGTATTATTCATTAATCCTTCATTATTGAGAACAGCATGCTAGAATTATTTATATTGATTCTGATATAAATGAATTTGTCCTTTTGGAAGTTAAATTAAAAATTTCTTTTATGCTTAATTCATTAATTTTAATAATTAGATTAGTCATTAATAACATTTTTTGGTCAAAATTGGTGGTATTTATGTAAAATAATTGTTGTTAAATGCAATCGCTTTTTATATACGGTCACATTTTATATCATGGAGTGGATGAGAGGAGTGGTGGAGTCCATATTATATCGTGGAGTGGATCCATGTTCCCAGTTTTAGTAGATGGGACTGAATTAAACATTTAAATGGTTCTCACAGCGTACTTATGAGATCTCAGGGTATTGAAGAACCTTTGAGAACATAGTAAATGTGTCAACCTACTGACCTAATATAATTATTTTTATTATTATTTTTACCGATTAGAACTTACTTCTTACTAACTTTTTAGAGGTTACTTGTCTAGGATTTGGATTGGTTAGGAGCCCCCCACCATGCATTTGCCTTTGGCATTCTTCATTATTAGCACAAATATCATTATATCTTTCTACAAATTATTGTAAAATTATTTTTGTACATATTTGTAATGTTTTTCACATGCTCACAAAATATCTTAGCATTCAGTCGTGTTTATTTTTCAGTTAGTGTAAATTATATTTAGTATTCTTTGGGATAAATGTGTGTGAGTTTGAGTAGCAAACACAAAAAATGCACTGTCATTTTCTTTTAATGGTGCTCTAACAGTGTAACTGGTGATCAACATTTCAGGTCATTGAAGAGTGAATGAATTGCATTTATTTCTTGTATCTGATATATGTTACACTTATTATTGTTATTATTTACTGCTACTTTATGTATATTTACATTTTATTTATGGTATCACTCAAACGTGGTACAACTCTAGCAGGCTAGGTTTGGAGATGAGTGATGGGGTCACTCAATAATATTGACAGCAATATTAGGGACCAGTAATTTCAAGAGGGATAATTAACTTAGATTTGAAGAGGGTTTAATCTATGCACAGGATAGAATTATTAGGTGCAGACTTGACCTAGACTTCCCTGCACAAGTAATGTATCTTGGAACAAAATAAATGGCCAGTTTACCAATGTATATGTGTATTTAACTGCATTTAAGCCTGCTTTTATAATTAAAGAAAACCATGTAAGACTCGGGTGGGTTGGCCAGTTTCGATGTGAAAAGTCTCAAAAGACCTCCCTAGTGCAGAGTACAAGAGTAAAAATGACTCACTTAGTTGGAATTGAACCAAGGACCTCTTGATTTAGAGAATTTGAGTTGAACCACTGTGCTAGGTTGCAACACCACTGACATTTTTACATATAAAGTCGTCACCAAAGTTGAGCATATGCTTATTTATGCCTCCCCTGAATAACTATCTGGAAATTTGTTTAATAAGTTTCAATATTATAAATTTTGAAATATTGTTAGGAAATTCGTATGTCTAAATCAAATACTGCTAATGTTGGAAACTTAAAATACATTTCTTTGCAATGTATGTTGCTTAACTGTGGTAAGATGTTCTGTGAGTCTAATTTCATATCTTATGTTAGTGTTATTTAAATATTTTTCAAGTTTTTTCCTTATAAAGTGTGTAGCATGAATTTATATCCAGTGTAGTTTGAAAATTTTTGATAATGTAAAAGTTTTTCTTTATTTTTGAGTATACTTCTTGTTTTGCCACCTTTACCTCAGAAATGTCCTATAGAATTAACGATATATATTTTAATTAATGACTTAGTTCTTCAAATAATTTTTTCATCCTGTTTACGTAATTTTATTTTATGGGTGTATATTACATAATGATGGCAAAGTATATTTGCCACTACTTGTAATATCATTTCATGATGTAGAATATTAATTCATGGTGTCCTATAAGAGGATTAGTGGATTCCTTTTATCATAGCCTAACACCATTCCTTATGATTTCTTCTCAATTCCATAATTATAACTAGTTGGAATCATGTCACAAAGTAAAATAATCATTCTGGTGCTTTTTATTCTAATTCCAAATAGGTTCTTTTTAGCAATTTGTTCAGCCAGTTCAATGGAACTTGTTTCTTGTTTGTCGAAGCTATAAAATTTAAAAAAAAGTTAACCACCTAGTCAAATATAACCAAATAACACATCTAACCTGTTTCGAATTCTGTCTATACTTAGCCTGGAATAGCCAACATGTTAATCTTCATTCCACCAAAATCCATTAATAGTGAAATACAATTTTTCTCTACTCCCTCATATTAATTACTTATTACTTTTTTATTATAGAATCATAGATGGGAAGTATATAGGAAGAAACTAAAGATAATGATAGTGTATTTAATTATTATTTATGCTGTCATGAAAAATATTTTTTTATTTGATTTTGGTAGAAGAGTTCGGAGAGAGAGTGAGTTGATGTACCCCAGCAGGTATCGAGGCCGAGGTTCAGGTCCTTACTTACCTGAAGAAGAAGGTATCTATGAATCTGCTGATCAGGCACCACATCCACACCCTGACACTCCTGACTCTGGCAGGTATCTATCTTAAATGTGTTCACGTTAGTTACTTGTATCAAGAAGACTGTCTGAACAGTCTTCTGGTTGGGAGAATTTCCCAACCAAGTGCAGTAGAGTTTAAATTAACAACTTACTGTCATCAGATCTAATAAATTTAAAAAATAATCTGTCCCTGTTTTTTGTGGTAATCAATGCTCTTATCACGAAAAATGTCCATTTTTGTCGTGTTAATGACACTGCCCCTATCACAACAAATGCCTATATTTGTTCTTTGTCCCTATCATGTCTTAATTGTCCCTGTCATTAGAATATAATGTTTGTCATGGTAATGACAATGTCCATGTTTGTCATGTTAATGACAATGTCCATGTTTGTCATGTTAATGTCCAACTTTGATATGTTGGTTTTGGTTTAGGAATAAAATTCTATTCTTGTGAAATGAAGATTTGTAACATTATAAACTCGCACACAAGCTAATGGTTCACAGTCTCCTCAGACAAGATGTACTGTTAATGTATTTTTTTATCAAGGACAACACTAGTGCTTGATAGCTGATGCTTCCTCTATCCTCCTCTTTTGATCTTTGATATAAGAAATATTGACAATTTAATCCATATGTTACATAGCTATCTATTACTATTTGTTTATTTCTGTTACTTAATCTGAATTTGAAAAAGCTTCCAATTATAATACAATATAGTACTTTAAAAAATATTACCTCCTTAATATTGAATTTTTTGGATGACTTTAATAGCTGTTTATCTTCACTAGGTCACTAAGAAAAAAATAGCAAGTAAAAAATATAAGATAAAAAACTTGATGATTCAAGACCAATTAAGAAAACGTATACTCAACAAAATAAAAATAAAAATATTGTGTAAAAGTGTTTCCTCTGTTAGTGGCAGGATACCCTTAATAAAGATTATTAAGTATACCATCATAAGGTATACTACACAATCTTTGCCCTTAATCTTAATAAAATAAGTGAATTGACTTCTAAGAGTATTGAATTTTAAGAGTGAATTGAGTCACTAAGAGTCACTATTATAAGAGTTACTAATAATTGGAGAGCTTTTTCAAGTTAAATATTACAAAAGTGCAATTTTTATTGTAATTTTAAATGAATGCAATCAAAAAGCTAAACAACGAAGCATTAGGAAAACCGACAAAATGCGTTGAATTGCACTTTTGAACATTATTTATATTTCATAAAATATTGGTCACTCATCGTTTCCCTCTTAACAAATGCTTATTTATTTATCATCATATCTTTTGCATTTTCCACTTCATTAGGATAATTTCTAATTGAGATGCAATTGTTTCAAAACTTAAAAGTGGTGAGTTTCTACTGTAATTTAACATTTTATAACAGAAAAAATCTACAAATTTGCAGATTTTTTTAAAGATTGTGTAAAATGTTATGTGCTATAAACGAATATAAAGAAAGTGTGATTTAGCAAAGTATGTTCTCTATTTTTTTTTATCAAAATCAAATTTGATAAGTTTTGAAGTATGTCACTTAAAACAAAATTTCTCTTCAGAACATTTAACATTTTGAAACTATACAAATGAATGAAATGATTTCCTTGGTGTGTACACTAGTACAATCGCTTTGCCATGCAATTGGTCAATAATTGATTAGTAAATTTAATTAAATTTAAATTGATCTCATTATGAGATAAGTATAAATTAAAAATGTAATGGATTAACCAAAATCTTTTGTAGTGCTTGGTCCAAAACTATTTGTTCTTAATTCTAATATCAAACTAAATAAGAAAAATTTATTTTACGTGGAAAAAATCCTTGAATGGAATGGTGGGAATGGAAATTGAATTTGGTTGTACATTTAACCAAATTCCAGTCGTTTAGGATTTTATGGACCATTTTAAGATATTTTGCCATTTAAAAATGTTTGTTACAGCTTTTTTTGTCACCTGTATCTATTAAAAGCTTTAATTGGCACTTCTTAGATTTTTATCGAACAGCTTTGAATTTTTTGACATTTTTAAAAAATAATATATTTTTTTTTAATTTTATAAATAAATAAATAACACCTTTATTATTTTCTTTTAAAAAGGAATCAAAATATAAAAATGGGTAAAAAACAAGAATAGAAAATACAAGGGGAATGGCTCAGTTTTTAAACTGGTCTTCTTCCTGATCCTGAAAGCTACCAAATTACTACCAGCTGCTATTTTAGATTATATATATACTTCATTTTGCTTCTTTTTAAGTGATATACTTTAAGCATTTGTTGTGATAAATTGCTAATACACACTTTACTGCTCATTTTAACTCGTACAGCTTTCTCACCTCCAAACAATGAAATTCATCCCTTTTGAAATAAGTTTTGAAATCGAGGGGTTAAAAATAAAACGTGGGTGACCGCTGCCTATATGATGTCTGTTAGCGATGACTTTATTCAAGCAGCTCGGGTAGCTGCAGTGGGGGAGGTGGTGGGGGGTAGCGCCGATGCTCCGCAGCCCCCCAGTCAAGAAGGAACAGGACAGAATTTCACCCCAGAGAACGGCACACAAGGCGAAGAGGGACCGCCCCCATACCCGGAGTACAACCACTGACAGCCGGACCACAACTCACTTGCCTCTTTCTACAGAACAACTACAACTTTCGTTAATCAACATTTCCAACACAACACTGTTTTTTATTTAAGTCTTATTCAATTTTAAATGCTTATGTTGTTAAATGATTTGACTCCTAATGAAAGGAGTTGCTTAATCCCAAAAGCAATTTAACCTACTTTTGAGAAAATTACACAAATTATACACATTTTAAACAATATACTAATTCACTTTACAAGCATGAATTGTTGGTGTAGTATACTTTTATGTAAAATAAAGTAAGGAAACTACATTTTCTTCTTAAAAATATTGAAAAAGTTATTCAAATAATAAACTAGATTCATCATCTAGAATGACCCTGTTACCACTAGAACACCTAATTTATCATGTAAAATATTATTTGTGATTATAATTATTTTAGACCTTAATAACCACAAAAATCTATGTTGGATATTATTTTAGAGTTGGATTTAAAATGTGTATAATATTGTTGTAAACAAATGTTTCTCTCTTGTTGTGCTCCCTAAGAGGAATATAGTTCCATAAATCAAATTTTTGGATTATCAAATGAATTTAGCTGCTTTTGGGATTGAGATACTCTCAAATTAAATTGCAGGCCATAATAAAACAAAATCTTTAGTAAAGCAGGAATGACCCTAAAAATAAGTTCCCATATTTTACTTTATGTGTATCTTATTTTTTTCTTTTATAATAAATTTTATTTATTAACAAAACTATAATTTATGCCACACATGAGATTATCATGGAGTGTAAATAATCTTTAATTGTGTTAAATAATTAATATTGTTTGCTCAAATATTACGATGTGTAGATTCTTGTTCACTGTGTTCTAATTTGAAACAGTCCATGTTGGACTCAAAGACGCAACAATACTCTAATTTCCCGCATTGAATATTATTAAGAGATAGAAGGATTACAGTGTTGGCTGGTGGACCTGGTTTTGATAAGTCATTACTGAGTTGCCAACATAACACTAACGTCTTACTCCCTCAAATGACTAGATTGAGAGGTACCACTAAGTGTAATAAATATAATATATAATAAATATTATAATAAAAACAATATCTAATATTATATATATATATATATATTATATATATATATATATATATATATATATATATATATATATTATACATACATATATATATATTATATATATATATATATATATATATATATATATATATATATATATATATATATATATATATATATATATATATATATATAGTGCTTCAACCATATTTTTTAAAATACACAAATATAATATATTCGATGCATGTTGTTCTAATACAAAGCCGTGAATAATACTCTTAAATGCACTTCTAAAATCTTGAAAAATCGCTTATTCTTAATTTTTTAAAACGTCCCCTCAAAAATTAGAGAATGGAAAGGTTAAAATTCGACTTTTTAGCAAATTAATAAAGGGAAATGAGCTAAAAGTTACTATTTACAAGATACATCCAATTATCTCATCCATGTTACATATGTAAAGTTTGGTGCTTGTGTCTTGCCGAGCTTCCAATATTAATTTAGAACAGCCAGTTTCAAGTTTTTCTATTATTATGAATTTGTTTTGGAATTGGGTTACTCAGATTTACTATTGTATAAGTACAGTCAAAGTTGAAAGATTTAAAAAAACTAGTAAAGTTTACTCTTTTACAGATTTATTTACTTACTAGTTTTACTAACTATCCAAAAAGTGTTACTTCTCAAATGTTTTTATCTTTTAAGTTATTTACTAAATCTAATTCAACTTTTCCATGATAGCAACAACCATATTAACAAGAAACTTATTTTAATAAATGAGTCAAAATTTAAAAAAAAATGGTTGAGTGTTTAGGTTATTGATGATCTATGATTTTGGTATATCATTCATGGAGCATTTAAATAAAAGTTTGAAAATAAATTATGGTGTAAAAAAAATTGTATTGGAAAGAAATCAAAACAAGTCAAGTTTTACAGACTTTGCTCTTGGACTATTTTTTTAAATAGAAAAAAAGGAATAGAAAGAGGAGGGAAATGAAAAAAGGGATAGAATATCCCTTTTCAATAAATTATTATAATATTAAACATATTTTAAAACAGTAATTCATCAAATCAACTAAAAAAAACCAAAAAAAAAAAAAAAAACAATAACCAAACTTAATAACTAACTAACTTAACTAAATAAAACCAAACTTTTCAGCCTGCACAATTGCCTAAAAGTAGGGCCTGGCTGTAATTTAATAAAAAGGTTTGAATTATATCTCTCTCTATAGATAAGAAACTTATTTTGAAATTATCTACAATGCTCGTTCTTTTATATATACATAATTTATGTTTAAAATTTTTATATAAATTTACTACAAAATACACCAAAAGCATAGTTCATCAATCTCTTAAACACACATCGAACCTTTTGATAAAACACTAATTTATTTTTAGCTTTGTGAAAATAAGTTCTCTCCTATTTTAACTCTGTGAAAATAAGTTCTCTCCTATTTTCTCTCTGTGAAAATAAGTTCTCTCCTATTTTCACTTTGGACTTATTTTCACTCTGTGAAAATAAGTTCTATCTTATTTTCACTCTGAGAAAATAAGTTCTGTCCTATTTTCACTCTGAGAAAATAAGTTCTCATGTATTTGACCTGCTAACTCCTAAAATTACTCACTAACCATTTACTGTCATATTTTCACCACCAAAACAGTGTTGTATTTGTAATAAAAACCAAAAAATAATTTTACCCAACAAATCTCAAAATTAATCACAAATTAGATATTAACAATAATATGAATCAGCAAAAAAACAATACAAATAACTTATACAAGTAACTTTTAATAACATGCCTTATTGAATAGAACACAGAAAACTATGGTTGTTAATTAATTAAAAATAAAATGTTACTGTGTAATTTTTAGTAACTAATTAAAGAAAAAAAAAAACAAATGTGCAATTTTCATTTTCATTTTTTTACAATAAATTTAGATTATATCTTAATGTTATTCTAATTAATAATTAAATAATGAAAAAAACATGAATTTAAGAAAAAATCTTATTAATAATTATTATTAAAAAGAGAAATTAACTTCTAAAAAAAGAAAATAATGTAATACTTGGCCAAATGAATAAAATAAGATGAAAAGTACTTAGTAAATAATGAAATTTTGATTAATGAAATAAGAAAACAGGAAAATGTTGAAAATTAATAAAATAATGCTTTTAGTGTTAAGTTTATCGCTGGATGTCTTAACATTGCAGGTTTAATAATTTAGCACCCTACTACTTGTAGGGATGATTTTTTACATTATAAGAATTATGAATGGTCACTGACTTTACAGGACAAAAGGGTAGAGTATTTTACAGGGCCATATATTAGAGTAATACTCCAGGAGCTGGACATGAAAAAATGTGACTCATTTTGTACTACTTCAAAATTTTTCTGAAAATATACCTTAAATTATGTAGGAAAAGCTTAGTCTGCCTATTCAGAGTAAAGCCTTCATATGATTGTGCATGCTTAAAATTGTAGAAAATCACACGTATTTCAGTTTTCTTGCAATAAGTGGTTCCCTGTGGGTCTTGTGCAAATCATAAAGAGAACAATTTTAAAAATCTGATAAAATTTCCGATAAAATCGGATAATTACAACCAAAGTTATGGCTCTTTCAAAAATACCAAAAAATGTTTATTTAATGCAAAGTCTTTTGAATTTATTTTACAAATTTCTTGAAAAAATATTGAATTTTTGTGCGTTTTTTTGGCACTTTTAACAAATGTTATAACTTAGGTTGTAGTTATCTGATTTTAATGAAAAAGACTCGTTTTTTTTAGGAAATTTTACTATCTTTAAAAAAAGTTATCTTAGTGTTTTGCATACAACCCATAGGAAACAAACCACTTACTTCAAGAAAATAAAGTCCCCTCCAGTGAAGAAAATAGTGTCCCCAAATTTATTTTGCAAAAAATAAATTTGTGCATTTTTATACAATTTTGAGTGAGTGATTTCATATGAAGGGCTTCACTCTGGATAGGCAGGTTTTATGCTGGGGCTAGACAATATGCTGACTCAGCAAAATTTTAAAATTATTTTAACTATTTTATTTACGAAAAAAGTTTTTAATGTAGTACTCAAGAAAACAAACATTTTTAGTCATAGTTATTGTTTCCCTCTGTGGTTTTATATTAAAGATATAAAGGCTTATAAAAAAAGCATAAGTATAACTTTTTAATATAAAGTAATAAAAAATGTAATGAGTTTAAGTGAGTGAGAGATAGTTTAGAGAGAGAATTAGATGATATTTTGAATAGGATATGATAATTTGGATAGGCTGTATCTTAAATATGATTAGGACCAAATTATTTGTTTATTGAGTACTATTTGAAGTTTTAAAAAAATATTTGTTTATGAAGTACTCAAATTTAAAAAAAAATATATTTATTATAATTTTAAAACTAAAAACCCGGTGATAAATTTTTGCAAATAATAACATAAATAAAAAATTCCAAAATCAAAATTATTTCAATTAACTAATGTTTGACATGCAAGTTAACTATACCACCAGAAGGAAGTCCCCTTTTCGCAAAAACAATATCTCATCTTAATTCATGTTCAATTATTCAAAGTTTAAAAGGGAGGGAGGGGAGACTTTTGGTCCATTCTGTATGTAGTAACTTTTGTAGGGATCTCTAAAACCTGAACTGTAAATGAAATATTATATTTTGTTATTAGGGCTGGGAAAAGGTTATTTATGCAACAAATAATAAAAGAAAAATGCATAGCTCTTGTTAAAGATTCCTCCAAAGGCAAAGCAAAATGAGGAAACTTCATTAGCTCCCGAGGCTTATCAAGGAAGATAAAGTAGTTAGCTCCAAGGGCTTACCGATTAACTTGTTCGCTCCAGAGACATTGCTAAAGAAGATAAACTAGTTAGCTCCCGTGGCTTACTACTAATATTTTGGTTCCCAAGGCTCTACCAAGAGAAATATTACAAAATCTGAAATTTTCCACTCCTGTTGCATATTAAATTTTATCTATGAATTATTAACTATTGCATGCATTCAATTCAAAAATATAAAATTCAAACATTTACCTCGTCTACACAAGGTCTTAATCACCGAATTTAATCCTAAAAATTCTTCATGCTAACAGGGTTCAACCTCAGTTGTGTTGGAGTGATTTATAATTCAACTGGATTAAACCCTGCTAAATCCAGGTCTTGATGTTCAACACCTGGTGTAGAGGTAATACAGAAAAAGAATAATGTTTTATATATTATATATATAATATATATATATATATATATTATGTATGTGTGTGTGTGTGTGTGTGTATATGTTGCATCATACATATATTATATGATGTTATACATTTAATATGATTATAGTATACTATTACATATGTATAATACATCCAGTTTGATCAGGTTTGAAAGCATTCAATTGCTTATTGTAAACCAATAAGCACATAAATCACACTAAGCATTATTTACATAATATCTCAACAATATCAATTTTTGAGTTTTTTATTCAAATTTATAAAAATTAAGTGTATAAATAAACAACAAATTCAAAATAAATTTAATCAATGCCAATAATTAATGTAATTAATTAAGCATTAAATTAAAAATAAAATTTTATAAAAAAAAACAAAAATATTCTAAATGAATTAAATTTAAATAATTAAATTTAGGGATGTATTACTTTTGAATTTATTCACCTTTTTGTTTTAGTATGCAATTTTGTTTGCTATTTTTTTAATGCTTTACTTTTTTGTTATTTAATTTTATATATATTTGTTATATTTGAGGAATTAATTTTACCAGATGATAAGACTACGGTGGAGTTCTTAAACAATTTTAAGTTTAAATAAGAGTTATTTGATGTAAAATAAAATTTAAAATTTGTTTTTGAAATCATGAGTTCCACTTGCACTTAAGTAGGGTTTTAGAATATTGACCTTAAGTATCCTTAACAACTAACGTGGAATTCTTGATTTTTCAGTTTTTAAGTCATGGCCAGGGGTACCATACCGGTAGTGTAATAGTTAACACGTGAGCTTGCCACGCATACTGCCCAGGTTCAATCCCAGTCGGGGCCTCAATGATTTTTATATTCGGGTTGGAAACCTTACATACGAACTTTAATCAGATGGTTCCTAACCTGTGTGATGTCAGATACCCATAAAAGATCGATATCCGTGAAAGATCTCCAACCCTTGTATAAACCTGGTTTTAGGCTTAATTTAGGAGTATCATTTTTAGCTTATGTAAAATTAAAATATATATGTTTCTGCCTTGTGGCTTTGAGAACAAGAAAGCTTAGTCTGGCAGTGGCGTGTTGCTCCTAGTTAAAGGGCCTCTTGGACTCATAAGGTAGAGCACCACTATCTTCTATCTTAGGAAGTTAGTAAGGGCCCAACAACAAGGCCTACTTGCTAGGTGATTTGTAGTAAACTAGGTGATTGCTAGTGATACCTCTCACTAATTACTATCACTAGTTATATCCAAAAAAGAAATTTTAGAAATTGTTTTAATTATCAATCCTTAAGAAATTTACACGAGATAGATCATATGATAATTTGATGTGATTGCTTAGAAATACTTAGGATTGCAGGATTGTCAAAAACAAGTTTAAAAACTTACTTATTATTTTAATTTAATTAGCTCAGGGGAATAAAATAAAAAAAGAGTCAATAGGTGTCAATTATTCAATTTTATATATTTTCTCTGAAATTCCTTTACCTTCCTATCTTCACGTACTGGTCATTGTTTTTTGTTTAAATTTAAAAATTTCAGCACCATTATTTGAGGTTGAGTGAGGCTTATTCTTAATCCGTAAACAATAAATCAGACTTTATCTTGTTAAGTTTCTAAATATCAGTCTCATTATTACTTTTCCACACCTACAATCTAAGGTAAATTGGAAAAGTATTGTGTTCATGCTTAATATCTGAAACCAAGATTTAATAAAGATCGTCCGTTTTAAGAATTGTAAGACATTCTGTTTGATTTTTATTATGTGTCTGTCTGTTTCCACATTACTCCCGCTGTGTTCACGATAAATAATTGAATTGAAGCTCTGGGTAAACACGACATCCTGAGGACGAGCAAAGCGAGTCTGAAGTTGTGAGGAAAAGTACCGAGGTACTCTGTACCCATTTTTTATTTATTAATTTATATGACTTAACTTTCTTATAAAAAATGTGTTCAATTAATTGGACGAGTTCTTATTTTATTTCTTCATTGAATTTGGTAAAAATGTTCCTTTAAAAACAAATCAAGTTGGTTTTGGTGCTAAAATGTCGACGTTTGCTATTTTCTGGTTTACTTTTCTTAATATTTTTTTACCTTTAAAGTATTTTATTTATATATTTAGGTATCAGATATTCTGATATTTTAAAAACTTAACTACGTGTAATGTTACACATTTTTTTTAATAAAAATGTATTTCTATTTATATTGTATAAATATAATTTATAATATATTTACTTCTTGTGTTAAATTATTTTAATTCAAATAATACTAATTATTTTATTTTATTTTTTATCCAAGCCATTAGTCTATCTAAAATGAACACATTTTTTAACTTTTGAATTTATTTTTTGTTCTTATGAGTATAATTTTGTTTGTATTTTCTTTTGTTGAAAAATCATTGTGTTTTTATGCTTATTTATTATTTACTGGGTGGTTAGAGTGGTTCTGTGATTTACAGCTCTACCATTAACTTGGTGAAAAATTGCAGGAGTTGGCTTTGGAACAGAATTTGTTAAGTTTCCAAATAAGTCCATAATTTAGTGACCTCCAATTTAAAATTGTGAAGTACCCAAAAGTGAATATAAAATATTACTTTTGGGTAGTAATTACTATAAAGTATTGGATAGTTAGGCCCTTAGGGGATAAGTATGCCGGGGAGAGTTAAGACATTGCTTTAATTATTTCCTTATAGGATTTATTATTGGAGCATTTTAATTTGTTCCACCCGGTACAAAAATTAAAATAATTTTAATCCAAACTTGACAAAAATTACCACTCCAGTATAGTTTATTAAATGTGATATGTGATTCTATTAATTTTATTAATTATAAATTAATTATTGTTTTTACTTTATTAAATTAAGGAAAATATTTGTTTAAAAAATAATTATGATTATTATTAAAAATTGAAAAAATAAAAGAAAACACCTATAGTAATTGTATTTATTGTTGATGTATAATAATATATGTTTTATAATGTTAAATATTATATAAATATATAATTAAATAAATAATATAATAATTATTATTATTATTATGGCAAAAAATGGAATATAATATGATAAATGTTACTTCATTAAATTAATAACAGCGAAAAATGAACAATTAAATTATTTTTAATTGCAATAAATAAAAACTTAATATTTTTAATTATTAACCAATTTTTTAATGTCTGAAGGAATGATTTTTCTAAAAGTAGGGTTGGTACAAGTAAATAAATAGTGTTTTTTAATTTCATTATTTTGGGATACTTATTATTTAAATGTTGCCTGATCAATTTTCGTTACATTGGTTGTGCTCGAAATAAGGAAACATGTGCTATTGAATGTGGGTATTCTAGAACATTAATTAAAAATGTGTATTTGTTATAAGTAGAGGTCTGACTTACACTTGAGTAATGTTCTAGCATATCACCATGGCTAATAGGGATAACTTATAGAGTATTTTTAATCTTTATGTTCTATTTTTTTTGTTTAAATTCGTCTTATATTTTGATTTCCATTTGTTTTTATGAATTTTATCAGGCAAAAGGAAAAATATTATGATATTGGTATGAAGTATAATTCTTATTTAATAAGTTGTTTTATAACTTATTGGAAGAGGTTGGGCGTGATATTGTGGTGAAAGTGTCAAATAAACATGACTCTACAATCATAGGAATATTTGAAACTATTACTTTAGGAAATTAAGTCAAATAAGCATGGCTCTATAATCATGGGAATATTTGAAACCATTACTTAATGAAATTAAGTCAAATAAGCATGAGTCTATAATCATGGGAATATTTGAAACCATTACTTAAGGAAATTAAGTCAAATAAGCATGAGTTTATAATCATGGGACTATTTGAAACCATTACTTAAGAAAATGAAATCAAATATGCATGACTCTACTTATATGATAGAACGTTTATGATACAAACAAAACACATACAATGAGCGAAAAACTGTTGATTTATTTTTATAACCCTTGACCCACTCTTGAAGGAGGTTACAATGAGGTTACGCAGAGCCCTAAAAAATTGTTTCAAGGTTCCCTAATGTTTCAAAATGGGGTATTCTCCCTCCAATAATATATCTCTATGTAATGATATATCTTAAATTTTACTGCCATTAACTTAAGCGAATTTTCAATAATAAGAATTATACTTATAAGTTGATTTTGAGATCAAAAATACGGCCAAGTATGTCTAGTAATAGCTTGAATGCTAAGCAATAAAATATGCCATAGAATACTTATATGGTTGCATTTTGTATAACTTATCCAGTATGTGTGTAAATTCTGGCCAACTATTGTAAGTTTACCGTAGACATACAAAGCTTTCTTTTATTTACTTGTTTTTTTAAATTAATAAAATTTACTATTTTTTATTTTTACATAATTACAAATTTGAATCTTGTTACCCACGATTTTATATGAATAAAATTAAAAGGATAAAAATAAGATAAGGAAATTGTAAATAATGTAAACAAAAGCAAAAAATATAAAAGATATTGTAACATATATAATAAAATAATAGCAATAGATGAGAAGATGGAACGTGAAATAGCAAATGTGATAGATTATGAAAGTTGAATGATTCTTGATTAAAGATAATGTAAAAAATTATATATTTTCTTATAGTTTGCTCATAGCGGATTTTTTCGAAAGGGGCTAAGATGGCTCAAAATAAAATTAATTAAAATAATTCTTCAAAGTGATTACCAACTCATAAAAACCAATCTTCTGGGTAATGTTTGATATGATTTTTGACAATTGCATAGATTTGTTTTATTCAATGACATAGGTGTAATAAATTTAGTAAGTAAATACCAATGGATGTTTTATTATTATATGGTTTAACTGCATGACTAGAAATTTTATGATAGCATATAAAACTATTGTGTGTCCATTGGTGACTGTGCTTCATAGTTTATAGACATGTCCATCATTTATCCTTAGTTATGACCTTATTTTAGATATATCCTACTTTGGTTTCTCTTTTATTAAAAACTAACTATAGAGTTACTGTACCCTTTTTTCAAGTTTTCAGTTGACATCAACAATTGGTTGTAATGAGTGGAACTACATTGGTGTTAGATCTAACAAATAAAATCCTTCTTTTCTTAATATTTGGTGGAATGTCAACTCACTTAAACTAAAACAATTACTTTCAACAAAAATATTGTACATCTTAAGTTCTGTAAGTCTAAAGCATTCGACTTAAAATCCTCAGCTTTCATTATTTAACAGCATAACTAGATGTGATAAAAAAAGATGATTATTTACCAGTAAAATTATCACCTGTTTTTGATCACATATATATTTTTGTACGTTCCTAATTAACCATTCTCAATAATATATAAAATTAAATATAATAAAATTTGTAAATTTATAATAGTAAACTGGCTAATTACTAAAGACAAAAATATTATATTATAATATGAATAAATGTATTTCCTCATGTGTATATTATTATAGTAATAATATATGCTGAGATTGAAGAAATAAAACAATTATAAAAAGAGTAATGTGACATTTATATGGAAAAACAAAATTTGTTTTCAATTTTCTTTTGTTTTTATTAATTTTTCTTTTATGAGGAAAAAAATTAAAAAAATTGATTTAAAAAAAGAATTTAATACGAAAACAATGTGTTTTGTTACTTATTTTATTTTTTATCCTTTCCATGGTTAAATGGGTGAATTTAAAAGTGAAAGTATAGTGTGTTAGGCTTTTATTTTGAAAATATCAAGTACAGGGTATCTCGGAACTTTTCTGCAGAATTACTTTTTGATCTTACTCAGATGGTTATTGTGGCTTAAATATTTAGTTTATATCGGTAGATGTTAAGTCCAAACATTGACAAACTCTGGGATATTACAGAAAGTAGACCTTAAATTAATAGCTGACACCGTGAAATAAATAATGCGTTAATGTTTGTTTATAAGGAAACAAATTATTAAAGTTGGCTTGAAAAAAATAAATAAACACAACCAAACTAAGTATATTTTGACCCTGTAAGTGTTTGGGGTGCTGCAAAACCACAATGCTCAACTTGCAAAGCATCTTGGTAAAAAACCAATGAAAATATTAATTTGATTATTTAATTTTATCTTTATCCTGAAACTTTATGAACATAAAAATAATAAAATTTAAAGAATGTTAAAACAAGAATTTTACCAAATATGAGAACTGTTCAAAGGTTCATTAAAAATACAAATAATACACACAAATACATATTTCTTCGATATGAATAGGTAGGCTTTATCTCACAGGTATCTATTCTTTATTTTTGTTGTCATTTATTGTATCCAATAAACTTGTATTAACTTATGGTCACAACATTAAAACACTAAATTTTGTTGGAAAAACGCAACTCCGGGCATATATGGGTAAACAATTTCATTTTATAACTATAAAACAATACTAGAGGTAAGTACAAGTTGTAAAAGGAAACATATGAGATGGCTCACTCTTTGCCAAAGATACTAATACTATTATTAGTCTCTTTGCTCTCAACCAGCTCTGTGGGCTGTATTGTGTACATCCTGAAATTGATGATTTTCTTAGATATGACTGAGGGCACTGAGTAGTATGCGGAAACACTACCGGGGTCTTTAGTCATTCAAATATAGTAGCAGATTTGCTTCCTCGAATGGTTCTTGAGCAAGGTTTAGAATAATGATCAATAGGAACACTGAAATACTAAAAATCTAGATATGCAATGGTGTATGTATGAGATGTTTAGCTCTATTAATAGCTGTGTTTTAATAGAAGGGGGGTATTAAATGATATTAGTCTTCGAAGAAATCCATCAAGATAAATATCAAACTCTTGAAAGAATAATTTCCGCACTGTTTCTGGGCTAGACGAGTCTTTGTATTGTAGATTATGCTTAGAAGTTGATTTAAGCTTATAGAAACTTCTCCGGAAAGATTAAGTTTCTGAAAGTTAGAGGAGAGATCTGAAACAATCTATAATGAGAGTAGAAGAGAGCTAAACAAATAAATAAATGTTGGTAATCAAAGTGCACACAGAAAGAAAGATAAAGACACAACTCAATAGAAATAATAATATAATAATCCTACACAAAATATCACAACAAAAAATAAAAATGTATTTTTATTTACTTTAAATATAGACTAAAGTAAGGTTAGACCTACCTTTAAAACCGTGTTAAAATAATAAAATGTCTTTAAGTTTTAAGTAGTTGTACCCATAATATTTGTTAAAAATAGTTAACATTACAAATATTACAATCTAGTAATAACAGTACTCTCTCTATTTCTATTTTATTCTTCTTGTCAAAACTTAATATGTCATAATAACATTACAACAAATAAAGTTCGTTAAATCTGCCGTATTAAGTTTATGATTTATTAAATTCTAAATAAAGATCTTCTTTAATTGAATTATTTACTTTTGTCCAGTTGGTCATTCTGAAAAAAATGCAGCTTCATCTCTCTCATTTCTCGTCTAACGTTTGTTGCTTTCGTTTAATTAGGTTATTTTATGGATTATTTAGCGATCAAATTTTTATATTGTTCATTATTCAGTTATTTTACAGTTACTGTGAAGTATTATATCAACGGAGACTTAATGTATGAAGTAGCTAAATCATTACACCTACTTGTGAAATGTCTAGTGTTTAATGTTGGCCGTGTATAACTTAAAAATATACTTAATAAAGTTTGAGGTAAGAATAAAACTGTTTCTTCTACTTCAGTCATTTCATAATTATTAGAGGGGCCCTTTTGGTTAAATTTTGAAACAATGAAAAAAAAAATAACCTGATCACCTTTGACTCTCAATAGAGTAAAAAAGGGAGGGATTCATTTGTGTGTCCATTTTTCACCGGTAAATGTACGTCAAACGTAGTAGACCTGCCCCCAGCTACGCCACCGGGGCATAGCCTATCTCAATACATAGTCCTGAAACATCATTTTGGGGCTCTCAGGCGCTCTGTGTACTTAATTGAAAATACTTTCGCGAGTGAGTTAAGGTTATAATAAATCAATCGTTTTCAGCTTCCTGCAAATTGCTTGTGTTATGATTTATATTTTCAATGATCTACTATATAAGGTACTGTAATTTTGTTTTGTTTATTTTTATAAAAGATAGTCGAATGGGGGTCAGGTCATTTTTTCGATGTTTCAAAATTCAACCAATATGGCCTCTCTAGTAATAAATCCAAAGAGACTAATACCATGGAGTACTTAGAATAGTCTCTGCTAATACTATTAGAGGGAGGATACAACTCTTATCATTCCTACGGTACTTCGGTGCCGTAACGGTTCATTGGTGACGTCATTTTTTTATTTTTCCTAATAATTACAATTTCACGTAAATATTACATTATTTTTCGACTATTTTGTCTCTCTCTTGGGAGACTATAGTGGGGGTAAGCACAGTTACGGCACCTATGGAAACTGTCTCGCTTCCAGACCCCTTATCACTGTGTTAATCGGGTTCTGTACTCCCTCTAATAGTATTAGTCTCTTTGAATAAATCACTATGCTTCTTGCGCCGTATTTGTTTAGTTGCACAGAGATATATACTAGTGATGGGCGATCCTAAAAATTTTGGGCTCGATCCTTATAGATAAGATCGAGCTTTTCGAGCATAAGCTCGAGCCCATGATCGAGGTCGAGCCCGAGCTTTTAATTGAAAACTCGAGCACACTTAAAGATCGATCCCGGCTCGATCCTAGTTAAAAGCTCGAGTACTCCGTGTAACTTCATTGAACCCTGTTTAAAGAGTAAGTCAAGGTTAAAATAAATCAATTGTTTTTGGCTTCCCGAACATTATCTGTGTTTTAATAATATGTATTTAAACGTTTTTTAATATAATATGTTACTGTAATTTTGCTTGTTTATTTGATTATATTGAAAGTCGAAGATAGTCAGGTTATTTTTTCGATGCGGCAAAATTCAACCGATAAGGCCCCAATTGTAATATTATCTTTACGTTTAGTCTATCGAGTGAGATTACGTGATAACTAATCCCGCAAAAACATCACGTCTCTTATGGTGAAGGTTCACTTTTGGTTATAAGAAAGTTAAAAACAAAAAATATATTTAATTAATTTGTGATTTTTTTTTTGCATAATAATAATAAAAGAAAAATACTATTTCAAAACCTATTTTATGAAAACGGTAATATTTAAGTAAAATAATAGTTCGACGAGAAGGTTATCCGTTAAATAAGATCGCTTCTGAAGGTACGTACATACAGCGTATCGGGAGATCAATCTATATTCCATCTCCTTAGTTCTAACGTATCGGACTGAATTCTCTCCGCGTGGTCCTTACTGCGTATGTATTTAGATATCGTACTTAATACGATACGCCGTTTTAGAATTATTAATTATAAATTAATAATTATTATTTTATTAATTTAGTTGTTACATTAATAATCTAATAAAACTATTTAATATTTATTCGAGTAATTTATTATTCATTATAACATCAAGTATTCTGAATTTTTTACTAAATGTAACAAATTTAATCTAACTTATTTACCGATATATATATAATATATATATATATATATATATATATATATATATATATATATATATATATATATATATATATATATATATATATATTCGGACTTATATTTTTAGTATCAGGAAGCCATTCTGAATAGATCCCCCCTCCACTCCTCCCCTCAACTTCCGTCATCCGAACAACCTAATAAAAACCCTAAGAGAAAATGTATTTTCTTTTTTTAACTCTTTTATTTTAATTGACTCAACAAACACCAAAGATAACTAAAATCGCTTCAAACACGGAACACAAGAAGAAAAAAGAGGAGCAAACTCGACTTATCTTTGTTACAAAACCTGCTTTTTGAGTATTTTTTGATATAATCATGAAAAGGTATTTTGTTCCTATTTCTTAATCTCATTTAACGTCCATGGGGTCAGAAAAGTTCCTTATCACGTCATCCCCTTGTGTAAAATACTGTCGCCAGCCCTACTCACAACAACACTGTATTCTCTATATGTTTAGTTTATTAAAATATTGAGCCAGCTTTTAAGTGTAATGGTAAACTTTACAAGTTTGAAACCTTTTGTATTGTCAAATACTTATTGCAAATATAGATATTTATTTAAGTAATATAAGTAAAGAAAATTATTCAAAGTTTTGAATTAATCATAAAACATACTATTAATGTATATTAATAGTGGAAAACACAACCTTTTGGCTTTTCCTATACTGTTAAACTATTATGTTGAAAAAAAATCAGGCAACACGATTTTAAGTATACTCTTTACATCGTGTTTATCTGTCAGCTATGGATGTAATACACTGGAGTATTGCGTTTTAGTATAATTTGAAAAAAACCAAGGCGCTAAAAGAATTTGATCTATTACAAGTGCAATAGTCTATTACCCTTTTATTGGCTATTGCTGTCTTTTAGGATAACAAATAAGCAATAACTCTAAATTCTTGTTATTTTCTTTCCACCTTTTATTTGAAATCAACTGTTATTTTAATAAAGCTGTATTAAACTTTATCGAAACAACTTGTAGAAAAGAGAGTTGCTTCTTATAAATTTGCATTTAGTAAACTTCTTGTAGCAATAGTCATGGTTTATCATGATAAAGAGTAGATTAATTATTGCTTAACTGGTAATACGCTGCATCAAAAACTCGTGTCAGAATAATACGTAAAATAAAGTTTATAAGCAACAAAGCTCAATCCGCTCCATATATATGATATATTAAATAATTTATTAATAAAAAATGGATAGCTTGGGACTAATAAAAAGTAATAAAGGCCCACTTCGATCGCTGTGGTCAAAAAAGGGTCTTTCCGCTTTGGAATATAAAATTAGTTCATTAAATAAGACTCTCTTCGTTCGCTAACATTATTTTATGATATGTGCCAACTTATGGTTCTAAAGTACAAAAAATAATGTTAAGAAACCAATGAGGTTGGTCCGATTTGAAATGGTGGGCGTGGTTTAACATCCAGGAATAACTTCATTGGCCCATGGTATTATTTTCCCGAGCTGTCAACAGATTTTAGCCGTGTGGTACATTATGATGAAAAAAATTATTTGTTTACATTGTGCCGATTAATGACATAATGTTTTGTTTGAAGCTCCTTGAACACTTAAAGGTCAATGTTTTGGGTCTCTAGAGACACTGGCATACCTGGAAACGAAAAAGCCGATGAAATAGCTAATGAAGGGGCGTCTACAGGCTTTAGTGGGGCAGAACATGCAATTGATTGGACTCTTCTGAGACAGGCCAAATTTCTTGTAAAAAAGTAGATTTGGAAGGAAACTAAAATCATTAGGAAAAACAATAGATAGCCAAAGATGATATTTACCACATTAGAGAGAAGGAAATCTAGATGGTTTTTTGACCTGAGAAAGTCTGGTCTCAGACTTATGGTAGGAGTTATCACTGGACACTGCTGGGTTAATATGCATTTAGCCCTAATGAAGAAGTTTTGTATTATTTAGCATTTATCTTCTAAACTGAATAACTTATTACTTAAAAATGTGTAGATTCTGGTGATATATTTTATTAATATGCCTTTAAAGGTCGGAATCATTAGGTGTACACTGTGTTACATTTTTATAATGTATATAATCAGGAGCGTAAGGTGTTCGCGTCCGGCAACGATTGGTATAAATATAAGATATTCTTATATTATTGTTAGATATTATGGTAAATTTGTAGACATATATTGCTAGAGGAAGCATTCCCTATCTTAATGCATTTGAAATCTTGAAACATCTTTTTCAGGCTCTCAGGGCTCTGCGTAACCTCATTGTAACCTACTTTAATAGCGAGTTGAGGTTGTGGTCGTTATCAGCTTTTCTTGCATTGTTTGTGTTTTATAAATACTGGAAGGTGTTCAAGTTACTTTTTTGATGTCACAAAATTCAACCCATATGGCCACTCTAGTAAAAATATCTCTACGGGTGGAGTGTGGAACAGATGAAAGAAGAAAATAAAAATGATATTAGCAATAAAATTGTTTGATTATTCCACTATTTGCTTATAATTTATCACATCTTAAATCCGGTTTTATCTTAGCGAATGAAGTGTTCATTTTGACCACAGCTACATTTAGGGCAATACAATAAAATTCAATTGTTTATCTTCCATCCGAGATCTCCTTCCGGACCCGTTCTTTCTTTTTTTATTTAAAATGGCTTTACATTACTTTATTTTATTTGAAAAGAGGGGGTGATCAGTTCATCGAACTTTTGGAACTGGTTTAATGAGGTGAAGTTTAAAAGACATATCACATTTCAGATAAAAATAAGTAAGGGTACCTCAGGTCAGTGACTGGTAACCTAAGTTTTTTTTTTTTATGAAAATCATTCTTGAACCAACGGCAGTGAGTTCAAATGTAAGTCTAAAGTCTAACCGCATTTGGTTATATTCACCAAACTGGTTTGGTGAACCCAAAAAGAAGATATTGTTTTAACTTTGAAAATCCACAGGCTTTCATTATTATTCAGTGTTCATCTAAGTTTTTATTTTTCAAATAGATTTTTCTTTTTGATTAAGACAAACTTGTACAAGAAAAATCGAGTACGGGTTATTTTGGAACTTATATAGGACTAGCTGAGATACCCGCCCTTCGGACAGGAGAGTTGATAGTTCTTGAGTTCATCGTTTAGATTTCAAATAAGAATTATATGTAAAAGGGAGTTTAACAGAGCAAGAACACAACGTATTGCCAAAGATATAGATTACGGTGGTGGACTCCCATTACGGGAGATGGAACTAATTGGAAAATAAATAATAATCTAAAGGTAAACAAAATAATAATCCCGATGTAGGATCGAAAAAATTCAAGTATGTTAAAAAGATATGAAGACTTCGTCATCCATAGATCTCTAAAAAGGTAAAATAGTTGTTACAAAATAAAATAGGGATATAATAATATTAACAATAATATTATTATGAAGAATTAGGTCAAAAGAGGCTCGCTTCACTCAAAAAACTTTATAATATAAAATTAGGTGCAATAAGAAAAGGATGAACTTTGTTTATGCATAAGCTAATAACAAGTCGCTTCACAATAACTGTTTTAATTATCAAACAAGAGCCGACTTTCGACCACTTCTGGCCATCCTCAGTCATGCTAAATTGAGTGCCGAGTTATATATAGTTCTTCAGAGGCCTAGGACGCACCTTTGTTTATTTAGGTGGCCATTCATATGAATGGACATATGAATATATATATATATATATATATATAATATATATATATATATGTATATATATATATATATATATATATATATATATATATATATATATATAATATATATATATCTTATATTACTAATCTATCATCCTCTTCATGTAAAATTATTTTCCTTATTATTAAAAATTTATTCTTGTTAAACTTTAGATTATATTCAAAATTGTTATTTCTTTTTATTCTATTCATTTTATAATTTTAATTTCTTGTTTGTACTTAAATTTTTATAATGTATAAAAAATTATTTGTGTGTGCAATTTTTATTTAATCAATTTTTTCTTAATTGTTACTTTTGTAAAAAGGGTAATTTTGCCCGTTATTGTATTAATAAATAAATAAATAAATGTATATATATATATATATATAATATATATATTATATATATATATATATATATATATATATATATATATATATATATATATAAAGGCTATGGAAAAAGACTCTCGCCTGCTTACTAGAATGCTATAAATTTGTGTGGAAATATATATGGTTATAAGTAAATTAGGCTCGCGTTACTCGCTATGGAGAGAAAGGACTTACCAGACTCCTGGTATATAAAATTAGGTTCATTAAAAAGAGTGCTCTAAATATATATTTATATATATATATATATATATATATTTATATATATATATATATATATATATATATATATTATATATATATATATATTATATTTATATGTATATATACATATATATATATATATATATATATATATATAATATATATATATATATATATATATAACATGCACACATTCACACTTACGGCCATACAGCTTTGTGAAAACAACTTAGGAGGCTTTAAACACACCTGAACCGGACAATTCTGCTGTTTTCCCGGTTTCTGATTTTTTGCAAACACAATATTTTTCCTATATATCTACGGTATAAATGACATTAAGTAAAAATAGATGATTCTGATTCACTATTACTTGCACGTACACAAGTGAGTCCTTTTATATCACATGTTTGGGACCAGAAGTTTGTTAGTATGTGTGTGTGTGACTAATTATTAAGGCCCGTTTTCAAAGATATTTTCCTAACATTCTCCTTGTTTCTTAAGGAGAATGTTCGGAAAATGTTAGAAAATTGTCTTTGAATACGGGCCTTATGTAGTAATAATTAGTGTTTAGAGCTCTATAGTTTTTAATTATAGTGCAATGGATATTTTTAAAATAGCGGCCAAAATAGCGAAACATTTAAAGAAATGAATTTGAGCGATTGAAATTGTGTTGCATATCGTTTCAAAGCAATTAAAGACAACTAAAATATATGTAACATGCACCTAATTATTAAAATAACCGATCTTTTAAAATGGCGTTTAGAAAGGTGATCGTTAAAAAATAATTAAAAGGAATAAATCAGGTGATATATTGTTTAAAAGATCTTGATTAGTAGGGAAAAAATTATATATACGCAATTTCAAAAAAAATCAACGCTAGAACTTTTAAATAAGAAGTTGTTGAAATAAGAAGTTTAAAATAGTTGATAATATAAAACGTAAATTTAATTTATTTAAAATACCTAGCCAGCGAAGTAAGTAGCAATCTCAGCAATCTCGCGAGCGAGACATGCCTCTTTCATTATTTTGTGTTTAAAATTATAGTACCTTAATGAGCTTAAGTGGCGTTTTTTTATTAATATATTTGAAAATTCGCTTCAATCGTGGTAGTATACCACTTATATAACTATAACTAGTAATATGACGAACTGATATAGGACAAAAACTATGTGGCGCTTCGTGGACTCATGGTCCTTGCGTTTTGAGGCGCGCGGCCTCAAAACGCGTCGACGCATCAAGCGGCGACGCGAGGCCGCGGAAACGCCAAGAGGCTGATTGGTCTCTTGATTTTTAGGTCGAACATAGCGAGACCAAAGTATTACAACCTTAGGCTTTTGATAACCAACATCTGAGGACAAGTGAAGGGAGTGCGAAATAATAACACCCTTGACTTTGAAAAACCACCTTATTAGCTTAGCCGTAGTGAAATCGAACTAATGCTACGTTAAATTTTAGATAATCATGTCATTCTGAGGACGAGCTAAGCGAGTCTGAATTTGTGAAAAAAAATGATCAAGTTACTTTGTTCCCGACTTAGTAAATCTTACTTTAAATGTTTATGATTGATTAACAAGATCCAACAATTTCTATTTAAATTTTTAGAATAAATACATAGCGAGTTATTTTAGAAATCACTTACTCGCACATAAATAATAATAAATATCACTTAGAACCCCTAAATACTCCAACAGCAGAGAATCCTAGTGACATATCAGTTTCGGAATTTTAGGGCAACCACAGTACTTTTCCTATAACCCACATTCCCTACGGTAGCAGAAGAGGAAAGTTACAAATTCACAAAACAAAATTCTTCTAAAATGAAAATTTAGATTTGAAATATTCATACATGCCAATGTCAAAGCTGAGCATTGTTATGAGAAAAAATGTTTTACCTAATTTTAAACAGGTTGTAAAATTATAAAAAATAAAAATATTATTATTACTAATGAACTTTATTTATTGTGTGTGTGATTACTAATGAAGCAGCATACTTCACTGTATTAGTATTCCATGCAATTAGCACAACAATAATACTAAAGACCGAGTCCGGTAGCTCAGTGGTAGAGCGCTCGCCTTTCGACCTGGAGGTCGAGGGTTCAAATCCAGCTGGATGACCTCAATATGAGGTTATCCCTTGTAACGTACACTCGGGAGGTCTTGAATTCAAGGCCGGCCAACCCAGCCAAGGTTTTGCGTGGTTTCCTTGGCTACTAATACGCAAATGCGGGGTTGGATCTAGTTTCATCTGAGAAAAGTCTGGGTCCACGTTTCCGTTGTCTCCAGCTCACGAAAAGTTAATGTTCTGCGGGCTGGGGGAGATGAAGGTCGGAAAGATATACTGAGCCTTTGTATGTCCGAAAACTTAGTCAGTGAAAGTGATAGCGGTGACACGAGTAACGTAAGTGACTAGGAACAAAGTGCTCGGTTCTTGAAGACAGACGTCTCCTAATAGCACTGCGGAGCTTTGACTTTCAGGTCAGGGCTATAGAATGAGTTTGTACAAGCTGACATCTGGGTGCTAGAGTTCTTTGTCGGGCGGCGCTGGACTGGCCAGAGCGGTGAGCCTAGCTAGAGTCTGGTGATGCTAGTGGAACTGATGAGATTGGTGAGACTAGAAGGACGAGGTCAAGTAAGACTAATGTGATCAGAGGAGCTAGTAAGACTAGATGAAACAAGCACACAGTGAACTAGTAATCGTCGCTAGCCAGAGCGGTGAGCCTAGCAGAGTCTAGCTGGTCTGTGAACTAGTCGCGGGCACTAGCCAGAGCAGTGGGTTTGGATAGAGTCTGGTTGGGCTGGATGAACTGGACACACTGTGAACTGGTCATATGTGGCACCATGTACGGAGGGTGTGCTTCCTAGATGATTGGATGTGTACAAACTCAGGGGTTAATGTTGAGTGAGATTTGAGTGAGGGGAAAACGCTAAATGACCCCACGGGTTAAAGCGTAAAAAAATAATACTAAACAAAAGGAAAGAAAGTTCGTGACATGTAATGAAAACGAGTTATTAAATAGGACAATGATAGCGCCAGAGGCATCTTAACAGATAATTACATATTAACTTATCACTGGAGTTACTAGCTACTAAACTTAATTCTACAACCAAAGTAAATTAGCAATTAATAAAAATCAACAATAACACTACTAGATGACAAAAGAGTGCACACGAATATCCCTATAAGAACTGTTCGTTTTTTTAAAATTCATTCCGATGGTATACAGGAAATTTAATTTGCGTTTACACTCAAATCCGAATCTGAGGTCCTAAATTATCCGTTTTAGATGTTTTTTAATGTTCCTATTTTTTTTATATTACTGTTCCTGTTTGTGTTTTTATTACCAAGTTGTGTGTCTGCTTGTGATTGGTGTTTGTTATCATCGTAGCTTCAACTGTGTTTATGGTATAGAGTTGAAACTTAGTATCAAGTTCTATCATTAGGTCAAGTTATGCTTTCCTGCAATTTTTTTAAACGTCGTTAAATGTAATTTATGACTTATTAAATGTAATTTCAGGAAGCAGCCCTCTTTGGGCTCCTTAACCAAAAATAAACTTAAAGAAAAAACAACGAATTTAGAAAAGAATAATTAACATATGAAAAATTTTTCAGCTTATATTATATAAATATATTTACTTATAATTATATAATATATTTGTAACACCAGAGCCAAAGGGGTCCCATATAAGAGTAATAAGGTAGGGCCTGAAGCAGCATAAAAGGGCTTTAGATATTTGTTTTTTTAATAATTAAAATTATTTTATTCTATTTTTTTATCTTTTTGGCCCCTATTTATTATACCTAGACGTTTCAGGGCTCCATGCAAAGACTAGAGCTAATGATGGTCCTTACATACTTGAAAAGAGTCATAGAGATAAAACATAAAATATTTTAATTAATTATTACATATTTAATTAATTAATTATTTTTTTACAATTTTAAGTTATTTAAATAAAATAATTTCATTTGATTTAATTTTATTAAATTAATCTTGCTATAATCATTAATACTACTTTAGTTAAAAGTAGACCCTTCTACTTGGGAAGCAAAAGCTGGGGTTAATACTAATAGTTTATGTCTGAGGGCGTGCGAAGCGTGCCCGAAGTATTGGAATGAGCAAGATAAATACAATAAGATGAAATACATTTCCCATGTATCCATTATCTCATTTCTATAAAAATTAAGAAGTTAATTTTCAAGCATGGTTTTAAAAATTTAACTTTTAATAATTATTAATTAGGTTATTCACTACTCATAAATATTCACTCCAAAGGTATTCCTTACTTCATTTTATTTTAAAAAAAAAAAGCCAAGAGTATAACGTGAGTTTCCAAGCATGGCTTTGAAAATCTGAAAACATTAAACTCATCATCATCATTTGTTTGACCTTCAGTATGAATTTGTAAGTCTCTACGATATATATAAGTTCATAATATTTTGGGGAATATATGGTTTAGCCCAGCCATAATGGTATGTCAACATATAAACATAAACAATAGGGGACTGATATAATTGTATAATTGATTCGTTAAACCCCATCTGCATTTTATGAAACCTGGGACCCGTTTCACAAAACAATAACTCTTGTAGTTACACAAATTGTAAAAAACAACTTGTACTGACAAATTTACATGTGTTACCAAGGATACACTTGTAGATTTGTAGCATTTTTCTATTTAATAAATAACATTTTCTTGTCTATTTCAATTATTCGTAACATTCACTTGTAACATTTCTACCCGAGTCCGAACCTATTTAGACTGAGTTACAAGTTCATTTTATTAATATATAACGTAGTTTTTATCGCCAAATTTTAGTTTATTAGTAATCTAGTGCTCAATATGAGTTTTTAAAACGTTTTTTTATAAATATTACTTCTTTCATTTTATAAATGATTGCATTTGAAATAAATAACTCATATGAATGAAACTGGGTTTTAATAATATTTTCGCTTATTGTTTACAAAAAAACTCTTGTAGGTTACAATCAATTGTAGTGATATTCGTGAAACGCTTAATTTTGAGTAGCTACAAGTTGTTTTGTACAATAGTTTGTAAGATTTGTGGGGGAGATAATCAAATTTAATTGGAGTTCGACACAAATATGTTCGTTTCCTAGGAGATTTAAAAAAAATTAACCTACAAATTTTTTTAAAATAAAATTGTATGAAATTCGCTTATAAATACTAGTCTGTATTTGTATATAATTGAAACTAATTTCTTACAATTATTAGTAAACTTGTAGCTTTTTACTTGCAGTATACAAGACTTGTACTTTTGTGAAATGAGGCCCTGGTCTCATTGAATCAAACATTTGACACCAGATAATTGACGAGAGAGACCAAATATTTCTGATTATCTATTGATAAGCTATCTAATCAGTTATAGTAATACAACGTAAATTATTACGTCAATACAGTTAACATTCAAACTCTAATTTTAATATAAATTAAATTTAACTAATGATATTTTGTTTGTTGTGTGTTTCCAGTAAGAATTGAAGGCAAAAAACTGGACCTTACCTGAGTGTGGTGGGGAGGATGTGGGTATTCGTTTGATATAACAAAACAAACAGTCGTGACCAGGACTCGCTGACAGAACGGGTCCTTTACATTAATACAGGTAATATTATTTTACGTGTTTTAATTTTAAATAATAAACTAATATTAAATTATAAACTATGTTAAACGATAAGCAGCTTTATTAAATTATGCAACTTGGTTGTGAAATTGTTTTATTGCTTTGGAACTGTGTTTATTGACGAGTGTAGCGAGTCAATAATTAATTTATTTACTCATTTACATACTTGAGGTTACTTAATTTTCTCAATTGTCAAATTTTTTTAATTGAAAAAAAAAAACAAGAAAATCAAATTGATTGTAAATTATTACAGAGGCTGCATAAATATTTGACAGCATAACTTAAATAACAAACTTGATTAAAATAAAACAAAAAAAATCATAACATTACATAAGAAACGCTAAACATGATTAGTATTCCCATAAGATGGGAATACTAAGTTATCAGGTAAAAACTCGTTAACATTATGGTAAAGTGCAATAGAAAGATCTGAAAATTGTTTAATTTGAAAAGTCAATATTTACTATGAACTAACATCAAAATCGTCGACTGTTAACAAATCATTTACATTTTTTTATAACACGGTCGATAAAATTTCATCTTCTAGGCAGCACAAAAATTTAGGACGCATAATTAATCTATAATAAAATAAGACATTTTTATAAAACAATTATACGGGGGGGGGGGGGGCAAAATTAAATAATTTATATTAACATACTTCCCTATGTTGACAGAAATCCAATCAACTCCATTTATTTATCGACTATGATGTTTCAATAGTCGATAAATAAGGATTATTAAATAAATAGCCTTACCAGATTCTAAAATTAAAATGCGGCTCTAAACTTTTAAGAATACCCATAAAGCTATATTATACTGCCTCAAAAATCATATTATACTGTAAATCAGTTTTTATTACATAATTTGGTGTTTCTTCAATAATAGTCGTTTTTTATATATTCTATGTATCTAATTTAGGTTGGATTTATTATGTATACAGAATTTTATTTGTATTTATATGTAATATGTTCTTTATTTTATTATTGTAATTCTTAAATTAAAATTTTGACAATGGAAAAACATTCTATAAAGTAACCTGAAGTATATATATATATAAATATATATATATATATAATATATATATATATATATATATATATATATATATATATATATATATATATATATATATATATATATATATATATATATCCTTTTTTTAATTTTTGAACTGAACGAAAAAAAATTAAAGTTGGAGTATCTCTATAAAGCTCTTGGATTATTAATTAAAATATAAGAGAAGATGTATCCTGTCTAATTATGCTCTTAGTAGAGATGTATGTTGAAACGTTATTAAAATATAATTGGCAATCAGGCATTTAAAAGGTTGAGAGGCTGTTTACCTTAGCAGTTAGTTTACTTAATATGTGTATAGAGAAAAATGAAGCGAGACGTTATATTTACGGTTGAAAAATCAGCTGACATTTTACCTTGTAAGTTTGATCTTGATAAAACTTATTGAACCATATAAAATACAAATATACAAATCCTGACGTTGACTTCATTATTCAAATTTATCTCATAAATTATGTTTACGATTTTACTTCCTTTATTTATATCTTAGGTGAATGGTAAAGTATTAAAATTGCATTAAAATGTTTAATATAAATATATTAAGCATAATATTCTCAATGTGTCATGAGTATATTAATATATAAAAAAATCGGGTACGGGGTACCTCGGAACTTTTCCTCATTACATCGAATTCGCTACGCTCATACTCCCTGCTTTGGACTCGCTTCGCTCGTACTCAGAAATACAGATCGCCAAATTTACACTGCAACATTTCTTTGGACTCGTTTCGCTCGTATTCAGATAGTAAATGCATCCGTATCATTCTTAGCGGTTACTCATACAGCGCTGACCACCCTCAAAGCTCCATAATTTCTTGACCTAACAAAATCATAGCTGAAAATTAATGTACTTATTTTTTAGGTAGTACACTTTTACTAAATTTCAACTCAAATGGGCCATTTCCCGATTTTTACAATTTTTTTCGAAATAAGTGTATAAGCCCTGATACACTATCAGGACTTCGGAAACCGAGCAGTAGAATTAGAATATCGAGTTGTAGCTCTCAGTATAAGTCCTGATACACTATTTTACTCTTGTGAAGTTTAGCCTCAAACTATATCATTATGATGATCAGTTAAAGTAATCCGTAAACTTGACACATATGTTAGTCTCATACATAGTCACATGCGTGCCAAATCTCAATCCGATTGCATCATATTTCCGCGTCTTATGATTTTTCAAAATTTTTGCTGAGTCATTATTGCGGGTTAAAGACGTCATAAAAAATTATTTTCCGAATAGCACAACTACAGCCGTAGACTGATTTTTGGAATCAAATTTCAACTCTAGCATAAATACACTGAGTGCTACGATGATAACAGGCACACACACATAACACACTCACAAACAGACAGACAACTTTGCGAAAACCACTCAGGAAGCCTTAAAATGCCTGAAACGGATAATTCGTTTTCATCTCGGTTTCGGATTTTTTCGCAAACAATACTTTCCTATATACCTACGGTTTAAATGGGGAAAAGTAAAAAATAATAAATAACTAAACATCTAAGTAAACTTAAAAGAATATAAAATAATACTTTATCATGATTTATCGACATTATTATCATTTAGTAGTCCAATCAAGGTCAAAGTGACACTTGCCACGTCTTGACAAGATCCTTGCGACATCTGTCAGGTATTACAGTTTGTTATTGTCCTTAATATTAATAATAACTTACCTTTGTCAATCAACGCATTTAAAAGTATTATCAGTATAATGGTAGTCGTCAGCTTTTTAAAACGCTGTATAAAACATTTTAAAGAGCTTTATACTTTTTATGTTACAATTGATAAACTTACGAATCAAGTTGTTTGCATTTCATGATAAATAATTCATTAATTTTTATTGGGAAAGATGAATCTGTGAATCGAAAAGTGGCTGCTGTCTGAATTTTAGAGTAAGAAAGGGATAGGGGAAACCGTAGTAGAATCTGTACATCGAAAAGTGGTCACTAACTAAATCCCTGAGTATGGAAGGGCTAGACGTACCTACTTTTTTTCTATTATACAAATTTACTTTTGCTCTAGGTGGCAGTTTTGCATAGAATTATTATACGGTGGGGTTCTAATTTAATTGAGGTTCTAAGTGAATTTATTGAGTTATTAATTATTTTAGTGCGTTAATAAAATTGATTAATAAATTAAAACACCATTACAGTGAAAATCGGCTTCTTATCAGTTAATTTAAATACCTGTTACAACTAATTTAAACAATTTAATGCAATTAAATGGTAATTTTGTGTGTTAGTGCAAACTAAAATTATTTAAAAGTAACATCAATTAACAATAAATAAAATAAAACACTATATTATGATCTTCATCTTCTTATCACTCAATTTAAATACTCGTGACAACCCAATAAAACGCTATTTTTCAATGAAATTGTGATTCTACTGAGTTCATACGCCCTAAAATTAGTTAAATTAAAGCACTTTGATAAAAAATTTAAAGAAATAATCGTCACAAATAAGAAAAACCAAAACGGACTTTGAATGGCGAATAGGGTTAGGATCTGATGAAGGATATACTCTTGTTATTGGTTATAACAAGAAGTAATAGCATTAGAAGAGGAGAAATTTGATATAAAATACTGGGAATGATAATGTGTAGTATACATATAGATGGTTATAGTTAGTGATTCGTCTTGTACAACAGATTGCGCTACTGTACTATGATTCTGTGGAGCTGATTTAAAATTTAAACTGAATGCTAAAGTATGAGAAAAAAATCAACCAGCTCAATTAAGATTTAACAAAAACATACAACACAAAACAAAAAAACACTGGCTACTTAGCATCCCACTCATTTACTAATATATCTCGTACATCGATTCAACTCTCCATCAAAAAATACTGGGACCTACGATAAATGACACACGTACAAAGATATCTGTAAAATCACTCAGGAGGCTCTAAAACCAACTGAAATGGCTAATATAGGCGAAATCCCAGTTTCAGTGGTTTATTGGGAAATGCAAAACTTTTCTTATATACCTGCATTTTAAATGAAGGAAAGTAAAAAGAAAAACAGAAAACGTATATCTTTTACTTGACACTACGAACAATACATACTTACAAAGGCTTACTACAGCAATGAACTGTTTTCGAATTTGAAGATTCATAAGTTCTGAAACGTAGAAGTTTAATAAATAATGCGTGTTGCAGTTTCAATGCTTACCCACCCAAATAGGGGATAAGAAAGTAAAATGCTGAGCGGTGAAATAAATGTCGTTATTTTTGTGACTTGGTGCGTAGTGTAGACAATTTGCCGTGTTTGATATTTTATATAGAACAGCCACCAGGAGCAAAAATTGATTCGTACATGTAGGCGCAAGTAAGGAAACGAGCAGTAGAATTGGAATTCCTAATACATTATTTCACGCTAGTGATTTTAGCCTGAAACTATATCATTATAGACCAAGAGCCCAGTGGTGCTTTGTTAATAAAAAGTGTAATGGCTGGGACCGGTCTCAATTTTTCGTAAATACCTTCCTGAACAAGGATCTGGAATTCTGCCGACTCTTATCGGATGGGTGTCCCAGGCAGAACCTTTGACCCCTAAAGTGCGTTCTGCCTGAGACACCCATCCGAAATTGAGACCGGTTCCAGCCATTACACTTTTTATTAACAAAACACCCCTGGGCTCTTGGTCTATTATGATAACCAGTTTAAACAATCCGTAAACTTGGCACATATGTTAGTGTTATACACACAAATATCAATCCGATCGCATTATTTTTCCGCGTTTTGTGATTTTTCGGAATTATGACTGAGATATTACTGCGGGTTATTGGCGTCATAAAAAAAAAATATTTTCCGAATTGCACAACTGCTGCGGTTGAAGAGAGTTTAAGTTTCAATTATCTAGCATGAATACGCTAGGAGCTACGATGATAACAGATACACACACATACAGACAGAAAACTTCGTGAAAACCACTCAGGAGGCCTTTAAAACACCTGAAACGGATAATTCCGGATTCATCTCGGTTTCGGATTTTTTTGCAAACGCAATACTTTTCCTAAATTCCAACGGTATAAATGAGGAGAAGTAGAAAGTTAAAATATTCTAATGTTCTGAGACAATCATTCATGAATTCATTATTGATAACTGCATTTTGATGTGGAATAATCAAACAAGAATGAAACATGTTTTAAATTTTGATTCCACGTTTTTATATCAGTACCCGTCTAAGTGCAGAGTGCTTAGCAGGATGTAATGCGATCTTTTATCCTTAGCCAACGTGATGTTTTTAATTAAAAAATATTCCTAAGGTTTCATTTTAAAACAAGACAGTCTAGGGGCTTTTCATTTGATACTTTGCTATTAAGTTGAGAGAAAAATTCTTAAAATAAGGAAACTGCATGTTTACTTAAAGTATTCAGAAAGCTAAAACTTAGCTAAACTAAAAAAATATAACTTTTAGCGAATTTCCTTTGGGAAAAAATTCGCTAATGGGATAGGCGTCATGGCGGAATTCGAACCTCGGACTAACTTATTTTGTCTGTATTTTCCAAAGGAAATGCGCTAAAACCTTTAAAGATTACTGACTAAGCTTAAATATAAGTAACTAAGCTTTAAACTAGTGCAAATAATAGTGCGTACTTCTAATTTTAGAGGCATAGTTTTGAACAATCAACTGGATAATTATGCGCATTTCCTTTGGAAAATACAGACAAAATAAGTTAGTGCTTGACAATTGAGTAACTGCTTAGGTTCTAAAGCATGAACCGGAACCACGCAATGGGCATGGTTCTTGCATAAGCAAAAAATGGGTTGTTTAGCACGGAAACACGCATTCTAAATGAAATTCGCCCCGACAGCGGACCACCGCGCCGGAATTATTTATTTAGTAGTTGTAAACTTATACAATGTAAAAAGCACCGAAACACGCATCCAAAGGAAATTCGCCCGACATGCGGACCACCGCGCCAGAATTTTTACCATTTAAAAGTGATATAAGATTCAGGAAGTAATGTGGTTATAGTAGTAATTTGCGAATTATAAATTGAAATTAGTGATGACAGAAACCCACAAGTTCAACAGAATCAATTAAAGAAGATGCAAGCTAGATGATCCAATTAACAAAATTGTAATTGGACTGTTAAGAATAAACAAACCCCCATATCCTTTGTTTTATTATAAAAGGTGTGTTCACAGCTGTTTTTATTAGTTAGTATCGATAAAATGTATTCATTTTTAGCGAATTTTCATAATGAAAATGACGCTTATGAGGTTGTTCGGATGACGGAAGTTGAGGGTGGGAGTGAGCGGAATCGGTTCCTATTGGCTTCCTGATAACAAAAATATGTCCGAAAAAAGTTTATATATATATGTATATATATATATATAATAATATATGTATATATATTATATATATATATATATATATATATATATATATATATATATATATATATATATATATGTTGAAGAGTTTCTACCCTTTCGTATGGCGAACGATAACTCTCGAAGGCGTTCTCAAATTGAAACGAAACTTTGCAAATCGCGAGATGTTGAGGAGGTTACGAGGCCTATTGTTTAAAAAACATTATACGTCATCAATCAGTTATGACGTCATGAAAAAAAAATTTTTTGAAACTTGAAATGGCTTTAAAACAAGGTATTTTGTGTTTAGGTAGACGGCTAGCTGAATCGATTAAGACCGATTTCAGCTCAATCGAACCATCACAAATGGCGCAATCGGTATAATATATATATAATCTTGTATATATGTATACGTCCAGGTCAAAGACTTGTACGATATCTGTTGGGTTTAGTAGTGCTAGAGGGTGGGGATATAGTATAAAAGATGGACCCTCTACCTCTTGCTCCATCCTGGTAACCCTGCTGTCCAGAGAGACAGGACAAAAAGGCTTTCACTGAACCACGCCGAGCAAAGCAGGCCCGTAAAGCGGAAGAACCTCGAAGTAGTCTTTATATGGTCGAAGTCATTCTAAAACGATTGCGACCGGTTTCAGCTCAATCAGACAATCCTAAGATAGATGGTTCACTCCCGAGTGTAGTAGGAACACTCAATTGACAAGTTTGTGTTTATGATTTAAGTGGGGGCCTCATCACTAGAGTCTTGAATAGCGCTAGTAGTAAAAATATATTTGCTCTATTCTCTACTAGATTGTGCTGTAGTATTTTTTTAAAAACAAACACTTGCCAATCGTTTAGTAAAATAAAATAAAAGTAAACAAAGATCTATGTAAAAAAATATGTGACAGTTTCACGCTGTCACCACTAGACTGTACTACTTGAGCCTCCTGCATCCCATCAACTATTTTTTTTTAAATCTTTGAGTGAGCCATCTATGTTAATATTGTTTATCTATGATCCTAAGTGACGGAAACGGTATTTTTATTTAAAAACAAAATCATGAATATATTTTTGTTTATAATGCTTGTTAGTTTTAATATTATAGCATACTATTAATAATAAAGTATTAATAAAATCTTAATTAGTAAAATCAAATTTGTGACAAAGCCTCTCAGGCCGCGAAGCGGGCCTGTGTGGAGAGGCTGTGAAAATTCGCTAGGTACATGGCAAAATGCCATGTAACAAAAACAATAATGAAACAACACATCATACAAAACAACAACAATGTGGCCGCGAAGCGGCCACCGGGAGGCCCCCGGCCGCGAAGCGGCCCGGTGGGCCGACGCCGCGAGCGGACGAGGCGCGAAGCGCCGAGGCCGCGTAGCGGCTACGGGCCGAAGGCCCGTATTTAAGAAATAATAACATAAACATTAAATAATCTGACTCAATACAATTGTGCGAAAGACACCTAGAAAATGTAACAAGCAAAATGCAATGCTACATCTAGCATCGCATTTTGCTTGTTACATTTCCTAGGTGTCTTTCGGACAATTATATTGTTTCAACTATTCATGTTTTGCCAAAGAGACTAAAACTATTAGAGGGAGTACAGGACTAACACAGTGATAAGGGGTCTGGAAGTGAGACAATTTTCATAGATGACCTAACTGTACTTACCCCTACTATAGTCTTCCAAGAGAAAGAATAGATACTCCCCTACCCTCTACAACATCTATTGTAGCATGCATTCTACTAACGGCGGACATTTTTCAGTGATGCCACATTAAACCACTTTATTTAAAACTAACAATTAAAGAATACATGCAATAGATAATAATTAAAACTTATTTTAAATTCATTTTACTTGATTTAAAAAAAAAATAGTCGAAAAATAATGTAATATTTTCATGAAATTGTAATTATTATAAAAATAAATAAAATGACGTCACCAATGTACCGCTACGGCACCTAGCTATCCAAGGAATGATAAGAACTGTTGTATGCTCCCTCTAATAGTTTTAATCTCTTTGTGTTTTGCAAAACTCGCCATTATCAAATGATATATGTTTTGCTTGCCATGCATGATGGCGGTAAGAGTGCATCGCTCGTCTCTGGTAAATACTTCACATTACATTCTTCGGAATTAATTGAAAGTCAGAGTGAGTTCAGGCTCTGTCGGCGCTTGATGAGTTTGACGTAACGAAACAGAGTGGAATATGCCATCATGTCGAGCCATCAATGATGACGAATGTCGTATGATAGAACAGTTCCCAGATGTAGCATTGCATTTTGCTTGTTACATTTCCTAGGTGTCTCTCGCACAATTATATTGTGTCAACTATTCATGCTTTGCAAAACTCGGTAATATAAAATGATATATTAAATAATCTGTATATGATTTCACAAAAAATTGGCAGATTGACAGAGTGATTTGCAATGAATAAGGTTCGCATGTGCTAAAAAGCTGTGCTCGATTATCGGGTTTTTTTGGAGAGTGAGTAGCCTTTACCTTCTTCTTATAAGCCCCTTCAAAAGACTTTAATTCTATTAATTTTAAATGTTCCTCCTTTAAAATTTCTAACTTACGTTTTTTTTCGTTAAGATATAATTTCTTTTCTGGTTAATTGACACTACAAACTGTTTCGTCTATAACTGTGGCATCTCTGACTTTGTTAATACTACTAAGAAGTGAAATATGATCATACCTTACTGGTACTGAGTTTTCTTCCACCTATTGATTTGCCGTCCTGGCTGGATTCGGCATATTTACTTACAAATCAAAAACTCACGGCAGAAATATTCGGTTGTTTAAGCTTGAAGGACCATGTATTGGAGCTAGCTGCTACAATAAACCTATAATTTTGATTGCAATAACGAGACTGTTAAACAACACATTTTAAGTCTATATTAAGATATAACTATTGCAATTAAGACTTTTTAGACAAAGGATCTTAAATAAAGGGGTTGATGCACTAAGTTGATTTGTTATACAACAAAGTGACCCCATCAAAAACTAGAAAATAGAGAAGAATTCAAGACAAAACACACGTCAAAAACCAATTGCACATGCTTGGTACAAACTGCGCATGCTTACAATTCTTATAACAGCGCAGATCTTATTTTATAGGCGAACTTACCTCTCAATAGTTTCCCATTATTTATTGCTTGAGAAGGTTATAACAAAACACGTTTAAATTATCACTCACTGTAGTGGCAAAGTATAGTCCCAAATTTTAAATTAAGTAAGCACAAATGACTTAACAAGCACCAAAAATGTAACAATCACGAGAAGCACAGAAGAAAGTTGAGAAGCTAAATCGACAACCTTGCCACATAACCTGCGTTTGGCGCCTTTTTCATTATAACCTTGGGAAGGTAAGTTTGTCCTATTTCTCTATCTCATACAACTTTCATGAAGTCAGAAAGGTTCCTTAATGCCTCATCCCCATTATTCAAGATCCTTGATTTAGACTGACAGATGACAATAAAGCCACAAACATTGAGCCTTACAGCTTATCATAGATAATCGCTAGGGCAGCAACCTCGATTGGTAGTGGGAAGGGAACAGTTACGCTCTAAGTGTAATATACAGATGGAGATAATTTATTTGACAAATCCTTTTATAAACTGAGAGCGTAACCTAGAAAGAAACCTCAGACCTCCATGGTGTCAAGTGTTAGTATGAAAAATGACACATTTAACGACCTCGGAGGCGGTTTTAGTAAGCAGAAAATTACCTATAAATAAAATAAAATTAAGTAGGAAATTTGCTTTCAAGCATAAAACAAAGCATTGCAAAGTAAATTTTCTCGGCCAGAATTGTTTAAAAATAATGTTTAAAAAGATTTTCTTAGTTCCATGCATAGTTAAGGCACTTCAATGGAAAAAGTTTTCTGAGATAAATAATTATTTTAGTAAAAAATTAATTAAAATTTTAAAATTAAATTTCCAGTTTTTTTCTTGGCGCTGATTGCTTTAGCTTGATTTTGAAAGGGTTGAGAGTTTTACTTGTCTAGTATTACTTGAATAAAAGTTTTCAGAAAATAAAGAATGTCTAAAATGAAGTCAACTTCAGAACTTGACATAGTCGACTTTGTAGTTACAACTTTTCCCAGAGAGTTGTTATTTGCTAACAAATGCGTACTATATTTAATTTTTTGTCCCTCTTATCAAAAGAAAAAATATACATTTTTTCAGTTTAAGCGGATTGGAATCAACAAGTGAATTTACTACCTTATTTCGAGTAAAACGTCCAACTTTGTCAAAAACTTGTTTATTTTTTTTTAAAGAAAATGCGCTAAAACAGTAACATCTGAGCGTTAAATGTGTGTTAATAATGCCGTGCCGAGCAGTATATCCTGTAGTCAATGGGATAAATAAGCGCCTCGAGACTTAAAATCAATAATTCTGTTGATGATCTGGAATCAACTTTATTTCTAAGGGAATTATTCCTGACTGTTCTCCCAAGGTGTGTTTAAAAATATTAGGATGAATTAAAACCTCCATTTAATTCTAATCCTAAATTAAATTTTTCACATTTTTATTTAATATTCCCGCCTGGGTGCGATCACTAGATTGTTCCTCTACCAAGCCTCTCAAGCCACTAATACTATTAAACTCTAATACTTGTGGCAATCATTGTTGTTGTATTAACCAATAAATGTTTATGTCAATTATGTTTAAAAAATATAATTAAAATGTTTAAAATATTCGTATCCCTTAACTAGGTTTGTCAAAAGACCTCTACGAAAAAACAAACTTAAGAATGATATGTTCAGTTATAAATTTTGAATTATTACCTAATATTATTCATTTAACAACCAATTCCACCACTATCAATTTTGTGCTAGGTTTTAATGTCATTTCCAGACACCCTTAACAACTGAAGTGATTTTTCAATATATTTTCCATTACTTGTCTAACTACTTACTAAGTTTCAACTTCTCATTATAAGCTGCTCTCCAGATAAATTACTTGCCTTCTAAAGTGCACTTTGTTAAAGCGAACTTGTAATAGGAAAACTGTTATAGGAAATAAAATATTTTCAGACGTAGTTTCCTTACACTTAATAAAACTTTGAAGATGACATTAAATTGAAAATTTCTTCTTGAAAGAGGTTATTTATTTGAAATTTTCCAAGAAACATTCATTACGGGAAAATACCGAACAGGGATTATCCCTAACCTGTCTGAGAGATTCTACTTAAAATACCTTTTAAAATTACATACCATAATGTTGTAAAACCCAATAATATTTCAGATTAAATTACATTTTTGGATAATTGCTATTGTAATTAAACTATGTAAGGTTATAAGTCAAGAGAAATTATTGGTAATTAGGGAGATACTGGCCGGCTATAATAAATGTCCAGTAATAAGTTTATTTATACAGTAACTTATTTTTTTTTATCTTAATTTTGAGAATTTTTGTTTCCTGATTTTTGTATATTGGCTCACACCGTAAATTATAAATAAATAAATACATTATCATCGCTCAAATGTGGTGTCTACCAAAAGAGACCCTAAACCACAAATATACGCTACAAGACACACTCTCTCATAATCATACAGACAGACTGGACAACTTGGTAAAAACCATTCTGGATCTCCTTAAACTCCTACAGCTGGTAATTTGACCAAAATTTCGATTAACAGGATTTCCAATTTTAATTTAAGGATTTTTTATGTAATATTTTGCAAACATAATACTTTTCCTCGTGTACCTAATGTATAAATAAAAAAGTAAACATTCAAACAAATTGAATTCTACAATTGATAGTTTTAAATTAGCTCTAAGCATTAAACCTAATTGCAGAGACATGCATACCTAAATCTTTTCACTTTAAAGCAAATTTTATTACACGTATAAATATCATCATAACTTTGGCGCTTTTGGACATTCATTCATAATTAATGAAAAATTTAGTCCTTTGAATAAAATTTAAAGAAAATAAATTAATAAAAAGCTTTCGACCAGGTATCCTGAACTTCGTTAGTTCATAAAATTGTCGAAAATCGAAAGGGGTCGTAATCATACTATTACAATATATACAAACTAAAATAATAAAAATAACAAATTTAAATGATTAAGCAAGAAATAACATTAATAAGCATGAGATAAATCAACTTATATACAATTATTTAGATTAAACCCAAGATGTTAGAAATTTATATGGTGATTCAATTCGATCTGAACAAACCAAACTAATTCGGAGGTTATAACCTGACATTTTTAAGAATGACGTGTGACGTTATTTCAGGATTCAGTATAGACCAAGGGGACCCCCCCCTGGCCTATACCTTAAATAAGGTAAAGTTTGGATTCAATTATCGCAAGTTGCTAGAAATCAGCGCTGGGCGGACCTGTGTGGACCACTCGTGAACTAACTCTAATAAAAGCTTTCCAAGAATTACCGTATATATTTGTAAACTTTAAATTTATGTAAACCATGGCAACTATTGGTTATGATAGCTCCATTTATTGAAATAATAATAATATTTTTCTTTTCGTTCCTTATTATTTTAACCAAATAAAAATGGTTCGCCATTGTCACGTTCTGTATTACAAAAATTCAGAAACTAATCGTAAAAAAGGTTTTTCAACTTCGACTTAACGCTACTAACGGCTGGTAAGTTTATATTTCATTCAATTATTTAATAATTTAATCGATATAATCACATGTGGGCGTTTAAATTAAAAAAAAAGTTTTTAAACTGTTTTAGGCTGCATTTGTTTCAGCCAAAATCTATCTTCTAGCACGTGGATATTTTAACCACTAATGTTAACCTGATTAAATCGATTAAATTATTAAATAAATTGAATAAAATGTAAACTTATTTGCTATCAGAAGGGTTCTGTGGAAGTTTAAAGACGACGAAGACCCCTCAAAGCGCTTTGGCTAGTTATAATTATATGACTAGAAAGTATAAAAGGTTAATTTCAAATGGAATGTAGGCAATAAGTGGGAAATTAAGCCACGCCTACTCAGTTATAAAGTAGGTCTGCCGCAGTGCTAGCGTCGATCGGAATCCAAACTTTTCCACTATTGAGTCGACAGTCTTACTGTTTAAGTATCTATAGTCTTTGGTATAGGCTGTTAACATTAAAAATTTACTATTTATTCCTACAATGACTTCAATTTTGGAGTATTGCCCAACATGTCAAAACAAATTGGTTTCATTAATGAAGACCCTTCAAGTGGCTCACTTTTTCAACTCTATAAGCTTGGATTAAATCCAAGCTAATTGAGTTTATAAGGTGATTCAACTAGAAGGTTTTTATGAATGAAATCAATTTTTTTTGGCATGTCAGGTTATAGTTCGGCATTGACGTCATTGCAGGAATGAATAGTAAATTTTGAATGTTGACGCCCATACCGATTCCTACAATGACGTCACACGTCATTCAAAAATCGTCAGGTTATAACCTCCAAATGCGTTTGGTTTGTTTGTATGGAATTGAATCGCCTTATAAATTTTTAAAATCTTGGGTTAAACCGAAGTTAAAAAATAATAAAATTTTAAACGATTTTTTATGTCACGTTGCCAAACTACGTACAATTTCCAACTACGTGTGAAATCGTAATGAAATTAAAAAAAAGAAAATACTGATTTTTAAATTGATGAAAAAGAGAGAAACACTTTATTCATAAAAATTTACATTTTAAAGGGAGCTGTTTTTCTTTGAAGGGTTACTGAAACACTCAACATACTTAATCTATTTTGAAGACAATTTTTATCAAACTATAATTTATAAATAATTTTATAAGATAATATAAATAATTACATTACAGTTTTAAAATTCCTAACAGAAAATATATAAAAGCAGGTTATTTTTTCTTTTAATATTATAATAAATACTGCTAAGATTGTGAATCTTTTGGTTTTTTGTTCGTACCGCCTTTGTCAGCTTTTATTTAGAGGATTTTAAAAAATTTTAAAGTATCACTCTAATAAATATATATTTTCGCCGATAATATTTGTTTTTACAAAAAGCCAAATAGCTATGTTTAGTTAAAGTTATAGCTATGTGTAATGCTTCCATAACAGTTATAAGATTGACAATTCTGGGCTTCAAGTTTATAAATTCGAAATTCTATATTTTTATGACGGCAAAGAATATTAGCTTAGAGAAGTTAGTTTGCGTGAATATGACTGGATTAATCTAAATTTAGATTTTTCGCTGATTTACAAAATTTCTTATAACTGAGACTATTCAACTAAAACTCGTGCTTATGGATACACAAGTCCTATAGAATAGAATAGAATATATATTTATTGTAATTAACTTTACATTGTATTGAAGCATGTCAAGAAGTTTTTCAACAAAACACTTAAAACAGCTAAAATAAATTAAATAATAAATAAATAAATAATTATTTTTTCTTAATTAAAATATACTAATAAATTCATTATTTTCCAAAATCTTTTAATGAATACATATGATCTTTTATAAATTTATTTTTACATTTCTCAACCCTGAGTGCAATCACTGGATTGTTTCTCTAACAAGCTTTCCGAAGCTATTAAAACTGTGCTAACTCTAATACTTGTAACAATCACAATTATTGTTGTATTATTCAATGAATTAACAAAAAAAAAATCTTAACAAAGCTGTCATTTTTTTCTTTTTTTACGTCATCTGACAATTTATTGTATTTTATATATATTGTGTTTCCAAAAAAAAATCAAAAACCGGGATTTCACCGAAATTATCCGTTTCAGGTGTTTTTAAGGCCTCTTGGAGTGGTTTTAACAAAGTTGTCTGTCTGTATGTGCGTGTGTATGTTTGTGTGCATATGTGTGCATATGTAGCTCCCTGTGTATTTAAGCTAGAGAATTGAAACTTTAAAACTTTATTTCACTATCAGCATTAGTTCGATTTTTATCGCATGACTTGTGTACATTTTTTAAAAATTGAAAAAAAAAAAACATAGAAATAAAATAATCTAAAAAACAGAAAATACTTTTAATTTAACTAATAGGTTTCGTTTCAATAGTATATACATGATTTTTGTTAAATCATAAATGTTAAGCACCACCGAGCTTAGTCAGTGCCTGAATAGGTAACCGCTGGGAATGAAATTGATATATTTACTATTTGGGGACGAGCGAAGCAAGTCCGAAGTAGAATGGATAAGTGTAGGAAATTCGATTTCATGAGGAAAAGCTCGGAGGTATCCCGCACCCGATTTTATTATGTATCCCTTGAACAGCAGAAGTTTTTATCACATTTTGTCAGGCTTCATATGAATTTATTATTATAGATTATAAGCTAATAAACTTTAAAAATAATTATATTATTTTTCTATTTTCTTAATTCCATTAAAAAATCTTAGCGAGAATAATATTAAAAAAAAGAAAAATAATAAATTAATTTTCTTAAAAAAATTAATTTATTAGATCTAATTAAAGACCAAAATGGTTTTTAAAGTGGGGTCGATAATCAATTAGTTGAATAAGGAAGTTAAGTCCACCTGAGCCTCCTGCTTTAGAGATATTTTAGTGTGAAACTGTTTAGATCAACGAATTTCTTGATCTAAAAATTTTAGATTTTATACATAGAAGCTTTTGCGACAAAGATATGGTGTAGATCATCGTTTTCAACATTCTTGTGCTAAAAAAAATTTGACACCATCTAAAAGAATTTGATGGTAACAACATCGATACCCAATTTTTTACTTTTAATATGTGCAAGTTTTTCAAGACTAGTATTTAAAACATGTACTTGCAGAACAAATTATTATAAAGGGGTCCACAAACCTCTACGGCCAACAGAAAAGAAGGTCATACCGTTGGTTTTCTACGTTTCGACAATAAAGGGATTAAATTGAATTCTTATTGGAAATTTTGAGATTAGAAAGGCGCTAGATGGTGATGGTGACATGTGTTTAAATGATAAGACTGACGGCGGGGACTCTGCCATTATACGAACTCAGGTCATTATGTACTTTCATTAATCATTTTCTCGCGACTCAACTATAATGACTTTCATCCCAATTTTGGGTCATGTCCCGATTTCAGGTCGCAACCCAAGGGTTTAGAATTGCTAGAGTAGATCACACAAATGTTAATTATTTTAGTTAATTATGTATCATTGGCACATATGATCTTATCTCGTTTCTTTCTGAGATAGTTGAATTTAAATCACCTTCATAAATGAATATAATAACTATTTTGACACTTTTAAGATCTTATAATGTTTAAATATGGCGCAACTGTGCCGTACAAAATAAGTGTATTTGGCATATGGCGGAAGAGGATGTAATTAGTGTATTTCTCCATTTTAACGGCAATACTTATTTTACAACTTCATACGGCTTATTTGCTGACCATCCTTAGTTATATGTCCGTCATAAACGAATACGGTTTACTACCATATTCGTATAATATGTACCATTTGAATATTATTTGGGTTAGGGACTTTCGCAAATGACACCTACCATACTATAATGCGTCTTTACTATTTTGTCTTTTACCTCAAAAACGAAAATCAAGAGGAAATAATTCGCTTCAAATATTTTGCTTTAATAAGTTGGTTTTTATTTTAAAGTAGTCGACTCTTGAGTACAATTTAGTTGGATAAGTAATGAAAATTAAATTAAGTAAAGGAGGGAGTTTCGATGTTACAACTTGATCAGTTTCAGAGAGGGCTTGAACAGTAAGACTTCAGATTAAGGTAGGATTAAGACTTTAACTCCAATAATCAACAAATAAAAATTCTGTTTGTACATGCTTGGATAGTAAAAAAAAAAAAAAAAAAAATATAATTGGCTAATATTTTATATTAATTATGCAATTATTTATATACCAATCAGATTTATGTGTATATTTTTGGTGTCCTCTCTAGATAACACAACTAGTTAATAAGAGATACAATTAAGTTTCATATCTATGGATATGGGTGTCTTCGTTGTTGAAAATGCTACTTTTTGAATGGTTTTCTTATTTTTAAAGTTAATCCTGGTTTGATTTTCCACATATAATTTTTTTTGTGGAAAATCGTCATATTCTGACACATGAAAACAAACTATTTAATATCATTTTGCGTATTGCTCGTGGTTCTGCTCCAATAAATAAATAAATGCGTCATGGCGGAAAACGAACCTCGGACTACGACACAAATTCGTTTCAGAGGTCCCAAATAACGAAAACATACGTTTTGCGAAACTTTAATATAATTATATTATATATATATATATATATATATATAATATATATAATATATATATTATATTATATATATAATATCTAGGTACTTTTAGGAACCACTCTATCTTTCGAACGGACTAATATTTTTTAAATTAACCCTAATAATTAGGGGTTAATATTTTTTGCGGCGAAAAAGTTCAATGTTTATGCTTTTTGAGATGCTGAATTAAATAAAACTGGTTCGCAGTCGATAGGACACTCTAAGTGACCAAAAAGTAGAAAAAAACATTGTAAATTACCAAAAAGCAAAATTTAGGTCGATAAAAAATAAATTTCGAGTAGGGAATCGAATTAAACCAGTCCAAAGTCAATACGACCACTTTAAGTGTGACCACTTAAGTCAAACAAATATTAGAAAACCTAAATTTTGGACCCTAAAACACGTTTCATGTGGGGAGCTGTTTCCCGTGTTTTTGGGTCTGTGAGTAGAATGGCAGTGATTCAGGTTACCTGGGTTTAAATCCTGGTAGAGACGATAATTTTTTATCGTTTTTTTTTGCATAAAAAATAAGTTTACAACTACAAGCTAATTCTGGCGTGGTGGTCCGCATTGGACGAATTCCCTTTGGGATGCGTGTTTCTGTGCTTAAGTTTCCGGTTCATGCTTTAGAACCTGAGCAGTTACTCAATTGTCAGCACTTCTCGTAACTCATTTTGTTTTGTATTTTTGAAAGGAAATGCGCTAAAACCTTTAAAGATATTTGACTAAGCTTAAAGATAAGTATCTAAACTTTAAACTAGTGCAAATAAAAGTGCGTACTTCTAATTTTAGAGGCATAGTTTTGTATAACCAACTGGATAATTATGCGCATTTCTTTTGAAAAATACAGACAATTGCTTAGGTTCTAAAGCATGAACCGGAACCTTAAGCAAGAAATGGGTTGTTAAGCACGGAAACACGCATTCTATATGAAATTCGCCCGACAGCGGACCACCGCCTGACACGGATGACTAATGTGAAATTTTAGTTTAATAACCTAACCTTTAGGTCGAACGCATTAATTTTCCCATACTTATGAGAAATATGGGTTTAACGCATTAATTTTACTAAACTTATGAGGTTGTATGGGTTGTACGCATTACTTTTCCTATACTTATGAGGTAGTATGAGTTGAACGCATTAATGTTCTTATACTTATGATGTAGTATGGGCGAGGGTAAGTAAAAACAAGGAAATGAACTCAAACATCTAAAGAAAAGCCTGGTTTTTAATTGTTTAATCTAAGCAAGGAATTATCATTTAAAAATGCTTCTGTGATTACATTATTAACGGAAAAATGAAATGAAATCTACAAAATGACATATAAAACATGACATTTTTCCGCAAATGCCTTAAAACAAACATGTTTCAAGAGTTTAGGGGAATCCAGGCCTACGTCAAATAGACGCGGAGCGGAAGTAAATTTTACCTTATCCCATTCATGTTTCATTGACCGACAAATAAGATTCACTTCACGGACCATTGTGCGACTTTAGAGATCCTCTATTACAGACAAATGACAAATAACAGAATTAGTTAGTAATAGTTGTAAAGAGCCTCTTTTACAGACGAAGGGAAGTCATATAGAACTTTTTTACGGGCAGGCATTGCGTAGGACATTTGGATGAAGAAACGGCCTTAGTGAGTAAAACCTTTAAAGAGCTTCTTATACAAACGAATGTCAGTCAAGTATAACTCTTGAAAGGGCAGCATTGACATTTTTGATGTCTTACGCGACTGACTGGTAAGGACTGGGTATGGCCCGGCGCGCTGGCGTCTTTAAAGGAAACTTTGAAGATGCACTGTATTCAACTTCCTTCACAAATAATAGTGTTTGCGAAAGAAATACTCGGTACCTTAGCGAGCCCCAGACATGCATATTCCTAACTATTTATTTATTTTGGGCGAGCCTAGCGAGCTCTAGTATCCACATTTTGTCAGTACCAAAAGTTTAAGGGTGAGCGTAGCTTGCCCCAGTATTTCTACATTAACATGCATTTCTTACCATTAGTATCGAAATGGGCGAACGAAGCAAGCTCTTGCATTTACATTTTGTCACTGATAATCTCTTTAACACAAGCATAGCGAGCCCCCGGTACCTACATTTTCCTCGCTATTAATCTCTTTAGGGCGAGCGTAGCGAGCCCCAGATATAACATTAAATTATTATCAATGTCTTTAGGTAGTATGGAAATTAAAAATTTTTTTTCTTACAGTTACTATCTCAAGGGGCGAGCGAAGTGAGCGCAAGTATTTCAATTTTTTTTACGAGCAATATTTTAGGGCGAGGGTAGCAAGACGCCTTAGTTTTTATAATTTCTGAATTATTTATCCCATTAAGTCAAGTACATCGAACCCGAACATACATTTTTCTTGTGTGAGCGTTGCAAACCTAAGAATTAACTTCAAGAAATCTTTACTATTAGTATATTATATAAAATCTTGCAAGCTGAAAAATAGTATGGAACATAGTATTAATATGTTTCTATTATTAATCTCTTCATGACTGGCGCAGCGAGCCCAGGAATATACGTTTTTCTCACTATATTAATCACATTAAGGCAAGTGGGTTGGCCAACTAACTAGGCTTAGTTATAGTTTTGAACTGCAAAGGGGACACTAAGTGATAATGTGTTTGTGGGATGAGATTTTTACAAAAATCATTAAATTTTAATTAAGGCTTCCTTATTTTTATGAGGATTTGAGCAACATTAAACAACATTGATAGGAGGGCTGCTTGGTCTTGCTCATCCCCTACATGGGCCGTCTGCGCAGGCGTTTCAATACAACAAGAGACAAGTCATTATTGGATTATAGAAAATTCTATTGGAAAATAATTTTAAAAACTTAGATCCATAAAAAATAATAGAAAAGAAAAAATAAAGTCTCTCCAGAGTTCAAGATATTTATTTATAATAAAGCTAAGCGCTTTCTTGTTAGGTTGAAAGCGCTCTTAATAAATATTAAATAAATAAAGATCTTGAACTATGGATCTTTTACAGCAGTCTCTAATTGTAAATGCAACAGTGATACATTATAACAACGTTTTGCAAACCAAAGCTCATTTCGACATCCGGAAATTGAATAAACTACGCATTTTTGCGTAGTTTTATGTAAAGTTTTTACATTACAACTAACTCAAAAACCAGGAATAATACAAGATACAAACAATATAAATAGCATTTACTCCAATATCCTAAATTTTAAAAGACCCTCTACAAATACAGTACCCCTGTCAGCAAATACAAATCCTACTTTAGTCCCTAGGGAGTCTCTCCCATTCTAACCTTTTCACCTGTAACTTTTTTATACAGTTTACAAACAGATTTCTGTTAAATATCATTCATTTATATACCTGATGTTTTCTCGGGGATCTGTTAGTTTACCTCTGGTATGTATTATTTTTAATTTTTTACTCAGGTATTTGTGGATTTTAGTGGTTCTAACATTACCTGATGATGCTGAACTTCTCTCAGAAAAACGTTGTTACATTGTTGAACTATTCAAAAAAATTAACAATAAGGGACTGGAGTTTTCATTATTCTTGACCTTAAAATTAAGATATACAACTTTGTCAACTTTGTTCCAAACAGTTATAAAAGCCCTGGTGTTAGTAATGTACAAATATTCTTAGACTGAATACTATTTGGAATATTGGTTCGAAAATTCAACAGAAATTGATAAAATCAAGACCATCCCGCGACCGCAATGAAATTATCTCAAATAACCTGTGCTAACTACAGATGTGGTTGAAGTTTTAATCCTAATAGGTTTAGGACTCTTCATACTACCTCAAGAATATTTGTATGATAATTGTTAGCAAAATTACATCTTGGTCAAAGTTCACAAGAAATCATCTTAGGAATTTAACATGTAACAAGGGCGTATGCCAAGGATTACGTTTAGTCAAGAACTATACATATAATATATAGTAATTCTAATACATGCCACAGTACCTACCCTCTACCTTGCTGCTTGTCCTTCCTTAGAAAGAGTTCAAGCACACTAACTTGGAATAATCATAGACGACTGCTTGACATGAAAAAACACATCGACAACTTACTCTGAGACTCAGACACTTATCTATATATTTTCTAGAACTACTGGATTCTTGACTTTACAGCAACGCACAAACCTTTACTACGGACTAGCAAATTCTATCATACAATACGGCATAATAGCATGGGGATCTGCGAGTAAAACTCTGAAAAAATCTGTATCAATACAACAAAAATCCATACTAAGAACTATACTAAAAAAACCTCGACGCTCACCAAGCAAAGACCTGTTTGAACAATTAAACGTACTAACTGTTAACCAAATATATGACCTAAACTCTATACTAATGACTTTCAAAAACAGACACAAAGTAATAGAAATTAATCATACTAAAGGCACGAGAAATCAGACTAAAATGATGTACTTGACTCCAAAAACCAACACCTCAACAAGACAGAACTACTGGACTTACACTGGACCTGAACTTGTAAACAAAACTAACACCAAAGCTACTTACCATTTTAAAAACACACCTACTAACAAACCTGACTCACTAAAAAAACGTCTTCGACAGTTTATTTTGCACGATAAGGCAAATAAAAAACCTGAACTAAAATAGTAAAATATTACCAAAAATTATCTTTGATTCTACATTGAAATTAACATCTATTCGACACGCAAAAGCAATTAAATGTATTAAAAAAAATTAATAGAGTTGTGAAACCTTTACTTGAATATATTTTGCATTGTCATACATCTTGTATAAAACTTAAAAATAGAAGAATTTTATATTTATTTATAGTTATTAACTTTAATTTAATGTTTCATCTTTCTTATTTTTACTTACTTAATGTACTAACAACACATTTTTATTTTACATGTAATCCTTTTATTTATCTTAATTTAACAATTTGCATGCTTTATAATATATTATTAATAATAATAATTACAAGAATATTTTAGTTAAATATGTATACCCACATAGCACTGGAGTTTTCTTCCTATTATGTGGGTTAACCTTTCTATATTTTTTGATTTTGTGATTATCTATTTATTTAAATAAAGGAATCATAAAAAAAATTATTTATTGATAAATTTTTCAATTCATCATTACAAAATTAATTCAAACATACAACAATTCAGGGTTAATCAAAAATATTAAATGTAAAGCGAGAGAATAACTCAAAATTGAATTTACTTAAATTACTTAATCACTTAACATTCTATTTCTGTTGCCTCCTTAATCTCTACTTGGAGTTTGGTAACTTGTAATTAATGATTATTACACCGATGTGTGAAATTGTATTTCATGATCTCTTGGATTGGAATTTAATTTAAGCGCCGTAAACCTACTCAGTTTACTTCAGGCTCTCAGTTTAAATTGTTTGAATTGTACTTCTACGGAAATTTCATGCAGGGAATAACACAGCAATAAAGAAAGGGTGGTTCGCAAAGTCATTACCGACAAAAAACTACATATTGACTATACCCTATTTCCTAACTTATCTCCATTGGTCGACTCACCCTCATAAAATCGCCGATTATAGGTAAAGTGTTACCAAAGAGCATAAATTCATAGAGGAACCATCTTATGCTATTTTTTTACAAAAAAAAGAGAGGGTGACATAAAAACGCCTGAAACGGATACTTTAAGTGAAATCTCAGTTTTGAAATTTTCGCAAACAATAATTTTCCTATTTACTTACGATATAAATGAGGAAAAGTAAAAAGAGAAGGGATATTGGAAATAATGAACTGAAAAAAAAATATTAGCGAAAAAATCATAAATCGATAGGTATAAATAAAATGATAATTTCAATAAATAAGGTATAGGTAAATAAGATTTTAATGTTGCCAAAAACATTTAATTTAAATTTTTAAACCCATCCCCAAAAAATACGATTAGTTGTGTCCGCAATTTTTAATTCCACACCCTTATCATTAGAATCTTCTCTTAAAAAACAAAAAGAGCAATTTTCCCGTTCGCTGCTCTTTTAGCTCTAATTTTCTCTTGCTTGTATCGTAACTTTTGTTTTGAGGTAGTTTGTAAGATGAGATACTAAGGTTGTATATCCGGGCTGAAACAAAACTTAATTCTCATCCAGTTCTTGCTCAGTTTTAGTGTATTAACACAAAAAAAACAACAACACTGTATTTTGTGAGTTTGCACAACGTGAAACTTTATTGTTTTTCCTGAAAAAATGATATCACTGAATTTTACCCTTGAGATTGATAGTGATACCTTCTAGGGTCACGGATAGCTGTATTTGGGGACCATGAGGGATCACTATCACAGTAAATTGTCGGACGGTTTGGTTTGTAACAATGGCAGAGTCTCATTAGATTCTGTTTTATTGGCCCAATGTTCTATTGTCAACACAAGAAAAGATTCAAAAAACAATCAGGTACGCAGTACCTCCTCATTACTTCGTATTCACAACGCTCATCCACCCTAATTTGAACTGGCTTCGCTCGTCCTAAGAATATTCAAGTCGTTAAATTTATTTAGCAACACGTCACAGAGCACTAACACAGAACTAAGTTAAACAGATGGTCATAAAAAACAAAAAAATACAATGTAAGTAAAATTAAATAAAAAGACATTTAAAAACAGTAAAAGCTAAAAACAAGGCATACATTTTAATAAAAACAAAAAAAAAGTTACTTAAAAAACCTGGTCAAGCGCATTATGCCTATAAAGCAACAACACGACAGACACGAGCAGTTTCCTTTTCTTCATAAGAAAAACTGTAAGGAGGTAAATGAATAAAATAAACCTTAGTAAAAAGGAACAAAAAGACCACAAGGACGGATACCATAATTGTTACAACACAGCAAGAACCGTAGCAAAATGGTAGCAATCAAGAGCGAAACCTCGGAAATAAATGAAATAAGGAAAAAGAGAAAACCGGATAAACTCTAAGTTTTAAATAAGTTAAGCAATCTATAATATGAAGTATTAAGTACACCACTACCTCCCTTAAAGATCAAGTCCCTCAACAACTCCAGTCCAATGTTGTTTATAAAGCTAATTGCAATGACTGTGATACTGCTCATATTGATCATACAACTAGATATATTAAGACGAGGGCTGACAAACATAGAGTTAATATATGTAAGGGAAAAGGTATACTGCGCTCGCTTGTCATGCTTTGGATAAGAAGTATGCTTTTGATTTTGATAACGTAGAGGTGTTTGTAAGAAGGATAATGAAGAAAAATTAAAGTGGATGGAGATGTTTAGTATCAGGGATACTAGTAATGGATGCAAGACTAGGACTTATTTTAGTAAAGGTATTTCAGTGGTGTACTTAATATAATACTTAACGTTGGCGCGTGAGAAGTGAGGGTGTTTTTATTAGCTATATCCTGATTCGTTCGTAAGTTATATTCTGAGGCTGATTCTTTTTTATTATTTTATATGCATATAGATTTATATATAAATGTCTGTGTGTGTGTTCATATATTCTTTATTAGTAAGCACAATTTTAAAAAAGCCACCTCCTCTCTCATGACCTTAACCTCATAAGCCCATTATTTCATTGAAAATATGATATTGATTTGATACAGAGTAAACTTTGCTCTTGTAGTTTTTACCAAGATCTACTGAAGCAAAATACAAAATCCTCCACCGTATCTCATTGAAATTAACAAAGAAAAAAATCAATAAGATTTTAATAACTTGCAAGGTATTGAAAACCATCTCTTTAAAAAAGTTTTTCAGGAAATTTATTTTTCTTTTAACTCTTAACATTAAGATGTCTTCGAACAAATTATAGAGGCGCCTAACCAACTTGAGACGCGATATAAATTGTCTGATTCCTAAAACTTTTAAAACCGGCGTTACATTAAAATATTCATATAAAAACTTTTCACAATGCGGTACAGAAGAAAATCTCTAGACAAAATAATTTTCACAACTTTCCCCTTTTCTAATGCCAAGATAAATGAAAAAGTTTTCCTCGCTGAACATGTGTAGCATGAATTTTTTAAAATTAGTTGTTCTATCCTAGGTTTAGATAAGGTATGACTTTAGTACTTATAATTTTTAAGCAATCAAGGATCTATGCAATCAAAACTCGTTAGTAAAAGATGGCCAACTAGTGAGTCCGGGTTCGATCCTGGTCGGGGCCTCTTGAATTATCAAACAGGGAATAGAAATCCTTTTATGTGTCGTTCTTTGAAAAGGACGTTAAGCCGGTGGTTCCTAGCCTGTGCAATGTCAAGTAAAGGGGTACATTTTTAGAGTAGACGACCACTTTGTTTTATAAATCAAAAACATAATAATTGACAATATTAATAAATTACAAAAGTAAATGATCGCCAACTGACTAAGGGGTCTCTGGGTCACCTAAAAAAATAAATGAAACGGTTAACTTCCGGGGTTAACGGAATTTAGGATCCTAAAAAGTAGCTTGTATAAAGTATGTATGTTTCTTCCTTATTGATCGAGAGCAAACACTTCAGTCTGTCAGTGTACTTCTGAACTGAAGTCTGGCAGTTGGGCACGTGTTATATCTAATTGAAGCTGTTAAAAACTTAAAATAAAGTCTATTAGTAATCTTCGACTATCTTCTGTTAGAGAGTTGACAAAAACGTAGCATACTAGCTAGGTGATATATCACTGCCCGTAATTACTATCACTATCACTAAATTCGTTTAGCGTTTAAGGGATAATATTTAGGCAACAACCTGGCCTACATGCTAGGTGATTTATAACTTCCCGTAATTACTATCACGTAGCCTCCTTGGAAGGTGATCAATCATCTCCCCCAATTGCTATACCACCACTAATGTCGTAGTATGTATGAATATTCAAATTGTGCCAAATAAGATAGTTTAAATGTTAGTTAAAGCCAGAGAAATATACTACTAGTAGGACATAGCCTGTGTCAATACATTGAGAGACTTGAAACATCTTACGGGCTCTGTGTAACCTCATTGTAACCAATTCTATGAGTGTGTTAAGGTTATATAATTATGTAATATAAGGATATAATAAATGAGTTGCTGTCAGCTCTCAGCAAATTGTTTGTGTTTTGTCTTCTAACGCTGGATTATTATATAAGATCCAGTAATTTTGTATTTATTTATTATAATAATATACTTATTTTATGTTACAAAATTCAACCAATAGGGCTTCTCTAGTAATAAAATTTTTAAGGTTAAATCCAACGAAAAAAAAAACAGGGCAGCCATCCGTGGTTTAAGAAGTATAAGCTTACACTAAAAACAATAAAATATTTTTCTCACCGGTTCCTCCTTAAATTTTTCATAACATAACTCGAACAAGGTGTACACATTTAGGAATTACTAAAAAGGTGTAACCACCTCAAATTGCAAGTTGACATAATAAAAATTTATTGCTACACTCCTAAAAATCTACACCTTTATCCTAAGCTAGCTGAACCCAAAAAAAAGTATTTCGACCAAATACTTAATTTCATTATTTAACAAAACCTGTATAAATTACATTAAAAACAAGGCATAAAACAAAGGATAGTTAAAAATATATCACGCTCTTAGAAAGAAAGAAAACAATCGTAAACTATTATTTAGGTCAACTCTGTAAAAGCCACAAGTTAGTAAAACCGCAACAAAAAGCCCGCTATGCTGGTAGCAATGTTTAACGTGAAGCAGAGTGTAAGATTTTCTTTTAACTTATGTTTTCTTTTATGTTCACAAAGTATATGGTTATGTTTTAACATGACAAAATACTCATTCATTTTTTATTATCAACAAATGAAGACATAACCTGCTCTCATTCTGTAAAAAAAGAAGCAACTGAGAACGAAATAAGAATAGCAAAGTTTGCTTCTTCTTAAATATGGGAAAAATATTGTGGTAGCAGTATTAGAAATATAAAAAATATATAAATTGTAAACTTTTATATAATATAAATAGCAAAGTTTGTTTGCATAATAACAATAAATAGTATAAGTTATAAAGATCATTAAATTTGAAAAAAAAAGTTTTATGTAAATCGGTTTGTATATAATATAAACTATATGAATCTTCCTCTTGCAAACAAACCAAAAGCAGAACGGATTAACCAATTTGGCAGGAACAAGAATTTTATAAAAAATAAAAGCTTAGTCTCTAAATTTATAATTTTATTTTTCTTCGCCTATTACCGTAGGTAACATAAGGAAACGTATTGTGTTCACCTAAAAGATCCAAAACCGGGGTTTCATCACAATTATCCATCTATCAAGCATTTTTATGACGTTCTGAGTGGTCTTAATCTGCTTTGTTTATACTAGAGAGTTGAGGTTTTGCACAACAATCAGACTTAATCTAGTTATCATGTCAGGAAGATGTTATTTTACAGATATGATAAACTTATTTGCGGAGTAACCAAATGTAAAAAAAATGTAAAAAAATTAATAAAAAATCTGACCGATCAAATTGACATTTGACACAAATGTACACTTCTAAGAGGTAAAAAATTTTACAAAACTTCATTTAGATATTAGTCGCCATTTTGAAAATATTGACTGTTAGGATTTAAAATTTTAACGGCCTATAAATTATTGATGCTTGTGAGTGTCTTCATAATACTAGATGAGAATTATTTTAGGTCACAGAAGGAAAGTCTTTCATTAGATTACACGTAGCATATTAATGCTAAATGCTAAAACATAGAAAAAGAAATCAATATAATATAATCATTCCACAGAAATATAAATAATAATGGTATAAGAGTAGAAAATTATAATGAGAAGAGAACTACTTACAAGCTAATTCATGCAAAGAAAATTCTATACATAACGTCAAGTGGAACTATTTTAAGTTGATTAGTAAATAATTTATTTATAAAGTCAAAATCTAAAAACAAATATTGTGGAATACAAGTAAAAATACAATGTAAATCAAGAAGACTAAAGTATTACAGAGAAAATAAAATAAATAAACTTACTAAAATATTAGTAAATTAAATCCTACTTTAAAATTTAAAAATAAATTCATGAATATGCTACGTGTAAGTAGTGAAATATAGTTTATTTAATCTAATGAAATCTTGTGTCTTCTGTGCCCTAAAATAATTCTGGCCTATAAATTCTAACTATTCTACAACTTTTCAAAGTTCAGCATATTGTGAGATAGCAAAACACACAATTAGTGCTTGAATTTCCATTGCTATTTATATTTCAGCTTTTACGTTAATTTTGTAGTGCGACTCTTATGGTAATACCACCTTAAGCTTTGGTTAGTCATGAAAATCTTAGGACGAGTGAAGCGAGTCCTAACATTAAAATTAAAAAAAAAAAACGAATGTAATTAAAAACCAAAAACCCTCAGAAATAACCTTTTTTATTTTTTTAACTTTATTGATTATTGTCTACAATAAATGTAATTGACATACTGCTCATACTGGTTAAAATGACTAGGCAGGTTTGATAGGAGGAATTACCCAGTGGTGATACTCCTTGGCGTGGTAAGGAAAATGTTGACATTTTACCTATAATATAAAAAATTGGCTTGAAAATTTGGGTTGAATTTTCTGAAATGTTTTGCGTTTTTACATTAAGGTTGATATTGGTTATAACAGAAGGTCGCGCGGCAGGTGTCGTCGAAGACGTCGTGGAGGATTGGAAGGAATGGTTCTGGAATGTAAGGTTTGGACTAGAGGATTAGGATGTGAATCAAATTTGGAATGAAAGAAATCGTATCAAGAGGAAACAATGTCTTTGACGAACAGAATTTTGAGGTCATTGTACGAACCAGGAAGCTTAAAATAACCGAAAGCCAGAAAGACAGTTGGACAATGAATTTTCAATAAAACTTTAGTTTTTAAATTCTATGTTAATTAATGAAGACTTCAGTCCTTCAGAAATTTTAATTGGAAAGTAATTTTCGATGGGTTTAAGGCGCAGATTTGCGCTGAGATCAGCGCAGACCGGCAGAATCTTATGACTGAACTTAATAATATATATGTGAATAGAATTTAGAGTAAACTGACAACACATAAATATGCATAATACAAGATTCTAAGCAAATATACCACTTTCAAATCAAGGATAAACATCAGTCATACTCAAGCGCAATGACATTTATGCATTAAAGAACCATTATTCATAACGCACTTTAAGAAAAAACAAGCCTATTTTTCTCGAGTTTTCCTTCCCCCTTCAAGCAATACTGGGCAAAGTGTTTTAGAAAAATGAATCACTTTAATGCCTTACTTCTTTACTGACTATAAATATTATATTCCAGTGCGGTAATATTACCACTTTTCCCCCCCAACATAAAACAGACAAATGTATTCGTGAAGTGACAGAATTATTTTTACTTTGAAAACAGCAGCGAGCACAAAACATAGCTACTATTCTGTTTTTTTTTCTATTAGGAAGATTTGGGTGTGTTGGGGGAGGGGTAATGTTGGTAAATAGGTGACACGGAATAAAGCATTTTATCAAAGTCTTAAAGGAAAAGGTTTGAATTTATCAAAACGTAAGAAAAACGTGTTACAGAAATAAAGTAATTTTAAGTAAAGCTACGCGTTACTAGCTACACTAGATTTCACATAATTTAGATTCAAATAGTCTTCATTCATACAAATGGTTTATACTTTAAATAAAACGATTTCTAAATTTGCAGTTTCAACATTTAAATTATTTAGAATTAGCGGTCGGTTTCTGCCACTTATTAAAAT
>JACMZG010001913.1:30754912-30922410 GCA_018340805.1 Microvelia longipes
ACAGCAGAAGTTTTTATCACATTTTGTCAGGCTTCATATGAATTTATTATTATAGATTATAAGCTAATAAACTTTAAAAATAATTATATTATTTTTCTTATTTTCTTAATTCCATTAAAAAATCTTAGCGAGAATAATATTAAAAAAAAAGAAAAATAATAAATTAATTTTCTTAAAAAAATTAATTTATTAGATCTAATTAAAGACCAAAATGGTTTTTAAAGTGGGGTCGATAATCAATTAGTTGAATAAGGAAGTTAAGTCCACCTGAGCCTCCTGCTTTAGAGATATTTTAGTGTGAAACTGTTTAGATCAACGAATTTCTTGATCTAAAAATTTTAGATTTTTTATACATAGAAGCTTTTGCGACAAAGATATGGTGTAGATCATCGTTTTCAACATTCTTGTGCTAAAAAAAATTTGACACCATCTAAAAGAATTTGATGGTAACAACATCGATACCCAATTTTTTACTTTTAATATGTGCAAGTTTTTCAAGACTAGTATTTAAAACATGTACTTGCAGAACAAATTATTATAAAGGGGTCCACAAACCTCTACGGCCAACAGAAAAGAAGGTCATACCGTTGGTTTTCTACGTTTCGACAATAAAGGGATTAAATTGAATTCTTATTGGAAATTTTGAGATTAGAAAGGCGCTAGATGGTGATGGTGACATGTGTTTAAATGATAAGACTGACGGCGGGGACTCTGCCATTATACGAACTCAGGTCATTATGTACTTTCATTAATCATTTTCTCGCGACTCAACTATAATGACTTTCATCCCAATTTTGGGTCATGTCCCGATTTCAGGTCGCAACCCAAGGGTTTAGAATTGCTAGAGTAGATCACACAAATGTTAATTATTTTAGTTAATTATGTATCATTGGCACATATGATCTTATCTCGTTTCTTTCTGAGATAGTTGAATTTAAATCACCTTCATAAATGAATATAATAACTATTTTGACACTTTTAAGATCTTATAATGTTTAAATATGGCGCAACTGTGCCGTACAAAATAAGTGTATTTGGCATATGGCGGAAGAGGATGTAATTAGTGTATTTCTCCATTTTAACGGCAATACTTATTTTACAACTTCATACGGCTTATTTGCTGACCATCCTTAGTTATATGTCCGTCATAAACGAATACGGTTTACTACCATATTCGTATAATATGTACCATTTGAATATTATTTGGGTTAGGGACTTTCGCAAATGACACCTACCATACTATAATGCGTCTTTACTATTTTGTCTTTTACCTCAAAAACGAAAATCAAGAGGAAATAATTCGCTTCAAATATTTTGCTTTAATAAGTTGGTTTTTATTTTAAAGTAGTCGACTCTTGAGTACAATTTAGTTGGATAAGTAATGAAAATTAAATTAAGTAAAGGAGGGAGTTTCGATGTTACAACTTGATCAGTTTCAGAGAGGGCTTGAACAGTAAGACTTCAGATTAAGGTAGGATTAAGACTTTAACTCCAATAATCAACAAATAAAAATTCTGTTTGTACATGCTTGGATAGTAAAAAAAAAAAAAAAAAAAAAAAAAAAATATAATTGGCTAATATTTATATTAATTATGCAATTATTTATATACCAATCAGATTTATGTGTATATTTTGGTGTCTCTCTCTAGATAACACAACTAGTTAATAAGAGATACAATTAAGTTTCATATCTATGGATATGGGTGTCTTCGTTGTTGAAAATGCTACTTTTTGAATGGTTTTTCTTATTTTTAAAGTTAATCCTGGTTTGATTTTCCACATATAATTTTTTTTGTGGAAAATCGTCATTCTGACACATGAAAACAAACTATTTAATATCATTTTGCGTATTGCTCGTGGTTCTGCTCCAATAAATAAATAAATGCGTCATGGCGGAAACGAACCTCGGACTACGACACAAATTCGTTTCAGAGGTCCCAAATAACGAAAAACATACGTTTTGCGAAACTTTAATATAATTATATATAATATATATATATATATATATATATAATATATATATATATATATATATATATATATATATATATGAATTTCTAGGTACTTTTTAGGAACCACTCTATCTTTCGAACGGACTAATATTTTTTAAATTAACCCTAATAATTAGGGGTTAATATTTTTTGCGGCGAAAAAGTTCAATGTTTATGCTTTTTGAGATGCTGAATTAAATAAAACTGGTTCGCAGTCGATAGGACCACTCTAAGTGACCAAAAAGTAGAAAAAAACATTGTAAATTACCAAAAAGCAAAATTTAGGTCGATAAAAAATAAATTTCGAGTAGGGAATCGAATTAAACCAGTCCAAAGTCAATACGACCACTTTAAGTGTGACCACTTAAGTCAAACAAATATTAGAAAACCTAAATTTTGGACCCTAAACACGTTTCATGTGGGGAGCTGTTTCCCGTGTTTTTGGGTCTGTGAGTAGAATGGCAGTGATTCAGGTTACCTGGGTTTAAATCCTGGTAGAGACGATAATTTTTTATCGTTTTTTTTTGCATAAAATAAGTTTACAACTACAAGCTAATTCTGGCGTGGTGGTCCGCATTGGACGAATTCCCTTTGGGATGCGTGTTTCTGTGCTTAAGTTTCCGGTTCATGCTTTAGAACCTGAGCAGTTACTCAATTGTCAAGCACTTCTCGTAACTCATTTTGTTTGTATTTTTGAAAGGAAATGCGCTAAAACCTTTAAAGATATTTGACTAAGCTTAAAGATAAGTATCTAAACTTTAAACTAGTGCAAATAAAAGTGCGTACTTCTAATTTTAGAGGCATAGTTTTGTATAACCAACTGGATAATTATGCGCATTTCTTTTGAAAAATACAGACAATTGCTTAGGTTCTAAAGCATGAACCGGAACCTTAAGCAAGAAATGGGTTGTTAAGCACGGAAACACGCATTCTATATGAAATTCGCCCGACAGCGGACCACCGCCTGACACGGATGACTAATGTGAAATTTTAGTTTAATAACCTAACCTTTAGGTCGAACGCATTAATTTTCCCATACTTATGAGAAAATATGGGTTTAACGCATTAATTTTACTAAACTTATGAGGTTGTATGGGTTGTACGCATTACTTTTCCTATACTTATGAGGTAGTATGAGTTGAACGCATTAATGTTCTTATACTTATGATGTAGTATGGGCGAGGGTAAGTAAAAACAAGGAAATGAACTCAAACATCTAAAGAAAAGCCTGGTTTTTAATTGTTTAATCTAAGCAAGGAATTATCATTTAAAATGCTTCTGTGATTACATTATTAACGGAAAAATGAAATGAAATCTACAAAATGACATATAAAACATGACATTTTTCCGCAAATGCCTTAAAACAAACATGTTCAAGAGTTTAGGGGAATCCAGGCCTACGTCAAATAGACGCGGAGCGGAAGTAAATTTTACCTTATCCCATTCATGTTTCATTGACCGACAATAAGATTCACTTCACGGACCATTGTGCGACTTTAGAGATCCTCTATTACAGACAAATGACAAATAACAGAATTAGTTAGTAATAGTTGTAAAGAGCCTCTTTTACAGACGAAGGGAAGTCATATAGAACTTTTTTACGGGCAGGCATTGCGTAGGACATTTGGATGAAGAAACGGCCTTAGTGAGTAAAACCTTTAAAGAGCTTCTTATACAAACGAATGTCAGTCAAGTATATAACTCTTGAAGGGCAGGCATTGACATTTTGATGTCTTACGCGACTGACTGGTAAGGACTGGGTATGGCCCGAGCGCGCTGGCGTCTTTAAAGGAAACTTTGAAGATGCACTGTATTCAACTTCCTTCACAAATAATAGTGTTTGCGAAAGAAATACTCGGTACCTTAGCGAGCCCCAGACATGCATATTCCTAACTATTTATTTATTTTGGGCGAGCCTAGCGAGCTCTAGTATCCACATTTTGTCAGTACCAAAAGTTTAAGGGTGAGCGTAGCTTGCCCCAGTATTTCTACATTACATGCATTTCTTACCATTAGTATCGAAATGGGCGAACGAAGCAAGCTCTTGCATTTACATTTTGTCACTGATAATCTCTTTAACACAAGCATAGCGAGCCCCGGTACCTACATTTTCCTCGCTATTAATCTCTTTAGGGCGAGCGTAGCGAGCCCCAGATATAACATTAAATTATTATCAATGTCTTTAGGTAGTATGGAAATTAAAATTTTTCTTACAGTTACTATCTCAAGGGCGAGCGAAGTGAGCGCAAGTATTCAATTTTTTTTACGAGCAATATTTTAGGGCGAGGGTAGCAAGACGCCTTAGTTTTTATATTTCTGAATATTTATCCCATTAAGTCAAGTACATCGAACCCGAACATACATTTTTCTTGGTGTGAGCGTTGCAAACCTAAGATTAACATTCAAGAAATCTTTACTATTAGTATATTATATAAAATCTTGCAAGCTGAAAAATAGTATGGAACATAGTATTAATATGTTTCATATTATTAATCTCTTCATGACTGGCGCAGCGAGCCCAGGAATATACGTTTTTCTCACTATATTAATCACATTAAGGCAAGTGGGTTGGGCCAACTAACTAGGCTTATAAAGACCTATTTTGAATGACATTGAGAACGGTCGAATCGAAAAGGTCAAAAAAAGAACAGAAATGTATATAATAGAATTTATTATAGACATTTATAAGACCAACATATATGCCAAGTTTCATTACATTATCAGCATTACTTTAACTTTTATCAAATTCTTATTAAGCTGAAATTTGGTACAGTTGTATACTTTAACGTAATAAATAAGTGCACTAAGATTCGTTTCAATACGACAAGTGTACCTATTGGTTTTTCTTAGATCATAAAAGTTATGTAGCATTGAGCGAGAAAGTGCCTGGATGGGCACCGCTGAAAATAAAACTAATGTAATTACTATCTGAGGAAGAAGACGTGTTACAGTATAAATTTGTCGAATTGTATATTCTGAGGACGACCGAAGCGAGTCCGAAGTAAAAAGAGTGAGTGAAGTCAATCCACTGTGATGAGGAAAAGTTCCGAGGTACCCCATACCTGATTTTTTAAATTCCATTGTTTAAGGTTTTTTAATAAGAGCTGTATATTAAAGAGTTCTTTGAGCGTACTATGTTCTTTGCTTCACAACGATTCGATAATATCTAGCGTGGAATCTTGCCAACATTACATCCAGCCAATAACCATCTTACGTTATTAAAACTGGTATTTATTTAGGACTAAACAAATTTTCCTGTTCTATACAAAAGAAGTATGATTAGAAAAACCTAGATTTCAATTCCAAGAGATGGATCAAGAGTATAGCGCAAAAGAAAGCAATTATTAGTACAGAATACAATAATCGCGATTAAATACCTCGGTTGAAATTTTATTTTTACCTATTTTCCTACAGCTCCCCCTGATATCATCCCCACCCTAATTTAATCTAAATTTTATTGCCTTCTTGCTTAACACCTCCTTTTTTTAAAGTAAAGTGAATAGTTTTACATCTATTGGTTTGTGGAAAGGATCGCTTCTTGTCACCTCAACTTCTGTTGGGTAATAAGTAATAGGTTAAATTCTTAAAAACAATAAAATTGAAAATTATAGTCTAAACCTTATTACAGATCTTTGATAAAATCGTTCGTTCAGTCCACAAGATGGTATCCCTCACTAAAAGCGCGCGTCTGCTGCCGCCGTAGAGTCCGTTCACTAGGATGGGTCAGTCAGATGGGACCGACAAATTCGTCTCCTCCAAAATTATTAGGATATTATTAGGGTATTAGGATGGGTTAACTAGTTATTTAAATCCATACAGAAGTCAGATACGTTATGTTTGCCATTTTTCTTAAGCACAATGTCATTTTCACATTTAAATGAAATTGTAGTGTTAAAATTCCAGCTTAAGAAGCTGTTATAAATCCAGCTAAAGAGCTGGATACATTTACATTTACTATCCAAGTGATATGTATTTTTGTGTTTTTGTTACTTTTTTTTTAATGTAAGTTTATTTTGTTGTTGGATAGTAATAAACATTTATTTATTTAAAATAGAACATTAGAGGCACATTTCACAATACACATTTTTGTTACAGAATGAAGTTCTTGCTAGTGCTGTGTTGCATCGCAAGGATAGGTCTGGGTTTGACGGCGCAGGACATCGAACAGCAACAAAATGAAGCCAGGGAACTGCTGAAGAAAATAGACGAAAGTAATGAACCACTGATAAATGCGTATTGGCAGGCTGCATGGAATCATGCCACCAATCTAACTCACGATAATTTAGAGATTAAGGTAACTTTAAAATGTATTGAACATAAATATGTAACATTTATATAAAACATAAAATATTAAACATTTAATATGTATTACTGAGGCCATAACTACAGCTTCTAAAAGATATAATGGAAGTAGATATTATCCAAACTCAATAAAGAAATACATGATCATATTTCTTTCTCATATATTATTTACTACTTACATACTAAATACATATATACAATAAATGCCTATTTACAACCTTGCGACTTATTTTAATTTGATTTTATTGATATAAGGATATCCCCTGTAAGAACTATCGCTGGTGGTAGAAGCAACTGTACGCTTTAAACGTATGCTAAAATTGGTGATAAATAATATGAACTATAATTTTATATAATCAAGAAGCTTAACCTGAGATGTGAACCCCAGACCTCCGTAGTGTCAAATATCAGAATAATTGCCAAAGCAATAACGACTTCAAACATAAAGGCGGCACTTAGCTTCGTTATTATTAATCATATTACAAAATTTACAGTTAGTTTGATTACATACACACAAATATAATATATATATATTATATATATATATATATATATAATATATATATATATAATATATACAATATATATATTAATTTTTTCATCTATATCAGACCTGAATTTGTCGTTTATACTGTCAGTTTAAATTTTGTTTCTTTCTTTTGTAGTTAAACATCTCAGGTGAAGTAGCTCAAAGAGAAAAGGAAGATTGGAAAAAAATGATGAAATTCGACTGGAAACAGTTTACTGATGAGGATCTAAAGAGACGTTTTTATCTCAATTCCGATCTGGGCGAATCTGCTCTCCCTGATGACAAATACATGAAGGTAAACTACAGTAAAGTAAAATATATTTACTTACTTACCATAACTATATGTATGATTATCTATAAGATTGTCCTCCTCACGTGTGCTATTCTCCTTTTTTAACAACTTCCTCACTGCATTTGTAATTAATTTTAATTTCAAATACTGACTGAGTCAGTCTGACTACTGACTGAGTCAAGACTGACTGAGTCAAATACGAACAGAGGCTATAGATACTTAAACAGCCACGAATGTCAAGTTCTTATACGTTGTTCATACCTTAACATTTGACCACACATAAGCAGAAGATTCGAAGTAATTCAATTATTATCGTTTTGCACCGGATCTTTACATCTCAATGGTAGATTAATTCGCCCAATGATAGGTCAAATGTTATTCAAGAAAAAAATGAGATATTGTTTTTCTGAATGTTAAAGTTTCTTGTATTAAAATATCAACAATTTATTAAATGTATTTGTACATACATACAAGTATATATTTATAGATATAGAAATATAAATTATAAACATTTATATATTATATAAATAATATAATAAATAAATAAATAAATATATATATATATTATTATATATATATATAATATATATAATATATTATATATTATATATATATATTATATATATATAATATATATATAATATATATATATATATAATATAATATAACTGTGTGTGTGTGTGTGAGTGTAAACATACATCATTTTTTTTAAATCTACATACATACCTTCTTCCTCATAAAAATCACCTCTTCCTTGTAAATGTTTTGGACTTTGCTTAAAATAAGAAGTAAAAATTTAAATTTAAAAATAGTCGCCCCATTTTTCATTTGCCTTTTTAATTATATTTTACAAAAAAAACTATAGATACCGTCCCTAATACGAACATCTATGGATCCCAGATTGTGTTAGTTCACTGAAGGATTTGGTAATTCTTATCTATAGACGATACATTCCAACTATGCTGAAATTAAGCCTATCTTCAGTTTCTCACTGAGACATTCAAGTATAAGAGATGAGGATCGCACTAGACTTGATCAATATTATTTAAGAGTTAAATCCTAGAGAAGTCTCATAAAATGATCGTTATTCCACATCTTTATTACATTTCCGAAGATCAATTGTATGGGTTATATCTGGTGGATAGTAGTGGCTTTCTACCAGACGAGTCTACTTATTGGCTTATCATCATTGCCTCTTACCACAAATCTTTAAAAAAGATACTAATAATTCTCGCATAGATTATCCATGTGGCATTGAGTCATTGATATAATAAATACAATGTAACACTCATTCTTATTCGTTTTCCAGAGAAAATATCTAGGAGAGAACATATTAGGATTTTCTATCGTGCTATTGTAACGCGTATCCAAGTACTTCGCAAAAAAATCACCTGAATATAATATAGTCGATAGATAATTCATGCCATTTGAGTATATTGGCTTCATGTGGTAAAATTTCTATGAATTAAGTTTCTTTGCCGTCGCTGAGTACCACAACTTCTAGTGTCCTTACTCGCTTTGCACACAATATGGTTGTTGTTCTTATAACTTTGAATGATTGGAATATTTTGTCACTCTCTACATATTTGCTTTATAAATTGCGAAAATCACTTATCACGACGTTAAAAGATAAACAAGACGAACTTGTGCACATAGTATAAAAAAGCTGAGAAAAGAAAGAATGATGATAGATATAATAATATAATAGAAATATATTTAAAACATACCTTACTATGTGTATATACCATATAATATATATACATCTTCATCAGGTACATGATATTTAGTATAATGTTAATTATGTATAATCCTTCCAATAATTTAAATGAGATTTTCTTATGATTTTAGTTAGTTGAAATTAATTACCATTTCCACATAATGATTTAGTAGTATCCTAATTGATTAACCATTAAGATCTGTCTATCACTTGTGTATATTTGTTATGATCATTTTTATACATTGTTTGCAATTTCTAACTATTTAATAAATTTATATAACCTGTCTTATAGAAGGTAATATTTATCACACAACCAAATCTCTTTGTACCTTTTGTTATTTAGTATATCAGTTCTACCATGTATATAATAAGAAAAACTATCCAGTACTATTAAAATAACCAGCTAAAACTGCATAATGTTTTTACAGGCATGATACTCCTTCACATAACTATATTAATGTATACATTTTTTCAGAAAAAGAAGTTATGTTTCCTGCTTTTTTAGTATTACATGGAATTCAAATTAATTAACACTTAATACTTTTGGTCGTTATAACTTCATACTTTTATTATGTATCATTTAATGTTTTTATTATATATTATATTACAAGTATGCTGTCCCTGTGAATGGGGTTGCCTTCACTATATTTGTATCAAAAGCAACTTCTCACATAAATTAGATCTCGAATTATAGTTAATTTATCATTCTCTGAATGATACACATTGCTGTCCTATCGCATGTTGTTCATATAATAAGATCTAATGATTTATTTCTATACAAGGAATTAGTATAATTCTACGAACGTATGGAAGCTACTAAATTAACTATCATTTAATTCTGAAATGTGAGTACAAATGTAGAGTGTTAAGAGTTCACGAAACGTAGTCAGAAGTATACGAAGAACACATTACTATATAATAGATTTGTTGCGTAATGACAAGAACAATGTTTAGTATATCTGTAGGATATTTTTAAGATTCCCTCGCTAGGACAATTAGTTTCTATACACTATGGCTTTATTTTATTAGACACAAAATATTCAACCACAACCTATTTTATCCCCATTTGACAAAAAACAGAGATTTTGAGGTAACTAACATGACAACAGATGTTCATAAAATGGATATAAGTACGATACATCCATGTTTTAAGTAACAGTAGACCATTTAACAGAGTGATTACTTAGTAACTAGGGGTGGAATCTATAATATTCTTTCCGAAGTCATCTTTCCAACAAAAGTACAATGAGTGACACTTAAGATAGATAAATCACTCTTCATACGTAAGATGAATAACCTGATTCTTATATTAATACCAAAACTATTGGGTGTAAAGAAATGAATATTTTTTTATTTTGTGTAATATTATCTGAATTAACTGTTTATTTGGTATATATATTTTTGGCTTATTTATGCATTTATAATAGTTAACTATACTATAAGATAATTACTCACTTTCTTGTATATGTATAGTCATAATCTACAATATACATCAAAGACACAGTGTACTTAATCAGTATCATTAAATACGTGTCTAACTACAAACATCATTTCCCTTGGTTCACACTAACTCTAAAGACCCTTTAACGAGAGGAAATGTAACCACAGATCCTTTTTCAACAATCTGATGACGAGATACAGTTTCATATTTTAACTTCGCTCATACCTCTAGTGGTGAATTATAAGAGTATAAAGAAATGAGGCATAATGATTCTTTTGGAGAATTTGTAATTTTAAATTTTTTTTAATTGGAACCATAAATTTTGTCTCTATGCATAACCTAAACTTTAAATGCACACATATCTTTAGTTGACAAGAATACTTTTTCAATAAGGAACTTTTTTTTTATCATAATTTTAAGCGAGCTTTAGCATCAACTGTCCAATTCAACCTTATAGTACTTTTAAAAATGCAGTTATTAGAGAAGTATCACCTCGCTGTGATATAAATGAATTAGGAGATGAGCATACAAAAGAAAAATTCTTTTCATTTTTATCTTTATTTAAGAGAAAAAAAGCTACCTCGTCTTTTAAGCCACTTTTTCGCTCTTTACTTATAGAACACAGGTACATCAAGCATACATTGATGATGCTTAGAATACTTAACATCGTTTTTACAACATCATAATACTTTATACACTATTTCATGGTTATAGGCATAATCTGTTAAGTATAGATTAAGACACGTTTATCATTACCAGGTAAATGTCATAAAAAAATTTAATATTTTAATTCCTTTAATCCCGAAAACACGAAAATAAGACTATCCTTTGATAGTTTTCTTATAACGAATATTGGCCTAACATCGAGTTTGTGAAGTCATAGCTTGGTGTGGATCACACTCATATCTTTCTCTAGGACTTGAGACTTATATTTGTACTATTAGATACTTACCAAGGTGTTGGGAAAGATCTTATTCTGTCAACTTATCTATAAATGCAAGAGACTGCGAGTGTGCGCGCAAGAACCACTTAATTATTACTCCAAACTAATTTTTATTTAACCTTATCCCTAGCAATTCACAAAACAAATTCTTATATAGTTTAGAGCTTCTATAGAAGTATCTACAATAACTTTGTTTCTACCCTAAGAGATTTCTGGAAAACTAGCTTATATACAACAACAGCATAGATATGTACTAGAGTATTGTGCTACACATTGAGTACTTAATCATAATTGACTCAATTATACAACCAACTCTGGTCTAAGAAACACTAGGTCATATTTCTAATATGGCACTCGATAAAGTTTCGTATATTATGCTATTTTTTATGTATTGGAGGTGTATTGGGACATTCCATCTTCTTAAAGTTTATGAGAATTTCTTATCTATTTAAACTTAGAGAACATTTACTATTTTTATAACTACTCTCTTCTTGTTTAAATAGGGGAGGAAATTTATTTTATAACACCTTTAGGTGTATTAAAAATATTATAACACCTGCTAATATTACAAACATTAATATTTATTATTGATACTAACCAACCAAATACAAGAGAGTTGTAGATACACAAAACAAGTCTTATATTAGTGGCTACGCTATGAGTGAGAGTATATGAAAAGAACGTTAGTGATATAGTTTTTTGGGTCCTGATAAAATTATGAATATTCGAGAAAATTTGTTAATTTTATGGTACACTCTAAGGCGAAAGAGACCTTGAGGGCAATATACAAACAACCAGACAATTCCCTTAATTAACGATATCCACGTGAGTCGCGAAGAATGCCGCGCTGATTTCGTCGCATATAAGTTGACTACCCAAAACTGACATATTTACATACAAAATGTAATGTTATCCACAAAAATTTTTAACTTTCTATATATAGATAAAGTTATTTGTGAACTTATAGGATGTTTATACGTTTCCCGTAATTACAGAAGGGGCTTTTGAATGACCTTTATATGAATGTGAGAGTCGTGTCTATGCGTGGGGAACAATAATCTCCTTTCATTGATCACTTTGAGAACTAATTTTCCGCGAGAGCACTGCACTTGACGAAAATTGTGTATGATTTCCTTATAGCGGTATTTCCTAGTACACTATTTTTTTGTGATATTACTTCTAATTTGTCCATTTAATTTATTGAATTTGTAAAATTTTCTATCATTTAAATAAAAAATCTATATTATAACAGTAATCAATTAATTCTAACACTATGCTTATACAAATTTCATTCTTTTTGCAGGGTTTTCACCTTTTGATTGAGTCTCATAAAATATTATTCTTTCCACAGTCATTTCGGAGAATAATTACCATATAAAAAAATGTAATCTCGCGGTAACGGTACTTAATTTAGCTAATCTGTTAAGTTAATTTTGGTTAGCGGGGGAACACACGTGCCTCTCGCTAAGATATCTAAATTAAACACTTGCCACAAAGAAATCCACAGCAGCTTCAATAACTTTTATTGTGCGCTCTGAATTATCCTAAATGCGAATTATGTTATCGTGGAAGCTGTAACATGCAAAACAATTTTTGCATTTCTTCTTAATTTAGAATCCAAGAGACGCTCCTACCCATCTCTTTCACTGATCCAAATGAATATCTTTTGTGGGAGAGGAGAGCGGGACGTGTTAGCCGTCTGGTCCTTGTAGTGCGCTTTTTCAGAAACCAATTTTGTTCAACATTCCAAGAACCATATTTTCTTACTCTTTCTGAGACTCCCCTTTATATTTTAAATTATTTGTACATGAGGAGCGCGATATCGGAATATACTTCTCTATTTAAAAAAATAAATATAGGATTATCTATGTTGTTCAGATAATACCGACCCAAATAGAAAGGAAAATACTTTTTTGTTATTTCCCAAGGGAATAAAAAATATTTTCCTCTTAAGGGGTGTGAAATTGCCTTTATCCTACTTATCCAAGAAATCTAAGTCGAATATACTTCACTATTATAAATATTTTTACATTTTTAATTAACTACACTTTTTAATCTATAAAACAGTCCTCCTCATAAATAAATAAATAACCTTAACTCTTAATATATGCTTCGGATAAATTTACTAATTTATTTATTATCTATTTTTTTAACTACCTCACTATGGATTTTGCAAAACATGACTATGTTGACTAATATAACTTGTGCGAGAGACCTAGGAATTAATTGAAGGTACCAGTAGGTCCAGGCTCGTGTCGGCGCCCTGATGAGTTAGACGTAACGAAACAGAGTGGACATGACATCATGTCGAGCCATCATGATGACGAATGTTGAATGATGAAACAGTTCCCAGGTGTAGCATTGCATCTTGCATTTTGCATTTACATTTCCTAGGTGTCTCTCAAACAATTACATTGTGTACTAATTACTTCATGCTAATAATTACGACATTATTAGCATACGACCTAAGTCAGAACCTAAGTCTTAAGTCGTCCCGTCGTCCAATAGATATTCTTTCGGTGTTGAAATAGATGTTTTTTATCTACAATACAATGAAATTTTAAATGCTTATTCTAATTTGTTTTGTTAATTTGTGTTTTTTATTTTTTAGTTTAATGAAATAATATCAGAAATGTCTGAAATTTATGGCAAAGCGAAGGTATGCGACTACAAGAACAGAACTAAGTGCGATCTAAGTCTTGAACCAGGTATTTTAAAGATGTATTATTAATAGCTAACATAGTTTTTTACAATTTTCCGGGTATTCAGTTCGATTACTAAACTTGTTTTGAAACGTTGAAAATAATAGTTTCAATGTTTCTTAAAATAAGGATTCTCAATAATTTACTTTTTTCAGGGTATTTAATATGGTAAAAAAGACAAATTGAGATAAAGGAAAAAAGAAAACGTACGATTCGTTTAAAAGAATCGTATAACATCTAGAGTATAGTATACTCTGCCATTCGTAACGAAGTTTTTATTCTCATATTATAGGCCTAATGAAAGTTTTACTTTGAGAATACACTGCCAAAAACGACGTAAATCTTATATATGATTGCTCTATATGCCGTTAAATCTCTGAAATTTCATCTGAATCCGACCATATCCAGAGTATAGACGATGGTTTCAAAAATTTGTTCACATAGATCGACAAACAGACAGAATGATAGATACGGTTTCCAATGATAACAGAAAAATGAAACGTAGCCACTATCTTTAATATTTATAATAATGCCAGCAATATTAAATTGCAATAAAAATGCAAGCTTTCATAACTTTCATGTTAAGAAAGTTCGGAGCTATGGGTACGGAAATGAGAAAATTAAAAAAAAAAATCAGGCGCGGTAGTCCGTATGTTGGGAACATTTCAATTGAAAAGCGTGTTTCCGTGTTTAACATTCCATTTCTTGCTTAAGGCTCATATTTTAACTTTGTTACGTGAACAGTTACTCAATTATCAAGCACTACTAATTTTTTCTGTATATTTCAAAGGAAATGGGCTTAAATATTTTATTGGTTATACAAAAATGTGCCTCTAATTGACAGTGCACACCATTATTTACATTAGCTGTTGGTTTCTTTGAAGGTTTTAGGCATTTCTTTTGAAAAACACAGAAACAAACCCGCAATTATTTGATTCAGTGTCCCAAAAACATAAATAAGGAATGAAGATGCCTCCCACAGTGGAAGCGAAACGTTGGATTCTTCATCTGCATTGACGCGGTCACCACCGGAAGACCTAAATCTTCATGACAATAACCGCAAAAGCCTACGCAGTTTATTATAAATAAGGACCTTTTTCGCGGCGAAAAATATTAACTCTGTATTTTGCTGATATTTTTAAATTTTTTGACATAGAAAACCGGGGTAATACCGTCACAAAAAACCGGTTTTCAATAGGGCTCGTGTCGCTCTTAAGTTTGATTAAAAATATTTATCTCTTTGAAAGATAACGTGTTTACAAGAAACATGGCTCTCAAACGTTTTTAACATCTAAAGCACACTTATTAATAAACGGTAACCTTACACTTATTATGATTTGTTCTACAATCTAGATTAAATCTACAAAAAGGATCATATACTTCAGTTCAAAAGAGATTACACTTAAAAAAATTGAAGCATGAAGAGGTGAATAAAACTAGATAGATATTCATAGAATTACTTAACGTAAAAAACAATTTTTACAAATGCATTAATTCTATTTTTTAAAGCCTTCCCTTAAAATCTTTATTTTAAGTCCTATTGTTCGATGGCAAAATCGGATTCTGTAAAAAGTTTTTCTCTCTCCTGTATTTACATGACTTAACACGATTCTTATTGAAAAGAATTATTTCAATAAAAACCAACTTTATCGTCATTTTGTTTTGTTTTAAAAGAATTCTTTCACTAAAAGCCTTTTATTGTTAAATGACTTATGCATTAAGGGAGGCAACTCTTGTAAAAGATTAAAAATATTAATCTTTATTTGTTTATAACATATATTTTCTACAAATTATTATATGAAATAAATAAAAAAACGTAGTTAAAAAAAATTAAACAAGTCCTCTTGAGTTAGAATAAATAATAATGCAACTTGCCTTGATAAAATGAAATAAATAAAAAACAAATAATAAGCTACTTACCCTGAGTTATTAGGGCTGAAGCGCAGGTGGAGTGTATTATAATAATCAATACGAAAAAGCCCTCAAACAAAGTTATTTAATAAAATTCAACAAAACTGGCTTTCAACCAAAACGGTCATCATCAGTGCCTAAAACAAAAAGTAAAATAGACTAGAGAAACACTAAAAAGAAGAATCAAAAAGGTAAAAATGACAACATACAAAAATAGTATATATAAAACAGAAAATTAAAGCTACAATAAAACTAACCGAGAGAGAAGAAATATAGATGTAGGTGAGTCTATGATATCATGACTGAGACTGAGGTTAGTTTCAAACGGTCAGTTCGCAGAGGGGGGGTGCTAGCAAGCGTTCTGATTATCATAGAACCCGCTCCTTTAGCGTTCAGGTTGATCACCCGCATGCTTTTGACTCCTCAAAAATCTCAAATTTTTCGAGGAATCCATTTTCCTACTTTGGGAGCTATATGAATGAAACCTGCTTTATGGTCGGCGTTAGTGTGTTGTTCATTGAGTTATATGTTGGTAGATGCTACTAGCTCAACACGCAAGTGCTCTTAACCCGCCTCAGGTCCTACCTGTCTGACCTAAATAGTTGGCTGAGCACTCTCACAACACTGTATGATTACACACCATTATTTACAGTCTTGTTTAATGGGCTCTTTTAACTCTACTTAAGTGCGAACGAAGGGTAAAAGACGTGCTAAACCAACTCTATAACCGTTCTTTCTAGAACATTAGCCAATTTCACAGATAATTCACCAACATAAGGAATAGAACACCAAGTGGTCACTAACACTATTCACACATGTACCCATAACATCCAGGATAGCATTCCTATTCTTCTTTTTAATAAGACCATCAATCATACCCTCATTGTAACCATTGTTGACAGCTATTAGTTTGATAATAGAAAGTTCCTTATTGTAAGCCAAAGCATCTAAAGGATAACTAATAAGCCTGTGGACCATGGAATTAAAGGCCGCCAATTTGTGGTTCCAAGGATGCAATGAGTGAGCAGGTAAACATGTCTGTAGCACTAGGCTTCCTAAATATAGAAAAAGAAAGAGTGTTATGGTACTTCTTGTTATAGTGAGGTCAGGTAGTTAAAATTCTGTTCTCCTCAACTTCGCACGTAGACTTTATAGAACTATAACATTTATTAAGGTACTTTAAAAACATATCAAGCTCCTTTAAAGTACCGAGCCATACACAGAAAACATCGTCTACATAACGGCGCCAGCTATGGATGCATTGACGAAACGGGTTACCTCGGTGGACCACGTACTGCATGTAAAACCAGTGCATAAATGCATCAGCACCAAGACAAGAAAGGGGAGCGCCCATAGCTAAGCCTTCGCCACCAGAATAAAATTTGTTTTCAAAAGTAAAATAATTCTGTTTAAAACAAATGTCTACCATATTTATGAACTCTTCGTTAAATATTTTATCATTAGAATGCTGGCGTAAAATAGAATTTAAAATATTTAAACTAGCGTGACTAGGAACATTAGTGAACAGATTTACCACATCAAATGATACCATTATGGCGTTATCTGGTATAAACATACTTTGGTAATGCTGAGTAAACTGTAAACTATTCTTAACTGAATCCATAGGCTGAAAGTTAGTAATTTGATAGAATTTATGGTTAAGATATTTACCTATCTTTTCTGCAGGAGCAGAGCAGTTGGGTACTACCGGCCTAATAGGTATATTATGAATATCCTTAATAGGTTTATGGACTTTAGGCGCACCATAAAGTCTAGACTACTTACCGAGTCTAGTAGCTCAGTGGTAGAGCTCTCGCCTTTCGACCTGGAGGTCGAGGGTTCAAATCCAGCCGGGGGAGGACCTCAATATAAGGTTATCCCTTGTACCCTTAGAATAATACTATATATAGAAGGAGCACAGGGCCGTAAACACAATGTAATTCCACTGATAACACGAAAGCCGGTTGACTGGTGACAACAAAACATTATTTTAAATATTTGTCATAAACATCTATTAATGTAGAAAGATCGTAAAGAACAAATATAATAACTTAAAACACCTGCTGAGTATTTAATAAAACTGGTCTTAGATGGCAAAAAGGTGGCGGAATACAAGAATCTACATTTAGTTGACGAGGACTACTTTTTATATAAAATTCTAATAAATACGTTAAACTACAATTTAAAATGCTTAAAATATTGTAATGCACCGATATTTATATTAGCATTTTATAAATAATCAATCATTAATTAATAATACAACATAATAATTCAGCAACCGGAAGTATTGCCAACTTTTTTTAGAAAATTGTATATTGGCAGCATTACTTAGTTGCACCAGTGAACCGGCTTTCGTGTTATCAGTAGTGCTCCTTCTATATATAATATTTTTCTAAGCATGTACCGTACACTCGGGAGATCTTGAATTCAAAGCCGACTAACCCAGCCAGGGTTTTACGTGGTTTCCTTGGTTACTAATACACAAATTGGATCTAGTTTCATTTGAGACAAGTCTAAATCCACGTTTCCGTTGTCTCCAGCTCACGAAAAGTTAATGTTCTGCGGGCTGGGGGAGATGAAGGTCGGCGACAGTGAACTAGTCACTGGTACTAGCCAGAGTCTAGCTGGTCTAGATGAACTAGGCACACTGTGAACTAGTCGCAGTCACTAGCCAGAGCAGTGAGTTTGGATATAGTCTAATTGGGCTACATAAACTGGACACACTGTGAACTAGTCATATATGCCACCATAAACAGAGAGTGTGCTTCCTTGATGATTGGATGTATACAAACTCAGGGGTTAATTGGTTGTGTGAGATTTGATTGAGGGGAAAAACGCTAAAATGAACCTACGGGTTTAAGCGTTAAAAAAATAAACTAATAAGCTACTTTTATATTTTTATAAATCAGCATTAGAGGCGTAATGAAGGGTTACTAGATCTTTTCCTCATAGCTTGAACAGTAAATAAAACGTTTACTGTTTTGTTTACGTTTAAATTTACGTTATAAATTGTAAAAGATTTATAACTACTACTATAACCATGCCCTTTTGTTAAAATATCAACACTGTAGTGAAACTATATTGATAGCGGGTATATTAATTAGGGAGAGGTGAGATTACCTAGCAAGTAGGCCTCGTTGTTGGGCCCTTTTTACTAACTTCCTTTGATGGATTATAGTGTTCTACCTTATGACTCCTAATACAAGCTTTTTGGGTCTAATCTATAGAAGAGTGGCTTTGTTATAAGTTTTTATAGCCTAAACTAGAAATAACATTTGGCCCCCTGGCAGACTGATTGCCTTAAGATCCAGTCCTGAAATAAAAGACTCATTTTGTACTGATATAAACAAAATGTTTTTGGAAATATACCCTAAATATTAAAGAAATTCTAGCGTGGAGGCCCTAGCTAGCTAGGCAATTTATTTAAATGGCGCACTTTCTTGCATATCAATCAATATTTGCTTAAATTTTCGGTTTATTTAATAACCTGAGCACAAGCGTCACAACTCGATATTTTTTTTTTCTCGAATTTTTGGGCTTTATGGTTACTTACAGTGGTTGTGTCGACTTCGGACTGGGTTCTTTCAATTTAGCGCCCCGAAAAACATAAATAAAAACTTTTTTCGCGGAAAAATAATAACATTGCATTTTAACCATATTTTGATTTGAGATATTTTGCAAATAATATAACTTTGGTTGTAGTAAAACACTCGATTTATTTGACATTTAATCAGCTTTAAAAACGACCTTTTAGGTTTATACAAGACTAACGGGGAACAAATTTTTTTCAAGAAACTGAAAATTTGTACATTTTTTCTAAACTTTTGAGACTATACAATTATATAAAGGGCTCCACTCTGGATAGACCGACTATGTTTTTTTTATCATTTTATGTATATTAAAAAAAGTTTTTTTTTCTTAAACTACGAGTTTACCCCTCTCTGCTCTTAAATCCATTAGAATCAAAAAAGGAAGATATACATACATACATTTATATATATATATATATATATATATATATATATATATATATATATATATATTATATATATATATATATATATATATATATATGTATATTTCTTATTACTTTCAGACCATGTAATTAAGTTAAAATTATAGTTACTCATACCTTCTAGACTACTTTTACAACCAGTTGCACTATCCCCATATTGCAATAAACCAAAAAGCCCTAAGCCTTCGTATAAAACACTTGAATGAAGTGATCCTTATAAAGGTCTATAAAGTGTAATGTAAAACAATATAATACTTGTTTTTTATATAGTTTTTACTCTAAGGAGGAAAAATAATTTTTTATAAAAAATACAAATAAAGGAATTTTCTATCACAAGATGTCTGTTTTTTTTTTGGAGTGGCAAAGTGGATACTTGACCCTTCAGAGCAGTGTTGAGTAATAACACTCTTAGAACAACTATTTCTTCTTTTTTTTTTGTTCTTAAAGAATCTCTTTTTTAATAAAAGCCAATAGCCACTTATTGTTTCGAACTATGTTTCAAAGTTATTAATAACGTTTAATACTTTTATAGAGGATACTAGTTTCAATAATTTCAAGAAATCAAATTAGTTTATATTAAACTATCACAACTATCAATAATAAAATACTTTATAGGAATAAAATAAAATAAATTTAAATGAATAAATAAGTAATTATTTAATAAGACACTAAATAAGAAAAATATTAGTAAAAGAATAGTAATAAAAACAGAAGTACCTAAGTACTTTTCCTCAAAAATAAAACCAACGAAATGAACCTAAATTAAAATCAAGTTAAATAATCAAACAACTAATTAGTACATAAGAGAGTAAATAAAAAAATGTTAATAAAGAATAATAATAAAAATAGTATATCGAATGTAAAAAAATCGAGTAAGGGGTATCTTGGTACTTTTCCTTTTAATTTCGAATTTGCTTAACTCGTCCTCAGCATTTGAAATACGCTTACTTTATAATTTACTATATCTTCCCTAGGCAAAGCCGAGAGAGTTATGACTACTAACTCCCGAGGCGCACCCTAGGCCGGTAATTGCGAGGAAAAATAGCATTTTACTCCCAAGCTCCATACATGATTTTATTTCCACACGTTGATTTTATTTAATTACATTTTCTTTTATTTTATTCTAATTTTTTGGGGTTGGACCCCCTTATTAATATTTAAGGTGCTACCCCTAAAAAAATAATTTTTTTTATTGCTTCAAACAACTTTTTTTGACCTGAAACGGATTTTAAGCCAGTTGAATTTTTTTTGTTCGGGTCCCCCTTATAAATTTTAGGGGTGCTCCCCCCCCCCCTTACAAAAAAATATTGGTCCAAACTACTTCTTTTGACCTGAAAAAGATTTTGAGTCAATAAAAATTATTTTTTTTGGTCGGGTCTCCTTTATAAATTTAGGGGATGCCACGTCCGGAAAAATTACAAAAATTGTTCGGTCACCTGTATAAATTTAGAGAATACCACTCTCCTAACAAATTGATATAATTGGCTCTAATAACCCAATAATAGGAATAACTTTTTATTCCCAAGAGAGAAAAAATTACTTTTTAATCCCAAAGGAGTGAAAAGTAAATTTTTTTTCCTTGGGAGTGAAAAGTGCTTTTTTACTACCTAAAAATTAGTTAATAAACTTTACATTATACACTGTCTGGAGATAACTTGTTATTTTTTGGGGTCAGCGCCAAAAAGATGAATTTATAAAGCGAATGAAAATAAGAATATAACTTTAATTAAATTACGTCTACGTCTTGGGATAAAACTTGTTTGCACCTTGGAAGGAAAAAATGCTGTTTTTCCTCTCGCAATTGCCTCTCTCAGCTTCGATTCGGGAGTATTTAGTCATAAATCCCTCGGCTTTGCCTTAAGAGTTAAACACATAAATCCCTTGGCTTTCTCTAGGGCGTTAAATGCTTTGGTCTCTCGTCTTAAGCCTTAAGAACCACCATACTGCTCAGAGTTAAGAATAATAAAATTCTTAACTCCATTAGTACATAAATAACTATTAAACTATGCACATAGGGGCAATGATTTTGTCTTTAAAGTTTTCTATTTTTGTACATATAGCTCCGAAGTTTAACTCGGATTATTGATTAGGCACTTTAATAAATAAGAAAAATATTGAAGAACTAAGGTGAGCGCTAATGGAGTTCATTTTATTAAAAGAGGAAGAAGTCTCTCCACAAAAATATATTCTTTGTAGCAATGCGCTTTCAACCAAACATGAGGTCAACATCAATGCTAGCCGTTGAATAAAAAAGTGGGTGATAGATGAGTTTTATAGATCATGATGATGATGATGACCTTAGATCATGATTGTTAGGTTGAAAGCGCATTGCTATAAAGAATATATTTTTGTGGAGAGACTTCTTCCTCTTTTATTAAGAAAATATTCTCCTATCTTCCCTCCTAAGTTTGTTCGTCTGTCTGTCAGTCTATACCAAATGCTATTCTAAGGTCGGTAATCGGATTTTAATGAAATTACAGGGAACATTTCCTCAGAAATCGCCCTCTATATTTTTCAACATACTAAATTCAAGACCTCAATCGGGCGGAGCAAAATGGCGGATGAATAAAAAAGAAACAAAGGGCTTTGGCTTAAAAACAAAATTCTTTACGGCGGAGTAGTTTGATTTGATTAAATTGACAGACTGTTAAATTATACCTAAGTATAAACATTAGCTCTAACAACTGTTACCTCAGCTCTTACCACTTGATCTTTACCCTAACCGTTTAAGGAATTTGGTACTGAACTTAATTTTGTCCAGTTTTGATTTTGTCAAAAAGTCAACTAAAAACAAATATTAAATTTTATGAAATAATAACAAATTGTATCATATTAACTTTAATGCAAAAACATTAAAACTAACAAGTAATAATAATTGACACAGCTTTGCAGGTGTGACAATGCACATAACATAAAAATTAAAATGCACAAAAGCTGTGTACCATGCCTGGCAGAGCATTAGAAGTTTATCATAAGATAAGGCTTTTAACCTTTTAAAAGCAATTTATAAGTGGAAAAAATGTGATAAATTTATCGTTTAACATTTCCTTCAAGTTCAAGCTTTTTGGTGCATCGGTAAAAAAGTCATAAACAGGTTTAAAAGAAAGATTTTTATCAAAGCACTATAGTAATGTTATCAGCTAAAACTAAGTTTTGTATCGTAGCTCGTTAGTTATAAAACATTTTTTCCTTTCAAGTAGTTTAAGACTTATTTTAAAGTTTAAATTGAGCCAGCAAAACGGATAATTGCTTTTTAAAAGAAAATCTATTCAAAAAAGTAAAAATCTACTTTAACTACTATTTCTTGAATCTTTGTCTTCTTTGTTGATAACAAAATTTGTTGAAGCGGCTCTTCTTATCTGCTGAAAGTTTTTCTTATCAAAGGCTTTCTCTGACCATAACTTTTATAATAAATATATCCAAAATTATTACTTTATATAATTATGGAAGTAATAGGTGCCCTTAGTTTAGCCTGAAGAACCAAATAAAATAATAAAATACGGGCCTTCAGTCCGTAGCCGCTACGCGGCCTCGGCGCTTCGCGCCACGTCCACTTTGCGGCCCGGGGGCCTCCCAGTGGCCACTTCGCGGCCACATTGTTGTTGTTTTGTGTTATGTATGGTTTCACTATCGTGAATTTGACAGCCTCGTTTCACAGGCTGAGAGGCTTTCTCACAAATTTGATTTTATTAATCCTCTATTATTAATAGTAAGCAATAATATTACAGTTAACAAGCAATATAAAAAATAATAAGTATATTTAAATACATAACTAATACGTTTTTATAGAGGTATAAAGAATACAAGAAAAAAATCCACACGTTGCAACTGTTGGACTGTTGTCATACATTTATGATTGTTTATACAATTTAAAGAAAAATGTCAAGTTTTTTTCGTAAACAAATTGTTTATTTGAGTATAATCTTTAGGTTGAAAAAAATATATTCATGAGTTTTTAAAACAAAAATACCGTTTTCGTCACTTAGGATTGTCCGATTAAGCTGAAACCGGTCGCAATCGTTTTAGAATTTGAGGTTCTTCCTCTTTACAGGCCTGCTTAGCTCGGCGTGGATCAGTGGAAGCCATTTTTGTCCTATCTCTCTGGGAGCAAGAGGTAGAGGCCCCTCTTTTATACTATATCCCTACCCTCTAACACTACTGAACACAAGATATATTGTACGAGTCTTTGACCTAGACGTATACATATATACAAGATTTATATTTATATATATATATAATATATATATATATATATAATATATATATATATATATATATATATATATAATGTATACGTTTGCGCCATTTGTGATGATTCGATTTAGCTAAAATTGGTCTTAATCGATTCAACTAGTCGTCTACCTAAACACGAAATACCTTGTTTTAAAGCCATTTCAAGTTTAAAAAAAAATATTTTTTTTATGACGTCATAATGTTTTTATAAACATTAGGCCTCGTAACCTCCACAACATCTCGCGATTTGCAAAATTTCGGTTCAATTTAAGAACGCCGTCAAGAGTTATCGTTCGCCATACGAAAGGGTAGAAATCTTACATACATACATATATATATATATATATATATATATATAAACTTTTTCGGACATATTTTTTTTTTCAGGAAGCCAATAGGAACCGATTCCACTCACTCCCACCCTCAACTTCCGTCATCCGAACAACCTATAAGCGTCATTTTCATAATGAAAATTCGCTAAAAATCGCGTTTGGGTTACTTCCTAGTACGCAATACTTCCTCATCACATTAAATTTACTACACTCATCTTCCTTACTCTGGATCGCTTCCCTCGCCCTCAGAGTATGCAAGTCATTTAATTTATACTGCATTGCATCTACGGACTTGCATTTCTCAGTTAGTAAGCCTTTGATTGCAATTTATAGAGTTGAATCAATCTTGCGTGACACAGAAAAATGGTTAAAAACATCCGTCTTCAGACTTGCATTGATCGTCCTTAGATAATAAATACATCGGTTTCATTCTCAGCGGTCATCCATCCTGACACTAACCACTTAGGATCTTTTTTGATCCTACAAAAATCATGAGTATAATTATTATATTGGAAGGAAACTTAGTAGAACTTTACCAAATTCCAGCTTAATTAAACAAATTTTCGATTTTTATAAAATTTTAAAAAACAAACAATAGTTATTTAAATCATTAATAAAAATTAAACAAATACTGATAATTAGATTAAACTTAACATGTATATTTGTCTTATTTCTGGTAACATGAATGCTAAAGTTCAAATTGATTGAACCATTTTTCTGCGTTTTATGATTTTTTTTAATGTTTGCTCATCATTATTACGAGTTAATGATCTACAACTACAACTATTGCCTGATTATTCTATAAAGTTACAATTAACTACCATAAATACACTGGTAGCTACTACGATAACAGAGACACACTCACATACATACTCATATACAGATAGACAGATTTGTGAAAACCTCTTAGGAATAAGTGGTAATAATCTAGGGCTCTATTCTAAAAGCCTCTGAAACGGATAAATCAGGTGATATTAAGGTTTCTGATTTTTTTAATAACTTTTCTCTTTTATATAAAGTACATAATACATAATTAAGTATGGCATAAAAGATTGAGAACCACAAGAGGATTGCAAAATCCTGTGCAAACTGGTGTGCAATTTTTTTTGGAAACTCTACTTTTCCTATAGGAAAAGTATAGTTTGTGTAGTTTTTCCTCAGTTATACCGTAGGTATATATACCTACGGTATAACTGAGGAGGAAAGTTTTCATAACCTAATACTTTATGGTAGAATTTTACATGACGAACATATTTTCGGGAATTTTATTTAATCTTAAAGTAAAAGTTAATTAAAAACACTTAGTACTTTTGTATGTAGGACAAGGAGGTAGAAATTTACAAGGAATAATAAGAGAACACAATAGTTAGACTAACAAGTAAGATTACAAGGTTGTAACGTAATGTAGGCAGGGGCTTGAGAATACCCAGACTAATTATATACAGGTAATTAAGCTCTAAAGTATACCCTACTTATAATTCCTCTAGGGCTCTGTTTTGAAAACAAAACCCAACTTGTAAAGAATATTACATTCTCATAAGGGAAGGATTTTCTGCTCCAATGCAGGCAATATTGTCTATGTTAGAGAAGGTTATTTGGTATCGTATTGTAATAATTAAAATAAACAAAAGAACGACAATTGTTTGTAATCTCTATAAGGGTTGTACATAAAAACGTCCCTAAAGATGGAGCAAAATATTAGTTTTAAACACATTTTGCTCTTGTGTTACACCATTGTAACAGTATAGTTTTAAATCATCCTATAGTATTATATAAATAAAATTTATTAAAAATCAGTAAAAAATGTTGTCTTATTCAAGAACAGGTATGAGGTACCTTGGAACCTTTCCTCATCACAACGATTCTCTACGCTCATCCTTCCTACTTCAGACTCGCTTCGCTCGTCCTCACATATTAAATACATCCATTTTATTTCAGCGGTCATACATTCAGGCACAGACCATTCTCGACGCAGCTTAACTTTTATGATCCAACAAAAATCATAGATATACTTGTCATATTGAAACGAAACTTAGTTTACTTATTAATTACGTATTTAAACAGAAAACAAAATTTCTTTTGTTAAAAATAAATTTCGAGTAGGGTGTTGTTTCCAATGTTTTATTCCAATGAGTTTTAATGGAATAAAACTCATCCGGAGTAGATTTCGCCACTTAAAGTGACCAAAACGGCGAAAAAACGGTTGTCAATTACCGCTTAAACCTTTAAAGATAAACACTGACTGAGCTTAAAATTAGTGCAAATAATGGTTTGCACTGTCAATTTTTGAGTTATAGTTTTGTATAACCAACATGATAATTATGCGCATTTCCTTTGAAAACTACCGAAAAAAGGGTTACGAGCAGTGCTTGATAATTAAGTAACTGCTCAATTTATAAAACTTAAACCGGAAACACAAATGCCAAATGTACTTCGCCCGGCATGCGGACCACTGACCACCGTGTCAGAATGTTTTTGTTGTTCAATCTATAGCAATATAAAACCTAGGTGCATAAATAATGCAAACCCGGAAAAGTAAAACAATGCCCTTTACAGTCTTTTTCCGGAACAAGTTCTCTGAAATTAATTTGCAGTTGAATGCATCAACTTCTTTTGAGGTAGCTCTATACAAGTTTTTTTTTAAAGGAAAGCATGTCAAAGCAGACCTTTGATCTACCAAAGCTTTGCCACATAATATAGGTCAAAGAAAGATAAGCGCTTAGGATATGTAAAGGTGGTTTGTTTAAATTGCGCTCAAGCGAAAGACGACCAGTAAGAATAACTGGTAGTTATTGAGTGATAGAGAAGGTAGTTCTTTTCAGGGCTGAACAAGTAAAGTTTTGATTTCTGAAGATGATGTGCGATCCCCTCTTTTATCCAAAGAGGGGATCTCACAAACTTCTCTTTAAAAATTTGATAAATTAAATAATACTATTATAAAAGTTGGTACTATTGTTTTTACATTTTAATGTTAGAAAGAATTCCTTTTGAAAAAGATTTTCTTATTTTGTAATAAGAGATAAAAAAAGAATTCTTCGGGTAAAAAATATAAAAAAAGTTTCTTTTTATTAATATGATTCGTTCCAGTGATTCTTTTTTTCTTGAGGCTTTAAAGAAGAATAAAAAAAATTGTTTGCAAAGTTGGCATAGCGCCAAGACATTGTAAAAAGGGGAAAACTTTTACAATATCAACATTGAGGTAAACTGGAGAAAAAAATGTATCCCACAAAGCGATGAAACTTTTTAATGAAACGATTTTATAATCGATGTATTTGGAATATCTCTGAAACAAATTGTTGAAAGAAAACTAGAAAAAATATTATCCCTAGAACTAACAGTAGGAAATCTTGAGTCATTCCTTGGGAAACACAGGAAACATGTGTTGTCAATTACGGGGAATGGGAATGGGAAAAAAATGTGTCAGGGGAAGGGCACGTGGTTAATAGTAAAAAATGTGCTAACTTCAACTAGCAACTCTGTGCTGCTTGGTGGAAGCATTTCTTTTTTAGAATCCGTTTAATGAGAATTTGAAATACTTTTTATGAGATTTTGCATAAAGTGAATAAAGTATGAATATATTACTAATATACTATTACCTTGTCTACGCGATGTGTTGAACCCTGGGTTGAACACGGGGGTTCAACCCCCGTCTACACGGAGTAAAATCAGTGTCGAGGAGTCAACCTGGTGTTCAAAACATTGTGTAGACGAGGTAAATTAAATACTAATGAATATACTATAATAATAATTGTAATAAAGTCACATTCGTTTCGTTTAACAGCTTGAATCAAGATATTTTTAAATTGATTCCTACTTATTAAGTAAAAAATAATTAAATTTTGAATTAAAATAGTAATTGATTAAATTCTTATTTTCCTAACAAATTTAAAACATTATCAAATTTAATTCTTACCTATTCCAAATTATATTATTTTTTAATTAATTTACACATACCAAATTTTAAATTTATTAAGAAAAAGTAAACTTCAATAAAGTAAATGAAATTAATGCATTCTGATGGCCAAGTTTTGACTGCCTCCGTGGCCGTAATCGTGTAGACACTCGATTTCGACACCGGGGGTCCGGAGTTCCCAGCTTGGGCTATGCTCTTAACATTATATGGATAGTTTTTGTATCAAAACGATTTTGACAACTTAAATTAATTCTTAGAGGATAGTAGACACAGGGTTGTGTTTACTATCCCACCTGAGGTAGCTCCCACAGGAGCTACTTCAGGTGATGTGCTAAAAGACCCTAAAACGGACATTTTTTATAGCCAAGTTAAAAATAAAATTATAACACTATTTTCGTCTATAACGGTTGTTGTGCATAGTTCAATTAAGTTTAGTGCGAAGTTCCCTCACTTTCTAGTAGTAGAATGAACGTTTAGGGGTGAGGTGGGGGGTAGTTTTTTAGTTTTTGAATTATTTTTAACTATACTGGGAAAGCCTTGATTATATTATTGCTCAATTGTATTATTTGCTTTGCCTTTGGCTTTACTCTCAGCAAGAGAGTCCTTAAGTTTTTGAAGATATTTCCTTTGCTCTAATGTTAAGATGAAATATTTAAACTTTATTAGTATGCTTATTTAGCTATTGAAATATCTTTCACTTTGATAGATTGCTTCAGTAGTACCACCGCTATATCTTGTGATGCAAAATGTAATGTAAATAGACGGATCTTCAAAGGGTTGTTTGTCTGGGAATAATAATTATTGCTTCGTGAATCATCAGTGATAGATACTTTCACAAACATTTTTATGTTATAAGACAAACTATAAAAAGTTGTAAGACTAATTTTTTCACCTAGCGTAAGAGGTCAAGAGAAATTTGATAATCAGGCCCGTTGCTAGCAAAACTTGTGCGATGGTGGGTGAAACTAACCCCATAAGTTACGATGTTTTACACAGCTTAAGAGACTTCTGCACAAAACTTCTTCGTCAGAGGGGACGACAATTTTACCAATGGAGGCGACAAAGACTGGTTTTCGCAACCTTTATGGGGTTGTAAAAATATTGTAAATGAAGAAGTTACAGTAAGCAGTGAAAGACGTATGAATTATGAAAATGAGATATTCTATGAAAAGGAAAGTTAATAATCTAAAATATCATATTTTTCATCCAAAACCTAGATAATTATTTGGTTTCGGATGAAAAAATATTCAAAATTCATAAAAATTTTCTGAAACACACATTTTGAGTCTTTTAGCCTTTTTACGAAAAATTATTTTTTTTTGTTTTTTTATTTACAGAATTAACGGAAATATTGAAATCTAGTAGGGACCCACAAGAATTGGCTTACTATTGGCAAGCCTGGAGAGACCAGTCTGGCAAGAAAATGAGGAAATACTACAAGGATTATGTCGAGTTATCAAATGAGATAGCAAGATTAAACAGTAAGTGATTTTCATTTTATGACATACAATTTGAAATCTTTATATACTAGCATATTTATCTATATATGGCTTGAATTTATACTGGCATAAATTCAAATACAATTATTGCCGTAATACGATGTTCCCCATTGGGGTTTAATTAAAAAATTTGGGTTTGGGTTTATCACACACTGAACCATTACGCAAGGCATTTAACTATTTGTATTATGAACAAGAAAGAGGCACAAATTGTATCTATCTTCCGGAATGTTTGATGCAATGATAGATTTGGAAGTGATATCTTGCTAGAAAATATTTTCCTAACGTCTGATAATTTCATAAAATCATAAAATACGAGTCTTCGGGGAAGAAACGAATCAATAACTCATAATCATGTTTGAAACCAAACTTCTGGCCCTTTGGGACAATATTTTCACATTTTTTCCTTTTTCCAACTGAATATAAGTTAATATTTAACTCTGATAAAGCCGAGTTTGTGTTGTATTATTGTTTTATACCATTTGTTAGTTTTCCTCATTCATATAATAGATTTTCAGGGAAGGTATTGGTATTGTTTTTGCGAAAAATTCCGGAACCGGGATATCACCTGAATTATCCGTTTCTGGAGTTTATAAGGCCTCCTGAGTGGTTTTTACAAAGTTGTCTGTCTATACGTGTGTGTCTGTTATCATAGTATCTCCCAGTGTATTTATGCTTGAGAGTTGAAATTATTGGAATTATCGGAAAATTAACCGAAATTTATTATCAATATTCCAAAACATAAAATAACTATTTTGAATTATTAATTTTTCCTATTTCACTACCATAGGTATATAGAAAACGTACTATGCTTTACTCGTTCAAATATCTGAAGATAAGCTTAATCATATAATATATTCCGTGAATATTCAGTAACATTTATGTAGCTTGATTTTGACATTAGTGTCTATTGTGTAAATAATTTGAGTTTTCATTTTATCTTTTCGTTCGTCTAGCGGAGACAAAGGTTATATAGAATGAAGAGAAATCATTCAAGCGTTTTCCAATGTTATAGGTTTTATTAATAATGCATTGGTGGGCTGAATTTCCCATGGGTTTGTGAATCTTGAATATACCTAAATCTAATTTCATTATAATTTGATTGTGCAGGAAGTAGATTATATTGTAGAAATATAGCAAATTATATAACTATTATGCAGCTTTTAATTCATGGGAAATGTTATGTTATGTCAATATTTAATTTCTTTAGACCTTAAACAGTTTACTGCCACGTTGCGCACACTATTTTTGAGCATTTTTGCTTGGATTTATAAAATCAAAAATAAATACGATGGGATCAAGGACCGTAAACTTAGTGGTAGACTACTCGCCTTATGATCTAGGGTCGAGGGTTTAATTCCTGCTGGATGAGGGTTTGAATTTTATCTGAGAGAAGTCTGGGTCCAATTTAAGACACAGGGCGGTGGAAGGTCGGAATAACTTAGTAGAAAAATTGGAGACTCAGATTTACCGATGTTTGTGATTCCAAAAATAACGTAAGTGACTAGGAATGTTGTGTTCGTTTCGAGATGTCGTATCCAGGTTACATCTGCGGAACTTAGACTCTCAGCTCATGGCAATAGAATGAGTTTATGAACTCTATCAATGGGTTTAGTAGTGGTATCTCTCACCGTCGTGCTGGACAGAGCAATATATTTGGTGAGACAAGAGAAACTGGTGAGATTGGTAAAACTAGTAGCGGATGGGCTAGTTAAGACTAATAAGATCTGAGGGGTGCTGTTGCTAATAGCTTCAGAGTTAGTGGGGCTAGAGAAAATATACTTGAAATACATCAGTACGTCTTTTTTAACTCCCTTAGGCAAGAAATAACTTTTACAGGGCGAGTAAACGAAACTGTATTCAGAACATACCTATTATCTATTTTTGGTTTCTTCTTGGTATATGAACTTCTAGTTATAGGGAAGTAAGATCGTGTTTTTAGATTAAGAATCATGCAGGATTTGTTTTTTATTTTATTCATGGACAGAGTATAGATTTTACTCAGGCATGTTCAACATATGGTGCAGACTTTATTTATAATGTATAACATGTTGTTTGATTCCATGGCGTATATTTCTATTACTTTGTTGTAGATTTCTCCAATGCAGCTGTCCATGTTATGAACGACTTCGAATCAGAAACGTTCGAGCATGATATTGAAGAACTGTGGCTTAACATGGAACCATTGTACAAGGATTTACACGCCTACGTCAGAGGAAGGTTAAATAAACATTATGGGGATGACGTGGTTTCCAAAGACGGACCTATCCCTTGTCAACTCTTAGGTAAGAAATAAAACTTGCCTAGTGTATTCTATTGGTATATAAGTAGCCTAGTATATAGGTTTCAAGCCCAGGTGATGTTCTTGAATCTAAATGCTGATTATTCTTTAAGATACAACATTTATTAAAATAAGGCTATGAAGAGACGAAGCTCGAGACACAGCCCTAGCTTTAGAAGTAATGCATTTAGTGAATTCTCTTTCAATATGGAATATATTATTATCTAACCATACACTATGTCCATTTTATAACGTTATATGAACAAAAATTTTAAACTTTTCATTCTCCGGTAATAAAAAATTATCTATCATAATTTACTATTTTCAGCGTTGATATCTTTGTGTATGGGCAAATAAGAACAAGTTTATCAACATTTTTAAAATATGTAGGCTATTTATTAATTATTAATTATTATTAATTAATTAATGTAGGCTATATTAAAATATTTACCTGTGCTATTTATATCATTACGCTTGATTATTATGACTAAATGATTTTATATACTAATGAAATAATTTGTCCTAAAACGTTTTTACAGGAAATATGTGGTCTCAAGTTTGGTCTGACGTATCCGATCTAGCTGTCCCTTATCCCAACAAGCATTCCGTCGATGTAACACCAGAACTGATTAAACAGGTAATTTAGTAACTGCTAGAAGAAGTGATTTATTTGTAGTTTTATTCGTTGTTTGTCACGTAAGAAACAATTTCAGGCATTAATAGTTCATCTAATATACTTTACATTGTATCCTACGTTTGATCAGTCAAACGACGTATGATTGCTGACGAGAAAAACTACAATTTAAAACCATATAAGTGGTCTCCTCATTTGGTATTTTATTTTATTACATCTACTGAGGGCTCTCACCAAATTAAAAACTTTTGAAAAGAACTAAATTTTAATATTGATCTTGTGTTATCAATAAAAAAGAAACATGTTTTTGTATAAATATTTTTGTACATATTATTTTTGGTGGAAATAAATAAATTATTATTATTAATAACTGTATTAAAGGTATACTGCCAAATTGTGAGTACACCGATTTCGTACAGCAAATTTAGACTTTTTAAATCAACCTTGAATCATTAAGTTCAATATTTTACTTTGTACTGACTTTATGATGGTTCCTTATTAACTTTCGGTCGTTGCACATTTTTCTTTCTACTAACGAAAATTTGTTGGTAGCAAAATTTTATTTTACCCATACTGAGTCCACGATTTTAATTTGAATTCCACCAAATAAGATATACGCCAATACCATATTAATCCTTACAGAAGTATTAGATTTTTCGTTAGATTACAGATATTGTACAGAATCGTTAGATTTTTTATGAAGAGTAAAATGAATTATTTTCTTGAATAATATTGAAAATATTAAATAGGGAATTTGTGAAATGAAGAGTAGCTCAGCTTTAAGATAGCAAACCTATATTAAAACGGCATTTTCACTATGAAAAGTAAAACAGATACAGTAAACACCAAGATACAATTCCAAGCCGAAATATACGAAATATTTAGCTTAAAGGAAATAAAGCTAAGCGCTTAAATAAACAATATAAACATTGCTGCTTCACTCAAAAAAAAAAAAAAAATAAATAAAAAAAATAATTGACGGGATGCAGCGTGAAATTGTTAGATATTTTTATTCTTTTTACTAGCGCTCTTCAAGACTGGTGATGAAATCCTGAACTTAAATTATAAACACAAACTTGTCAATTAAGTGTTCCTAAAACACTCGGGAATGAACCATCTATGTTAATATTGTTTATCCATGGCTAAACGCCACACACCACTAGACCATTGTATACAGTCTGAAAAAAATATTTTCGGATGTTTCCATGTTAAAGGCTTGTGTAAGGTTATGAGAAATATATCGTGACACGTAACGACTTACAAAGAAAATTTTAAGGTTACTCAAATTAGAGGTTGAACGTTTAAATTATCAGGTGAATTTTAAAGGATTTATTTAATTTATTTAGTGTTTGACCCATCGCATAATAGTAATTTTTTGATATTACCTTTTATAGATGTCCTATAAAATCTAGGTACTTAGCAGTATGTTAATTCAAATCACGCCTATAGATTTAAAGATCAAAAGAATATAGTTATGTTTGCTTTTTATAAAAGATAACTTGTTGTAATGTTTCAGGGTTATACTCCATTGAAAATGTTTAAAGCAGCTGAAGATTTCTTTGTTTCTTTAAATTTAAGTCCAATGCCGGACACTTTTTGGAATTTATCAGTTATAGAGAAACCTAATGATGGGAGAGATCTTATTTGTCATGCTTCGGCGTGGGATTTCTATGACGGCAAAGATTTCAGGTAAATAAATCATAAGGAAAATATTGATTCAACTAAAAGAATACAAGCGTCTTTTCTGATGAAAAATTCACTTGAAATTGAAATAGGGTGCGTTCAATCAAACACCTGTTGGTATTACTCTGTCTTATTATAACTGGATTTTGTTCTTAAACCAGAAAATTTAAAAGCAACAAAAGCAATTGGATAGTACTGATTGTGTTTTCAAATTCAGGATTAAGTCGTCTTGCAAACATTACTGCGCCTGATAGCGAAGAAGGTTCTTCCACCCCCTAGAACTACTTATAAATTCATTTAAACCATTTCCTATTTAAATCTAAAATCTTTGTTAAAAATCAGGATTAGATTTCATTGATAGCTTAGTTGGTTTGAACGTCAGGCCTTTTTCAGTCCGGTTCAAGGTATCCCAGGTTCAAATGAGCCACGTCACTTGGTTTACAGGCTAAATAGCTGCCTTACTGATTTTACTTTCTCCTTGTAATGAGGTCAGAACTGGGTCTCTCGAGGTTAAATAAATGTTAAGTGGTTTCTGCAAGAAGGCCTCACTTGATCTTAAGGTTTGCAAATTGCAAATTTATAGATAGTTGCTTGGGAAGCAATAAGTACCGGGGAAATATTGTATACTGTAGACATGCTTCAAACTCCTATGCTCTGGTGCTCTACAGTGAGACCGCAGATAGTTGCTAATACTATATAGCATTGCACTGTTAATAATGACTACATATTCACACAATAGAGTGAGTAAAATTAAGTTTTGAAAGTACATAGGTTTTCTTAAGAGTACTCTTTGATTCTGGAAAAGGCAAATATGCAGCGATGTCTGAGTAGTTTAAAAAAGTAAACGTTTAGGTCAACCTTAACAAGTCAACTAAGTCGAATAGAAGTTTTATTCAAATTTGTAGTTAAAGTCAAAAGTGAGACAGTTAGTTAAAATACAAACTATCAAGCGAATCTTAGTGGTTGTAAGACGATCTTTATGATCTTACAGCAATGCGCCATCAATTTATCTTGGATTATCTGGCCACTGGCTTCGACGCCCGACTGTATAAGACGTTCTAACATCCAAAAGAAGTCAGTAAAAAGCATCCTAGTGACACAGCTGGTAGATGATTTAACATGCGGTTTTCATCTCTCATTAGATTTCCATACATTATTATCACAATGATTTATCTTCTAGAATCAAAATGTGTACAAGAGTAACTCAGAATGAATTCGAAGTAATTCACCATGAAATGGGTCACGTCCAGTATTTCATTCAGTACAAAGATCAGCCTAAAGTTTACAGACGAGGAGCTAACTCAGGTAAATGCAACAGTTAATTTTCTTGCTTATCAAATTCTCTACCCACCAGTTAGGCGAAATTCTTCATTTTATATATTTTTTTTACTAAATACTCTTCATTTTTATTTATTGCATATAACGTTAGTACGATTATTGTACTGGTGAAACTCTCGTAGTTCATTTTGAGCTGTAGAGGGTTCATTTAATTTGTACTTCAATATAAATGCTTTTAAAATACATTAAAATGAAATATTTATACGAAAATAACTTTATATACGAATTTGCGCCAATTTTTCGCGGATATTTGTTTTGCATCTCAGTCCTTCCTGACGATTTTCCTTGGTTTCAAATTTTTCGGGGAAACACGATACTTTTCCAAAATACCAACGCTTGCATGTGAAGAAAAATAAGATGAGTAAATAAGCAAATAAGATAGAGTAGGTGAGATGAGATAAAATAGGTGAGTACCTCTCAAAGGGGTACTCGAAATCCAGATGTAAACAAACATTAACCTATTCTGTTGTACTTGCACCACTGGTGTTCCATGTAATGGATGGATTTAAGTAGTGCGTCAAACATATTTTGGTCCTATTGTTATTAATAAATAAAGTAATGGACAATTTTCCGGAATTAGCTTTAATTTTTTTTTAATTAATATTTTATCCATAACTTATACCTAAAGACTATTTTTACTTTTTTTTAAACAAAATATAACACTGCTAATTTATTTTTATATCTAAGCATTAAAAAGTCTCCCTCAGTATTCTATACTATTATAATAAGTTTTCAGGAGAGATTTTCCGGCAAACGTCTCTTTACTTATTTTTTATTCCGTTACTTTCCGCAAAATGTCACTCATACTTGGACTTAAGAGGCACAAATAAGCCTATTACCTCTCTTCCAAAAGTGAAAAAAAAATGATTTATCCTTAGATGGTCTTTTTTATGCTTTTTAGTTAGCCGACCTAATACTTAAGTTGTCTTAAATTTCTAAATTTAAGTTAAGTCAAGATCATGATCACGATAGAAGCGGGAATTTATGACAAAAAATATTCTCTAGTAAGTCACAAGAAATTGTCGGGAATACTTAATTCACCCTGTTATACTTAGCCAAATGACCGGAAAGGTTTAGGAATATTTTAAAACATCTTTTCTTAATACTTTTAATACAGTTGGTAAATTATGAAAAAACGGGAGCGGGGTACGTCGGTACTTTTACTCGAAATTTGGATTCGGTTCATTTGTCCATAGAATCTCACGATTACCCAAAACTTAAGCTGGTACAAATTTAAGAGTAGGGAGGTCTTTTGTTCTACCCTATAATAATAATAATATTTGAAACCACGAAAAACACCACACTTCCACTTTTTACTTTGTTAAACTTATCAAGTCCTCCCTCATAGTTTAATTGTAGTTAAAATTCCGACTATTCATCTTAGCCTCTGGCATCACTGAGTACTCATATCTTTGAGATTTATTCATGAGTCAATATTTTGTGACGTCATTCACTATTTATTTAGAAAAAAATAAATTTTATTGAAAACATGTATTGTTGTTAAAATGTTATAAAAATATATATTTTTTTAAGATTTATAACTCTAGATACGTTTTATTGTCTGTTTATTTTCTTTACTTTACTTAAACCATTATCAAATCGCCCGAAGCTCTAAGTGCTTTTAAAAGTTTTTCTTCTACCAAATCGAGTTTGTTTTATTTATTTGAAAAGTATAATAAGTACTTCAAACATAAACTGCCTTCTAAGAAGCTTGCCTAATCATATGTTAAATATGTTGACTATGTTCATACGTGTAGTAGTATGTTAATTGGTTTATATGTCAAGTATAATGTGCCGAAGAAAATAACAATTAAAATATACAAGAATTTAAATATTATGTAAAATTTACATAAACATGCGAATATCGTTTATTTTTTGTAAAATATTACTATATAAGTTTATGGAGGGCAACTCTAATATCAAAATATAAATTTTTCTTTTGAATGAACATAGTCAAGTGTCCTTTTCACATATAACATGAGTTCATCACTTTGCCGTAGATGACTACGGCAAAGATTTTTGTCGTACTAACGATAACTTCTACCGTCTTCTGCATTATTAGATCCGATCATAAGCAGAAGTTTAGTAAAACATAGAATCTAAAAAAAAATTATTGAGATATTTGATATTTTTAACAAAAGTAGATTGAAGATTTGCTTAACAGAATATCTGTTGAATATGTCTACAATAAATATTGCAAATGAAAGGACGTATTACGGAAGATATATCGGTCAAACAAGAAATACGTATACGGCTGATGTATGCCACTAAGGAAAACAGGAGAGTTGTAGACTCTTTAGTTTAGAGGAACATTCGGTATATCTAAATCGATACTTAAAATCGAAAACTTAATAATTTGACGACTTTCTCAACTGTAAATCTGTAACTTATTTTCTGTCTTTCTTTAGGTGTGTATCTTTTCTGCTGACTATTAGAGCCGTATACCTAATAATTTTCCCCTGTTTTGGAAGTATACTTATTTCCTGTCCTTTAAATTTAACAGATCTTTTATCTTCATCAATAGATGCTTTTCATAGTTTAAATGTTGTAAATCATAATTAATACTGGGACTGTTAGAGGTAAAATGGCCAGCATTTGCGCCTACAAATCATAAAGGGGGTTCCCCTGTTAACCCAAACCGGGTTCTCAATCCCAGTTGGGGTTACTAACATTTCATTAATTTTTAACATTAGACGTTAAGCCGTTGGTTTCGAGTCTGTGCGAGTTTGCGTCAGGTACTCTTAGTAGATCCCTAACCTTAAATAAAACCGGGTTTAGGCAAAATTTTGGAACCTAGATACTTGCTTAAATTAAATATATATGTTTTTACCTTATGGTTTAGATAGAGAGCAGAGGACTTTAGTCTGGTAGTCTAATCTGGTAATCTAGGGTACGTGTTGTTTCCAGTCATAGCTATAAAAACTCATAATAAAGTCGCGGGTATTCGGTAGATTAGATGTAAAAACGCCCTCTCTTAGTCTCATAAGGAAGTAAACAAAATTAAAAACTGATAAAACACTATCTTTTATCAAAGAGAGTTTGCAAAAAGAGCCCTACTGCGCGACTTAATGGCTAGGTGGGTCTACATTTCTTTCTAATTTCTATCACTGCTAGGACAAAACTTTAAATAAATCGAATTTTTCTTACACTTACGTTCTTTGGTAATTTTCTTAAGATAGCTATAAAACATACAGAACCTTATTCGGCCTACCGATAATAAGACAAACTGTCGATTATAAATGTTTATTTTTTCCTGAAAAAATAAAAAAAATAAAAAACTAGGCCTCTTTATGTGAGACGTTAGCACCAATGGATTCCATGTTATAAGGATTCAAATAAAGGTTCATCCGCAAATATAGTTTTAAGCATATAGTGATAGTAAAACCGGCTTTCAACCAAATAAAGACCGTCTTCAGTGCCTACCTACAAACAACAAGACAAAACATAAATCATATTTAATAAGAAACAAGAAGTAATAAATGAAAATGGTCGATCAAAGTATAAAAAATGATAAACAACAGACTACAAATTTACAGTTTTTCTATCATTATATCCTTAAAACTATATTTATGAATAGACCTTTATTTGAGTCCTTAAGGCATCTTTTATTATTATATTTTATAAGATGAATCAATTCAAATTCAGATTACTAAACTAACGATCAAGATTTACGGTTATTATAAGTAACTACTGCATTTTTTTTTTATAAGAGTGGAATAAAAGATTTATTACATCTTGTAAATAAAAGAGAAAAAATAAAGCCATTACGTGGCACAAGTACGAAATGGTTTGTGTAGAAATACCTCACATTCTTTCTTTCAACTCTTGAGAGCCACTTAATTGATTCGTTGAGAGCCCTATAGGGCTTTAATTGGAAACAACGTTCCAATAGTGTATATAAGTATACCGAAGAAAATTTGCTGAAAATTCTTGCTTCATAATTTCCTCCCGTTATTATTATTTAACTTACTTTTCCAATCTATTCATTTTAAATAAACATTTTACAGAATTTTTCCTTTCTATTCTAGAACAGTAAGATATAAAAAACAATATCTCTATTCAATTCTGTTACAAATTATACAAAATGTTTTTGTTGATATTTTATTTTTCTTTATTATACTTTTCATTCTTATTTATTCTTAAATGGTTAACCATTATTAATTTATTTGGTTGTTTAATCTTTTTTCTTTGGTAACAACTATTTATTATACCCCCTGTTTTTTAATTTGTATGCTTAACCCGCATTACACATATGTTTTGCTATTTTATAATTGTATTTGTTTTAACAAATACAATTACTTTTTTTTAATTTTATATTAATTTACTTCACATATTTGTAGTGCTAATTATGGTTATTATCTTTGTTATCACTTCTACTCTCTTAATTTCTCTTTTAATTTTTTACAAACTTCTATTACCTATAATTATTTTAATTAGTGTTTAAGTAGTTTCTTATTATTTTAATTTTTCTTCCCTTTTCATATATACAATACAATTACTGTTACTTATGTTATCCCCTCCCCCAATCCTTTATTATTATTTTTATCAATTATTAATTTATTATTTAATATGGTTTTTAAAATTAATTAATTATTTGATTTATTTATTTATTTCTATTGATTTAATTTATTTATTTTACTTATTTTATTTTCTAATCTTTGATTATTCCTCCCTTTTTTGCCCCTCTCTCTCTCTCTTCTAATATATCTTATAGGTTTTTAATATGCTTTATTTAATTTTTTAATTATTTTGATTTTATTTGCAAGAGGGTGGATTTTGTGTTTTCTAGATGTAAGTATAATAGATGTAACACAATAGATGCAACTATTGTGTTTTTAGATGTATTTGCTTGGTTGAGTAGTTCTAATTCTTTATATATTTTTTAGTTGTATTCTTGTTAATTAAATATATTTCTTTTTAGGCATGATTATTGCCAGCTTGGCCGAAATGATGCCACAATAATTCATTTTTTATTATCCCGTTCTTGGACTATCAACATTAAAAATAAATTAAAAGAGATACAGCTTAATATTTTGATCAAATTATTTAACACAAACTTCTCAATCTATACTGACGTAATTTTTGTATGTATATTATAAATATTAATTAAATTATAATTAATTTTTATTTTAAATATTAAGATATTTAAAATAATATCTGAATCAATTCTATAACAAATTGTTTAACTTTTTAATGTTAAAGGCCCAAATCGGGAATATGAGAGAAGAATTAATGTGACCATATTTTGGCCGAGCTGGCCATAACCATGTCTTAAAAAGAAACATTAAATCCACTCTGCAGCAAATATATTTTTGATAAAACCCAGTAATTGCTACAGGGTGGATTTTTGTTTCTTTTTAAGGCATGATTTTGACCAGCTTAGAAGAAACGTTGCCAAACTAATTTATCTTTTTTTGCCCCGTTTTTCGACTTTCAACATTAAAAATCAATTAAAAGGGATTCCCAACAACTTTTTAATTAAATTATTTAACTTAAACTTCTTAACCTGTACTTAAATATTTTCGGTTTATATTCCGCTTGAGTAAGTTATTTAAGACAATACCTCATTCAATTTTATTACAAATTTTAACATAAACTCAATCTATTCAGTATTTTACGTAACTTCTTAACATAGTCAATTACATTTAATTAGGTAACTTCTTATCTGTTACATTAATAAGTTTTAACATAATTTATCAAATCGGCCTCTTGCCTCTAATAGATAACATTTATGTTCCTTGACAAAGTTTTGGAATCAAAGGAAGTTTCAAGCTTTTAATTTTATCTTGCCAGTTGTAATTTCTTTCCGTTCTTGTGGTTTTAATCTTTATTTTCTTTAAATTTTAATCTATATAGGAAATAGTTATGTATACACCAAGGGAATAATGAATGCTATTATTTCCCTGAGTAGTTAGTTGGTTCCTAAGGCGTAAGCAGAGGGAATCAATATACTTAACTTCCGAGGCGAAACCGAGGTATTTATGTATTTAACTCCCAAGGCGAAGTCGAGGTAATTGCGACGGTAAAAATAGGATTTTACTACCAAGATGCACACAAGATTTTATCTCCAGACATTGACGTCATTTAATTATTGTTATATTCTCATTTTCATACGTTTCGTTGTTTTTTATTCTATTTTTTTTTATTTTTATAGGATACCCCTTTTAAATTTTCGGGTGATGCCCCAAAATAAAATAAAAATATATTGCCCCAAACAACTTCTTTTAACCTCAAACGAATTTTGAGCTAATATTTTTTTTTGGTCAGGTCACCCTTATAAATTTTAGGGGTGCCGCCCCCAGGAAAGTGTTACAAAAATTGATCGGTCCCTGTATATATTCAGAGGATATACCACTCCCCTAAAAATGGAAATAATTGGGTCTAAGCTCAATAATAGAAAACACTTTTTATCCCCAAGGGAGAAAAATTTACTTTTTATTACCAAGGGTATGAAAATTGCTTCTTTACTTCCTTAAAACTAGTTAATAAACTTCATATTATACACTGTCAGAAGATAAATTATTTTGGAGGTACTTAATTTATTATTAAGTGAGGTTAGAGTCCAGGATGAAGTCCATATTTGCACTGCGGCAAGAGGTCTTTTGTCTAGTCCCTTCAATTAGTCCAGTTTAGAATAATCCGTTTCCTCGGACAAGGTCCAGTATCTTCTTAAACAGTGATCCTTAGGTAGATCCTTAGGACACAAGCTCGTGTCCATCCTAAAAAATCGAAAACCGAGACATTTAATAAGAAACAACTTACAACGTTTGTGCCACTCTAATTTGTTTTCATGATGCTGTCTGTCTGCTTTTTTGTGTCACACATAACTCCAGCTGTGTTCACACTAGAGACTTAAAATTTAGACTAAAATCAGAGACATAAATTAAACTAAAAATATAGTTTCACTAATTGGGAAGACCAGTTCTTAGATTTTTAAATAATAATAAAAACATACAATTTTACCTACGAAGCTGAAATTTGACACAAATGTAAGTAGCGAATGGATACACTAAATTATTATTATTTTTTTGATAAGAAGATTGTATCTATTAGGGTATAATTAGGGTACAACCAACATCAATTTTAAATTATTTTTATACTTGTCAACATTTGATATTTTAATATATAATCTTTCATGAGCTATAACTATCAAACGAACGTTAAAATCACAATGAAGTCGTTAGAATGACCATCGTGAGAATAGTAGACAATAGCATGGCTATTGATTTTTTATTGTACGACACACGGCTAAAATCGGATGATAGCGTGGGAAAATAAGGCAAGGGAGCCAATGAGGCTAGTCCTGAATGTCAAATCACGCCCTTAATTTCAAATTAGACCAACCTTATTGGTTCCTCAACACTGTTTTCCCGTGCTGTCAACTCATTTTAGCCGTGTGACGTACTATAATTAAAAAGATATCGACGAAAATATTTGTTGGTGGGGTTCTTACATTTATATACAAAAGATCGTTTACATCTCTGTACTTTGTAATGAACTCGCTTCACTCGACAATAAAATACCACGTTTACTCACAGATTAAATTACCTACTTAGTTTTAGCTACGTTTAAGTACGTTTTAGCTACGTATAACTACGTTTTAGCTACGTATAACTGCGCTCGAATTCAAAATAACAAAAGAACTCAAAGCCTAGGGTGTTATCTATGCGCTTGAATTCGAAATTACTAAGGAACCCTCTGGTTTTATAACTGCGCTTGACCTCGGAATAACACATAAACCAAAGCCTTGGGTGTTATAACCTTTTGACCTCGGAATAACACATAAACCAAAAGCCTTGGGTGTTATAACTGCTTGACCTCGGAATAACACATAAACCAAAGCCTTGGGTGTTTATAATGCGCTGACCTCGGAATAACACATAAACCAAAGCTTGGGTTATAACTGCGCTTGACCGGAATAACACAGAAACCCAAAGCCTTGGGTGTTTATAACTGCGGCTTGAACCTCGGAATAACACATAAACCAAAGCCTTGGGTGTTATAACTGCGCTTGACCTCGGAATAACACATAAACCAAAGCCTTGGGTGTTATAACTGTGCTTGACCTCGGAATAACACATAAACCAAAGCCTTGGGTGTTATAACTGCGCTTGACCTCGGAATAACACAGAAATCCAAAGCCTTGGGTGTTATAACTGTGCTTGACCTCGGAATAACACAGAAACCCAAATCCTAGGGTGTTATAACTGCGCTTGACCTCGGAATAATACACAGATCCAAAAGCCTTGGGTGTTATAACTGCGCTTGACCTCGGAATTAACACAGAAACCCAAAGCTTGGGTGTTATAATGTGCTTGACCTCGAAATAACACAGAAACCCAATCCTAGGTGTTAATAACTGCGCTTGACCTCGGAATACACAGAAATCCAAAGCCTTGGGTGTTATAACTGCGCTTGACCTCGGAATAACAAACAGAAACCCCAAAGCCCTTGGGGTGTTATAAACTGTGCTTGAAACCTCGGAATAACACAGAAACCCAAATCCTAGGGTGTTATAACTGCGCTTGACCTCGGAATAACACAGAAACCCAAAGCCTTGGGTGTTATTACTTAATGGTTAATAAAGCTTAGCCATTCAAGCAAGATAGCCAACTTATGATTCCCATTTAAGTAAGTAATATCAAGAATCTATTTATGTAAACTACCCACGACTTACCTATATTAAATCATATCTTATTCTAAATCAGTTTCGAGTCCGAAGTAATGATTAAAAGTACCAATAAACTCCTTATTTTTTTTCTTTATTTTTGATTTATTTTCTATTAGTTTTTTTTATGTTTTATGCGTTCTATCGATACGTCATACGTAGGAGAACTATAAAATTTATAATATTTCTACCTATTAATGTTTAATATTACAAAAACGGGCCTTCGGCCCGTAGCCACTACGCGGCCTCGGCGCTTCGCGCCTCGTCCGCTCCGCAGCGTCGGCCCGCCGGGCCGCTTCGCGGCCCGGGGGCCTCCCAGTGACCGCTTCGCGGCCACATTGTTGTTGTTTTGTATTAATGTATGTTCACTATCGTTCTTGTTACATGGCATTTTGCCACGTATTTAGCGAAATTTTCAGACCGTTTCACAGGCCCGCTTTCGCGGGCCTGAGAGGCTTTCTCACAAATTTGATTTTGTGAGGAAAAAATCCACACGTTGCAACTGTTAAAGTAACCTTGTATAAAGGGTAAGAAAAGATTATAGTTTCATCTTTCATCAGCTTTAGTTATCGTCCACTATACAAAAGGGTAAAAACTCTAACTTACGTTTATGATTGTTTATAGAATTTAAAGAAAAATGTTAAATTTGTTTTGTAAACAAATTGTTTATTTGAGTAAAATCTTAAGGTTGAAAAAAATATATTCATGATTATTTAAAATAAAAATACCGTTTGCGTCAATTAGGATTGTCCGATTGAGCTGAAACTGATCGCATTCGTTTTAGAATAACTTCGACCATATAAAGACTACTTCGATGTTCTTCCTCTTTACGGGTCTGCTTAACTTGGCGTGGTTCAGTGGAAGCCATTTTTGCCCTGTCTCTCAGGGACAGTAGGCTTACCATGATGGAGCAAGAGGTAGAGGTCTCTCTTTTATTACTATCCCACCCTCTAACACTACTAAACCCAACAGATATCGTACGAGTCTTTGACCTAGACGTATACATATATACAGATTATATATATATGTATACCAATTGCTCCATTTGTGATGGTTCGATTGAGCTGAAATTGGTCTTAATCGATTCAGCTAGCCGTCTACCTAAATACTAAATACCTTGTTTTAAAGCCATTTTAAGTTTCAAAAAATTTTTTTTTCATGACGTCATAACTTTGGTTGATGACGTCATAATGTTTTTAATAAAAACATCTCGCGATTTGCAAAGTTTCGTTTCAATTTGAGAACGCCTTCGAGAGTTATCGTTCGCCATACGAAAGGGTAGAAACTCTTACATACATATATATATATATTATATATATACAGTTCATACACCTCACTCACTTGGGTAATCGGTCTTGGTAGAAAATAAATATATTACTTAAGCCAACGTTTCGGCGACTATAATGTAGCCATCATTCAGGGCAAAAAAACATAGTACAAACAATATATCAAGAAATAGAAAATATCAAACAAGGTATCAAAATAGATAATACAAAAACCCTAACAAAAATTGACTAGAAATGAAGACTTACGTAAAGCTAAATTAGAGACTAGATTCACATAATATTATAAAAGTATAAAATTAATTAAATAGCAAAAGATATAGAAAAAACTACATGACAGTGTAAAAAAGTAAACAAAGTGATAAAAGATAAGCAGCACTGTAGGGTGAGAAGAGAAGGTATTAAGTGAAAAAGAAACTAAAGATGGACGACAATGTTGTGATGGAAGAAGAAAAATAAACAAGAGACTTAGGGGGGATCTGAAGCAGGTCCTAGGAGATATTTATAAGAGTCTATTATCTTTGACACATCAGATCTGTTGTTCATAGCGTTCTTATTCCCCCGAATGTAGAGCATTTCAAGAATCTTACGCTTCTTATTATTTTTCTCCGTGCAAAGTGCTTTGACATTTTCTGGTTCAAGATCTGCGTGATGCCCTAGGTCAACACAGTGAGCTGTCAAGGCTGTCCTTTGGCGTTCGCCCTATCAATGTAATTTTTATGTGAGTTTTTACGGGGTAGCGAAGTAAGTGGATGTTTCGCCAATATACACTTTGTTACAGTCCTTACAGCCAATCTGATATATAATACCAGACCTCTTAGCCATAGGGATCACGTCCTTGGTCCGGCTAAACAGATTACCCACCTTCCTGATGGAATACTTAGCAAAGGACATATCGGACATATCCTTTTTTACATATATATATATATATATATATATATATATACATATATATATAAACTTTTTTCGGACATATATTTTTGTTATCAGGAAGCCAATAGGAACCGATTCCACTCACTCCCACCCTCAACTTCCGTCATCCGAACAACCTCATAAGCGTCATTTTCATTATGAAAATTCGCTAAAATGGACAGTTTTAATGTGTGGACATTTGCGTCATATTTAAAAACGATTGGTAAAATATGCACCCCACACAGTATTATTCTTATGTTGAACATAGCAGGGCAAAAGTAATGCACCCTTCCTTATTACTACTTTAGTATAAATATCTATTTTAAACATCAAATATTTATCGCCTAAAATTATTATATTTTCTTTTGCAATATTTATTTCTAAGGAGCATCTTAATCAATAAAGTTTCCATCTTTATATTCCCTTAAATTTTTCTCTCAGTAATTTTTTCCTTTTCCTTTTTGAAATAAAACGTTGTGAAACATTTCATTTACTTTTTTTTCGTCGTTTTTTTTTTTATTTAATAAGAAAAGCTCATTAATCTTCATAAAGATCCTTTTCTCAACTTAACAAAGCCTAAATTTACTTTAAAAATACTAAAAATAACATTAAGTAATATTAACCAGTAATAAAATCTTTCAGCGTTATTCTGTTTGTGCTTATTTTTATCGCAGGTATATTGAACACGTATCGTGTTCACACTAAAAACAGAAAACTAATAGGTTTAAGTCAGATTTAAACCTCAGTCTCAAATGAAACAAACCGTTTAATTTTTAACGTTTCTTTCGCACCTCACCGGCACTGATAATGGCTGTTTACAGTTGAAAGCCGGCTCTGTAAATAAATTTTACATTTAGTGGAGAGACTGTTGTTTATATTTAATCATTTACTCCATAGTTTAGCGTTTTATTTAATTAGAAAACTAATATTTCTTCTTTTCTAGCGAATTAAAAGTTCGTACAAAAATTAAAATTTAAATTTAGTTGTGAAATCCGAAAAAATAATTTTTATATATCGTCATTGACCGTCGTATGATGATTTAAATTAAAAATTTATTTATATTAAAAATCATTGACATGATTTTTAATAATTGAAAAAATAAACACGGAAAAAACTGGATCTTCTTGTTCTGAAGATGAGTGAAGCGAATATCAAAAAAGCCAGTACAAAAATGTGTAAATGATTTTACTGTAAATTTGATTAAGTGAGATCAATTCCGAGGTACACCGTGTCCAATTTTTTATTCAAATTTAATTGACAGTAACTTGATTCATAAATACTAATGTATCTCGCACTAGGAAGTATAATTATTCCTTGTGCTAGATAATGTAATTGATAAAAATGTACTTTCTAATATCTTGCAAATAAGCACGCCTTATGTAATGAAATAAAACAGAGTCTCTCCATTAATGATATATATTTTGACATAGCCAGCTTTCAATCTAACAGATCATCATCAGTGCCGGCGAGCAGCGAAGAAAAGAGTAGGACACAGCGGTTACAGTTTTGTCTAGAGGTTTAACCGCAGTGTCCTGACTTTTTTCTTCGCTGCTCGCCGGCACTGATGATGATCTGTTAAGATTGAAAGCTGGCTATTTCAAATATATATCATTAGTGGAGAGACTCTGTTTTATTTCACAACTCATTTTAGCGAATTTTCATAATGAAAATGACGCTTATTGAGGTTGTTCGGATGACGGAAGTTGAGGGTGGGAGTGAGTGGAATCGGTTCCTATTGGCTTCCTGAAACAAAAATATATGTCCGAAAAAAAGTATATATATATATATATATTATATATATATATATATATATATATATATATATGTATGTAAGAGTTTCTACCCTTTCGTATGGCGAACGATAACTCTCGAAGGCGTTCTCAAATTGAAACGAAACTTTGCAAATCGCGAGATGTTGAGGAGGTTACGAGGCCTATTGTTTATAAAAACATTATGACGTCATCAACCAAAGTTATGACGTCATGAAAAAAAAAATTTTTTGAAACTTAAAATGGCTTTAAAACAAGGTATTTAGTATTTAGGTAGACGGCTAGCTGAATCGATTAAGACCAATTTCAGCTCAATCGAACCATCACAAATGGAGCAATTGGTATACATATATATATAATCTTGTATATATGTATACGTCTAGGTCAAAGACTCGTACGATATCTGTTGGGTTTAGTAGTGTTAGAGGGTGGGGATATAGTATAAAAGAGAGACCTCTACCTCTTGCTCCATCATGGTAAGCCTACTGTCCCTGAGAGACAGGGCAAAAATGGCTTCCACTGAACCACGCCGAGCTAAGCAGACCCGTAAAGAGGAAGAACATCGAAGTAGTCTTTATATGGTCGAAGTTATTCTAAAACGAATGCGACCAGTTTCAGCTCAATCGGACAATCCTAAGTGACGCAAACGGTATTTTTATTTTAAATAATCATGAATATATTTTTTTCAACCTTAAGATTTTACTCAAATAAACAATTTGTTTACAAAAAAAATTTGACATTTTTCTTTAAATTATATAAACAATCACAAATGTAAGTAAGAGTTGAAGTTGTCTTTATATGGTCGAAGTCATTCTAAAACCATTGCGACCGGTTTCAGCTCAATCAGACAATCTTTAGTGACGGAAACGGTATTTTTATTCAAAAACAAAAATCATGAATAATATATTTCTGTTTATAATGCTTCTTAATTTTAATATTATAGCATACTATTAATAATAGAGTATTAATAAAATCTCAATTAGTAAAATCAAGTTTGTGAGAAAGCCACTCAGGCCCGCGAAGCGGGCCCGTGTGGAGAGGCTGTGAAAATTCGCTAGATACATGGCAAAATGCCATGTAACAAGAACAATAATGAAACAACACATAATACAAAACAACAACAATGTGGCCGCAAAGCGGCCACTGGGAGGCCCCCGGGCCGCGAAGCGGCCCGGTGGGACGACGCCGCGGAGCGGACGAGGCGCGAAGCGCCGAGGCCGCGTAGCGGCTACGGGCCGAAGGCCCGTATTCCTTATTACGCCTTATGTAGGTTGAATCGCCAATTTTGTTTTCTATTTTTAAGTAATAATAATCACTTCTTTTGTTCACATGTTCTATACTTATTCGTAATTTTTATTCAGTTATTTAAAGTCACACATTATCTAGGATAAGATTAAGAAATTATACATGATTTGGGGAATGTATTAATTACTAACGGATACCCTAGGGTTAACGGATTCAACCCTAACGTACACAATCTCCACATCAAGATATAATTAAGGGTTCATTCAGAATTAATAATAATAATAATAATATATTTCTTTATTATCATCACATACATTATTTTTAGCGAATTTTCATAATGAAAATGACGCTTATGAGGTTGTTCGGATGACGGAAGTTGAGGGTGAGAGTGAGTGGAATCGGTTCCTATTGGCTTCCTGATAACAAAAATATATGTCCGAAAAAAGTTTATATATATATATATATGTATATATAATATATATATATATATATATATATATATATATATATATATATATATATATATATATATATATATATATATATAATATATATATATATATATATATTATATGTATGTAAAGAGTTTCTACCCTTTCGTATGGCGAACGATAACTCTCGAAGGCGTTCTCAAATTGAAACGAAACTTTGCAAATCGCGAGATGTTGAGGAGGTTACGAGGCCTATTGTTTAAAAACATTATGAAGTCATCAACCAAAGTTATGACGTCATGAAAAAAAAAATTTTTGAAACTTAAAATGGCTTTAAAACAAGGTATCTAGTATTTAGGTAGACGGCTAGCTGAATCGATTAAGACCAATTTCAGCTCAATCGAGCCATCACAAATAGCGCAATTGGTATACATATATATATAATCTTGTATATATGTATACGTCTAGGTCAAAGACTCGTACGATATCTGTTGGGTTCATTAGTGTTAGAGGGTGGGGTATAGTATAAAGAGAGACCTCTACCTCTTGCTCCATCATGGTAAGCCTACTGTCCCAGAGAGACAGGGCAAAAATGGCTTCCACTGAACCACGCCGAGCTAAGCAGACCCGTAAAGAGAAAGAACATCGAAGTAGTCTTTATATGTTCGAAGTTATTCTAAAACGAATGCGACCAGTTTCAGCTTAATCGGACAATCCTAAGTGACGCAAACGGTTTTTTTTGCCCTGTCTCTCGGGGACAGCAGGCTTACCATGATGGAGCAAGAGGTAGAGGTCTCTTTTATACTATATCCCCACCCTCTAACACTACTGAACCCAACAGATATCGTACGAGTCTTTGACCTAGACGTATACATATATACAAGATTATATATATATATATACCAATTGCGCCATTTGTGATGGTTTGATTAAGCTGAAATTGGTCTTAATCGATTCAGCTAGCCGTCTACTTAAATACTAGATACCTTGTTTTAAAGCCATTTCAAGTTTCAAAAAAAATTTTTTTTCATGACGTCATAACTTTAGTTGATGACGTCTTAATGTTTTTATAAACAATAGGCCTCGTAACCTCCTCAACATCTCGTGATTTGCAAAGTTTCGTTTCAATTTGAGAACGCCTTCGAGAGTTATCGTTCGCCATACGAAAGGGTAGAAACTCTTACATACATATATATATATATATATATATATATAATATATATATATATATATATATATATATATAATATATATATATATATATATATATATATATATATATATATATACTTTTTTCGGACATATATTTTGTTATCAGGAAGCCAATAGGAACCGATTCCACTCACTCTCACCCTCAACTTCCGTCATCCGAACAACCTCATAAGCGTCATTTTCAGTATGAAAATTCGGTAAAAAAAATTTGACATCTTTCTTTAAATTTTATAAACAATCATAAATGTAAGTAAGTGTTGAATTTGTCCTTATATGGTCGAAGTCATTCTAAAACCATTGCCACCGGTTTCAGCTCAATCAGACAATCTTTAGTGACGGAAACGGTATTTTTATTTAAAAACAAAAATCATGAATAATATATTTTGTTTATAATGTTTCTAATTTTAATATTATAGCATACTATTAATAATAGAGTATTAAAAAATCTCAATTAGTAAAACCAAGTTTGTTAGAAAGCCACTCAGGCCCGCGAAGCGGGCCTGTGTGGAGAGGCTGTGAAATTCGCTAGATACATGGCAAAATGCCATGTAACAAGAACATAATGAAACAACACATAATACAAAACAACAACAATGTGGCCGCAAAGCGGCCACAGGGAGGCCCCCGGGCCGCGAAGCGGACGAGGCGCGAAGCGCCGAGGCCGCGTATCGGCTACGGGCCGAAGGCCCGTATTATATAAATAATAGAAGTAGAAGAGTCTCCACAAAATTATATTTTTTATAGCAAAGCGCTTTCAACTTAACAAGAGGTTATCATTAGTGCTAGCCGATGAATAAAGAAGAGGGGAATAAATGAGTCTTACAGATCAGATATCAAAGATGAGTCTATCTATTCAATGACTAGAACTGATGATGACCTCTTGGTAGGTTGAAAGCGCTTTGCTATAAAGAAATATAATTTTTTGGAGAGACTTCTACTTCTATATTAAGATGGACTCCATTAACGCTCACCTTAGTTCTTTAATTTTTATAATTTACATTGTATAAAATATAAATTTATATTCTTAAAAATCTATTTCTGGATATTTATTTTTAATATAATTTGGTGATGAGTGCTCTTAGCAGCTCTTGGACAGAACTAGAGTGAGAGCTCCGTCTTTCTCTATTCAGATTAATGATAAAGGAAATTGGAAACCATATGTATAATTGTTCTCGTGGTATTACACTCCCAACGTGATATTATGAGCTTTGATAAATTGTTTTTCCCCCAGTTGTATTTTTGATATTGTGTCCAAAGAGATTATAATTCCTTATAACTCTATCTTTGAATATATTCTGAATCGCCAATTCATATAATTATTAACGATCAAGAACTATAGCCCCAATGATCTCAAAAGTCTACAAGTGAGTAAAGGAAATCTGAGACTAAGTTTCAAAGTACATACTACGGTCTTTAAAAACTACGAGAGTTTTAAGTATGTACTTAAAACTCTTTAAAAAGACTAAAATTCTAACACCCTACTCAAAACATTTTGTCTTTCTCAAAAACCTTGAGAAGCAAGAAGTACTTGCTCTAAAAATACCGTTGATCTTGAATCAAAATTAAAAATTATAATTTTAAATAAATTTCCATTAAGTTTATTGCAGGCATTTCGGGAGAATTTATACTTATTAATATTAACCCTGGAAGCCTATGCATTTATTTAACGTTTAAATTTACTATTTGTATATTTTCAGGTTTCCATGAAGCTATCGGCGACGTAATATCAATGTCGGTATCGACACCTAAACACATGAAAAGAATAGGACTCCTTCCCAAAGATTTCGAACTCGATAAAGAATCCTCTATTAACTTCTTGTTTCATCAAGCTATGGATAAAGTAGCAGTTTTACCCTTCATCTATTTGCTTGATCAGTGGAGATGGGATGTGTACAGAGGCAAAGCCACTGAAGAAGATTATAATTGTCATTATTGGAAACTTAGGTACGATTTTTATGTATATTTAAATAACGAAGTTATAACATTATATGATGTATAAGATGTAAAGGTCATTAGTGATACATTACACTCATAGACAACGCACCAATAAGCCACATCAGACTCATAAACCACGTACCACTCTTATAAACCCCAAGCATAAACCACATCATACATATACCTTAACATATAAACCATTTTTATGTCAGTAAAAATGTGTCTAGTGTTAAATAAGAAATTATGGTTTCTTATGGTAACGCCTAGGCTGTGTTGCAGACTAGCCCCATATTTATTTATTTATTAATAAATAAATCTATGAATGATGATGTGAACGTGCTTCATAGAAAAGTTAGATATCATTAAAAACTAGCAGCAATGTGTCACCTAAAGAGGCTGTTTGTGAAATGTAAACGTCGTTAAAAATCGTTTCACTCTCCCGACAACGTATTCACTTCTTGATCGACCCCAAGTTTTTTTTGTTTTTGTTTAGCCTTTTGCTGTACTTAACGTGGCCATTTTTCTATTCTGTATAGCACTTTTATTTAGTTATGTTTGTATCACGTTTCAGGACCAAATACCAGGGTATCCAACCACCAGTAGATCGAAGTGAGAATGATTTTGATCCAGGAGCTAAGTACCATATTGCTGCTGACGTGCCATATGTTAGGTAAATAATTCTTCGGTTAGAGGCCACTCATACTGCCATATTAACCCTATTCAACCTTGCTATATGTGTAATTTTTCCAAAATAACTACTGTTTTATCTTTTATCTTAATGTACATTATTGTGCATAAACCCAATTGATTTTATAATCGATTTGTGAGAAGCTTCTTTTATCTTGATTTCAAACATATGCAAGTATAAGTATTTTAATCTAGATTAGATCTAGTGATAGATACAGGAACATCGTACATGATTGAACTTACATTATAGCGCTGTCAGGCTCCTAATCTGTCTATTATTTTCCTCATTGGTTTCATTTCTTTAAGTAATAATATCAATTTAATAACAATACTAACTTATGCGCTACACTCCAGTCAGACACCAGCCTCTGAATAAATCAATCGACGTTTTTTAAAATAAAGCCACTCTATTCGCTTGGGTTTCGAGCAAAAAGATTCCACTGCAAGCGAAAACTATGTTTTTAAAAGATTAGCTCTTTAATAAAAGAGAAATTAAATAACAATTATATAAGAAATATTTTTTATTATTTTTCTCTATATTTCCTTATTCATTTTTTGACCTCATTTATTTTAATTTTATTTCTCGTTTTGCTGTTTTTATATTCTTTTCATTAATTTCATGTTCATTTTATTTTAGTTTGGTACTTTTTTGGTATTTGATGCTGAATGCTAAGTTTAAAAGTCGACTGTCAATAAAGATATACAGCCAAGTTTTGCAAAACATGAATAGTTGACACAGTATTATTGAGCGAGAGACACCTAGAAAATGTAACAAGTAAAATACAATGCAACATCTGGGAACAGTCTTATCATGATACTACATTCGTCATCATTGATAGTTCGACATAATGTCATGCATAATAATAATGCGTAAACTATTCATGTTTTGCAAAACTCGGTAGTACCAAATGATATATGTTTTGCTTGCCATGGAAGATGGCGGTAAGAGAGCACCGCTCGTCTCTGGTAAATACTTCTCATTATGTTCTTCGGAATTTTAATTGAAGGTCAGAGTGAGTTCAGGCTCTGTCGGCGCCCTGATGAGTTTGACGTAACTAAACAGAGTACATTCTACTCTGTTTCGTTACGTCTAACTCATCCTGTCCTACTTTTTTTATCCAAAAAGAGTAGGACATGACATGTTGTCGAGCCATCACTGATAAAAATGTCGAATGACAGATGTACAACAGTTCCCAGATGTACAAAAGAAGTTGTTACAGATGTAACAAGCATTGCGTTTTGCTTGTTACATTTCCTAGGTGTCTCTTTCACATTTATAGTACGTTAAATATTAGGATGGGAGGGGTGTATCTTTTTTCCAATATCAACTCCGTCTTTTCATCATCATTTATTGCAAGGCGTCATTGGTGGTATTATAATTGTCGATCATTCCAAATTTATTTGTAATTATTGTGCGAATCTAATAGTAAATATAAATTTAATTAACATTACCTTTATAAATTTAATAACAGCAGAACCCCACCAATTTAGTCATTGCACCCAATAATGATGAAAAGACGGAGTTGATATTGGAAGAGTACGTTTACATGTACATCAGTGCATTATAATTATATGTACGCACCATCTTTGCCACTACGTTGCAATATCCATAAAGAAGTCATTCATAAATAAAACTAGAACGTAAAAAAATTTCACAATATTTTTATACTTGCCTCTCTTTTTTTCCACCTTTATCTCTTGGTATAAATATAATATTTCCCTTTCCGCCTCAGAAAGTCTCTTCTGGTTCTACTAAAGAAAGGAAAGTAAATTTAAAGAGTCCAAGCCAAACACGTTTTCCAGGTGAAAACTAAGTAACTTTGCTTTTACCACCTCCATTTTTTATTTTCATAGCATAAAAAGTTAATTTAGTTTCTTCCTTTTAGAATTCTGTTACTCCCTTTATTTTTTTATTTCTCTATATTTTTCTTAATTAATTACTAAAGCAAGTAATATTATCGCACAGGATTTTTCACAAAAAGATGTTAATTAATTGAATAAGTCACTGAAAAAAAAAACTTTATGAGAGAAAACTACTTAGTTTAAAAATTCATTGTTTTATTTGCTTAAACGTGCTTTAATAAATAAAATAAAATAAACTGGCACTGCTTGAAACAAGAGAAGTAGTAATATGTGTTTGAAATTAAAAATTACTTAAGTAAAAAATCATTATTACAATAAGCTTAGAACACAACTCAGCTGGGTTAGAGTATAATAAGGGACCCACCCGCAAAATCAAAACAAATAAATTTCCCTAGACATTTTTGACGGACAAAAATTATTTTAAACATAAAATTAATAAATACATCCATCCTAAGGTTTTTAGAAAAGCTTTGGGGCTTTAGGGGATGCATAAGTGAGATTAAGGCAATAATGTATCAAATAAGTTAGGTTTACTTTAAATGAAGGTTGGGTCCTTTATCATACTATCTACAATAGGGTAATAGTATTATAATGCACCCACCCTAGAAAAAATTTAATATTCCCTTTATTGGGTTTTTAGAAAGACTTTGGGGCTTTAAGAAGGGGAAATATTAGGGACCCTTTCTACAAATCCGAGAATGGATTTATATCATTTTTTGGTTGGGTCCCTTATACTCTTATCCTATTGTAGATAGTATGATAAGGGACCCACCTTTGAAATTTATTTTATGTTTAAAATGATTGTGTCAAAATTTGTAGGGATTTTTTTTTTATTATGCGGGTGGGTCCTTTATCATACTCCAACCCTCAGGCTGTTTTTATGGAAAGGAATAGAAGATAAGCCAGTGGGTCAGAAGACAATGTGAATGGTTTACTACTTATTGGACCGACTATAAAATAGACAGCAACCCTTTATCACTGGATAACTTTTCAAGATACGATTACTAGGCAAAGAGATACATTTGAACCTTGTTACATGATAAATTTACCGTTTAAGATAACTTTTTAAGCTAAAGTTGACAAAATGTTTTATATTGCAGGTACTTCGTAAGTGCAGTACTACAATTCCAGTTCCACAAGTCACTCTGCGAGACAGCGGGAGAATTTGATCCTAAAAACCCCGAAGCTAATCCTCTGTATAATTGCGATATTTATCAAAGCAAAGCCGCTGGAGAAAAATTTGGGTAACTTATTTACTTAGGTTCTAGTTTTTTTTTTAATTTTATATCCAGACGGTACCTAATAAAAAGTTAATTGACTAGTTTTTAAAGAGTATAAAAGCACTTATCACTCCCAAAGAAAAATAGTAACTTTTAGTACCAAGTGTGTAAAAAGTAACTTTTTCTTCATTTAGAGTAAAAGTTACTTCATATTGCCTTGGTACTAAATATATTTTCTCCCATGGGAGTAAGAAGTGTTGTCTATGATTGGAGATAGAACCCTCGAATCATATAAGAGGTTTTTTCGAACCCAAACAAAATATATATATTTTGTTATTATCTAGCATGAAGCGACGTTTTATGCTAGATTGGTCGTTTGAAGCAATAAAAAAATTCTATATCTGAGGAGGGGGGTAGTAAACCCAAAATTTATAATGGGACCCACTAAACAAATTTTTAAAATAAACGTATCAACAACAAACATGAACGTCTGGATATGAATTCTTTTATTTGCCTTTGGAGTAAAATGTTTTTTTCGGCTTCGCATTGGGAGTTAAATGCTACCAACTCACTGCTCAGGGAATTATAGAATTAGTTAATCCTTTATTGCAAAAAATAACTATTTGTATTTATTTTTTAAAAGTACAATAATAGGTTGTGTTACTTTGCTCGTCTCATGGAAAATATCAAAATGAAGAAGACATAGTTGAGTGATGAATTTCTATAGGAAACCCTACTACAATACAAACCCAAGCATTCAATCAGATACCATGGTGTCTAAAAGTATCTAAATATAAAAAAAAATTAGATCGAGTTTAGATTATCAGGCGTGGTCGATATTAAGTGAATTGTCAATGAACTACAGACGATTAATCATAATCAGTCATGGGATAATTTTTTCGAGACGTGTCCCCCCCCCCTGCCGGTTTAGCATACACACAATCACACATGCATGTACTTTTTTGTATAGCCCATTTCCTAAATACGCAAATACGAATTATCAATTAATATATTCAAGGAATATATTTAAAAGCAATCAAGAATTACTCATTTTGGCTTAAAACTTATTTTCAAGCACTTAAATGACTTAAGAAGAACCATCTGACAACGAGTTAAACCAACTGATGTTTTCATCTTAATTTGAAAAAAATCGTAATTCATCTTGACAAACTTGGTAAAATCTGAACACTTTGACGAATCCCATAACATTATCAAAGCAGTTTGTGTAAACTGGCTGAACTAATTGCTGGTATTGTCTATGATCGTCAGTCAGGTTTTCACTATATGCAAGTAAGAAAAGTTCAATATAGTCAAGCCACCTGCATAATTCAGCTCTTGGGGATAGAGTTATCATTAAATATAGTAATATTACATCATTTATTTACAAAAATTAATTATAATAAATAGGAAAATAACGTTTTTTTATTAATACTAGTGAGTGCCCTAACTGATTCTCAACTTTTCTTACCTTTAAAAACTAAAATAAATACATTTTTTACCTAGAAGGGTGAAAAAATGTAACTTTCTAGGAGGAAACCCATTTATTTTTACTGCCTATTAGTAAAAATAAGGGAGGGAACAAAAATCAAGACAAATAATAAGTAAATAAGGCGGAAATTATATTTACTTAGTAAATAAATAACTTATATTAAACAAATTTCTTTTCTTTCCTTATAATGTCCTTGGTATGATAAGATTTTATTCATAAAAGTCTTTGTATGTATAAATTGTAGTAAAAGTTGAAGTTCTATTTGTCTTTCTTTTAGAGGAAAAATATTGTACGTACCACCGGAGAAAACATCCATTACACCTCTCTTAAATTAATGCGCTCCTATCAGGATTTAACTTCCTGCTTCCTCGGCTGTGCTTCAGGAAACAACCCTTTAGTTATGCTTGTAGGTTTGAACATTATTCATCCCTTAGCTTGTGCGTCAGGAACCAACGAATAAATCTGGGCCTACTGACTTTAGCCCATGGTACGCAAATAAGTATTGTTAATATATTTTTTTTAATTTCAGAAAAATGTTGAAGATGGGTTCAAGCAAACCATGGCCAGAAGTGCTTGAAATTTTAACTGGATCAAGGAAAATGTCAACTAATGACCTAATCGAATATTTTAAACCACTTCAGGATTGGCTTCAGAAAGAAAATGCCAAGAATGGTTACAAAGTAGGCTGGACTCAGCCCACTGTTAATAGTAAGTCCCAAAATTGCATTATGTGTATTTGATATGATAGAACTCTCCAAAGATTTTGTATTGGATGAGGAGGTAACTTGTTTTCCCATGTAAATAAGTGACCCTCCTGAAGTTTAAAATTACAAACAAATCAAAAGAAAAAGGTATCAAAATTTCACTGCACATGCAAGAACCACACTGTGAATGCTTATAATATAGTTTTCAGCATCTGCTTATTCCGTAATTTTCGGTAGGATACCATCCTCTTCTAGTTTAACTAGAAAATCTTTTTATTGTTTAAAATTTAAAACAAAGACCCCAATGAGTTATAAAATAATTTTAATTATCTTAATAATTTGCTAAAATTGTTGTGTATTGATATCAATTATTAATTGCTCATTGATAAAATACATTAAAAAAGGATTTTTATTAAAAAAAAAGTTGTTATACAAATGCTAACTATATTTTTAGTTAAAAAACCAATAAAGATCTTGTCAAAAAAAATTTTTTAGTCCTGGTTATTTTTAACTACAACGTTTTATTGATACAGCCAATAGAAATAATATCTGCCCTCTCTCTGTCTCTCTAAATTATTTCGCACTCATTATATTTTTATAAGTTGAAGGTTTAATATTGTGCATATTAAGCGACATCAGTAAAACATTTCCAGAGCAAATATGTTCGTTTTCTTGAGTACTTTTCAGAATTTTTAAATAATAAAATAAGTTTAGTTATAATAACAAGTGGAAATAATTATAAAATTTTGAGACATGAAATTGTCCACCCTTGGAGTAAAACACCACCTGTATTTTTCTTACTCTACTCTATGGTCCTGTAAATCTTATGACCAAATTGTTGTTTCTGTAATGACGGGAAAACCTCCCTTTTAACAGGTTTACAGCTACTATATGCCTATAAAGCCGCCTCCGTGGCCGAGGTCGTTAAGGCGTTAGCCTTTACACTGACCTTTGACATCCACGGAGGTCTGGGGTTCGCATCCCAGGTTACGCTCTCAGTTTATAGAAGATTATTGTTTAGATAAATTATCGCCAACTTTAGAACTCACTTTGAGCGTAACGGTTGCTACTACCACCCGAGGTGGTTCCCGCAGGGGTTATCCCTGATGAGCCGCAAGGCTCTAAACGGGCATTATTATTATTATATGCCTATAAATATAATAAAATCTTTACTTATTTGTTTCAGCATGCAAGAAAGCCTGACAAACAGACATCAATTATTACGACTTCGAAGTAGCAAGTTATAATTATTTCATCCAAGATCTGTTTGACTTGGGTCGCCAGTTTCATTTATTTGAAGGTTAAAAATAAACAGTTTGAATCCACGCTACACGAGTTGCGTGGAGCTAGTGATGTTTAATTAAGCTCTACAATAAATAAATAAATAAATAAAAACCTATTCACTCCTGATGCTTGTTTCTAAGAACTTTTTTCATGTCGAAAAGAAGTTTTTAATAGCTTATTTTCATTGGATATATTGTAAAAACTACATTAAAAACGTTTTGATATTAATATTAGTTACTGGAACATGCCACTTCACCTATCTCTATATTTTTTTATTAATTAATTTTGAATACATTAAGCTTCCTTTGTGATCTAGGTCGCAAGAAAGTTTGTCTTTACACTAACCTTTGGCACCATAGAGGTCAGGGGTTCGCATCCAAGGTCGATATTATATGATTATAATATCGTTTTGTATAAGATTGTATTTTTATATAATCTTATATATAATATTAATCTCTCAGTTTATATAAGATTATTGTTTAAATAAATTATCGCCATCTATATATGAAACTATGAGCGTAACGGTTGCCTCTATTGCCGAGGTGGTTTCCGCAGGGTTTATCCTGATGGACCGCAAGGCTCTATAACAATTATTATTATTATTATTATTATTTGAATATAATATATTAAGAAAGTTTGGTATCGACCATCAGGGATTCACAGGTACCTTGGAACTAATTTATGAGTACCTGAAGTAATTTCATGAATTTATTTATTATATAAAAAAATAATTGAGTATTTTGAATTTTAAAGGATATTAAGAACAAGGAAAATAAGTATTTTTGTTAACATTTACAGCTTAGAGACGAAACTATGAACATGTAGAATAGACTTTTTACAAGTTCACTCTAGATGGTACTAATTAGTACACAAATGCGTAAGTTCCTTTTACCTAACTTATAATATCATAATCTACGATACGTCTTATGTGTGTAACATAATTTATGCTACGACTGAAGTTTGTAACACAGATCCAACTTAAGTGTTCAGGATAATGTATGATGCGACTTAAGTGTTCAGTATAATGTATGATGCGACTTAAGTGTGCAGCATAATTTATGATGCGACTTAAGTGTGCAGCATAATGTATGATGCGACTTAAGTGTGAGCATAAATGTAATTGATGCGACTTAATGTGCAGCATAATGTATGATGCGGCTTAAATATGTAGCATAATGTAATATACGACTTAAGTGTGTAACTAAATCTTATATTATTAAACATCATATTTATAATACACCTGGAACCCATAATATCCTCGGACTCCTCTGTTCCCTCTAAAATTCTGTTTCCTGCATACACAATAATCAAAAGATTACGGCTCAACTCAATTTATTTAAAGTTTAAAATAGAATATTTATTAAAGTAGTTGATACGAAGACTGTGAAAATAAAATTTTAACTCATAATGCAAAGAGTGTTTGTTTTTCAACCCTGCTTTGATGAAGTTACTAAACAGTTTGATGGAACTCTAGTAGTTTTTTGTCTTCCTCAAAAGGTTTGAGGCATTTTGTGGTAACTTTTACACTCAGGTTGTACCTGGCCGTCTGGCGGCCAAACTTTTCATACCAAGTTGCTCTTAACACAACGTGGAGTAAACTAGTGCTAAAATAGTTTAGCTTACATCTCCCATATTGAAAATTTACCCATCTCTTGTTTAAACTTTGTAGCTTGAAATAAACAAAAAAGCCGGGTATAGGGTATCTCGGTGCTTTTTCTTACAAATTCGGATTTATTTCCCTCGTCTTCAGAATGTCATGATTATGCAAAGCTTAAGGTGGTAGTTCTGCGGTCATGCTCCACTCAACCTCAGAATAAAAGGGTTATCTAAAGCTGTGTTATGGCTTCGGCAACTAATATCGAATTGTAACTTTGTAGATCCATTTACCACCTATAGTGTTAAATTCTAACTGTATCGGAAAATTTTTATTTTAAGTTTTGATGACTCAGCAAACTTGGTTATCGTAGTCTGAAAAAATATCATCTTCCGGTCAGCCAAACTAGACTTAATGTCTGATTTTCTTACCAAGTTTCAACTTTCTAGCATAAAAACAGCGGGAGTTATGCGTGACACAGACAGCAGGATGAAAACCACTCAAAACGTAATGAAAATGCCTGAAATGAATTATTATGATAAAACCTCGGTTTCATCTCAAATATTGGGTGAACACAGTTCTTTTTATACCTACGGTTGTAGGTGAAGTAAAGTTTAACTCAAATGATAAAAATTTAACTATGAGCAAATTCGCATACCACATTTGGCTAATAGATTGAGCCCATTTTTTGGCTAATGTAAAAAAGCGGTAAGAATAAAGTAAAAAGTTCAAATATTATGAAGTATGTATTTTTTAATAAAGAACTAAATCCAATCAAAAAAAAACTCATGAAGATTTTTAGCATGCCTAAATTTTTAGGAAATGGTAATTGATAAGATTTGAATTCTACTCTTAAAAATCAAGTTTAGGCTTCATTTTTTTTATCTCTATTAGTTCAACCAAAATATTGACATTGAGTATCAGCCAAACGCGTTATCGTATATAAAATAACCCATTAACAAATATTTTTCTAATGGAAAATCGCTTGGACGTTAGTAAAAAAATTGCAACACATAATTTCTAAGGACGAGTGAACAATGAAACAAATTTTATTAAGTAATGAGGCAATAATTTTCACATTTTACAATAGTTAAAAAAATGAACTTTCGAAGCTACGGGTGGGTCCATGAATGAAAAAGTATTAAATAATCATTACCCACGACGTATTTTTAATATTTTGAAACCTAATATTAAGCCATGCGATAATTTGTTGATGATAAATTAGTTTCTTCGTAGACTTGACACATTTATGGAGTAAAAAGTGTCTATTTCTCCCTTGGGAGTAATAAGTGTTTCCTATTATTGGTGTTAGAGCCAATTATACACCTCTTTTGGGAGTGGTTTCCTCTAAATTTATAAAGGGGACTGATCAATTTTTGTAACACTTTCATATGTGTGGCACCCAAAAAAATTTTGGCTCAAAAGCCGTTTTAGGTCAAAAGAAATTGGTTGGAACAATACAGTTTAATAAAATGCTGTTTTCCTCTAAGCAATTACCTCTAAGGAGGTAATTGCTATAACTATTAAGCCGAGGGTTAATATTTATAACCCTCCGGCTTTGCCTCGGGAGTTAAACACATAAATCTCTCACCTACGCCTCAAGAGTTAAATCCAGTAGTTCCCTCGGCTTTCGCCATAGGAACCAACTAACAGCTAAAGAAAATAATAGCCATCTTTACTCCCTTGGTGCATAAATAACAATTAACACATTTTAACTGAGAAATGAAAAGGATTTGTCCTTACACCAAACATACTTTTTCATAAATTATTATCCAAAAAACTTTTCCTAAGAAAATTTCCTGAAACATAGGAAGGGTTAACAGCTTACCCTTTTTATAGGGAAAACCATTTTAGCGGAAACTTCTTATGAAATTTTAATACGTTATGGAGAAAGTTTATCATATTAAAGGATTATAAGGTTCTGGGGAAATGTAAGAAAAACGAGAAAACCCAAGGAAATTTACCTTGACGTTTATTCACTCTCTCTTGACGGTTATATCTTGAGATTTTAAATAAATTATGAGGCCAAAAATATTCTTTTGATCTTGTTAAATTTATAATTTTCTCTATTCACACCATTCATGATCCACGGATTAGAGTGGGGTTTCTAATGAATCACTAAAATAAGTATAAACATTTCCTTTTCTTAATTTGGTCGCAATGGTTTATGTACTGACATAGTGTGTCAACTTTGTCTATCAATTACTATGTGCATACGCCGTATCAAATCTACGGATCGTATTAAGTAGGCTAGTTGAATATGGTTAAAAACGCTGTAAGAACCATGCGGAGGGAATCCAGACGTATACGCTAGAACGAGGGAGATGGACACTCCCTCGATATGCTGTAAGAATTTTAAAAGATTCATCGTTTTCAACGTATAAACTTTAAGACGAGCTTATATTTCACTCAAGAATTAGTGTTTTTTTTTGGAGTAGCTCTTTTGTGTCGGATTTTCAGCCTCAAAAATTTCAGTAAAAAACGTTTTTATTGCCAAGGAGATAATAACATTTTTTATGTCCGCCGGCTGTAAAATTTTACTTTAGAGCCGCTACGCAAATTGGTAAGTAAAGAAAACGAATTATATATTGATTTTTTAACTTTATTTCATTGACTGCGTCCACCAGAAAAACAGTATCTGAAACATGGATGTAAAGAGATTGGATTTTAGAGATTAATTATTGATGAGCGATGCGACTCAATAAACGTATTTCCAAAGCAATAAAATCCCATTTTATAGCTAGTTAAGGAAAAAAATGATTTTCGCTCTAAACCTTTTCAAATATTACTTTTTAAGAGTAACTTTTTTTTGTAAAGAAATAACAATTTATCCTAACTTCCTTATATCTCAATTTTACCTTCACCAAAAAGACGCTATATTTTGGCAGGTACTGAAATGACGGCATCGTATTCAAACTACTAAACAAACATGGTGTAAAGACAGGAGTGTAATAAATATGAATTCGATACGCTCACCAGATATACGCTCTGTGTACGCTGTAAATAGTATCAAGTGACCCTAAGCAAAGGCGAATATAAACTAAATACGGAGACACAGGTTACTCTTAAGTTTGTGTCCTGAAGGTGTATGAGTGTATTTATGAGTGATCCTATTTTTTTCACATAAGCTTAGGTAAGACACCACTTCTTCACTAGTGAATTCGTTAAGACCCTTTTACCTTAAGCAATTCACTATCTTCTATTATATATCATATGATACTACCGAGTTTTGTAAAATATGAATGTTGACAGAATATAATTGTGGGAGAGACACCTAGAAAATGTAACAAGCAAGTGAAATGCCATATCTAGGAACTGTTCCATCATTCGACATTCGTCATCATTGATGGCTCTAGATAATGTCATGTCCCACTCTGTTTCGTTAAGTCTAACTCATTAGGGCGCTGACAGAGCCTGAACTCACTCTGACCCTCAATTAAAGTTATATTATATTATATTGCAAGCTACTAGATTCAGCGCTGCGAAGGACGTGTGCGGACAACTCATGAACTAACACCGACAGCTTTCCAAAAATAAACAATTATATTTTTAAATTGATGTAAACTATAGCAATTATTAGTCATGACAGCAACATTTACTGTAACAATCAAATTATTTTCTCTTTGTTTCTTTTTATTTTAACTAAATATAAAATGGTTCGAAAAAAGTTTTCTGCATTGTGATAAACTTCTACAGCTATCACTGCTACTGATGGCAAGCATGTGAATTTTATTAATAAATTAACTTATTAATTTAATCCATTTAATCACGCAGCATATTAACGATGTAATTTAAAGACGTTTTTTGAATTGCCTGTTTCAGGCTGCATTATATGCCAAAATCCATATTCTATGGCGTAAATAATTTAGCCACTATTGTTCAAGATATATTTACCTAGTAAATTAATTGAATGAAAAGTGAAGTTACAAGCGATAGGAAGCGTTCTGTAGGAGCTTAAAGACGAGAAAGGCCGTGCCAAATGCTTTGGCTAATTAGTAGTATGACTAAACAATGTATGAAAAGTTAATTTGAAACTTAATGTGGGCAAAAAACGGTAATTAAGCCATACCAACTCATTTGAAAGTAGGTCTGGCCACACTAGCATCGTCAGTAATTTAAATTTTCCCAACATTTAATTGACAGTCTTACTGTTTAAGTATCTCTCTGTGGTTAATTGTATTATAAATGTCAGAGGTATTGTCAATAATCAACAACCAAACATATATTTTGGAAGAAATGGCGATGACTGATATTGAAATTAAATCATTTGATAATGATGGTAAACCAAAAAGGGGGAGAGCTAAACGATGTGGAATCACTGTAAGAGATTTGGAGGGATTAATTAGCAAATATGAAGATAAGTCACATCCTCACCGTCTTCCAAATTTTCAAGGTCGGTAATATATGTTTTTAAAAGACTCAGGCATTAGAAACTTAATTTGTAAAATAGACTACAGAGACAAAACTCTAAATTATAACTCTAATATGCTCTTATTGGTATAAGTGCATCTGTTCGATAAATCGGAGCATCTGATCGAAACATTGGAGCATCTTTTCGGATGGACTTGTGCAAACAGATCATCTATAGGAGGAACAATGAAAATGCTGGTACATCAAGGGGACTTTTAGGGGCTAAAACATAATTTTTGGTGACTCCATGCCCAAAAAATGTGCCAGTATGTTATTTTTATTAACATTTATTTGATTACTGTAATACTTGATATTAGTATATTACTTTTACGTAGGTTTATATTATATATAAGATACTTATATTTTTTTCAGATATTACACTGGTTGAAAAAGACGAAAAGCAACGCCTTCGACAAATCTGGGACGAGAGGAAATTGAAACCAAGTGATGTTGCTCTGCATAACACTCGGAACGATTGCTGGTTATCGTGGAACGAGGTAGTCAGGAATTTAACTCCTGTTGTCAAGAAATGGAGCCAGAGTCCTGCAGTTGACAGGATATTGGAGGAAGCTGGAAAGGATGTCTCGCATTGGTTTGATAAGGAAGGAAATGTAAATGTCTTTTTTTAACAAGTTCTTTATTGGCAAAAGTATATAATAATTATTTTGGTAAATGTCTTATAAGTCGAAATTGCACCAAGGAGTATCTTAGAATAAACAACATTAACCACGTATTTCCACTCAACATACTTAATTGACAGAGCCAGCTTTCGGCAAAATGTGAGCGAAACAAGCTCTGTCCAGTGACTGATAGCGGACTTGGAGGAGCTTGTTCCGCCCACATATCACTGTTCGCACAGTTAGAGGCATTCTTGCCAAAGCTGCCTCTCCCAATAAAGTATGTCAAGTGGAGAGACGTGGTTGTTGTTTAATGTAATATTTTTTTATTAAAGACGCGAATAGAACAAAATAAATAATACACTAAACAACAAAAACGTCCCTCCATTTTACATACTTTATTGGCAGAGGCGGCTTTTGGCAAAAATACCTCTAACTGTGCGAACCGTGATATGAACAGTGATAGCTCCTCCAACCATCAACATATTTATTGACATACTACCATGATTAACATACTTTATTGACAGAGCGAACATACTTTATTGTATAAAGTAAAACATACTTTTGACAATAGTTTAGATAAACGTAATCTTAATATAAATAGTAAAAATTATGTATGGCTAATAGAGTCAAGGTAGAGTTTGACATTCAATGTTCTGAAAAAAGTAAAGCAGCGACGCTGGCTACTCGCCTCTGGTTTCAGGGTTTGACTGTCTAATATATCCCATTTATTCTATAATATATCTGTTCTATAGGAATGTGTCACCTAAAGAGATATAAATAAATCCGCACAGTTGTATTGATGGTAATGAAAAAGCGGACGAATCAGCCAAGGATGTCTCACTTAACTCTTTTAAAGTAAGCCCAACCCAGGAAAAAATCCCAAGACCAACGTTAAAACGGCTAAGTTATGATATACGTTGGGAAGAATGGAAAGAAATGTTGATACATTCAGAGAGTAAACCGAGAGAGAGTAGAGTAGAGTAGAGTGAGAGAGTAGAGTAATCAGAGATAAATTGTTTGACTAAACAATTTTCCTAACCGTAGAGAGCAGGTCAAAACAAAAACATTTTTCCAAACCGTAGAGAGCAGGTCAAAAACAAATATATTTCTTACGTGCAAAATTACGGAAGCCCTTTCTGTTAATATTACAAAAGCATATCTTGACCGTTTTAACGTTATTCCAGATCCATCATGTAGCTGCGATAAAGTAACCCCTCTAACATCTCATTATTTTTAGTTAAGCGTTACTTCATGCCGAGAGAAGCTCGTTAATTTCTGGCCTGGTCACTATCCTGGACATAAACTAATTTTTAAATGTTTTAATATTTTCTCTAAGTTCTCTTTGGATTTTGACAAATTAAGTTTATAACTATACACTTATAATATTTCTTATTGATTGATCTTTTAAAAAATGGAAGTATTTCTAAATCAGTTTATTTATTTATTTTAGAAACATAAATACGTCTATAATCCGATTATTTATTCATTCATAAAACCATAAATATATATTGTATGTATGATTGACTTTGAATGGCATAATAATACTTAATGATTCGAATTTTCCTCTCAATTTTATCTCAGTCTAAACATTGCAAATAACAAGTGTAATATTTATATAGAAAATGTGAATAAAAATATATGCATTTTAGGTAAATTACTACCTAAGGAAAATGTCACACAATTAGACAGTATTGACTGGCTCTGCAGTTTTTATTATTATTTATTTATTTAATAATTTTTAATGAACCCTTAAACGGATAAACCACTAGTAGGGCGCTCAGTACAGAATTACAAAAATAACACAAGAACTTAACAAGGCTAAAATTTATCTAATTTTTATTATATTATCTAAATTAGATAATTTATCTAAAAAGATAAAAAAAATACAAATCAAGATAACTTCACAAATTTAACGTTATTATAAGAGCAGTTATATAACATATTTTGTACCTTAATAAATGAAAAAAAGGGAGTAAAGGAAATAAATAACAGAAATAGATATCACAGCATGGATAATGTGTAGGCTTTGAGATAAGAAATAATAAATATAATAAATTAAATCAATGCGTAACAATTTAAATACGAGATAAAAAAATCATAAATAAAATTACAAACAAAACAGTTAGTGTTGGGGTGAATTGGCCAACCGATAAGCTGGTTAGCATAAGATGAATAATAGATCGGACTATATTTTTTTTGAAGTGATGGAATGGATAACAAAGCACACATTATGATATTAATTTCGTTATTATTATATAGTCATAAGCCCTGTACATTTAGGTGTAATGAGACCCTATAATGATGATGTGTTCTCTTCCTTCCTCTTAATATAAAATTAGATGTGTTTAAATCGAAAACCTGTGATAAGAATCAAAGGTGGTGATTACCATGATGGTATGATACCATGAAAGTTGATCCACAGGTGATGGTGATGCATATGAGTTGGTTAGAAGTGGCAGTGTTTAAGAAATGGTGCTATTAACACTATCACACAACCAAAAAAACTTCCAAGAAATGGTGTTGAAACACAAAAATAGTGACAGAAATGACTTTAATTAATTTATTATGGAAAAATGCAAACTGAACAATTGATCACCTTTGGTACCACAATTTATCTGCATCGAAAATTTCCACAGGTTGCTGGATCACAATTTATCAGCCTGAACAGCCACAGCAACTCTAAACATAGATTTAGAAGTTGCTGAGTCTACGCTGCCTAATAGATTGTGAACAGAAATATGCAAAACATGGGTGCGTTGCGGGAGTAGTATACTTCATTAATTCTAGTGGGACCTAAATATGGAGTCAATTAAAGTCTAAGTAGGAACTATGGTATATATCTCAGATGGATTAAATTAAATTAACAAACATTAAGAACATATAAATAGATGTTATGAGAAGTCCTAACAGTTAGAAATGTTGATAAATAAATCATTTATCTGGGTAAAGTTAAACTCTTATAAATAAATATGTATGTCTAAATAAAAATACGAGGAAAAGAAAAATAGAGTAACTTAGTATTCATGAATACTTAAAATTAAAGTTTAGATAATAATATATTAATCAAAACAAGTAAGAGTCAAGTCTAAAAAAACTTTACTTTTGAGCCACTTGTTAACTTGTTTCACTTTATTGTTTGTTTTCCCCTCACTCAGATCTCTTGATATTGTGGTTGTTGATCTATTAATGTAATTACTATGTAATCCATTTTGACTAATTTCTATTTACTTATTTTTTATATACTTTGTACTGCATTGTTCTAAATGTATGTTTCTAAATTTATGTTATCAATAAATAAAGGATTTTTTTGAAATTGAAAGTTATCAATAAACCGATGAGCTTATAATTAGTTAAGAATTAGCTTTTCCAGAATTGAACGGAGACTATTGCAGGATACAATTTGAGAAAGGGTTATATTATTTATATTTGATAAGGGTTAGGAATGGAGTTTATGAGTTAAACGAAACGCACTTAGGGGTGACAAGGAAGAAAGTTGTCTGATGTGCAGCCAGCGGCTAACTCTAAGGCCTGGATGCAATATTACCACCTGATTCTGCACCTTATCACAGCACAACTCATTAAAAAATTAATTACACTTCCCCTATATTATTCGCTTAGAAGAGCCTATCTGACACAAATAATAAACAGATAAGAGTATACTAGCAAATAACATGATTCAGGCAAATATCGTTGCTCTCGTCTTACTATTTCTAATTTGTCAATGTTCATTGCAATCCTCAGTAATCTGCATTCTCATTTGTTTTATTTAACCAGCTGAGAACCTACATAAGTAAACTGACCGGCACGAGGAGACCATATCTACCGAGAGGAGAGCTACCGGAAACATATTTAGAAACATACCCATCTGGGTTGAATCCGGATTTTCCAGCTATCCCGTGGTGGAAAAATAAACGTTATATTGTTGGGTATTTAACTGCCAAAACAAGACAAATTGCCATAACTAATACTCATTCTGTAAAGACTGCTTATATTACGGTAAGCAAGACATGATTTTTTTGTTATTATCCAAAATCTGTCATACCCTCTGCCTATGGTACATGGTGGCTACTATAGTACGACACACGTTTAAAATCAGTTGACAGCGTGGGAAAATAGTTTTGAAGAACTGATAAGATTGTCTTAATTTAAAATTGAGGGCGTAGTTTAACATACAAGTCAACTGATTTTAACTGTGTGCCATACTATAATATCTAGAGTGCTCAAACAGCTATACCTATATGATTCGCAAACCTTGGTTATCGCCGCGGACACCAAAGTATGAGCATGGATTAAAGGTAGAATTAGAAATTTTTAATTGTTATAAAAACAATATTTAATGACTATAAGAGGCAAAGAAAATCTTATTATAATTAGCTTTGCTAAAAATTTTAGCTTTTAAAGGGACAAGCCAGGAAAAAGGTGGATCATTTAGGATATAAAAAATCGGGGTTCAGGACACCTCGGGCATTTCCTCTCAACTTTAGACCCGCTTCCCTCTTTCTCAGACTATGGAAATCATCAAATTTTTATTGGAATACTTCTACGGGCTCGTTTCGCTCGTCCTCAGACAGTATAAGAATATCGGTGTAAATTCAGAAGCTGACCTCGCTTGATGCTGTTAACCAACATTAGTAATCCAAAATACGGCTGTAAGTTTACAAGCCGAATTGAAATGAAACTTGCAGGTAAACTTGTAGGTTAAGGAGAAGACACTAATATCCCCATGCACATATACACACACAACACCCATAGAGACAGCTTGGTATAATCAACTCAGAAGATCTTAAAATACCTAAAATTAATAATTCAGGTGAAATTCCAGTTTAGGGTTTTCAGTGCAAGCACAATAATTTCCCTATATACTATAATACGACACACGGCTAAAATCAATTGACAGCGCGCCAAAAATCTGTGAGGGAAAGAATTCTATTGGTTCAGACCGACCACGCTCCTTTCCCCTCCTCCTCATGCCAACCTCGGTATAAAAAAATACCTTTTTCGTAAATAAAATCATAAAAAAGCAACACTGGTTGTAAATATTTGTAACCTCGCGTCGCTTTTATTTCCCTCATTGTGCATAATCTGTTTGAGATCGTTTCGTTTCATTCCAATCTGTTCAATTTATCCAATTATTACGTTGTTATATGATCTGAGTGCCTATATTTGACGCATGGACATTGACGTATTCTTCAAGCATTTCTTGCTATTTGAGTACAGCGCAGGGTCTGTGGTTTGTCACCCAAAAGACAGCATTTTTTTTTTTTTTTTTGGAAAATCCCATGTCTTTCATTAGATGACAGTCTTGACTTTTTTAAGTCATGAATGCATATTGTGTATAATATTGTGTCATATTATTTCTAAAATATGAAACAATACGCATTCAATTATACAAACTTGACACAAAAAAGGAGTTCGTTTTGGAAAAGAGTGATTATTGCAGACGATTTATTTAAATTGACAAACTTTTATCATACAACTATATATATATTATGATCCATCGCATTACGTAATTAAAAACTTTAACTCCACTTAATTCATACTTCCCGAACAAATTTAAAGCAACACTCAGTTGGTCAATTTATAAAATACAACAATATTTCTACTTAAAACGTAAATTAATATTTTTAAAAAAATAAAAAATGCGATATCAAATGAAAACAAATAATAAAAATCAAAAATAACCTGACTTACAGTGTTGCCAGAGTAGGGATTTTTTTTGTTAATTAAAAGAAGAGATTTTTTTGTTAAAAAAATAGGGTTTAAAGCATTGAGATTTTGGCGGGCTGTCAATTGATTTTAGCCGTGTGTCGTATTTTACCAGTATAAATAAGGAAAAGTAAAAAGTATATTATGTTAATATGCATATTAACAATTACGATTCAAACCACCGCGATTTGACAATTTTCGTACGAACTTATTTTACAATTTTAATTCAACGTAAACCTGATCGCGATTTTTAAGAGTATCTGATAATAAGGCGCGGTCGAATATCTACGGCCTACTGTTAGACGTCACTGTTACATACGTAGTTATGTATGTACTAAGTTAGATTAAAAATAAATCGTTGAGTGAATGTAAATACTCTTTGAGATTAACCAAAAGAGCATGCAGATTACGAAAATAGGCTTCATTTATCACAAATCCGGATAATTACTGAAAATTTTGAAAGAAAAAGTTATAAAAAAAGTTTGTTGGTGATCCAACGTTCTAGAAGGCCGTGTATATTCGACCGCGCCTTATAGTACATTACGAAAAAAACTGAAGAAAACGGTATTTTTTCCTCCAGCGAAACGCATTTTTTCCTCCAGTGTGGATTTGCAGCGCGAGCAAAGCTATAGCCTAAGAAGCTATGCAACGAAGTTTTGCTCGTATTTCAAGTACCGTACTTTAGCTACGATTAAATAAAGTATTTTATTACAGCCTTTACATTTTGCTGGAATCAAATCGTTTCTTCAATAACAACAATCAATATCACTAATTTTTTCAACTGTTATCTACTTTCGTAACAAATAAAAAGTTAATTAGGTAAGCGAATTCGATAAACCACAAGCACTTATACGAGCAAAAAGCACAGATAATAACCGACAAACTCACTGATAAGAAACCATGGAGAAGATTCTTCTTACTCTTCGGAAGGTAGTGCAAAAATAAAAAGAATCCCTTGTATTTCTGACACTAGTGGAGAAAGTTAGAAGAATCGTTTACGACAATGTAAAGACGAATTTTCAGTGCTTGCTTCGAGACATGTAATGTAAATATTGCGTATTAGTCGTCGCAGATTGTCTTTTATCGTTCTTCTTACATCCAATTCCTGCCTTATGTAACAGATAACTAGAAGTAATTACAAAAATTATCAAATTATCAACTTTAACTAAGCATATTTACATCATCACAAATTGTGAATATACATATCTACACCAACTGATAATATTTATATCAACAACCATAGAGATATATTACTATTGGTTGAACTTTGAAACATCGAAAAAGTAACCTGACCACATTCGATTACCATTATCATCAAATAAACAGAACAAAAAAAACAGTAAATTATATAGTAGGATGTTTAAAATACAAATCACAACACAATCTGTGGGAATCCAAAAACAATTGATGAATTTTAACCTCTATGTATTAAGATAGGCTATACTCCCTCTAGTATATATCTCTATGTCAACAACGACTAAGGATATATATCAACACCAACTGATAATATACATAGCAACAACGACTAAGGATATACCAACACCAACTGATAATAAACATATCAATAACGACTAAGGATGTACCAACACCAACGATAATACACATATCAAGACCAACTAAAGAGATGCATATCAATACCAACTGATTGTATACATATCAACACTAACTAAGGATGATAGGATCTTAATATTTATGATTATGTAACATCAAATCTTTTTAATAGGTTTGTGAAGAAGACTCCATTGAAGTAATCCAGATGAGGTACAACAAATTTAATTCTAACTCAACAAACTATATTTGGAAATATGATGAGAGGAAATTAGACATGAAGAAAACGCTAGACCAAAATAATATACCTGATTATGCGGAAAAATTTAGAAACATTGGTCTACCTGAAGATACATACATTCCGAATTTGTTTCTGTATTTTAACGATAATATCTGATTTTAAAAATAAAATCGGTAGTACCCAAAAAATTTTATTTTTTTGAAAGTTAAAAAAAGAGGAGGCTGCCTTCGAAATATTGGGGCAGACCAGTAAACAGCCACTTCAATTCAGGACTGTTATGACCCAACTTAACTCTACCACCTTTATCGTAATGTGCAAAGAGATATTATTACTAGAGGGGCACTATAGGTTGCATTTTGAAACATCAAAAAGTAACCTGACCACCTTCGCTTATAAATAAAATCAAGTAATCAGTACAAAATTACAGTAACTTATATAGTGATAAGATCGGTTGATAACAAAGCACATCGTTCGCCGTTTTTAAGTCACATAACTATTAATCTATAAAAATGAGTGGTAAAAATATGTGTGTAAAATGTAAAAAAAATGTGTAATGAACCTAAATCTATAATAAATTGCGATTTCTGTGATGATTTGTACCATGTTGAGTGTGCCGAAGTATCAGAGACTGAACGACGAGCTCTCAAACTTGTTGGTAAAAGAGTTCTACGGTTTGGTTGTGAATTATGCTTGCAAATTTTTATTAAAACTGCCTTTTCGTTCATAAAAGAGGTAAAACAAGAACTTTCATTAATAAAATCCCTATTATTGACATCGCAAACATCGATACCGGCTCAGGCTAACATAACCTGCCATCAGAGTACCGAAGACGAAAACTCAATTACAAAAGACACAATTTCCTACCGAAAATGGCGGAAAAGTAGAGCATCCTATTTTGAATAATGATAAATCACAGAAAACACCACAAAATAGTGATAACTTAGATAAAAGTACAGCACAAAATAAACATGAAAGCACACCCGAAATTGAACACAAACAAAAACCTTCACTCCAAACAAATCATGAAACTTCTGAAGATTCTTGTTGATGTAAAAAAACCCAGGCTGTTTCACAGAAATCTTCTAATAGTAGTGAAGGCTCTAGTATTAATGAAAGAAACAAGTCAACCAATAAGGATGACTCAAGTTCAAAACCAAATGCTAAGCCAAATAAATCTACTAAAAACATCAAAAAAATGATGGTTGGAACCAATACCTTTACTTCTGTAAAAACCAAAGTTAAACAGAACAATAAAGCACTGTTTGTCTCTCGTCTAGAACCCCATACAACATCTAAGGAGGTTGCTGCCTTACTTCAAACAGCAGGCATAAAAAACTTTAAATGCTCAAAAATGTTAACTAGAGCAAGTAATTCATACTCGTCTTTTCATGTAGAAATCGAGGAACCAGACTTTGAAAAAGTCTTTTGCGAAAACTACTGGCCAAACGGTTGCGTTCTAGCTGAATTCTACGGATACCTTAAACCCGGACAACTAAAGGAACCCAGAGATGTATTCACTTCTTCCTGACTCGAATCCGTTATTTATCACTCTAATATACAAGGTCTTAAAAGTAAATGGAATGAGCTGGATCACTTTTTAACTTCCCGGAACGATATTAAAATTATTGGACTTACCGAGCACAACTGCCGGGGTAATGAAATTGATTATTATGTACCTTCAAATTTTTCTCTAGCTTCTGCTTACTGCAGGGAAAATAAAGCCTGGGGAGGGTCAGCAATATACACTGACTCAAGTATATGCACCCATAATTTTATATCTAAGAATGCCGCTATCGAAAGTATTTTTGAACTTAGTGCAATAACAATACCTAGTATGAACATGTTAGTTGCCTGCATCTATAGAACTCCAGAGGATTCAAATTTTGAATCCTTTATAGAAAACCTCAATAACTTTCTTGCAGAAGTAACTAAATTAAATAAAAAAAATTATTATAATGGGAGATTTTAATGTACATCTTGAAGATAGCACAAACCCTACTCATATTAAACAAAAAGACATTTTTCTAAACCTACTGAAGAGCTATGGACTACATGAAACTATATTTGACTACACCAGAATTCCCGTTAATGGAAAACCTGCATGCATAGATAACTTCCTGACAAATTACCATCAGGACTGGTACACAGCCAAGGTAGGAGGAAAAATGTCAGACCACCATGCCATCGAGTTAACTCTCTCCTGTTATGCTGAAACTGACCAAGGAAAAACTATCATAACCAGATGCACCAAAAAAGAAAATATTGAACACCTCATTGACTTGCTTCAAACCCTGTCTTGGGACAGTATTTACGAAATCGAAGATGCAGATCAAGCCATGAACAAATTTATAGAAAGTTTAACTTGGGCGCTAGATTTTTCTTGTCCTTACAAAAAAAGGAAAATTAAGATACAAACAAAGTCTTCCGCATGGGTAAATGACGATGTTACCAAAAGTCGCGACATGTACTATTTCCTTCGAGACTGGGCCCACCAACATCCATCTCAAGCAACAAAAAGAGAAGCAAATCTGGCTAGAACTAGATACAGGAAGTTATAAAGAGCGCCAAGTCCAACTATAACGATAAGTTGATTAGTAACTCAAATAATGTTACTAAAACATCCTGGCAAATAGTTCAAAATGAGCTAAAAACTACATTTAGAAGGAACAAAGCTCAAAATAAAAATCTAAGTGCTAATGGTTTCAATGACTATTTTGTATCTTCGGTCTTTATAAATGGAACAAAAATTGATCAATCTAATAATGATTTTAAAATATTTTTAGAAAAAGCACCCCAGCCTGAACATAAATTAGAGCTTCACCATACAAACAGCCAAGAAGTCTTAGGTCTAGTTAAAAACCTGTCAAATAGTTGCTCACCTGATTGTTTTGGTCTCTCTGCTAGCCTTCTAAAAAAATGCATTCCCTATTTAGTCACACCCATTGTATACCTTACTAATAGGTGTTTTGATCAAGGTAAATTTCCTAAAGTGTTAAAGCTAGCTAGGGTTGTACCTGTGCCTAAGAAGAATAACGCGTCATCCTATAGAGAGTTTAGGCCTATCTCTCTCTTACCTATGATAGCAAGAGTCATAGAACAAGCTGCTATGGTCAGGATAAGATCCTTTCTAGAAGATAACAACCTTCTCCACTCAGAACAATATGGCTTTAGAAAGGGCAAAAGTACAACAACAGCTAGTATAGAAATGGTGCAAAGAATTCTCTCTTGTCTTGAAGATAAAAAAACAAGTTGGAATAAGACTATTTGATTTAACTAAAGCATTTGACTTGGTTCCAATTCTCATACTCATATATAAGTGCAAGTACTACACCTTCAGTGAAAACTGTATTGAATTCCTTGAAGACTTCCTCTTTAATTGGTCTCAGTATGTTGACTTCAACGGACTGTCATCAGTGAAACAAGGCTCAGGATTAGCCCCGCTTCTCTTCATTTTATTTATAAATGATCTGGCATTCTCCATAGAGAACCTCTATTTATTTACTTCCCTTTTCGCTGATGATGTGTCTATACTGACGTGGGGTTTATCGCTTGAAGAACTGCTCATGAGGCTTCAGGAGTTTGCTGATCACTTAGAAAATTGGTGCCAAGCAAATGGCCTTAAAATGAATAAAGATAAGACCCAAGAGCTCATATTTTCGCTAACCAAAAAAGGATTGGAGTCAGTTAATTACCTTGGTCTACAAATAGATAATTGTCCGTCCTGGCAGGATCACACCCAGAAACTTTCGTCTAAGCTGGCATCATGCCTATTTATGCTTCGTAGACTATCTTTAAATACCTCCATAGAAATATTAAAAAATGTATTTCATGCATGCTTTATGAGCAGACTGTCATATGGAGTCATTGCATGGGGAAATTCAGACCAAAACAACAAAATATTCATCATGCAAAAAGCAGCCATAAGGATCATCTTCGGCTTGAAGCCAAGAATTAGTTGTGTAGGATACTTTAAAAAAGCAAACTGCTTAACACTGCCCAGTCTCTTTATCTACCACTGCTTGATGGAAGTAAAGAATCAGGAGCTGACCTGGACAACACCAACTCACCAGTACAACACCCGGGGAAAGGATCTGGTCATTCCCTTCTGTCGACTAGCGACTACACAAAGGTGTTCTCCCCAACAAATTGGTCTCCGCTTACTCAACCATCTTCCAGAAGAAAAGAGGAACCTACCACACAACTTATTCAAATCATTTATTAAAAAGAGTCTCAAAGAAGCCGAACTCTACTCAGTCGAGGAGTTTTTTACAAAAGTTTTTTTTAAAATATAAATTTTGACGACAGTACTGCCATTTTATGTAATGCCATTACTTATAAATATGTTATGTTATGTTATGTTATGTAGTAAAACCAAAGAATATAAATATAAGAATGTCAGAAGAAATACATCAGTTTCTGACAGGAGTTGGGGGTAAATTTGGTAGAAAGCGCCACTATAAGGTGCTGGTCTCTTGCAGACCAGCACTAACACTTTGGCTTTGAAACTAACACTTCTTATCATTGCTTTACCCCCACTTACTATATAACACTCTTCCCGCCTGTCTAAAGTTATTATTTTGAAATAATCTCGTTCTGTATTTACATTTTTTCTGGATTTATAGGTTTTTAGAGAAAATTAAAAGGTCAGTCAGTAGCAAAGGAAAAGGGAATAAACTAGTCATTAAGGATAAGTCAGTTATTTCAGGGGAATTAAAAGAGTTAAGTTTTAATGTAGATGAGGTCAGTAGGGCTGAAATTAAAGTTTTATGGTATATTCAAAAAGATAAATTAGAACTAGGAAATTTAAAAACTTTACGAACTATTGTTGACGAAAATAGATTAATAAGAGTCAAAAGTAAAATAGAAAACGGTAATTTTGAAAGAGATTTCACAAACCCAATAAGTATTACCAGATAAGCATAGGTTAGTTGAAAGTTTAGTTAACGAATTTCATTTTAAAAACTGCCATGCAGGGGTGCAAACAACTTAGTCTAAAATTAGAGATTTTAAGGGCAGACGAACCGTCATTAGAAAATGTATAGTCTGTAGGAGATTTGCAAGCAAACCTCTAAATCTACCAGAGCCACCTTTACCGGCTGATAGAGTTATAGCGGGCGGCGTATTTGAGACGTGTGGGGTGGATTTAGGGGGACCACTCATAATAAGAGTTGGAACATCGACGTGGTTTGTATTATTTACTTGTGCGGTGTACCGTGCAGTGCACTTAGAACTAGTCGAGAGTTTGTCTACTGAAGTGTTTTTGAGAGCGCTTAGAAAATTCATTGCGCGGCGCGGTAGAGTAAAAACAATTATTTGCGATAACGCCACAAATTTTAAGGGTGCAGCAAATTTAGTTACTAAGATAGAGTGGGAAAAGGTAGAAGAAAATTTAACGACCGAAAAAATTAGATTCAAATTCCATTGAATTTGAATCTAATTTTTTTTCCGGCGGCACCTTGGTGGCGAGGTTTTTTTTGAGAGATTGGTAAGGTTAAAAGATGTATTAAGAAAAGTATTAGGTAGATCTATGGTAAACTTCAAAGAGCTCTATACTATATTGTGTGACATAGAGTCAGTTATTAATTCTAGACCGCTCACGTATGTAGCGGAAGGAGAAATGTTAAAACCATTAACACCTTTAGATTTTCTAATCAATGCGAAATTCGGATGTGAAGTTGGAGATTTAAATGTAATTGACGAACATACCCTAAGAGAAACATCATAATATATTCATAACTTAAGGGAACAATTGAAAAATAGATTTACCTACGAATATTTAGGCCTTTTAGTACACAGGGGAAATTAAAAAAAAAAAAAAAAAAAAAAAAAAAACAGGTTTAAGAGAAATTAGAGCTTGGGGATATAGTTTTAGTAGAGGTAGATAAACTAAAGAGAATCATGTGGCCAATAGGCAGGATCATAGAGTTTATACAAGGGAGAGATGGACAGGTAAGAACGGTGAAGATACGAACAGCGAAAGGAGAGCTCTGGACACCCGTGCAGAAGGTTTACTTAATAAATAATAACTTCAACAAATCTTCTTGATAATTAATTAGTATTTATTAAAATAGTTTAGGGCATTTTTATTATATACAGTGCTTCACCAAGGTGGTGTGGAGGATGTTGAGAATGTCATAAACAGTAGTTAAATAATTAACTTGTTAATATGTAAATTTATATATTTGTCAATGTCTGTCAAATAAATCACTCACTTTTTAGAATTGGACCAAAGTGTTTCATTTCGAACAGGTGGACTAGACAGATGGCTCCCAGAGGTGGACTAGACTAATGGCTCCGAAATAATAATTTTTATTATAACCTTAACTCACTCTTACAGGAGGTTTCAATGAGGTTACAAAGAGCTCCTGAGAGCGCCAAAAAGATGTTTTAGGCTTCTTAATGTATTTAGATAGGCTATGCCCCTCTAGTATATATCTCTATGGTTTCGACCGCGCCTTATACATTAACTGATTTTAGCCGTGTGTTACACTATAGTATTTATTTTGTTTACTATGAAGGTTAGATAACCTAAAAAGATTATTTACAGTTTTTCTTTTCTTCCTTTTCTCCTCTTTCGTCTAATCCAAAGTTTAATAAAAAAATGAATGAGAAGAATAGTAGTGCAGAGCATAGTATTGTACGCTAGTTCTCATGCCGAAGAAACCACTTTTGATTACCAAGCGAAGTGAGTCTAAAGTTAAAAATTATCGCGGTACTCCGATCACAAGTTTTTTCTATCTCTGTAAGGTATAAAAGCTGAGGCAGCAACTTATTTTGTTACTTTTGTATTTGTTACACTTTTGAAATAATAAATGTTTTTTTATTTTTTATTTATTTTATTTTATCAGAAAGGTTTTTCATCCATCATAGATTCTGAGAAAAGACTATAAATCCCTTTTAAAGTGAATCTACCTGAACCACCCTGATATGTTAAAAGAAAAATTAATATAATTACAAACATTCATAAATATTTATTAATTAATGAACCATGGTTGAAATATATAAGTTTGAACTTTTAAAACCTTCATAGTAAAATTTAATTATCATTCACCAGTTTATAAAAGAAATATAGGAATAATATTCCATCGCAAGTGTACGCAAGTTGAGCGAATTTCTTTTAGAGACCTTCTTGCTCAACAATCATTTTTTTTGCATAATTTTAAGATTTATTCCTAAAATTTAGCATTATATATTTAATTATTATATAAATATAAGAAGATAAGAAGTCACAATACTACAAGCTTGTCAATTTTCCTAATTTTTACTTTTCCTTTTTTTTTATAATAAAAATATATATATATTTATACTTTATAATATAAAAATAATATATTTTTATATTATAAGTAATTATTATTATTTTTATTTCATATATAAATTATTATTTTTTATTTAATATAAAGTAAATATAATATATTTATTTTTATATAAAATACATTTTCAAATAATGAAAATAAAATACAATTTTAAACATTTTCAATATTAAAAATAAAAAATACGATTTTTAAACATTTCAAATATTGAAAATAAAAATACGATTTTAAACATTTTCAAATATTGAAATAAAAAATACGATTTTTAAACATTTCAAATATTGAAAATAAAAATACATTTTTAAACATTTTCAAATATTGAAAATAAAATACGATTTTTAAACATTTTCAAATATTGAAATTAAAAATACGATTTTAACATTTTCAAATATTGAAAATAAAAATACGATTTTTAAACATTTTCAAATATTGAAAATAAAAATACGATTTTTAAACATTTTCAAATATTGAAAATAAAAATACATTTAAACATTTCAAAATATAAATAAAATACGTTTTTATTTAAAAAAAAATGTTCTCCCTTGTCCCATAAATTATACAAAACTATGCCAATAATTTCAAATCAGTTCCGCACATCATTTTGCGCGCTCATTAATAGCTTAGTTTATGCTAATCATTGAAATATTCCTGTGAAATACATCAAAAGATTTTACAAATAAAGGCTCTAGTTATTATCACTTAGCTTTGTGTTTTGTTGCTACAGATACATTAACATAAAGTATATATATGTTTATATATATATTATATATATATTATATAATATATATATATATATATATATATATATATATATATATATATATACACGTGTGTGTGTATAGGCGCGCTTTCACTTGATAATTACGAATTATGAAATAATATTTTTTTTTGTTTTAAACAGATTTTGGATTTACTCCTATATTCGTCATTTGCCGTCTATCGCATTAGTGATTTTTTTTCAAAGGAAATTCGCTTAAATGAAGCTTACAAAACGGCCTTTTTCATTTTCCATTAGTCGTGATTTGCTTTCTAGTTTCTATAGCCCTGCCAGTCTTTTATGTCATTTTATTAACTGGACGATGAGATAAAGAAATCTAAAAGAATTGATTTTATCAATTGCTCGGTGTTTCACAAAAGAAAATATAGTGGCTATTAATTATTCTAAAAGTGTACCTTTTGGATCAAAAGAAAAAAAATGCATCATCCTTTGTTCATAATATAACCATGGCAGTAGACTATGGAACTGTATTTACCTTTCAATACATTTTATCAAGTAAACTAATGCGAGACAGTAAAATTGTCACAAAAAGGAAGTCACGCCTGACGTAACGAAAAGATTACTCTTTAAAAGCATATTTTTTTTACTTTTCTAACAGAAAGCGTATATAGAAAAGTATTGTGTTTATCTTAAAAACATAAAAACTAAGATTCGAAACCAAGGTTTTATCGAAATTATCCGTTTCAGGGATAATTTTCTTGCGTTCTGAGTGGTTTCCATAATGCTTTCTGACTTTGTTGGTGTTTGTGTCGAGTTTTCCTCAAACATTGAATATAAGGTCTTGTAGTTATGCTTGGAAGTTAAAGTCTAAACTTAAAAGATATTTTTATAAAGTAATGGTAATAGGTTGTTGCGATTGGCCGAAAAGTTTGAGTGGGGGTAAATGTTAAGAAGATGAAAAAAATCAAAGCCAGTGTTGAAATCGCCTGTATTAAATAATTAAATAAAGGAAAATCAGGCACGGTGGTCCGCATGTTGGGCGAATTTCAATTTCCTTTGGATGCGTGTTTCCGTGCTTAACAACAATCCTGGTTGGAATGATAATATTTTATCGTTTTTTACATTATATAATTTCCATTTCTCACTTATTGTTCCGGTTAATGCTTTAGAACCTAAGCAGTTCCTCAATTATCAAGCACTGCTCGCTTTGTAACTCATTTTGTCTTAATTTTTGAAAGGAAATATGCTTAATTATCTAGTTGTTTATACAAAACTCTACCTTTAAAGTATGCAGTACGCACTATTATTTGTAGTTCAAGCTTAGTTACTTTTATCTTTAAAGGTTTTAGAGCATTTCCTTTGATACATACAGAAAACTTTGACTTCGAACCGGGTTCATTCGATTCAGCGTCTCAAAAACATAAATATTAAACTTTTTCGTGGCGAAAATTATTAACCCTGAATTTTTCCGATTTTTTTAAAATTTTGCTGTCTCAGCAAACCAGGTTAATGACGTCACAAAAACATGGTTTTCAATACGTCCTCTCCAAGGTTGTTTTTCGTACCAAGTTTGATTAAAATATTAATCCGTTGAAAGATAGCTTGTTTTTACAAGAAAGTCTATAGAAATACATAATATATATATATATATATTATTATATATATATATATTATATATATATATATATATATAATATTTTCGCAAAACGTATGTTTTCGTCATTAGGGACTTTGAAACGGATTTGTGGCGTGGTCATCCGAGGTTCGACTTACGCTATGACGCTATGAGTTGTGGAGTTTTAAGGAATGAGATAAAACAGAGTCTTTCTACTATTATGTATATTGACATAGTCAGCTTTAACTTTAACAGATCTTCAGCGGTTACAGTTTGTCTACAGGTTTGTCCAGACTTTTTTTTTCATTGCTTGCCGAAAAAAAAAAAAGTAAGAGCTGGCTATGTCAAATATACATCATTTGTGGAGAGACTCTGTTTTATTTTTGTTAATTAATTAAAGACTTTTGGTACGACGTTTTAAAATTTGAGTTAAACATAAACCGCAACCGGTTTTTGGTTAGGTTTGAGTTAATTTTAAATTTAATCTATGGAATATTGGCTTCATAAATAACACTGAGCCTATTGATATATGATATATGTTTGAGCAGATGATTCTGATCCTACAATATTATACAAATCTGTAAGCATTTAGAATTAAATAAACAATTAATTAATAAGCATGGAAACACATGTATAAGCACACATAGGTATAAGCATTACAGCAAAAAATAAACTATTGCATTTTATCGAGGTTCTACTTAAATTAGTAAAGGTTTCTGTAAAAAAAATAATACTGATTATTTATTAATAGTCGCGATATTATTTTCGACTAATTAATGATTGACATATATGTAAACAATGTGTTAAATTTTGTAAATTTCAAGTTGCATAAGGCTCAGGACTTATAACCTGGGGCAGTAGAATGCTCTCTAAAGCCACCCCTAGCTGCCCCACAACTCATAGTGGGGCAGAGAGAATAAAACTGGCGTAAGAGGCAAGATTTGCTCAGTATCCGACTCTCGGGCGCCATGCTCACATCTCTGTATTTCTACTGTAAAATGTAACTTTATCTATCGTTTTCAACGTGTTTCCGTTACGATACGTTTCCAATCGAATTAATCAACATTTTTTATTGAATTTAACACATGAGGTAATTAACTATTGAAATTATTTTGGTTTATCTAGATATAAGTATTATTGATTTCAAAGTAATAATATAAAAAAAATTGTTAAAGAAACAAATAAATAATATACTTTGTCTTATATGACAAGATTTCCTCAAATAAATCATAAATATTAAGATTCTTATACAAACAATAATTTAATTTTAAAAAAGCCTCAAAATTGTGACTCTTAGACCCAACATCATATATATTTATATTGAGTCATCTGCTTGTTTGAAGTCATTAAACCCCACGATAGTCTGGGCTTTGCATCCAAGGTTATCCTCTTAGTTTATTATTAAAATAAATTATCACCAACTTTAGATTATATATAGAGTGTAACGGTTACCACTAGCTAGACAACTAACTTGAGGTGGCTGCCGTAGGGGTGTCCTGATAGGCTGCAAGCATAAACAAATATTACTAGAGGGTACATACCCTATCTTAATACAGTGAAAGCTTGGAACGTAGAGCATATAGAAACATAAAACAGAGCCTAAAAGCTCAAAACGAGCAGATTGTTGGGACATCATTAACCCAGTGTGTTGTCAGAAATTTGTTGAAAAAAAACAGTAAAATTTAGAGTAAAAACAGTAAAATTTAGAGTAAAAATAGTAAAACTGTATGTGAGGATAAACGTTTTGGTGACGTTTATTGGGTCATTGAAATTAGGGAACCCGGCCTGGAGTTTGCTGAGTAATCAAATAATGATAACAATTTCATTAATTACCGGAAAAACTGAAATAAAGACTTAAGCAGTTTTTCTACTCCTTTACCAATTTTCTTTTTAATGGGATTGAGTAAAAAAAATTAAAATTAGAATTAACTGAGATTTAAATGAGTGTGAATAATGTTATGCAGTGCAGATTTCTGGATGATGCCCATAGATTTGTACAAACTTTTTCTTTGCATAAATTTATGCCTTCTCTTAAAAAAATTCGAAATAAATTGAGCAACAGGTAGTGATACTGCTCCTGAAGTTATGAAACGTGAATTCATAATCTAAGCAAGAAATGAATTTTGAGCATCGAAGGATTTATTAATAGAAAATTTGCCCGGTTTGTGGACAATCGTGCCAATTTTTTGTGCAGAGAGTGACTTTATGTGCTGTATTTTATTATTAATTTTTTTAAATAAGACCCTTTATTAACTATAATAATAATGATTCAAATACAAATAAAATTAAAGTACAAGAATAAACAACTACAAAAGGTATAATACGTTCAAGTACTATTTACATCTTGTTAATGTCTTGTATTACAACCTGAGTTCACATAGCGTGCTCGCAATTGAATGCCACCTCGTTTCATGAGACTCGCTAACAAATGCCTTGCTATTATTATCCTGTTTAAATATTAAGTAAGGGAAATTACTTTCCAAATTCTTAGCTTGAATTTCATATTTGACCATAAGTTGGCATTTACCCTTCCAATCTATTAAACTGACTTTTCCAAAAAATTAAAGTTACACGAAAATAAATAGAAATATATGGGTGAAAATTCTGGAGCTAAGGTCCGCTAGCTGAGCGAATTTCTTTGTATAGCGCGCTTTCTTGCTTAAGCTATCGGTATATTTTAAGTATAATATTAAATACTTATACAATATCGGTATAATATATACAATATATATTAATAAAGTATGAATAAATACTTTAATAATATATAATAAAGAGCAGCCTTCGCAATAATATTTATAATATTTATTCGAAATTTAATTATATTTTTGTACAAATATAAATTTAATTTATACATTCAAACATTACAGACGTATTAGGTACATAGTAGTATCCTTACTTTGACGCAAAGTAAGACAAAAATCACCTTCCCTCATCCTCTTCATAATCCATATCTCAAAAGCTCTTTTTACTAATCTTCACCTCTTGACTTAGATATTAGATATACATATAAAGTATTGCAATCACTAAAAATACCCAAAACGGAAGTTTCCTCGTAATCATTTGTTCACGTTTTTGACGTTATAAGTGATTTGTATCATACTTTCTGCGTCACACATAACTCCAGCTGTGATAATGCCAGAAAGTTAATACTTGGAGCCAAAATCAAAGTAATCGACTACTGTTGCTCACCGAAAAAAATAACTAATTAAAACATAAACCCGACACTTAAACGGATTGTTGCGCAAGGAAACACGCATAAGTTAGAAAATTCGTCAGGCTCATGGGCCTCCGCAATAGAATTATTTTTGGCAGGTATATAGGTATATACATATATAATAAAAATAAAATATTAAAATTGGGTAAGGGGTATTTCAAAACATTTATTCCCATCTTCACCTACTTCGTACTCGCTTAATTTGTCCTCAGAACATAAAAATAGACAAATTTATACGGCAACTAATTTTTGGATTCGTTTGCTCGTCCTCAGACCGTATTTGCATTCGTTTTGGCAATGACCATGACCACGCTTTATGCAGCTCAATTTTTATGATCCAACAAAAAAACCGTAGATACAATTCTGTATTAAAACGAAGTAAATGCGCTTCGGTTTTAATCTAAACCTTTAAAGATTAACACCAACTAAGCTTTAAACTTGTGCGAATAAATAAATTTAAAAAAATTAAAATAAACATTTTAGAGGCATATTTACAAATTTGGGCAATAAAGGAATTAACTCTCTTCATTTCATTTAAATTATATTTCGTCCTCTTTTCTCAGGACATATTTATGTACAAATTTATGTACAAAATTTTGTATATAAAAAATTTATATACCAACAATAATTACAAATTTTATGTATAATGTCTTAAAAATTAGGTATAAGGCTTATCATGCTACAGTTTTACATTAATTTGTATAAAACACATTATTATAAATTTAAAATAAAACTTACTATTTATAACCAATGTGCTAGGTTTTGAGTATTATTATTATGCCCACTCCAGTAGGCGCTCTACGGTCGTGAAACTGTCCTTCGCATTAGCCAAATAAAATTTACCTGACAGATATAGTCTAGAGAGCGCCACCACACTCATCAGTCAAAATTGGTGGACCTTTGATAGTTCAAGAGGAGAGTGGGGGGTGAATGAAAAGGGTAAAATAAACGACACAACAACAAACCACAGGGATCAGGAGAGGAAAGTAAGGGAAGGATGCAGACGTATGAATATGGAAGTACGTCTGTAATCAGGATCGGTAAGAAGGGTCGCCAAAGGTACACAAAACAGAACAATCGAAGATCACTACCGGCCGATACTTGCTGTTGGATATAAGTATCCCTATCTTCAGAGGGCTCTCGTGCTCATTGAGACTAGAAGTTAATCACTGATTTAACTTTATTAGTTGAGACTCGAGTGTTGCCCGCAGCTGATATGGCGTTATGCCGAACCGTCCAGGGATATTTATATCCAACAGCAAGTACGACGTAGCTGATTCTTCGATCCTTCCAACTTGCGGTAAAAACACCTTTTTAATTTTTAACAAACAGAACACCTACTTAAGGTGCTAGTACGGGTAGGAGGGTCAACAATAGGGGTTGACATACAATACAAGAAAACAAAACAGAAGTTAAAATTATACATAAATATTTATATTTAGCTCAGAACAAATTTGTTGTTCTGCCCAGTCAGAAAAAAGAGATTTTAGAAATCAGTCCAAAAGAATAAAATGTTTGAATTGAAAATAGACTTCTGGATCGTAAATTCAAGAATTTAGATAAGGAGGGCCTAAGGATCCGACGAGTCTGCTCACGCATACCGATCGGCTATAGGCAGCAAAAATTAAAATTTAGACTCAGGATAAATTAGAGCAGGATGAATAAAGACTGACTTCCACAGCTGATTGACCTAACATTACAACTCTTAAAACTAGAATAGATTATGGGGCCCCTTACAATAAAATTATCTAAGCGGTAGTCCTCCGCTGCTTCTGAACTTTTAACTGGGCTTACATAAATAATAATTAAATAGTAATAAAGAAAAGAAAAGGTCTGATTTGATTGCGACAAAAGTTCAAAGACAGGTTGGAGTAGGAGACAGAGGAATAGGGGTATTTCAAGAGAGGAGAACCCCAGAGTGGCTGGTTCTGCTCAGACGTAACCTTTACCAAGTAGAGTATTTAGATTACACTTCCCTGACTCTAGGTAATCCAGATTCAGGTAGAACCTTCTTTAAGTTAGCAGGGATCTGTCGCGACCCTTAAATCCAACTTCTAATCTCGATTTAGTAGCTTTGATAATCGAGATTATCAATACTAAATACGATACTAAATCGAGATTTAGTAATCTCGATTTAGTAGCTTTTACAATGTAAAGATTTGTTACTGTCTATCCGTGTATGAATTAGAGATTTATGAAATATTTTAGTTATTCATGTGGTATGTATTATTGTGTTATTTTTAATTATTTATTTACGAATGTGTGTAAGGATTATAAATGAAAACGAATGCAAATGTTTTCATTTTATTATTGTCAAGTATTATTAGAAGGTCCAATTTTATATGAAATATTAAATGTCATGACGTATTTACAATGTAGAAAAATTGTACTTAATGTAAATAATAAAATCTTTATCTTTATCTTTGAGAGGGGCAGAATTGGGAATTTTACATTACCCGGCATCCACAGACTGATAATGCCCCCACAATATCCCTTTTTAAAGGCATACTACTTCACAGTTTTACTCACATAATCTACTCAAAAATTTACGACCACCTGTTCAATCACAACCCATAACCACTCTCTTTGAAACCTACCTAACCAGGACATACGAGTAAATAGACGTACGCCAACCATCTTTAACCGCTACAAACTAACATATAAATCATGTATTCATAATTCATACCTTAAAACCCATAAACTAACCTAAAGAATAAATAAAACCTACAGAAAAATAAACACCTCAAAAAATCATTCAGCTAACAAAAACATGGCAACCTCCGGAAATAAAATAAGGTACATAAAAGAACGAGGATCGGCCGACGCCTTAGCGCCAGAATTTAAACAGGCAAAATAATAGCAACCCTTTTAAACAAAAAAAAGCACTAAGTTTTCAGACGCAAACCTTATGAAAGGAGGGTCATAAACCATATTAATCTGTTACATATGTAATATCACATCATGCTATAAGTCATTGCTATTATTAACTTTGTTAAACAACAGCGCACAAAAATAAACTAGTGGTAAGAACAAGATGGCCATTAATTATTTTGTATGACCTTATAATAATTTGTTTTATTAAAATGAGGATGTAATTAATATAAAACTGTAGAATGATAAGCCTTATATCTAATTTTTAAGGCATTATACATTAATTTTTAATTATTTTTTGTATACTTTTAGAGATTGTACATGAATGTGTCCTGAGAGAAGAGAACGAAATATAGTTTATGTAATAAAGAGAGTTGCAGTTAATTCCTTTATAGTGCCCAAAAAATTTATTAATAGAATAAAACAAGGAACTAAAATAAAAAGTCTAATTTAAATGGCATAGATTTGTATAATTAACAGGTTGATTACGCTCCTTTCCTTTACAAAACACAGAAAATGAGTTTCGAGTATTGCTTGATAATTGAGCAACTGCTTAAGTTGCTGGGTATAAATAAGGGAAAGTAAATAAGTATTATCCCTACAAACATAGAGATAAATACTAGAGGGGGAATAGCCTATCTCAATGCATTGAAATGCCTAAAACATCACTTTATGGCTCTCAGAGCTCTGTGTAAACTCATTGTAATCTCCTTCAAGAGTAAGTTAAGGTTATTGAATTAATTGATTTCGACTTCCCGCATATTGTTTGTGTTTTAATTGTATTTTTAACGTTGTACTATATAAGTTAATGTAATTTTGTACTGATTATTTGATTATATTTTTAGCTAAGGTTGTCAGGTTACTATATCGATGTTTCAAAATTAAACCTATAGGGCTCCTCTAGTAATAATACCTACAAAAATATTAACCAGTGTAACATTGAAATTTAAGTACCAGTGAAAAATGTGAGTACCAGAATCATTCATAATTAAATATTCTGAGGTCAAACAAAGTAAAACGAAGTGGTGAGAATGAGCGAAGTGAATTATAATATGAGGAAAATTTTCCTGAAAATTCTTGATTTTGTTACTTATTATTTACACCGTAGTCATATAGGGAATTACCCTATAAACTTTCAATAAGCTATTTTATCTTCGGTTTTCTATGGATCACTAATGTTAAGCAGCATCGAGCGAGATCGGTGTGTGGATTTGTGGAAATACAAATAGGTCTTGAATTGTACCAGATCAAGCATATATATATATATATATATATATATATATATATATATATATCGTCATATACTGAAGACAAACAAAGCGTCTCTAAAGTGGTCAGGTCAAGACTAGCTAATCTGATATACAGGTACAGGTACCCTCAAAAAACAAACAGTTTGGTATAATAAATAAATCACAAAATCTCTAAATCAAAACTCGATATTAAAAAAGAAAAGCCAACATTTCAATTTCATAAACTATTTTCCTTCTAAAAAAACGTAGGTTTTAAGGTCACAGCTTTTAGTATTTGGAAAAGCAAAGTTGGATACGAAATCTTACAACAAATTTTTGTATAGATACCTGTTTCATTTTAAAAACATCATGGTTTTACCTTCCGTTATTAACTTTTCCTCATATAACAACGTAGCTATTTAGAAAAAAAAGTCTTTTTACCCTTTTGTCTTGTTACATTATTTTTTGCATTGTATGACATTATCTTTTTTGGATAAAAACCCGAACTGACAAATTACATTCAAGACTGTTTTTTATGAAGGATTTGACGTGTGTCTGCATCGCGCATTACTCCCGCTGTGGTCACGCTAGAGTCCAAGACCGAAGTTATAACACAGATGACATTTAACAACTTCATAATTCTGATATTGAGCGTGTCGAAAGGTGAGAGTAAAGTTTTCATAAACATGACATTTTGAGAATTAGCCAATTGCGTCTAAAGATGTGAGAAAATGTATTAATTTACTCCGAAACCGATTCGTTGCTCATTTACTTTATAAACCCTGCAATGCGGGTGTACTTAGACTTGTAAGTAGGAAGAAAGAACCAAATTATTATTTAATCACAAAAATTTGGTTTTCAAAAATAAATTTGAACCCGAAGTTATGATTTGTGGTCAGGGGTAGTAGACATTTAATACTTAATATAATTGATATAATTTAATACTTTTTTTAAATTTAAGGATATATGTGATTTTTTAATTAAAATGGAGTTTTGCAGACGAGTTTTTAAATTATCCCCCGAGCCGAAGGCGAGGGCAGGCTATTGAAATTATTTGCCAAGGCTGGCAATTAACCCATTTGACTGACAAGGCGAAGCTAAGTCAGACAAATGGCGATTTGCCTGCAGAGGCGGAGCCGACGTTGACAAATGCTAGAACGAGTCAGCAATGTTACCTTTGCTGCATAGTAGTATATATTATTTTATCTACTTATGGCAGAAAAGTTTTTAAATACTTACTGCGAGATTTTGCTGACAGTAAAGACTGTCTTGAAGTTCATTCTTAGACTGTCAATGTCTCTATAGTGAATTATAATATGAGGAAAATTTTCCTGATACCCCGTACTTGATTTTGTTACTTATTATTTACACCGTAGTCATATAGGGAATTATCCTATAAACTTTCAATAAGCTATTTTATCTTCGGTTTTCTATGGATCACTAAAGAATTTAAAAAAAATATCTCCCTATTTTATTTTTTGCGCTATGCCACAATGTCTATTTTTTCACTGATGGATTTTGTTTCAGGAGACATTAGGGGATAGAAATTTGACTCACAAATAAAATATTTGATGTTATTTTTTAACAACGAACTCAGTAGCTTACGTAACTCCATTTATTGTCTTGATTTTCTTCTATTAACACCTTTAAAAATGACGTCAGAGAGTTGCAAATCACAAAAATTCGTTATTTTGTCATAACTTGGCTTAATTTTGAAAAATTAGGTGGCTTAAGTTTGATGCGGTTTTCGTATGGCTTCTTTAAATTAAAACTTGTATCATAATAAAAACACTTTCCTATACCTAACTATAAAACTTCAAAAGTTAGCCCCTGCAGGTACGTGAAACCCGCAATACACCAAAGAATTTGAGTCTTTGTTGACCCTAAAACAACCCTGAAGACCGCATCTCGAAATATTTTGTAGTTTTCAAGAAACATTTAAAGGGGCATTCTCGTGAAACACCCTGTATTAATGTGCTTGTATTTTGTGAGACGGAATTTTGTGATATAAGCCTGTCATACTACGAATCTTTCTTAAGCAATTTTTTTAAAATTGAAATTCGTTAATAGTTTTTCCATGTCATGTAAAATGACAGTGAACATCATAAAATAGCTGTATTTACAAAAATAAGATACACAATGTCTCTTAACTGAGTCATTCAGCAAAATCAATAGCTTTCAGTCCTGTCAAATGGCACGAAACGTCTATTGTAACATTGTTTTATCTGTAAAGAGAGGAGTCAGTGTCATGCTAAAAGCATGTTTTAACAATCGTGTTCTAACTGAATTCACTTTATCTTCCATGTTCTATTTGGACTTCTCTCGCATTTATCTATAAATATAGTTGATAGACGCGGCTCTCATGTTGAAATACCTTTTAAATAAGTAAATTCAATTTAATTATTTAAGTAAAAAATAAATTCAATTATAAGTAAGTAAAAATGGCTTTATTTTTTATTTAAGTATAAGTTATAGTTGAAATTCTTATATGATGTCAATATTTAATGTACGGAGTATGCATTCACAGTTAGCTGTTATGCTAGTGCTATTAGTATATGTCGCCACAACACATTATAAGTAGTACTTAGAAACATAATGAGACTTAATATAACAACTACTTACTTCTTTATATGACTACATTTCGCCCGCATCAAAGCATACACATGTCTGCAAACCTAAAATATTTAAGACAATAAATATTACATTTAACTTATTGAAAAATACAAGGCTATAAATTAATAATATTAAAATACTCATACACATTAATAATAAATAAATTTTAGGGTAATCTAACTTGCTTCTCATGCACATAACATTTTAAGGTTTTAACATTCTAAGATGTTTTTAATCCAAATTTATATCAGGGTGTGAAATAAAAATAATTAAACTAAATATCCTAGCCTAAGTTGATTCTAGCCGCATTTCATAATGCCTCATAAAAGCTTGTGGTTACGTTTTTTTAAATCTCTCTTTCCTATTTTTCTAGCTTCTGTTATAATTTCTACCTCAGCATTGCTAAAACTTACGTTTGATCTTTCTTAGATAGTTTCAAGCCTCTAGACTTGTGTGTAAATATAGCAATATTATTTTATCTGAATCCAGAATAGCTAAGAGGTCAAGAAAACTTTAAACCTTTTGTGACCACGAAGCGCGGCACTTAATGTCATTTTAGATAAAAAGCAGTTTCTTTCTTGACCAGGAAAGTGTCTGTATGCTTTGGCGGAACATGGTGAGTTAACAGTGTTTTAATACCAAAAGGGAGTTAATAACTAGACCGTTAGATAGGCAACCACTAACATGTAACTAATGACAACTTTGGACTCGCTTCTCTCATCTTCAGAAGTCATGATTCTAAAGCTACGGTGCATTACTTCGGTCCGCTGCGTACCAACTGTGTTACGCTATATGGTGATATATCGTTTGTCAAATGTCATGATTATCTAAAGCTTACGGTGGCATTACTTCGGTCTCGCTGCGTACCAACTGTGTTACGTATATGGATATATCGTTGTCACAGATATTCAAAATCAATTTTTTAGGCATCACTTTTGCTGGTATGGTTTGTATATGAGTTCCTTATTGGCAAAAGTATACAATATTTATTTTGTATACTTAGCCTTGTTGTAAACCATAGCCATGTTTTATTTATTAATTTGTGCCTTTTTATTTTTATTTTATTTACACAATATTATTTTATGCTTTTAATATTGTTTGTAGTATTGTTTATTTTTTTATTTTGATATGGATTTAGGTTATTTTTTGGGGTGCGAAGGGGTTTGTTTGGGTTCGAAACAATTTCATATTTTTTATTCGGGTATATTAATTTTCTTTTCCTTGCAGGATTTTCAAAAGATGATATTTCTGATGGTGTTTTGAATAGGTTTATATTGTAAAGGGAGTTTGGAGGAGTGTCAAAGAGAGTGGGGACTTGTATCAAAATAAAAATTTGGTGGATTGATTTAACATTCACAGATATACATTTGTTTTAAATACCTCAATATTTATATCATAGTTGATTGTTGACTCGATCGGCCAGTTTTCCTGTTTTTAACCAATTTTGATTACAACTGTTTATTGACTCAGCAAAATAATTTATTACCGTATAAAATAATGTATCTTCTAGCCAACAAATTGAGAATTTTAGGTTTTTAACTTTTACATCAAGATTCAAATGCCTAATATAAGCATAGACAGAGTTATGTGTGAAAAAGACACACACAGGAAGCATGATGAAAACCACTCAACACACCACTTCATAATTCCATGAAAAATCACTAATTATTATGTTTTAACAAACCAAAAACATCAATTTAAGCTAAAGCATTAAATTATAAGTGCACCATTAGCCGAATAAAGCGCATCAAAATTAAAATTAATTTTACACAAAATATCTCTATAAAAGAGGAAGAAGTGGTCTGAATATTAATGAAGTATAGGAGATAGAGAATTTATAATAAATATTAATATTAGTGTTTTAGTCAATTCAATACAATGTTATTTTTTTTTTTTTAATTATAATGACTTCATTTAATCCTGCTTAATGGCTGCATGGTATGAGATATTGGTTTTCACAACTTAACAAAACCATGCTAATTGGCTTAACAGACATTATTTCATTTGCATTTAATTTTGATTCCGTAATTAAAATTTTTAACCCTATTATGTTCATAACTTCATATGATGGTACATTTCGAATACATCATCGTGATTACTCAGCTCCGTACAAAGCTTTAGCGATAAAATTGGTATCTACCCCCACTAACTACCACTGGCAGTTTCAATACTTAATGACTTTTTTGGTAATTTAATCTATTAGCATGCATAACAAATAATCTGATTACCTTAATGCTTATTTTTACGGTAAATTTAAAAGATAATGTGTTGTGTGTGTGTAAATAAATTAAAAGAGAGAGTGTGTGTGAGTGTGTGTGAGTGTGTGTGTTTGTGTGTGTGTGTGTGTGTGTGTGTGTATCCCGGTTTCGGACTTTTAGTGCAAATATTATACTTTCCTATGTAATTATGTTGATAACGAGGAGAAGTATGAAATATTTTTATTGAACAATTGACACCCCCAAAATAGCTGAGGTAATTTTCTCAAATTGAAGCCCTGAAGATATATTTAAATCAGGTGTTAAATATTCTCCATCTCTTCTTTAGTTTAGCGTGTCTTGTAAGTTTTATTGAGTTTTAGGTGAAAAAAAAAAGAGAGTTTTATTTTATACAAAGTGGATATAAAACTACTGTAAAAGAAAATGAGCGCAATTTTCACTAAAAACGATAAAACTTTAAACATTGACTAATTTCAGACTAGACAGGTATAAAATGTATTGCGGCCTTAATTTAACAGTAGACAGTTTCAATGTATTGCAGGTCTTTATATCACCTTGATACCCTTTAACAGCGTTGTACATTTGCTTGGTTTAACCTAGTATTACAAGGCAATATATTCTCTTCATTCCCTTCGCCCTTTGTCTCTAACACTATACCGAAAAAATAAAAGATAGTACATTTTATAAAATTATTTTTAACCTTTGTACAAAGTAACATGTTGAATTTATTTATTATTAAACTTTATCACGCATGGAAATTAAATGCACCAGCCAAGAAGCTGCATTCAATTCTTTGATAGTGCGATCCACATGAGAAGGTCGTAGCAAATGTAGCAACGACCGAAAGATCCTGAAATGATAAATAAATAAATAAATGCCCGTTTTAGGGCCTTTCGGCTCATCAGGGTATTCACCCTGCGGGAACAACCTCAAGTGGGTTGCATCTACCACACTAAGAATTAATTAAAGTTGGCGAAATCTTTTTAATACAAATACTTTCATAAAATCTTAGAGCATAGCCCGGGCTGTGAACCCAGGACCTTCGGTGCCAAAATCGAACGCCCGAAATCGAACGATTAGTCAATATCTCGTTTTTTTCTTATTTAGGTCATTTAAGCTTTTAATCGAAGCTTGGAATTGTTCAAGGTTTTTGATTGTAACTAATATGTTATATTTAAGTAATATTAATAACTCAAATGGTAACTTTGTGGACGTTTTCAAAAATAAGTCAGACTATTTGCTTAATTCCTATAAGATCAAATACTAAATTAGAAAAAACTTTTTATGCAAAATAACGTATGAACTATTTCAAAATTACTCGCAGGCAGTGAACAAAATAACGCTTGGAGTATTTACAATATAACTCGAGAATTATTTATTAAAAATCTCGTGAACTATTCACTGATAACTCGTCGGCTATTTACAAATATCTCGTCGGCTGTTTACAAATATTCGTCGGCTGTTTAAATATCTATCGGCTATTTACTAAATCTCATCGGCTATTTACAAATATCTCGTCGGCTCAAATATCTTCGTCGGCTTTACAAATATCTCGTCAGCTATTTACATTTTACAAATATTCGTCGGCTATTTACAAATATTCTCGTCGGCTGTTTACAAATATCTCTATTTACTAATATCTTATCGGCTATGTCGGCTATTTACAAATATCTCGTTGGCAATTTTTATCGTCAATTTACAAATATCTCGGCTATTTACAAATATTCGTCGGCTATTTACAATATCTCGTCGGCATTTACAAATATCTCGTCGGCTATTTACAAATATCTCGTCGGCTATTTACAAATATCTCGTCGGCTATTTACAAATATCTCGTCGGCTATTTACAAATATCTCGTCGGCTATTTACAATATCTCGTCGCTGCTATTTACAATATCTCGTCGGCTATTTACAAATGTCGAATATCTCGTCGGCTATTTAAATATCTCGTCGGCTATTTGCAAATATCTCGTCGGCTATTTACAAATAACTGGTGGACTATTAACAAAATAACTCTTAAAATACTAACAAAATACAAATAAATTGTATACTAAAGTTCCCTGGATGGTTTACAACATAGCTCGTAGAATTTTTACATTACAACTCTTGTAATCACTTCAGGATTTTTTTTCAAAATAAGTTGCAAGCTAGTTAGAAAATTTACTATTGACTTTTCATAAATTTTTATTTAAGTTAATTATTACTTGATATAATTGAATCAACTCTTTTGAGTTGATTCAATTACAAAGCTAAACTCAAAATCAGCACCTGGAAATGATGGTATAAGTAATGATTTTTACAAAAACCTGCCTAAGTCCTGGCTCAGCTTATTTACTGATTTTTTCAATAAAATATTAGAAAGTGGAGAGACCCCAAGCAATTGGTCTGAGGCCATTACTATATTAATATATAAAAAGGGTGACAAGAATATCTTAAACAATTATAGAGGTATTTCACTTACTAATTGCTTAGGAAAAATTTTTTTACTTCGATATTAAATGAACGCTTAAAATCATGGTAGAGAAAAACAGCTTAATACCAGACATGCAGAATGGGTTCAGAAAAAATAGAAGCACAACTGACAACATTTTTATTCTTAATGCTTTAATACAAAACCACGTACGACTTCCAAAAAGAAAAGTAAAAGTAGCTTTTGTTGATTTTAAGAAAGCTTTTGACAGCCTTCTTCATGCTAAATTTTTTCAAAAGTTGAAAGAAATAAAATTAAGCAACAAATTTTTTAACATAATTTATAATTTATATAAAATGCAAAAACAAAAATTAATTTTAACAATGAGTTTAGCCATGAAATTAAAATCCTTAGAGGGCTTTTACAGGGCGAAATCCTCTCACCATTGGCCTTTAACTTATTCATAGCAGATATTGAACGGTTCTTCAAAGAAAAGGTTTTAAAGGTTTAAATTTAGACGGTGTGACATATGTATATTTATTAGCTTATGCAGACGACCTTAAATATTAGCTGACTCGACTATCAATTTAAATAAAAGCTCTAAACATACTTTATCAGTACTGTCAACTTAATGGCTTAGAGGTAAATATAGAGAAAACTAAAGTAATGACTTTCTCAAAAGGTAAATTATCAAATAAAAATAGTAATTGCTACTACAACGGACAACTGTTAGAAGAAGTAACCAAATTTAATTACCTCGGTGTGTGGTTCAGCAGAAAAGGGCTATTTGAAGAAGCTAGCAAGCAAGCAGTGAGTAAATCACGGTCAGCGGCGGGTGTTGTGAGAGAAACTCTGGCAAAAACAAATAACAACTCTTTCCAAGCAACAAAGCAAGTTTATAATGCGAGTGTTCTCAGCACACTACTCTATGCTGCGCCTGTTTGGTCGCTTAGGTATCTCGAATCCCTTGAAATTGCTCAAAACTTCTTTTTTAAAAATTATTTCTGTTTATTAAAAAATACACCCCATTACATAATTAGACAGGAATTCAATTTAGAAAATGTATCAATAAGAGTACTTCAGCTAACCCTACAATACATTAACCATATTCATGACCTAAAAGAAAATAATTTGTTAAAAATCGCTTTTAATCGTCTTTTGTTTTTGGATTCTGCTCCTAATAATGACATCAGGTATAATTGGATAAGCCAAGTAAAGCAGATTCTTAAATCTGTAAATCTTGATACTGACTTTATTTTTTTATCAACTTTTGATAACAAAAATATTAATGACATAACTAACTTATACTACCAGAAACTTAAACAGACAGACTTAGAAAGAATACAGCAATCTACTTACAGCGACATATACAGGGTACTTAACAGCTTCAACCATGACGACTCTAACTATTTAAATGCTAACTTGCACCTTACTTTTCCTCAGCAAAAATTATTAGCTCAAATTCGTACCAGTGGTTATGATGTAATTAAAATTACTATAAGAGGTATCTTGTACAAAATCAAAACTAACGAAATGTGCATGGTTTGCAACATGCATGAACACGAAACTCTAGCTCATATTATACTAAGGTGTCCAAGATATTCAATAATTAGAACAGAGCTATTGTTTTCGCAAGTAATCTCGTCTAAATGGTCTGTAAACACCAAAATAGCCTCGATTATTGGCTCTTCAATCAAAAAAGAAGTAATAATTGTTTTTTATTTTTTTATTAACTTATTAAAAATTAGATCATTTCATTTGAATGAATGAAATAATATAATTCCATTTAATCTAATAATATTACTAACTCCATAAATGAGTTTACTATCTGTAATAACAGTTAAAAACATCAATCTATTCAATCACAGAAGTCATAAAATTTTATTTATTTATTTTATTTAAAGATGTTAAGATATTGTTTTTAAGTTTCAAAATTTTGTTTCTTTTTTCTATTATTTTTATTTTTTTACAATAGAATTATCATGTTGTACTACCTTATTACTGCAAGATTTAATTATTAATTTTATATGTTTGTAACCATCTCTTTTGTATAAGCTCAAAAAGTTTAAAAACAAATAAATATATTTATTATTATTATTATTATTATTATTATTATTATAATTGAATCAACTCAAAGTATTTTTAATTGAGTTTTTATTATAAAATTCAATAACTTTAAAATTATAATATCTTAGTGAATCATAGCAGCTTCTTTACTGCTGGATAAAACAAAAAAATATTATTTGCTTAAAAACATATTATTATTATACATAATTTGTTTAGAATTCTTAAATATGCTTCTTATCTCCTACGTAATATAATTTTTTGTTTTTATTATTACATTTTTCTTAAGAAGCGTGACATGTTTTCCTCAGAACATGTTTATTAATGGAGATACATTTTTCAAAAAGAACCTTGATAAAAGATATAGAGAGAAATATGAGTTTTCATATTCGTAATAGAGAAATTTAAAGCTAAATTTATTTCTATAATATATTATTTTTATCTAAATTCTTTAAGAAACTCTTTTACGTATTTATTTTATATTTTTGCTTCTCTGTCTTCCATTATAAAGAACTATTCGGCTGATATGTTATTCGACTATGATTTAGAATTGAAGCTAATTATTTGGCTATTATAAGAATAGGAATTATTGAAATGACACATTTGAGTCAGTTAAATTTTAATTTTTTTACTTAAAAGGTAGGATCAATTAAAATTGTATTTGTAACTTTTTTAATGTAAATACTTGAAGTATTCCTTGTTTGTAAACACACAAGGAAGGAAGTCTTTTGTTAAAATCTAATGCAACTTTAACAAAATACTTTCATGTAAGTATTTTGTTGAATTTTTAACATTGTAAAACTTATATTATTGCAAGTGAACTGCAGGCACTTACTAAATTTTAATATGAGACAAAAAGTTTTGCTCTTAAGAAGTTTTTTTTGTGAAAAGAGCCTTTTTTTAAGTGATTATAAGCTTTTAGTAACTAATGGCCTGTAAAATTTCAAGAGGATAAAAGGTTCTATTTAAACCTAAGAGCTGAGTACTAAGCATCTTTACTTTACACTTGGAGTGCATCCCACAATTTTGATTGACGCTAGTAATTCAATCAGGAGTATTATAAAGTTTAAATCTGGCTGAATCGATGATTTTTGAACACAGTCTTTAACATATTGTTCATAGAGGTATCATTATTGGATGGGGCCTAGAGGTTTCTATAAATATTAGAAATATTTCTAGAAAAGTATTTCTAGAAAATACTGAATATGTATAGTAGGCAAATGTTTCTAAAAATTATATTGAGTTCGAATTTTATATTCATAAAACATACTGTTTTACTTAAATTATATACACTTTTGGGACAGTGTATATTCTCTGTGGCCAGGCTTCCAATATATTTTTACCGATGGTTCTAAAATCCACGATAGTACTGGTTGTGCTATGTATGATTATTCTCAGAACTATTCCAAAGGTGTTAAGTTAAACAAACACGTCTCATCTTACACAATAGAGCAAATTGCAGTGGTCGAAGCTTTAAAGTACAATTCTGAATCTACCCATAATCATTTGGTATCTTCACAGACAATCAAAGTTTAGTTTCCGCTGTACAAAATAAATCGTTCTCTTCTCTCAATAATTATTTAACATGTCAAATTATAAACTTATGTTTCTCTATCTCTTTAAAAAATAAAATCATAGTGTTAGTCTGGCTCAAGGGTCACGCAGGTATTACGCCTAACGAAACTGTAGATAATGTAGCGAAGGAGAGTTGTGACAATGATGAGTCAGCCATTCTCTATGGATTGCAGTATAAAGTACCATATACAGATATTAATAGGCGAATAAATTTATCAGCTCTATCTAGTTGGCAAGTTTGGCATAATAACAAGCCGGTAGTTTTTATACAGCTCACCAGCCTGTAGTCGGTCAAGTTTCTTGGTTTAAAGGCAAAGCTACAAGTAAATATTTTTCAACATTTACGATTCGACTGCGTATAAACCATGGTATCTGTAAATCTTAATTAAACAAAAATAAATTTAGAAAACGATCCAAACTGCACTTTTTGTAATACAGTTGAGGATCTTTAGCATATAATAATGCACTGTTCTCGCTATTCTGCCGAGCGTGCTGTATTGTTAAATGAACTACATGTTACTATAAGTGTCGCTCAACCGTTTAACTATATCTCCTTGTTATCTTCAAAGTCAATAGAAGTGTACAAAAAAATTATTTTTTCCTAGTAAACTAAAAATTAAAATTTAGTTTTTGTTTAATCTAGCTTAAATTAAAATTATACATATATCATACAATATTAAGTACAAAATAGTAATAAAATAACAAATTAAATTATTATTATTATAGTAATAAGGCTTTATCAAACATCTTAAAAATAATATAAAAATAATTTCCAAAGGTCCATAATAAAATAAACAATTTCCAAGCAAAGAAAATTTTCTTTTATCAAGATTGTAAATAATTAATAATAACTAATCCATGATATTAAAAGTTCTTTTAACCAGTAAATTATTTCATTTTTTTTCTATCAAAATATTAAACAGTTTTTATTATTTAAAAGTATAAAATAAATATACCAATGGCTGTATGGTCCTAGTAGACCAATGCCAAAAAAAGTCTCTCCCATGAATACATTGGGAGCTACGATGATAATAGACTCACTCACACGTGCAGAGAAACTACTTTTTGAAAACCACTAAGAGGTATTAACACCTGAAACGAATAATTCAGGTAAATCTCGTTTTCAGATTATTAGTGGAAATAAGGTGTAAATAAGAAAATATAACAACCAATCCAGGTTTGAGAAAGAAGTATTATTCCTAGTGGTAGTGGAATTAATGATAAGTCCCCACCCTCTGGCTGCGTAAATCTTTCCCTTTTTAGATATCCAGAAATTAAGTAATTTATCCTTAGTCTCACTTTTAAGTTTATAGAATTCGCACATTTTTCTAAATTAAAAACAATGACTTTAACTTATAGAATCCAAGTCATTTTTTTAATTTATATAGAATCCAGAAATTATTGTTGTTATCATTTCTCATTCTACTTTATCTTCAATGAAGAAAAGGAAGGATTTAAAGAGCAAATAAAAATATATAAAATCCCTACTTTTGTCTCATTTCTTGCTTTCATCTCAGTATTTCCATACATTATTCACACTTCTCTTAAACACACAATAAAAGGTTAAACGGAAATTGTGATTCACACAAAACTTAGTAAAAAAAAAATGTTTTCTTTTTTTTTAATTTAACAATGTAGTAACTCCCTGAGGCTATCCAATAAAGCCTTTTCAATGCAACACCTAACTTACATGTAATTAAACCACCTCAAATAATTAAACAGCAATAAAATTTCTTAAATAAAGTAACTTTTTAAGTTTTTCACGAATTTATTATTTCAATAATTTATGTATAAAAGGTAATGAAGGACGTAAACTGTTCTTAAAAACTTAAAATTCGTCCAATGGTCTTCGAAAAACGTAGGTAATATATTTTTATAAAAATTCCAACAGGCAGATCGACAGAGAGACACGCTTTCTAATGGCAGTAGAAGAATGAAACAAGTTAAAGTAAATAAAGTGACAACATTTATTCCATTTCGCAATAGTGATAACAATTTAGAGTAAATGAAATTCGAAGCATCGGGTACGGAAATGAAAAAGTTTCAAAAAAGTCATTGACGCATTACACAATATATATTTTTTAAATGAAAATTTCATGCCATGAAAGAATTGATTAGAATTACAAAATGAATTACATTTTGCAGTAAGTTCCCTCATTTACCAGCTCTAATAATATTTAGATAGTAAAAGATTGTCCTGGAAATTATTATTTTCGGCAAAAAAGGGTTAAAGAAAAGAAAAATAAGGAGTCTCTCCACAGATCACTTTGTTTATTTACAAATTACGCAGAGTGCTTTCCACCTAACAAGAGACCATCGTTAGTGTAAGACAAATAAATAAAAAAATAAAATAATTAAAAAACATTGATAACAAAAATAAATATAAGATAGCTATGACGATAGTTAAAATAAATATGAACTAAATGATTAAAAAAATTAATTACCGTAGACACAAATCAAAGATGAAAGGGGCAGGTTTAAATAATATAGAATTAAGTATGAGTAAGCATGGCTTCTCTCAGTAGTGAGTTAATTAGGGTCGCTCCTCATTTATTTAAATCAAGGTCGCCAACAGTTTCAGGACTCTAAAAAATTGCCGGATTTCTGAAAAATTCAGCTTACATCCTTTCTCACCATAGTAAAAAATAGCGGATTTATGAGGTACGTTGAGATGATTATCGGTTATAAGACGCATGTAGAACTTGCTGGTAGTTCTCTTTAGGTGTTCTGAAAGCCTAGTACTAATTTTACTACCCGTCTGACCTAAGATAAGATGGACTCCGTTTATTTACAATAAACGGAGCTCAGCCTAGAACTCAAGAAATTGTTAATTCCGGGAACAGTTGACAGTAACGATTGTAGGCCCGTCTACAATCTTAAGTTAAGTTTGGAAGAATCGAAGAAGTGAAGAATCCTCAGTCGAAGAGTGAAGAATTCCTCAGAAGAATCGAAGAAGTGAAGAATTTTTCACTTAGAACAAACTATTTTGAAATTCCCGCTCTTGACTTAAGAGATCCGTAAACACGTCTACAACCTCTGAGTTGTTAAGTCAAGTTTTAAAGTTACAATTACACATATAGCTGTATTTAGACTACTTTTCTTCCTACGTCTACACACATTTTATTTATTTACTTATTGTAACAACGAGCAGAGCTCAATAACAATTTTAATACAATTTAAATAAACATAAACTACTAATAAACTACTTTTCTTTTCTACCGTCAACACACATTTTATTTATTTTATTTATGGTGACAACGAGCAGAGCTCAATAACAATTTTAATACAATTTAAATAACCATTGCTTTTTCAATGATCTTTCCTTCCATTTTTTAAAGACTTTTTGCAAATATTTTTTTAATTACTTCTAAATCGACCGTGTTTTTATTATTTTAATTAATAAATAAAATCAAAATGGATGAGGTAATTGTTGGGAGCGTTATTTTCCTTATCTAGTATGTCTACAGACGTAGGAACCTCATCCATTTCAAAACTATATAATTCAAAAATAAAAAGAAAAATATATATTATATAAAAAAATATTCAAACAAACAAAACAATCAATATTCAAATAATCACATATTCATCAAACCAACAACAATCAAAAAATCACATCAATCGTTTACAAATATTTGTAATCATTTCAAAAAACAGATAACGTAGTACAATCTTCTTTAAGTAACTTATAAAAAACATTTTTGGTTTTCTTAAGTCAAAAGAGCGGGAAAAAGAATATTTAAGAAGAAAAAAGATTTTGAAAAATTCTTCACTTCTTCAATTCTTCCTAACTTAACTTAAGATTGTAGACGGGGCTTGTATGTAATTTGGTTCTTTTTGGTATTTGGTATGTTTATGTAATTTGGTGTCAGAATGCGCTCCTGAAATCTTTGACATTTTATAGCAAATTACTTCTGGTACTTCTATATTTATTTTTCACTGATTTATCCAAATATCTCATTTTATATAATAATGACTAATTTTCATTAGACACTCGTGCCGTTATAATGGTAATAAAGAACAAGATGATTTCATAATAATAACTTAGAAATGTAGAAGGAATTTTATGTTAAGGAGGGTTAGTTTCAAATCTGCCGCTAGAGGCCAGCACCGAGTTTACTCCTAACTTCTGTAAGACGCTCTAGTATCTTCTGACCTTCTTTACCTTTTATATTTATGGACCAGCTGCTTTTATTTACTTCAAAATCTTCGGTGTTTTGGATCCAACATGAAGTGTTTTGGATCCAACGAGGTTCAATAGCAGAACTCTTGAGATCTTCAAATTTCAAAAGCAGAACGTGAATATTGGGTCTGGGTTCAGCCGAGTTCCGTCCCGGAACCTTGTTTAATATCTATCCCAAACAGCTTTATGGCTGGCTGCAGTCAGGGAGTCCCTTTATTTTTTTGTTCAACATATGTGTCAAGTTTCATCTCATTATCATCATTAGTTTAAATGTTATGGAGTGACTTATGTATGTTTTTTTTTTAAAAATTGTAAATCATCAGAAAATTATACAATTGAGTGGAAATGTAGTGAATGTGTATACCTTCATAATAGTTCTTATGCACGCTAAACGATAGCTCAGAAATAAATTACCGGAATTTTAATTATATTATTATAAAATATTAAGAGATATGATACAGTTTCTAAAACAATTAATGTAATGGTGAGCTCCAATTTAAAATTTTAAAGTTACCGTAGAAAAATCACATTGTTTGTTATCAGGTTATCATACTTGCCATACGATTACCATACAAATCATTGAGTATTTGAACTTCTAGTGGTCGACTTAGTAGATATAGATACCATTCCTAACGCGATAGCACCAGACGGAGCTGAGTTAATTAGGATAATTAATTAGGGTGGTGAAAGACTCCACCCAATAAAATAATGAGTATTACACAAACTTAAGTAATATTTCTAGAACAGCGCTCTTATTGTATAAAGTGTTTAAAATCAAGATAAAATCTCTCTTTGTCTTACACATGAAGTTATATTGTTTCAACTATATTTAGTTAATCGATATAAACAGGTAGAAAATATAGAACCAACGTCGTGTGCTAACAAGTCTGTCATTTAATACTTCATAACCTTCTCCAATCTCTCGTTATAATATGTAAAATTAAACAACAAAAAAAACTTTTTGACAAGCATACTATGATAATGTAGAAGTTAATTAAATACTACGTTTAAAAGTCAATCAAAGGCAGGAAAATTAACGACTATAACGATACCAATAAAGATGATTATTTATAAAACTGGAAATGCGGTGCATCAAAAACTACGTCAGAACTTACAATAATACATAGTCAGAAAGCCTCACTTCGCTCGCTAGATTCTGTATGTTTATAATAATACAAAGTCAAAAGAGCTGGGTTCGCTTGCTAGATTCTGAATGTTTATAATAATACAAAGTCAAAAGGGCTGGGTTCGCTCGCTAGATTGCGTATAGTTACAATAAAGCATAGTAAAAAGGCGTGGCTCGCTAGATTTCGTGTATTAGAATTTTACATGCTAAAAAAGGGCTTGCTGCGTTCGCTCAATTCCTTAGAATAGACTTGATTGCATGTAATAGTACGAATAAAAATGATCACTAAATTACGTATGGTTATAACTATACATAATAAAACACATACATACTTACATACACACACACTACTTACTATACATACTTTCTTCGCTAGCTATATTGCATATGGTAATATATATATATATATATATATATATATTATATATATATATATATATATATATATATATATATATATATATATATATATATATATATATATATTATTACGCTGGGAATGAAATATATATATACGTAATATATTTAATGTATACGTAGTGAATCCGTACTGATGAAGAAAAGTTGCGAGGTACACCGTACCCTTATAGAAAACCAGATAAAGTAAACCAACTAAGAGCATTTCAAAATTATTAAATATCATAATAAGATAAATTAAGTATATCAGATATAGAATAAAGGTAAACTAAATATAAGATAACACAGGGTGGGTACAAGCATTTTATTAAAGTGTTGTTATTTATTATTTTACTTATTGTATATTATTTTTTGTATACATATAATTGTATACATTTATTTACTTTTGTTAATTATATAATGCATTTATAATTAATGCGTAATTAATTATATAATTAATTATATTAATTATATGCGTAATAGTATTTTTATAAGTGTAATATAGTGCAAATACTTTAAAGTTTTAAAAAATTATTTAAAAAGTTTAAGGTCTCTGTATTAAGAGTTAAGGGTTATATTTCGTTAAAGAGCTCGTTGTCAAGGATGATTTATAAAGGAAGATATTTTATAATTTATTTTATCTTATTAATGCCATTGAAGCTTTTAATCAAAGCGCAGAATTGTTAAAAATAGATTTAAAAATCTTTGTGCACTAAAGGTTGAAAATTATTGTAAAGCTTTAGTTTTAGCTTATGTTTTAACTTCCATTACTAGCTTTGCAAAAAATCCTTTTTTTGATTGAATTATATTATATTTTATAAAAAAAATGTAAAACATCCAGTATCGCTCTTTAGTCCATTTGGCTTAAGCTTTTAAATCATGATTAATTATAATTAAAGATTTTCCTTCGAGATTTCAAAATTGGGTCAAACATTATTCTCTAGAGTTACTAAATAAGACCACCTTAACTGGAAATTAACAACAACCTTAGACATACTAACCACTATGAAATAAAACTTAGTATACTTATTTATTACTTAAAGAGATTCGCTCCTGACTCATTTTACAATTCTTAACTATTCTTATTTTTAAAAAAGTCATTCGAGAAAAATTGAAGTAACGCTGTTAAGGAAATAAGACTGAGCCAATTTGGTATTCTTATATAGATTAAAATATGTTGATAACGTCTTTGATGTAATTACTGCTTACCAATTAATGAAAAATTAATCAATTTCTAATGAAAATTTTGGCAGTCACAATTGTCGTCTATTGTTGTCATCGATAAATTATTTTCTGGATTGCACCAAGGGTGCAATCCAATGTGATGTCCAATTCAAAAAACTAACCAAGATGTTAGAAATTTACAAGGCGATTCAATTCGATGTAAACAAACTAAACGCATTCGGAGGTTATAACCTGACTTTTTTTATGAATGACGTGTGACGTCATTGCAGGAATCGGTATAGACCTTCAACATTGAAAATTTACTATATATTCTTGCAATGACGTCAATTTCGGACTATATCATTCACACCAGGGGGGGGGGGAATTAAAGTGAAGAAAAGTTTGAGTTCGATTATCGCAGGCTTCTGAAAATTAGCGCTGCGGCAGACCGGTGTGGACAAATCGTGAACTAACGCCCACAGCTTTCCAAAATAACCAATTATTTTTTTATTTTTAAATAAAAAAAAATACCATGATAATTTTTTTTTATGATAGCTACATTTATTGATATTATATATTGATTTTCTTTGTTTATTTTTACTTTAATCTCATAAAAACGGTTCGCCGCTGTCATGTCTTGCATTAAAAAAATTAGAAACTAATAGTAAAAGAAGTTTTTTTTAAAAAAAAACTTCCACAGAACGCTACTGATGGCGAGTAAGAGTAAATTTCAATTAATTATTTTTTTTATTTAGTCGATTTCATCAGGTTATTACATTTAATCACACGTGCGTAGCATCTTGCCGATGTAACTAAAAGACGATTTTAAAAGTGACTGTTTCAGGCTGCATTGAATTTTAAAATATATCTTCTTGCACGTGGAGAATTCAGCCACTATTTTATTATTACCTAATAGAAATAATTAAATTAATAAATTACTTGAATGCAAACCTAAATTCAGTGTATTAATGTATTTTTAAAGAATAAAGTATAAAAAGTCAATTTTAAATTGTAGGCAAACAGTGGATAATTTAGACACGCCCACTCAATTGAAAGAAAGGTCTCCCGCCGCGCTAGCGTTGACCGGAATCCAATTTGTTTTACGATTGAGTCGACACTCTTATTGTTTAATTATCTATAGTCTCTAGTTCACATATACACACACATACTACAGAAAATTTTGTAACGATGTCCACGATTAGGAAATCTTAAATACATCTGAAATGGAGGTGTTTTGGATTTTTCGGAACTAACACAATACTTTTTCTTAATACCTAGGGTATGAATGTAAAAAAAAACAGGGAAAGAAATGTGGTTGAAAATAATAATAAAGACTGCAGCATTCATGGAAAATAATGCAAATTTAAAAATTGTAGAACTTAATTAAAATTATATCATTCAATAGAAAATTATAGTCGTTGTCATACTTAACTCCCGTATTCTAGAAAGGCAGAATCTAATCTCAGAATGAACATCTTAACATGATAAAAAGTTAGGAGAGCATAAAAAGAAAATTTACGCAGAGTTCAAGGGAGAAGAAACTGAATTAGAGTCTGGCAAATTGAACCAAGGGAGGAGAAGAGTGTTAAGCCAACGAGATAATGATGGAGGGAAACTTTTCCCGCTCTGTCAAATACAATGGTTCTCTGCAATTCTCTAGAAATATTCTCAGTAGTTTACAGAATTTGGAGGGATTATTTCGTAATTCACTCAATTCTTCTTTTTTTAGTGAGGGAAAAAGGAGGTCATGTAATTTCCTACAGAAATAGAAAAGTAATGGAGTTCCTTGGTGTTTGTCATGATGAGTCTTTACAAATTTAAATATTGAACATAATACACATTTAAAAATAAAAGTTTGTCTCGTTTTAACTTAGCTATTGAGATTATTATTTTCTTGTGTTGGCAAGATTGACTACTACTTTTAACCTAATATTAAAAATTAAAAATCAAAATTACTAAAATAATATTTAAAACTATCATTTACTCAAGACCGTCATTTAGGTATGGCATCCATGCTAAATATTTATATATGAATTAATTTTGAATGTGTTAAAACGTTTTTAGAAACAATAAAAAAAGAAAGACCGCATTGTAAATTATTTTTTTCTTAGCTAAGTTGCTTTCACAGGCTTAGACTGTTGACAGTTAAGATATTCGTAAGAATTCCTCGTAAGATACATATAATGGATACTAATTATAAACTTGAACCTTTACTTTTCAAGTAATGTAATTAATTTACTTAAGTGTTAAGTTAATTAAGTAGTTAATAAATTTTTTCAATTGAAAAGTTAATTAACTTTGAAGCTAGTTAACTTCACCAATTTAGATGCTAGATAATGATTAATATGCTTCATTGGTTTAATTATGTGTAGTAAATTACATGTCAAACGTTTCAGCATATTGTTAAGCCATTTTCAGTTGAATGATAATTGGAATATCCACAGTATTTCCTCATATAATAGCTGTCTAACATGTTTATAGCTGGCTGAACGTAAATGAAGGTGCCAAATGTATAGGGGCAGTGAACAATATGGCATTTATCTGATATCAAGCACTGTTGCATTTGATTATTTCGAAAAAAACTTCAATGACAAACACACTTCCAAATAATAGTATATACAACATGACCTAAAAATAGTTAAATGAAATAAAACAGAGTCTCTCAACTAAGTATAATTGACTTAACCAGCTTTCAATCTTTACAGATCATCATCAGTGACCCCTTTCTTTTTTTTAATTTTACAAAGAACCCTTTCTTTGTTAAATTAACAATCTTTCTTTCCTTAAAAAAGTAAAAAGACTAGAGGTTGGTATGATGAAATTTTGTGAGTCAAAAATTGAGATTTGTAAGAGGAATTGAATAAAAAGCCTAATTGACTGCCTCTGCCTACCCATCCTATGAATTTCACTTAACTCACCAATTTTTTTCCATCCAACAATAAAATAATCTTTTCTTTAGAGGAAAATTTTCTAAAAGTATTAAATCCGGGCTGCATGTAATCATCGTATGACATCTACTCGCCAAAATCGCCACAATGGCATTGGAATCATACACCAGACGATATGCTTACAAGGAATGGAAGTGAACAAAATATAATATGTCTACATATTACATAAATCCTATTATCTATTCTCATTCAAATTTTGATTAATACAAACAATATTAAACTTCAGTTTTTACAGCTAAAGTTGTTTGGTTTTGTCTCATAAGTCAAACGATTAAAAAGTAAAATAAAAAGTATTTCTAGGAACAAGAACAAAGAAAGTGTTTCGTACTCCATACAAAGGCTTAAAGATGTTTCTAGAAAAGGAAACAATTACATAGAAAGCTCTTGCTATTACACTTTTCAATTTCATCATTCATTTCTATCATCTACTCAGTTTTATTACGTTTTAAAACATAAGGTTCTTTATTTAACCTTATGAAGACTACAAACTTCTATTGAAAGCATTTCAAGGTTTCTATTATTTAAAATTCAGCAGGTATTCTATTTTTTTCCATTTTACAGAATTTCAGTTGAAAAATACAAAAGGATGCTCTATTGTTGATAGGAAACCACATGAGATGTTTCTTTTCTGTTAAAATAGAGAGGGTTCTTTGTGTTTTATCTCGTCACTGAATTAAAATAGTGAAGTAATGTTAATATTGCAGTTTTGAGGAAATGAAAAGATAACAAGAACTCTATGAGTATTTATAAAACTATATGAATGCTGAGAATATACAACCCTTTGAATGTAAATCCGGAAAATTGCAAAAATTAAGAAAGACATGCAAACTATATTATTTCCGAGACCTCAAAGGCAGACAATTCTTAAAACTCAATTAAGGACAAGTTTTTTTTTTTTTTATTAAAGCAGCGTATACGACAATTAAATCCTTGAAGTCGCTTTATCCTTACCATAGATAATTAACTAACTAAAGAGTTAAATTGCCCTCAATTTAACCAAACTATAGAGTTAAATTGCCCTCGATTTAACCTAACAATAGAGACATAGAATATAAAAATAGCAATGACTTTGATAAATAAAATTAGTTTAGATGGTTGTAATGACATGCTCATGCCAGCTAGACATGCATAGAATTTTATACCAGTTGCTCTAATACCCTAAAAGAACCTAAGGAACTCTTAAATAACGAAGAACACTTAGATAAAGTTATAAAATTAAGCGCAGTGATGTTTGATTCCTTATACTTGAATTAAATACTGAGGTGATATTTTTACTCGATATAACCTCCTGCTGCCATACCTCAATAATTTTACTGCCTGAGTAATAAAAGGGTGACCTTTAGCCTTCGAGATTTCCTCTATAGCATCCTGACTAAACCCTTCTTACCGTTACTTTAACTTTCATTTAAAAAATAATATAAAATCATACCTATATAACATAATTTAAAAATAAAGAAAACAATATTAATTTATATTCCAAACATTATTCTCATATTTATTTTTCCTTTGAGGATTTTGTAATGAGGGTTAGTATTATAGATAAAAATTGTGGCACCGTCTTATTCTAACAAATATCTACGTTATTTGCCTACAACCTCTTACTTATGTTAGGTAGGTATACTTCTTCAATCCCCTCGTTGGTCAAAAGGTTCAATTCAGGCGGCGTATTTTCCCTGTCTGAATCACTATCTATGATTATTAAATACTTGATAAAACCACTGATTAAACCCAAAGTAATAATAATTAATTACTCGCTTTCCGAAAATAACAAAGCTTTGCTAACAAAAACGTTTGATTACTTATTCGATAAACAGAAAATTAAGAAGAACAAGAAAGGTAATAAGATAACCTTGTAGTAAACTACTAGCGCCCACCTAGTGGATATTTGAGGAACTTCACCAGCGACAATAAAAAACCTTTTTAATGTCGCCGACAGTAAAAAACTATGAAACTCTCGCAGACAGTAAAAAGCTACGAAACTGTCGCAGACGGTAACAAAACGAATTTCACATCATTTTTTGAGGATTTAAAGTGCCTACTTTACAGCCCCCCCCCCCCCCCGATTTTTTCCCAGAAGTGCCCAATATTATTTTACTATGATATTTCCATGCAAAAGAATTTAGTTTCTTCAAGTACGTAGCTGTATGAAATAAGGATTTTAAAAGATTAAACAGAATAAGTTACATTTATGGTAGAACAACTCATAAAAGAGACAGGACGTAGGGTTCCCTTTGTGTTTTCTAAAACTATTTGGTTAAGAAACTCATAATATGGCCTAGTTTGAGAACACTTGATCTACGGTGCTATAATCTTGTTTTGTACAATCAACGCTACGAAGACAGATAAATTTAAGTTCATTAATTGCATATATTTATATTAATTAATTTAATATATTGAAGTTTTAACTTAATAGTTTAATAAAATATAGTTAATTAAATGAAGAAAATAAATTAGATGTTTATTTATTAGAAATAATACTAAGATTTGTTAGTATTAGATCCAAAGATCATAGATTGTTAGATATAGGTCCAAGATTGTTAGATCCAACTTTGTTGGATCTTCGGTTTCTACCTAGCTGACTGGAGAAGCAGGTTTAGAGGTATTGGAAGGATTAGATTCGGCTCATTCATTACAGCTGATGAAGTGTCGAAGCTGATAACCGAACGGACTGATCCTAATCCCCCTGTTAAATATTCAAAATAGTATTTTGAAAAATTAGCTTCCCCTTTAGTTATCTGTCGTAGAGCAACCACGATGCGGCATAGAAAGCTTCATTGCAAGCTGAGTAAGCTCAAGAGGTGGCACGCCCTGGATGTTAAACTGATATTTCACCACTTTCTAAAAAAAAAAAACTAGATATTATTTTTCCCCTCAACTAAATATTCATTTTAAAAGTCGAAATAATAAAAAAGTTAAGTTATTTCTTTCAAAATATTTATTTTCAATTATGCTTATAAAAGAAAAAATAATAATCCCTAAAAAAGCTTAACTAAAAAATTTAAAAGACAGAAAAATGTCTTTATAAAAATATTATTCCTTTATTTCAAAAGTCGAAAAAAGCCCGGAGGAATTTTCAGAATTCCGTTATATTTTCTTAAATATATTCCCAAGGGAAAATCGAAGCAGTATGCTAAAAACGAATAATACTCTATTTTAAACTATGAACTTATTCTTAAGCCAGTTCAAATTATATACGAATTTTCACTTGAAAATTGAATACGTGCTTCAAACAATGACTTAATTAAAATTTATAGGAAGCATTTTTATACATGTATATTAATACTAAATACAAAACATTTATCATATTTATCGAAAATTTATTTGGTTTTGTGTATTTTATACTTAATAAAAAGAAAAGTTATTTATTTTATTAAATTTTATATTGCAACTATGTATTGTGATTTAATAAATGTGAGTATATAAATAAGTACAGTATTACAATATGGGAGTTCTGGAAATAATAATACAGCAACGGCAGATGGAAAAAGAATATATGAAATTATACTTAACGTAAAAGAATTTAATGAATTTTTTATTGCATAAAAAATTTTATTTAATTAAAATTATGTAGTTAAAATATGTAAACGTATAATATTTTCTATCATTAATTAAAACGTTTAGTTATTGATAAAGGTATACCTATATACCAGTTTTTGAGCTCTTCAAATAATCTGATTTTAACATAGGTATAGAAACAATTTTTTTCAAGTATTCTAGAGGCTTATTTTTGCACAAAATATAACTCCGTATTCAATATGAAGATAAAGTCTGTTATTATTTGAAAAAAATCGGGTACGGGGTTCCTCGGATCTTTTCCTCAACACATCATATTCGCTACGCTCATCTTCCTAGTTTTGGACTCGCTTCGCTCGCCCTCAGAAATACAAGTAGTTAAAATTTTTACTGCAACACGTCTTCGGACTCTTTTCGCTCATTCTCAGATAGTAAATACATTCGTTTCATTCCCAGTGGTCATTTATCCAGGCACTAAACACGCTCGATGCTGCACAACTTTTATGATCCACAAAAATCAAAGATAGACTTAGTATACTTATTTATTACGTCAGGGGGTACACTAGTACCAAATTCTAACTCACTTAGAATATTTTCCAATTTTTTTTTAAATTTTCTAAAAAAACGTATACAAATCAATCGATATAAATTAAAGTAGTGCTGATAATGAGATGAAACATAGTACATATGTTAGTCTTATACATGGCTAACACGCGTGCCAAATTTAATCAGATCGCATCATTTTTCCGTGTTTTATTATTTTTCGAAACTTTGGCTAAGCCATTACTGCGGGTTATTGACGTCATAAAAAATATTTTTCAAATAGCACAACTACAGTGGTAAACTGATTTTTGTACAAAATTTCAGTTCCCTAGCATAAATACACTAGGCGCTATGATGATAACAGACACACACACACATACATACTGACAACTATGCAAAAACCACTCAGGAGGTCTTCAAAACGCCTGAAACAACACTTTTCCTATATACCTACGGTATAAAAGAGGAAAAGTAAAAATCAAATTATGCTATGACGCAATCGTAAACTGAGTTTTACTTTCAGAGAAAAATGAAAAGTTTCGTATTCGAAATATGAATCCTTATGATTTTTTTATTAAAAAATATTTATAATTGTTTAATAAAAAATGGGAGAAGTAATATTAAATCAAATAATTGCAGGCTTTATTTTAATAAAAAAATTATAAAAGAGTTGTAAAAGAATAAGTTTTTAACTAAATGAATTTTAGATTTAATTAAATAAAATTCAAGGCTTTTTGTAATTTGTTGAAGAGGGAGGGGGGCTGGTGTAAAAATGTAAATATCCAAGGTATTGATCCTTTTCGAACTTTCTCCTAAACATTAGCTTTGCATTATCCTTTAGGTAAAAATATTAAATCACAATATGAGGGCTAATTGAGAAATTTCTTAGTTTACATCATAATTTAATGGATTTTTTATTGACTTAATCGATAATTAAATAAAAAATAATTAATGGAGCCAACAGTCCTTTAAAATTTATTGAAAATAAAATGCCGAAAAGCTTTTGCTCAGGGATCCTGAGCTTCGTCAGTTCCTGAAATCGACAAAAAATGAAAGAGTTTTGTAATCGTGCTATTACAATATTCTCAAAATAAATTTATAAAAATATCAGATGTAAATGTTTGAACAAGAAAAAACATTAATAAGCATAAGATAAATCAACATACGTAACATTATGTGCGGATTAAACCGAAGTTCAAAAAATAATACAATTTTAAATTTTTTCGTATGTCACATTGCCCAAAAAAATATTAAGTATGAAAGTACTACAACTAAATTCAGATATTTAAATTGAAGAAATATTACCAACAGAAAAAGTAAGGAAGAAGGAGGGAAATATAAAAAACTGTTTATATTGTAAAATTACGTTTATAAACCCTTTCATTTTTCAATTTTCTGGAATTGACGAAGCTCAGGATCCCTGGGTGAAAGCTTTTTGACAATTCATTTTTATTAAATTTTAAAGGACTGAAGTCTTTATTAATTACTTTTCCTCATTTATACTGTAGGTATATAGGAAAACCATTGTTTGCAAAAGATCCAAAACCGGGATGAAACCAGAATTCATCCGTGTGTGTGTGTGTGCCTGTTCATCGAAGCTCCTAGTGTATTCATGCTAGAAAGTTGAAACTTCGTACAAAAAACAGTCTACCACTGTAGTTGTGCTATTCGGGGAAAAAATTGTGACGTCATTAACCCGCAAGAATGACTTAGCGAAAATTTTGAAAAATCATAAAACGCGGAAAAATGATGCGATCGCATTGAGATTCGGCACGCATGCTGCTATTTATATAAGACTATGATTAGGAAAAACTTACTCGAAGGGGTCCGAGTACCCCTAACTCGATTTTTTAAATTATTTTTACAATTTGTAATAGTCTAAAAGCTCTAAAGTTATTAATTGATAATATTCTACAGTAAAAATATATGACATAGTGCTAAACGTGGTTGACCCTGTATAATTTTTTTTTACTTTCTTCTACCTTTTTAGCCGACCTTTTGGACTGAATTTGACCTTCAAAGAGAAACTTCCTTGGACTATACAACAGTGCCTTGAGAAGACTTCCAAACACCTGGCTTTTCACCTCTTCACACTCTTGCATTTATACTTAATGAAGATATTTAATTTATCAAGTCTTAATTTAATTTAGTCAATATCTAATTTAAACTTATACTTAATATCAGCTATATTATATCTCATATATCTAAGTAATAAATCAACTAGCTTTTCTTAACCATTTAAATAATCATAATCCTCTATATCATAAATAATTATAACCTATATAGTATCATTTAAATAATCTAGCTCATATTAATCATCTAATTGTTAATATTTAATTTGTTAATATGTATTATTATAGACTATTGTAGAGGTGCTAATGACCTAAGAGTTAAGCACCTCAAAAATAAATAAATAAACACAACTTACTTTAAAAACAATGAAAGAAAAGAAGTCTCTCCACAAAATAAAAACTTGATTGGCAAAGCGCATTTAACCAAACTAGAGGCCATCACTAGTGCAAAACCTATCAAACAAAAGACAATAAAATAAGTAAAACACAAAAACTTACTCAACAAATGATGAACAAAGTATGGAAGGAAGACAAAAGAAATACAATAAAAATAGAAAAAACGAAATGAATTAAATAAGCAAAAATAAATAAAATAACTACCGTTGAGATGTAAAGAAGAATAGAAGGGAGTCTATAATTTTTATTAGATATGAGTGTCAGACTGACAGTAAGAGGCGATGGCGCTTGTAGTATTGTTTTTATTAGTTTTTTCTTCCTTTTATTTCTCTTATGACTTTATATTAGGAAGTCGGTCCTTCAAATTAGCGAATTGGGCATTTGAATATTGGGTTTCAAAAAGATCTGAGCTTTAATCGGTTACATTTTTGGTTGGTAATCTTCCTCTTTAAGTCAATTCACTTTCAATACAAACCTTAAAATTATCGAATTCATTACGATTATCCTCACGCCTTTGGATCACTTTACTCATCCTCAAATTATGCAAAGTCCTAAATTTATACTGCAACACTTGTTTGGACTTCGCTCGCTCTCAAACAGTAAATTTATTAGTTTTATTCTTAGCAGTCACTCATCTAGACACTGTTTAATATACTACTTGCATTTATACAAAACTTAGTATACTTATTTATTACTAACTGTGATACGCTTGTACCAAACTCAATAAATTATTTTATTTCAATTTAGTTCCACTAATTTAGTTCAAGCCTAATTTTTATATTATAAGTAAAATATCAACATTTACCGGCTGAACTTCGGTATAGGGTACCCCCTGTTATCAATACTATATATTGATATATTTTTAGTTTAGAGATATGACGTAGGAATAATCGATATATGCCTTTTCTTTTACTTTTATGAACATATTTTATTATTTTTTAAAATGTTTTTTGTTGTTTGTGTTTTTATTTATTTGTTGTAAAATGATTTATAACTATTTTTTTTATGTTTTTATAATGTTTTAACTATATTTTCATAAGAATAATCGATGATAGACCACATTTTATTTTATGTTACGCGTATTTTTTACGTATTTTTGTGTTTGTTATTTTATGGTTTTTTATTTTAATTAATTATTATTTTATTATTTTACTGCTAAGTAAAATGGTGGGGGATAGTAGAGACGGAGAAAAAATAAACATCTGAAGACGGGGGTGTAGTTTGGGGGGACACAGTAAAGTACGCGCCAATATAAATCGATACATGGTTACAAGGAGAGTTCGATATATATCGAAATAGGACGTTGATAACAAGGGGTATCGTATACCGAAGATTTACATAACCACGCCAAGGAGTATCACCACTGGGTGATTCCTCGTATCAAGACTGCCAAGTCACTTTAACCAGTATGAGCACTATATCATATACATTTATTGTAGACAATAATCAATAAAGTTAAAAAAAACATTTTTTTAAAAACGATAACAAGTCATTTGATAAAAATTAAACTAATGCGTAAAATTTTATGGATATGTGCCATAAAAAGGCACATATGTTAATCTTATATATGACTACATGCGTGTTAAATCTCAAACTATTGGACAAATGTTATTGTGTTTTATGAATTTCCGAAAATTTTGCTGACATCATTTCCGGTAAATGAAGTTAAATAAAAACTATTTTCTGGATAGCAAAACTAGACATAAAGATAAATTTTCGTTCAATTCTCTTGCAAACTATCCTGGGAAGTACGAAAATAAAGGACATACATACACACTCGCATACACTCATACAGAAAACTTTGTGAAAACCACTTAGAGGGGCTTGAACACCAAAAACAAATAATTCTTAACAACTAGACATACATTATTTCAATTTTTTTTAAAATGTAGTTATAGGTAAAGCATAAAACCGGAAACTTAAGCAAGTAATTAACCGGAAACTTATCAAGTAATTGCACAGAACAATGAATTTCTACAAAAAATAACCCGAAATACCCCAGCCTTCCCGCCAGAAGTGATAAAAGTCACCGAGAAAAGAAACAAAGTAGTTTATCGTGCTTTCGTAATTCAAACAGTCTTCTGTGCTTACTAAACAAACGTTGTTAAACTGTCCCATGGTTTATAAATAAACAATCAGTATACATATATAAACAAAATACTATTTCCATAATCCAGTTATATAAGAGTTGAATAAATATTTCCCTAGGAAAATTCACACATGAGGAAATTCATCGGAAAATAATATTTTCATTTTCCCACACACTTTCAATATGTAAATTTCTCTACAATACCGGTTTAAACCGAACTCCTTTCGGTAAAATAATATATTTGAATGAAAACATTATATTTGTAAAATATTATAAACCTAAAATAAAATATATAAATTAATTAGTTCACCGAGGCGTGGAGAGTGTTAAAATAATCAAATTTTTATTTTTAAAGGTTATCAAGAAGTGAATATTAATTTAAAGAATGAATAAAATTTACCCCTGTTTATTTAACAGTGATACACACATAATATGAACCGTAGATAGGTATAATATTACTAGAGGGGTTATATAGATTGAATTTTGAATCATTGAATCAGTAACCTGAACACATTTGTTTATTAACGAAGTCAATAATCAGTATAAAATTGCAAATTTGTATTTTAACATACAAAACAAAAAAATATACGATGTGTGAAAAGTAGATGAGAATTAATTTATTAAAACCTTAACTTACTCGGAAAGAAGGTTTCGATGAGGTAACACAGAGCACCAAAATAGTATCCTACGCTACCAGGCAGGAAAATGGAATTTTACAGACGAGTTTTACAAATTAGCTCCGAACGGAGGCGTCAGCCGAGGCTAATTACACCATTTGACTGATGAGGCACAGCCGAGTCAGGCAAATGGCAGATTGCCAACAGAGGCGGAGAAGATGCAGGCCATCGATAGCACGAGTGCTATCGGCAATGTTTTCTTTGCTGCATACTAGCACATACTATTTATCTGCTATTTATCAACTATATATCTACTTACGGCTTAAAAATAAACAAGAATATAATTCTTTAAAATGTTATAATTAATTTTTATCCGTTACAGCAAAAAGTTGAGATTATAATAAATTATTAAATTAAGATATAAATTTATAACTTAAATTAATAAATAAGAAGGGGTAGCAAAAATTGCTTTGAAGCTGTTGCAACACTTACAATGTCAGGTAGACATAGTTTTGTAATTTGTTATAAGACCAATTTGTTAATGTATCTGTTTTTTCACTCTTATTCTGATTCATTATACTTTATAGCAAAATTAGTTTACCTTGTTTACAGTTTTAGTAAAGATTTGCATTTTAAATTCGTGACTTTATTTAAACAAAATAATTAATCAAATAATAAAATAAGGGACACAAAAATATTAAAAATCTGACGATTCAGAAACAGCTTAAAAGTCACGAATACCAATATTTTATGAAAAATAATATTTATTGGGTATTTTATAGGAATGTTTATTACTTAATAATACATCGCGTTTTATGTAATAATATATAGAAAATATATACCCGATAATCATGTTTACAAGACGCAAAAACACCGAAATTCACTTAATAACCTGCAACATAATAACCTCAACTCATTCATTTGTCTTTCTTGGGTATTTGTTTTTTTTACCATCATATTTAAATGTATCATAACTCCCTAGGAAGTAGAGTATTATCAAGAATATTTCTCGTATTTTTTTTTTTAGTAGTTTGTTGACATTGTTGGTATAATGACAATTTGCAGCATAGAAACAGTTCAGTAATGATAAATTTTGCAGCCGTATTTATAAAAAGATATTTTAAGCTTCGCACAGAATCAAGATAATAATAATAATAATAATAATTCTTTATTTCGAAAAAAGATAGGCTATGTCTCCTTATTAATCCTTAGAAATCCTTAGTATAGTAGTAATCCTTAGTGTAATCCTTATTAATATTAGTAATCCTTAGTATGTCTCGTATTACTCAATGAAACCCTGCAGCTCTGAGCTAGATTCTTCCACTCCGTGGGCGATTAGCATACAAAGCATTGATTGGCCCTTTGCGGCCTCGCTGTCTTGTGCGTCAGTAATATGGTGTGTTGGTCGCTTTGGGTCCTTTTAAATTAAATTAGATGTCCCAAAATTTAAAATATAACATTTACACTTCATATTTCAGACAATTTGAAGAAAGTAGTATTTCTAATTCTTTTTCAAAATTTAAGCTGATACTAGTCTTAATTGATTCAGAAAACACAAAACTATAAATTAATGCCGGTCCTGAGTCGAATTAAAGTTAACAAAAAGTTAAAAACACGGCGGTAAATTACCGAATTATACGTCAGGCAAACAAGAAATTTCAACCAGTGCATCGTATTTGATATCATTCCGAGGTTTTGAATTGTACAGGATTTTCTAAATATTTCTAGGCAGGAACACTGATTTAACCTCCATCCACTGAAACCTTCTCAGGCAGGTTAATCTTGTAAAGCTGTCTATTGATATTGTTATCAATACTTTCTGAGTACATTATTTTCACGTAAAATCGCATTTGCCTCGCTGCTGAATACAATTTACCCAACGTAAAAGGTAGACTATTTTCAAATATATCATTGTCAGGAGCCTTTCTATAGTTGCCCGAGGCAATAAATCAAGTAGAAAACAAGGCAAATCTAAACTGCGGTCTAACAAATATCCTTCCTACATTCCAATTTTTATAACTACTTCCCTTTTATTTGTACAATATTGCTAGTTGATTTCTAATCCCTACTTTTTTATTCAAATATTTTTATACATTTAATGGCAAAAATGCAAGCTATTGCAGTTAAAAGTTGCAAAAATGACAATTTTTGTCGTATAAAAGTAAAGTGTTATTTTAACAAAATATTTTTTTTCGAAAGTGAACTAATAATAAGATTTTTGGACTAAAAGGGGTTAAAATAAATAAGTGTTATTCTTATAAATCTTTCTCTAAAACCACTCTTTCCCTTCGTTTTAGAGAATTTTATGTACCATTTAATTAATATTGTAAAAATGTATAATATATGTTATATATGTTATGCATATGTATTATATATGCATGTATGTTAATATTGTAAACATATGCTAAAATGTTAAGAATTATCAATTTATCCACATTCTAGCAAGAATAGATTAAAATTTGCACTATTGAATGTATAAAAATATTTAGGTTTCCTTAAAGGGCAATAATAAGAGAAGTTTTTTTCCGTTCTTGGCTAAACTTTTGCTCATCTCTTACTTCCTCTAATACTTTACTATTAAAAATTCCATTAAATACAATATAAGAAAAACATTTATATGCAAATTTTTCCATATAAAAAAGTATCAAAATATTTGACATAGTTATTAGTTCGCCCTTTAGGAAATTAACTCAGCTTTCCAACAATTTCCAACGACACCAATTTCATCTTTCTAGCTTGAACAATATAAAAGCTATTAACAATTTTATGATGCGAAGTCAAATATTCTCAAGAAATGTTAAATTTCGGTTAGAGATTGGGGTTTATAATATGGGACATTTTTTGTTTTCCTTGAGGAGTACTATCACCTCCTCCTCAGGAGGACACTTTATATAGAACAACCTGTATATATATATATATTATATATTAATATATATATATATATATATATATATATATATATATATATATAAACATATTTAAATAATACATACCTATCTTTTTGTATGTGTGTGCGTGTCTGTTATAATCATCATAGCTTTTAGAGTATTTATGCAACAGGGTTAATTAACCGGTAATTATGACATTAAAGGCAGAAAATGTGTTGTCGATTTAAATCGAACAACCATCAGGGTTATCCCTGATGGGCCGCTGAGCTCTAAACGGATATTACTATTACATGTATTATTACTAATACTGGTTTAATTTTTAATGCTTAATATTCATTCGTTTTTAACATAATTGTTAAATATAAAAGAATCAAGTTTTAATTTTTAGATGAAAATTGCTTTAAGTAATAAGTAACGATATTAAGTTTAATTGCAATGCGCCTAGTATATCTGCTGTTTTTGTTCGATCGTTACATTAAAGCAGAGTCGAGTGAGATCAGAGCGATATGTTAAGGGAAAGTTCTGAGGAACCCCGTACCCCATTTTAATAAAGCAGTACGACAAAAATATTATTATAAATCTTTTTTGCTTTTCTAAGCGAACACAGTACCTTTCTTCTTCCTCCGGTAATATGTGGAGAAAAGTAAATATTACATAAGGTTTCAAAAGGTTAATAAGAAGAAGATTTTTTTTCTTTTTCGATTCCTTTTCTACAATGAAAATTCATTGCTTTCGGAGAGGGTAGAGAAAAAGGTTGATGGCGCCTGCTTTATCGATCTTAAAGCCCTACTCTATCCAAATATACTCTATGCTGTGTCAATTATTGAAATTTCCTCATATACGTATAAGTAGGCGTAGAGTTTGAGGATGTAAATAAAATCAAAAAGAATCGGGTATGAGGTACCTCAAAACTTTTCCTCATCACAGCAAATTCCTACATTTACCCTTCAAGTCAAAAAGTGAAACCGCCAAGACCTCATATAATTACGAGAATTATTGGGGACCTACGACTTGGCTTATTCAATTCAATGATCTCAGAACTTTTTACGCTAGCATTGGCTTCATTTTACACTCATATGTTTTTGTTGGGATTTCATTCCCATTTGTAAGCTTGAAAATTATTCATATCACAACGTCCACTTGGTCATAGAATCAATATTTTTTAGAATCATCCGTTTCAAGAACATTCGTTTAGTACAATACCTCTACAATTATTCTGCAACATCCACTTGGTCGTAGTATTTGTTTAGAATAATCCGTTTCAAGAACATTCGTTTAATATAATACCACTACAATTATTCTACAACGTCCATTTGGTCAATGTATTTTTTTAAGTATCCGTTTTAAGAACATTCGTTTAATATTATAATACCATTACAATTATTGTACTATGTCCACTTAGTCATTGTATTTTTTTAGAATTATCCGTTTTAAGAACATTTCTTCAATATTATATCACTAAAATTGCTCCAAAACGTCCACTTAGTCTTAGTATTTCTTCAGATAATCGTAAATTTCTTAGATCTATTACTTCATATGTGGGTCCGTTGTACCAACAATGGACTCATTTTCTTGTGACCATGTTGCGTTTGTAAAAGTTGTGATATTTTTCGCTTTACTTTCTCAAATAGTTTTAAGCTACTTCCAAATTCGAGTACGGGGCACCTCATAAAATGTTCCCAATTCATCCGATATACTACGCTCGATCTCACTTCTAAAAACTTAACTAATGCTGATAATTACATGAAACTTACCATATTTGTTGTTCATCTAAAGTACACTATACGTAAAAAATTTATTAAAAGTATATTTTATATATTTGCTAAGTCAATAATGACGTCTATATTTAGGACTGGCACAACTAGTCCTAAAGATTGATTTATGTGCAATGTTTAAACTCTTTAGGTCATGTTATCCTAGAGAGAACATATCCTAACTGTTTTATCAGAAACACACATACATAAACACTGACAACTAGGTAAAAACCACTTGGGTCTTACAGATTAGATCTGATTAGATTTTTTGTGCATCACATTACTTTTCCTAAATAAAGATAGTATATAACGAAGAAAAGTAAAAATCATAACGAACAACTCCATCTTTAGTGATAATAAAAATAGTCAGACTTGAATTATTTTTTATTCTAGGGGATTTTGTCTTTTCCCTGCTCAATCCAAGTAAAATAAAACTTTTTTCTTTTAATTTTATACTCTTAAAATAAAATAGAATTAATAGTGCAAAGGCGTATATTTATCGAGCACTTGTACTATACATTTAAACCAACTTTAGAAAATTTGTAAAATAATAAAATTACTAAAAGAATAATAATAAAAAGATGTAAATTCCCCGGAATAAAGGCGGAAAACGTTGAATAAATGAAAAGAAATTTATGGAAAAACACGATGATCCAAATGTAAACAAAAACTTTGCCGGCATAAAATATGATAATATTTTCTAGAAGATTCGGAGTTGAGCTACGGGTTAGTTCACTATGTTTACCTTCAGATGAGTTTACGTATTACGTCTAAGTTGATATTATGAAAAATTCATAAGTTCTCTTTACATACCGTTTAAGGGGTCGTTTTATAAATAGAAAACAAGATAGGTGTGTCAACTAAGAAGATAAGTTTATATAGAGTAGCAAGTTCAAATGCATTATATTGAATAACTCAGCATCTAATAAAACTATCGCTATCACTATAGAATGGTATGCATCCCTCAGTAAATAGACTAATGCAAATTCAAATAGCATTTTGTGGTTTCTCAATCGTCTGTCAACTATGGTAAACAGGTTGTAGAGCCCCGCTATTATTCATCCACTTTTGAATTTAAATTTGATTATATAGGCTGTTTCAGTATCAACTTTGTATTTGCTTATTGAACAATAAGTTTTGTCAAACATTTTCGCCTTAAGATGGCTTATATGCATAGTGTATATATATTCAAATACATTTTGTATGTACATATTCTTAGTTACTTTAAAAGAATATAGTATTAATAATACTAATACTAAGTATTACACTTTCTTCTTCTCTATGTATGTATAAATAATTATACACACACACACACACACACACATATATATTATATATATAATATATATATATATATATATATATATATATATATATATATATATTATATATATATATATATATATATAATATTTGTGTGTGTGTATGTACGTTTGTGAGTGTAAATAAATTATAAATGAAAGTTTATAAGGTTCAACATTATTTAGAAGTATCATAATTAATATATTAGTACTATTATATTACTATAGCGGATAAATCTAATTGAATTATTTTATTTGAGTAACTATATAACATTAAATATAAACATGCTAAATTGATGTGAACTAATCATAAGCATTGCTGACAATAGAGAATCTTTAACTAAATCGTATAACTAAAATGTAGTATTACACAACTACATTTTGACTTTAAAAAAATAGTATATAACAACTCGTTCACCACTTAACCACACGTGAGCACGAGGCAATGAAAAAGAGATAAAAAGTAAGGAAACAATTTCACAGTCTAAATATTAAAAAGTTGGAATTCATTCTGACCCTCAAAAACATTTCTACCTCTAAATTCTATTCAGCTATGTAGACCTGAGAGTCTAAAAAAAGTTGTTAAATTAAAAACTTCTCTTAAAAATGAAAAAAGATAATATAGTCGTTTTCGTAAAAAAAAATGGTGTCACTTATAAAAATAAAAACACTTGAATATTTTCTGTGTTAAAATTCTACCTTTAGAAATAATTAATGAGGGATAAAAATTAAAACATAATCAATTTTTTTTAATTGACGGCTGTTAACTATCGTACTCTGACTATTCCAGAATTTTCATTTCTTACGAAGTAAAAAAAGTTGGAGTTCTTAGAGTTATTTGTGTATTAAAATATAAAATCTTAGAGCAAATTATAAATCCACTAAAAGTTTATGTGAGGACTCCTTTCATGGATGTTACATAAATCTTTATAAATTTTATAAATATTTCTATTGTTTTTGTTACATAACTTTCAATTCATGCCTTTACTGTAACCTTAACCGGAAGGTTACATTGACTCTTCTTCTTCATTACCGTAAACATTTGTAGAGTTAGTATGTTTCTCCTATATAAATTCACCTTTAATCAAGATGTTTGATCTATAGTGTTTGAATTAAGCCTTAATTCAAACACTTGGTATAAAAATAATTCCTATATTGTTGCCTAAATTTATAGTAACTAATTTATTTGCAAGTAACTAATTTATTTGCAAGTAGTAAATATATTGTTCAAGGGTTAGATCTCGCCGATCATGAGTTTTGCAATTCTATTCCAGTAGATATTTTATTAGGCTTTGAAGTATAGGCTAAATATAGTAATTATCTTCCGTTTATTCAGTTATATGAATTAATTTATTTTTCACCCTCATTTGGTAATTTTATTTAGGGTTCAGGTAGTCAGTTACAGGTCCGCGTTTTTTATTAATATCTACAGAGACTATTTTTTTAATGTTTATTACCAATGCTTCCATGAATCCTTAATCAATCATCCAAATCCTATTGTACAAACTCTATTCTCTAATACCCTTCCTGAAAACCCTATAAGACGCCTGAGGAGGCAGTGGCCTCGAGACCAGTTATCTCTATAAATTCAACATATATTTATCTAATCATCTTACTACTACATTTTATTTACTCATTTATTTTATTAATTCCAAATCTATTCTTTAATATTCCTATCTTTTACATTTAGTGATATTATTTTCACTATTTATTTATTTCCAACTCCTGCCTGAGTGCAATCACTGGATTGTTTCTCTAACAAGCTTACCAAAGCCATTAAAACTGTGCTAACTCTAATACTTGTAACAATCACAATTATTGTTGTATTATTCAATAAAAGATTTTTAAAAAAATGTTTATCACAACTACAACAAGAGTGTATCTAGTGATACAGCTGAAATTAATATTGACCTGTAAGTCATGACAAAAGAAACAGCCCAGCGACTGCACTTTCTGGCTTGGACAGAGTATGGCGTGAGAGACTATCTAGGGTAAAATCTTTTGTCATTAAAAATATGATTACTATTTGAAGTTGTGTTAGTCTATGATTCCAATATAATTGATGATGAGGCACCAGTGAATTTTCTAATGTCTCACAACTGCCTTATCAATTATATAAAATCGGGATGTAAAAAAAGGAAGGTCTCGTAAAATCTTTTATCATTAAAGAACGTTTAAATATTATATCAAAAGGTTTTACAAATGCAAGCTTTAATTTTATCACATCGTTATGTTTATCTAACTGCAGGTTAGATACATAACATAAGAAAACTACAGAAAAACTACAGGTAATTAACAAACAATGTGATATGATGGTTTCAGATGATACTGCATTGACAAACCATGGGGATTCACCATTCCACCAAGAATGATGAAGATCTTACTGAAGAAGGTAAAATTAATTCTCATTATTTAATAAAATAAAACATAATATGTACAGTCTATCGTTTAGTTTAAAAATCTTGACAGGTCAGTTTAGAGACCACTGATCCTTAAGAAAAAAATCCCTACAAGAAGGGAGCGGGAAAAAACTATGTAAACATATCAGGTTATTTTACCCGAATTTTATTGGCGATTTTTTTTTTTACATTTCTTTTGTGTGGTTTTATTTTAAAATATATTTTTTATGATTAATTTGAAAGTGTTTTTAAAAACGATGTAATCAAAAGAAGAACTGCAAACAAAGTGAACGATTGCCGGGAAGAAGGTTTTTTCCCTACAGCGGTTATTGTGGAAGGGATTTTTTTTTTTAATGAGAGGTTGGCAGCGGCTTCTCTGATTGGTCAATCCCAAAATACTTTGACCTTGGGATTTTTAAACTAAACGATAGACTGTAGTAGTAATAGTATAATAATAGTAGAAACAGTGGATATTAGTTATTGTTTTATTCAAATAACTGCAATTAACTGCTTATAACAATTATATATATATTATATATATATATATATATATATATATATATATATAAATAGTAATGAGTAATGAAAAACAATAACTAATATCCACTGTTAAAAAAGTATTGAGTATTGTGGTGTTAAAAAAAATAAAAAACCTTAAACACTTGTTGCAGGTGTTGCACGCATGTAATTGTATATTAGACGAACAGACGTGCCAAGTTTCATATCATTATAAGCACTAGTTATATTTTTATTAACTGACTTGTATCTGTTAAGTAATAGTAAATAATTGAAAAATAATCCAACTAAGTTAAACTTATCTAGCACAAGTGTATCTCTTTTCATCTCAATACGGGATCATAACTAGAGTTTTGGTTAGTTCCAAAAGATATGCAGTATCGAGTGAGGACAGTGCCTGGATGTATGATTGCTGGGAATGAAACTAATGTATTTACTGTCCAAGGGCGAGCGAAGTAAGTCCTAAGGTATGTTGCTGTATAAATTTGGTGACTTGAATATTCTAAGGACGAGCGAAGCGATGAGCGTAGCGAATCCAATATAGCGAGGAAAATTTCTGACGTAAATGGTTAAATGGTTAACCTGTGTTGGTTTGAGTTACATTTTCATATGAAATTTTTAGCGAAAAAAAGGAAAAACTTTTGCGTCACAGTTACCTGAAAATACTGACAGTAACAGGCTTTAAAAATAGGGTTACTTTTAAATTGAAGCTAAATAAGAAAAACTTAAGTATAGTGACGAGTTTAATAACTGGTCATTGTTACTTACGCAAACATATGCATACAATCGGCATATTCAAGAAGAGCCTGTCTGTAGACTCTGTGGCCAATGCCCTGTAACATCATCACACATCATTTTTGAATGTGAAGCTCTTGCATACAAGAGATTTCTGTTCTTTGGAGAAGCCTTTACTAAGCAGAATTGAAAACCCAGATGCCAACTTAGTACAGAAACTTTTAGAAATAATAAAAGGAAAGGATCTCCTATAAGCTTAAGAACACGAGGGTACTTGTACAAAAGACTCAAAGTCGCAGTGCATAAGGTTTCACACCTACCTCACAATTAATATCAATAATAATAATAGAAGTGAAAATTTAATTTGAACTGTCATTTTATTTAAAATGGCATAACTTCCCATAATTTTATTTGGAATTAAAGTATTATTTTAATTGCCTTTTATCATTGCATTTTTATAAGAATAATATTGGTGACCACCAAACTGATAACAATGATTTTGATTATCATAAGACAGTACTAATAATTAATAATTTTATCGCAAAAATAAAAATATATTAAAATGATATGGAATTAAGAATAATACAGAAACTGTGCTCAAACAATTATGTTAAACCTAGGCCGAATAAAAAGTTATTTAAAAAACATCTTCAATTGCGCAAATTAAGTTAAGGATTATTATTCCTAGCTATAAATTTCATAATTTTTTTGCCAATCACACTTGAACTAAATCTCATATTTTTGGTATGTTTCAGTAAATTTCGACCATTTTCAAATTTTGAGAGCCATCGGGAAAGGAAGTTTTGGAAAGGTAAGAAAGAGCAATTGATTCGTCTTATTTCTAATTAAACAGTAAACCATTAAACGAATTGTATGAAAAATGAATTTTGAGACTTGGGTGTGATATGCTGTAACAGAGCGCTACCAAGAATCGCTAAAAGAAGAAGGATTTTAGACTTTTATGTAACCACATAAAAAGCCTGCCTAATAGATCTTAGTTTTTTGTCAATTTTCTTAAAACTTGAAAAGGAAATTTGTGCCTAAGCGTCATAATCAAAACAGTCAATGAGTACAAATCCTAGGGCCAATTTAACCAGATAATCATGAGCTGCCAAGGTCACAAGCTGGAACTTTATGAGGTCTCAAGGTCGTCAAGCTGAGTCTTAACGAGAGAGTTTATTTGACTCCTGAGGCTCTGCCAAGAAGATATTTTAAGAACTATATCTTTAACCACCCTTCCATATTAATAAAACAAAATTAAAATAAAGTTTATTGGAATTTCCGAGAGCAGTACTTTACCTTTTAAAAAATTATTTAACGCATAAAAAGCCTTAATATGCATTCAAAGATACAACCTTAGAGATTCGTTATGAATTATACTTAATGTTTCTAGCATTTTTTCATTAAGTTAGTAAAAATAATTTTTGATATATTTTATTTCTTATATTATCCACCATGCGATATGTTACTATCGCATGTTATATACTAATTTAATATTTTATAAATCTCACAGCACTATTTGTCATTTTTTAACTCTTTTAAAATGACTTTTCCACGGAAAAATTATAAAAAAACGGTTTAAGCCAAACAAAACGAGTCACATTGTTTAGGTCTGGCTATGCAATTAACTTTTTGAACTTTTTTTGAAGATCGGTTTAAGGCATTTTCAGGAACATGTTATAAAATGTAATGTATCAAAGAAAAATGCACTTCGCTAATGATAGTGATCTTTTTAAAAGAGGGATGTCCTATTATTTACCTATCTCTAATATTGTCTGTAAAGATGGAAATTATCAAAGGGTTTGGTATCTGAGAAATCTCTGACGGTGCACTGCGTAACCCAACTAAGTTTATTATGTAAACCCCAAATTTTAATCAAAGATTTTTATCAATTCTCTTATTGTGTACAGGGATATTGCAAGACCTTTTAAATTTAGGGACAGCTATCCTTTCAGCTAAATTGCATGGTAATAAACTCTTTCTATTTATATTTATGCCCCTTTTTAAATCCGTTTTTAGTATTATTAATTAAAACCAGCTGCCAATTAAGGAGCTATTCTTCCCATTAATAGTCATAAAATATAATAAAAAGTAATTATATACAAGGGACGCGAAGGTCTAGTAATATAAATGGAATGTGTTTTGATACGAATATCATTCATCAGGTCTAGGTGCGTTTTCCAGAAAATATTTTTTTAAAGACGACATCTTCTGTCTATAATAATTCAACATACATTTGTATGGGATGCGACTAAAATTTTGGATCAATTTTAAATTTAGCACGCATATAAGACTAATCTATGTTCATAATTCATTATTTAAAATATAATTTGATACATCTATACTTACTTAAGTTAAACTCGCATTCAACGCAAATTTAACACACATAATACATAATAGTTTCAACATACATTCGGATGTTGAATTCATGTTAAAAAAATTCATGCTTTTGTTTAGTGGACAATAAAAATTAATAATATTTAAGAGAGGTTGAAGGTTTTTAGCTCTTTTCTTCCTCAGAAGAGCCTCTAGAACCAAAAAAACTCTCTCGTTAAGACTCAGCTTGGCGACCTTGGGAGCTCATGCAGTTCACCTTGGCAGCTCTTTTTTCGGTTTCGTCTTAGGAGGGAACAATTTATTAACGGTACTTAATTCTGCAAATTATTTTCTTCAGTAATAATTTTAATTCTTATTATAATAAATAAATATTAATAATTTTTTTAATAAAATTTCTTTTAAATATAGGGTTTAAAATACTAAATATTATATAGGGTTTACTAGCCAGTATTTCATTTTACTCTTTAGCAATCCATGATTGCTTATTCATATATGCTAAAGCGTTTTAAAATGGCAAATAGTTCTGTGAAGTATATAAAATATTAAATTGGTTAAGTAACATATCGCATGGTGAATAATATACAGAATAAAAAATATCCAAAATTATTTTTACTAACTTAATAAAAAAGTGTTAAAAACATTATGTATAATTCATACCGAATCTCTAAGGTAGTATCTTTGAATGCATGATAGGGCTTTTTATGCGTTAAATTATTTATTAAAAGCTAAAGTACTTCTCTTGGAAAATCCAATCAACTTTCTCTTTATTTTGTTTGACTAACCAGATAAAAGTAAATATATTAAGTTTTAAAAGAAAAGAATGGTGAAAACTCGTACAGTTTAAATCAGGGGCCAGTAACGTTTTTATTTATATACTAATTAAAGTGTTTTTGAAGTATTGACAGGTTATGTAATATTTATGGTACTATAGTACGACACACGGCTAAAATCAATTGACAGCGCGCCAAAAATCTGTGAGGGAAAGAATTCTATTGGTTCAGACTGACCCGCTCTTTCTCCCTCCACCTCATGCAACCTCGTATAAAAAAATACCTTTTCGTAAATAAATCATAAAAAGGCAACACTGGTTGTAAATATTTGTAACCTCGCTTTTATTGTGCTCATTGATCTGCGTTTGATTTCGTTTCGTTTCATTCCAATTTGATCAATTCATCCAATTATTGCGGAGTTGTTATGATCTGAGTGCCTATATTTGACGCTTGGACATTGACGTATTCTTCAAGCATTTCTTGCTATTTGAGTACAGCGCATGGTCTGTGGTCTGTCAACCAACAGACAGAATTTTTTCAAAATGCCATGTCTTTCAATAGATGACAGTCTGATTTTTTAATTGTCGAACTTTTATCATAGAACTATTATGATCCATGCATTTACGTAATAACAACTTTAACTCCACTTAATTCATACTTCCCGAACAAAATTTAAAGCAACACTTAGTTGGAAATTTATAAGATACAACAAATTCATCTTAAAAATTAAATAACTAATTTCTAAAATAAAAAAATACGATATCAAATAAAACAAATAATAAAATTCAAAACATAACCTGACTTTCAGTGTTGTGTAGGGAATTTTTTTTACATTAAGAAGGATTTTTTATTACAAAAAGAGGGTTGAAAAGCATTGAAGATTTTTGCGGGCTGTTCAATTGATTTTAGCCGTGTGGTCGTTTATAAGGTAGAAAATGTAGTATTACTGATCAGTTCAATAAAGTACCTAAAGAAAGCTGAGATTATAAAAATACCTAACAAATCTAGGCGTAAAGATTACATCTAAGTTGAGTAGGTAACTATTATCTGCAACTATTTATAGTTAATTATTTATCTGCCGAGCAGAAGCCGAAAATGCATGTAAAACATTATACGTAACAGTTATAATTTTTCTGCTATGTCTCATAATATATCCTATTATTCAATGTATGATTAAGTTTTTATGAGTTTAATAATTTATTAAAAGCACCGTACTTAGAAGTAAATTGTGAAGTCAAATAATTAAATAATGTTCCATAAGTAAATAGACGTCTTTTAAAGTTAATAAGTTCAATAAGTAAATAGACGTCTTCTATAGTTAATAAGTTTAATAAGTAAATAGACGTATTTCATAGTTAATAAGTTGTACAGGTAAATAGACGTATTTTATAGTTAATAAGTTCAATAAGTAAATAGACGTATTTCATAGTTAATAAGTTGTACAAGTAAATAGACGTATTTTATAGTTAATAAGTTCAATAAGTTAATAGACGTCTTCTGTGATAAATTCAAGTTATTATTCAATAATAAATTTATTCATATTGATCAAATTTGATCCCCAATTCACCCCTTCAGTTCGATCACCCGAACAACCTTATCAGTTTAATTTTTTTTCTCATACTCTCTCGCCCACCAGTCCATATCATGTCTACTCCACCATTGTAATTATTTGATCTTACAATGTGCCCTTACAATCTTTCTGTTTATTAATCACCGTTTCTATATCATCTAAACTTGACTTCTCCCTGATCAACTTGTTAATCTTACATTCACAGTCCATTATACATGCAACATTTTTTTCACTATTTTCCTTACAGCCGCTCTTAGCCACGTAATGTTTTGTTACTTATGATTTATGACTCAGAACAATTTGCCATAGTTTTTGCTTTTTTTTATTACTTCCACTTTATGAAGTATTATCGTAAACCATTTATATAACATAAATGGAATGTAACATAAAGCATTCAGAGGGTAGCAGGCCAAGGGAAAATCAAGTGTAACCCTATGCACTTTAAATGTAACTTTATTTTTTTAAGGTCGTTAATAAATGTTCGAAATGAAACTCTTCAAAACGAAAAACATAGGCCCAATTCCATAAAGTGAAAGATATATTTGACAGACATTGACTAATTATACTTTTTCATAAATTAACAAGTTAAATATCAAATTACTGTTTATAAAATTTTTTACACCCTCCGCACCAGGCTGTTAAAACTACAAAGGTGATTCCATTGGAGGGGTTTCACGAATGAAACCAAATGTTTCATGCAAATGTTCATCCAAATGTTTTACCAAGAAAATATGGGTAAAATAACCTGATTTGTTTACATTGTTTTTTCCTGCTCCCTTCTTGCAGGGATTTTTTTCTTAAGAATCAAAGGTATCTAAACTTACCTGCCAAGATTTTATAAACTAAACGATAGACTGGAGTGACAGTAAGTTGAAGGTTATAGTCAATTACCCCCCCCCCTATCAACTTGACTGACTGGCTATGAGTGAATTTTATATTTACAGACAGTTACTAAATATTGGTCCTAGAGATAAAAGTTGCTATAATACGACACACGGCTAAAATCAATTGACAACCCGCAAAAATCTCAATGCTTTCAACCCTCTTTTTGTAATAAAAAATCACTTCTTTTACGTAACAAAAAAAATTCCCTACTCTGGCAACACTGAAAGTCAGGTTATGTTTTTAATTTTATTATTTGTTTTTATTGATATCGTATTTTTTATTTTTAGAATTAGTTATTTACTTTTTAAGAAAAAATTGTTTGTATCTTTAAATTTCCAAAAGTGTTGCTTTTAAATTTGTTCGGAAGTATGAATTAAGTGGAGTTAAAGTTGTAATTACGTAATGCAATGGATCATAATAGTTCTTCGATAAAAGTTTGACGATTTAAATAAATTGTCAGCTATAATAATTTTTTTCCGCAAAACAAACTGCTTTTTTGTGTCAAGTTTGTATAATTGAATGCGTATTGTTTCCTATTATAAAAATAATATGACACAATATGCATTCAAGACTTAAAAAAGTCCAAGACTTCATCTATTGAAAGACATGGCATTTTGAAAAAATTCTGTCTGTTGGTTGACAGACCACAGACCATGCTGTACTCAAATAGCAAGAAATGCTTGAAGAATACGTCAATGTCCAAGCGTCAAATATAGGCACTCAGATCATATTACAACTCCGCAATAATTGGATGAATTGATCAAATTGGAATGAAACGAAACGAAATCAAACGCTGATCAATGAGCACAATAAAAGCGAGGTTACAAATATTTACAACCAGTGTTGCCTTTTATGATTTTATTTACGAAAAAAGGTATTTTTTTATACCTAGGTTGGCATGAGGTGGAGGGGGAAAGAGCGGAGTCAGTCTGAACCAATAGAATTCTTTCCCTCAGAGATTTTTGGTGCGCTGTCAATTGATTTTAGCCGTGTGTCGTACTATAGATGATGATGTGGTTCTCATAACCTCCTTGCTTTCATTACTACTAAATTATTTCCCACTAAATCAGTAAATTCCGTCAATATATGAAACAAATAGTTATATCATGAAATAACGAGTAGTTTCTTTAAATAATGAAAGTATTTTAGTTAATATAATATATGATTTTAAAGACAATATTTAATACGTAACTTCATGTTGAAACTAGTGAACGTAGTTATGTGAATTACACACATAAAATAAAATACATAATACAGAATTTGCTCTAAAAACCTCTAGTATATGAAAAATCTCCTCCTTCACTACCGACGCAGACTAACGGAGAACAATAAGTAATAATTTAATTAACTAAATGATAATTAAATATTTTAATTACTGCTTAACAATTTTAATAAATGAAATGAGGTATTTGAAAGCTATTTGTTTAATTAAATTTCATTGTCTCTGTACTTTGATAATTGAATTAGAAATTCTGAAATTAAACCAGTTCTATCTTTTCAAAATTATATCACATACACATACACAATATTCATTAAAAAACTCATATTATATTATACACACACAATATTATATTATATAATATATATATATATATATATATATATATATCGAGGCTTTGGTTTTAGATTTATCTCCATTATTACGCATACATAATCATGTATTAAGTATTAATTTTATATTATTATTATATCAGTACTACTTTAAACAACTTGACTAGTATTAGTAGTGGACATAAATGAGACACTGAATAGAGACCAGCCATACATATCTTGACTTGAAACAAACAGATATAAAATAAACTTATTTTTTGTGTAAAAATGATCAAGCAAAATATATTATGAGAGAATTGATCAAATAAGGCATAATTAAATTTAGACCGAAATATTTAATGTAAACTTTAAACCCAAAGTTTATAGAAAGCATAGACAAAATAGTTTTGATAAGCTTTCTGAGAAATTATTAGGGATACAAAATTAGCCCGCTTAATAAGTGGAAGGAATCTGTTGTAATAACACAAGAAATTCTTATCATGACGCCTATCTCGTTAGAAAATATTTTCTAAAGGAAAATCTATAATTTTATTTAATAAATGTAATATAGATTAAATTCATTTAATCTATAATTTATTATTTACACACACTCACACACATATTATTTATATATATATATTATATATATATATATATATATATATATATATATATATTATATATATATATTTATTTTATTTATTTATTTATTTATCTTACCAAAAACCACTTATGTGTAAAATACTCCCCGCCAAGTCTTTGGACAAAAAGTAGGGAAATCAACTTTCTTCCCGCCAAGTCATGTCCGTATTGGGTGGAGACTGTAATAGACGTTTCAAAGTAAAGTTGCTAGGTTGGCAACAGTTAAGTGCCCTATTTACATTGAGAGGAAATCATCAGCTTTTTTTCCTAGGCGGCAAGCCAGTTGTGTGACGAGTTTTATTTTTATTGCTATATTTTTGAGATATCAAACAATTCAGGTGTTCGTGGAGATTAATTATAATAGATTTTAGCAGTTGTCATAATTGCAGCAGTTTTACTTACCTGCACATCAAGGAGTATACAAAGAATGAATGAATAAATGAAACGATAAGGGTACGATAAATCAGGTACTATCCCCTTTATACCGTTGCAAACTCTACCTCTAAAGGTGATTCACTTTTTTGGCACGCCGCCAAGGAGAAGAAGCTGATGATTGCCTCTCAATTTAAATAGGGCCCTCAGCTATTGCAAATCTAGCAATTTCAATATATATATATATATATATATATATATTATATTAATAATATATATATATATATATATATATATGTATATATATCTCGCACATTATATTTGTGTCAACTATTCATGTTTTGCCAAACTCGTAGTATCAAATGTATATATACATATATTATGTAACAATATTGTAAGAAATACATAATATTTAAGATAATGTTATAGATAGTGAGATAAAAGGGAATAAATTTAAAAGGAGAGTTACTGCGTTTCTTCCATTCCAAAAATCCAAGTAGAACGACATAATCGTAATAACTTATCATTTTCTATTTCTTTAACTGGTCTGGTTCAAAATAAATAAGTTGAAATCCAGCCAACGTTATTGGTTCAAAGCAGGACACGACCCACATGTCAGGCCCCATTACTTAATTCTTTTGTTACTTTAGTAGCAGCACCCTCACCAAATATTATTTAAGTTATCATGCTGGTCATGATGCTTTTGCACCTTGTCCAAGAAAAAGGATTATTCTGATTGTCATTTAGAATGATCTACCATTTTGAATTTGGCTGTATTTATTAAGCTCCATTATTTAGAAAAGCTAATTGGATAAATTTGCCATTATAAATCTCAAAATTACTGCATTGGCAAAGCCAAATCATTAAACTATATCAAAATAAAGATATGACAGTATTTATGCAGATAGTCACTTTATTTTCTAAATAGCCGATTGCATATTTAAAGAAGTACTTTAATTATTAATTCATAAAACCTTTACATCTCTAGTGGTGTACCATTATAAAGTAATGAAGTACTCTAGTAATAAACACCTCTCTAAAAAAATAAACAAAGGAACTTTGAAAAATAGAAGAGACATGTTTTTTGTCAAAAAGAGGAGAAAAACAGCTAAGTATATCCTCTATTCTGGCGCTATAAATAAAACAAGGGTTGTCACTCGGTCTCGCATAGTCTTAAATTACTAATTTGTTAAAAGCATCATAAATATTTTCTCTTCTTCCTTGTCTCTTTTATGTATGTATTCTTTTTAACTGACATGGTTTTTAACAGATCTATATTATTAATTAAATTAAAGTACATTGAATTTACTGCCTGTGAGACCGCAATGGTAGTATATTATGTTGTCATCAAACATAAATGTAACGCATAAGTAAAAACAAGCTGCTGAAAATGGAATGAAAATTTATATTAATTGCTTTATGCAATTAATACATAAAATTAATAACAAAACACAAGTTCAACATCCACACAAGTTTATTTGTACATAAAGAAAACTTAATTTTTCATTTTTTATTATTTTTTATTTATACCTTAGTTATATAGGAAAAGAATTGTGTTTGCTCTAAAATTCCAAAACTCGAGCTTTTACCTGAATTATCCAATTCATAGGTGTCTTTGAGCGGTTTTTACAAAGTTGTCTGTTGGGTTGTGTGTGTGTGTGTCTGTTACAATCGTGATTCCCAGTCTATTTCTGCATATAATTTATGACTCAGCATAAATTTCGAAAATCCATAAAACAAGGAAAAGTGTTTTTATAAATTTACAATATGACATTCGTATAATCTTGAGCGTAGCAAACTTTCATAGTTTTTATGCGTAGCGAAGAGTAGTTCCAAGATACCTCGTAATTGTATCTTTGTTTGTCATTACAATTATTCTCGTTCAGTCCCTCGAGTAAATTCCACAAATTTTGCATAAAATTATCACTTACAATTCATCAAATAAATAAGAAAAATAAGAAGGTCGATTTTAAAATTATTATGAACTGTTTTTTTAAATGATGCTAGTACACTTACATGTACATATTGGAAGTAGATTCAACTAAGCAAACAGCAACACTTATCGCTACAACTGACGCGACGCTATCCTAATAGCGCACCTATACCCATCCCCACTTTTTTCTTCCAACTCTCCTGTTCGAGGAAGACCTCAACTGTTCAAGGTGAATGTGAGTCCGTTGTGCTCACGGGATAGTCATAATAGTTTGCTACTTAGTTTTAATGGAATTCATAACTCAATTATTTAAAAAATGCAATCCAGCTTTTGCCCGTTACACTTCTTAAAAGTTTTGTCTTGATATTTCAGGTTTGCATCGTAGAAAAGAAAGGCAGCAAGAAGATGTACGCTATGAAGTACATGAACAAAGTTCAATGCTGGGAACGAGACGCTCTCAAAAATGTCATAAGAGAAGTCAAAATTTTGACCAAACTCGAGCATTCATTTCTAGTTAATCTTTGGTTCACCTTTCAAGGTAAGACATTTTCAATAAAAAGTTTAATTGAATAGTAATCAGTATTAGTTAGAATCCAAATAGAAGACATGATCCATTAAAATAGATGACCGCCGATATTTTTTGCTGTTACTGCGATAAAAAAGAAAGAATGATTAAAGAACGGTACAAATACAATGACATAAGGTGATAGTAACAATCACCAAGCTAGGAGGGCATATCATGGGGCCTAAGTACTAATTGATATTTTTTTTATCCACAATCAGTCTTTTGTACAAGAAAGAACTATTTACTTATTTATTAGTGCCCTGGCCGAATCAAATTAGTAGCTTATGCTGTATTGCTAGACTATGATTTTTATTTGATCTTACCATTTTGCAGAAGTATTCTGCAAAAATAATTTACTCTTGAGGTCCCAATATGTAGGCTAACTCTAGGTTCAGAATGGTTAAGGATCTTTTACTAGAGGCAGACATTGCATTGGCTTAGAAAAACTAGATAAATGTTAATCTTTTTTTGTTTAAAAGACGGCGTATCTGATATACTGTTAAAAATATCTAGTTGTTTGAGCATGTTGTTTAAAGACAGGCTCGTCAATTTTTTTCAAGATAAACTATATGACGGAACTGAAATACGATACCTTCCATTTTCTGTTTGGTCGGGGGTTTTGTAAACATAATCTGATCCGTTCCAATCATGTTCGAGCAAGGAATGCCATCACTATATCCCCGCCGGCATAAACTACAAAACATCGGTTCAACCCTATGTATTCTTTTATTAATGGCGTTGCGTGTAAACGTTATTATTTGTGATTATTTATTATATATGAGGTTATACCATTTAACTTTTTATCATTAACTAATAACCATTTTTATCCACTCCTTATCCTTCCTTCACAATAAGAACTTTTTATTGCTATTACAGACTCCGATTCATAGGGTTGTTGTAAATAATTCAAATGTACCTAAAGATAGATGTTTCTACACATAAAGGATCAAAATCACAAGTTCAAAAAAGTACAATAATTTTTCATTTTAAGAGCTTAACAAAAACTATGATTTTGCTGAGGTTTAACACCTTCAAAAATAATTATAAAAGCATTTAACTGTAATATCAAGCAAACAATTAATTAAAATAATTTAAAATACTTTAACTTTTAAATTAAAGGATAACCCAAATTTTGAAAAAAATATGAAATGAAATCATAATTTAAATGACTTATTTATGTAAGGCATTTTATAACTTATTAATGACGATATCTATCTATTTTTTATCTTATTAATGTACGATTATCTAAAATATTAAGAAATGACACTAAACGTAACTTTAAATAATACTAATAAAACTATTAAAATTAATTTACTCACGTTTTGTGGCGTAAAGCGGTCAATAAGTAAAATAATGTCAAATGAACTAAATTTAATAAATATTTATTAAGGTAAATAATAAACATACACCAAATATTTGGCAGTTGCAAACATTATGGTAGTTCAGGTGGTGTAGGATGAAGTCCATGTTTAAAATCTCTAAAATTTTGGACATGGACTACTATTATTACCGACCAATAGGACATAACAATCCATTATTGATAACAGAAAGTCTAAAAGTTGAGGTTGTTGTAAGATAAAAGAAACCGACAATATGCACAATTTGACAAACTTATGAAGCTTAATGGATGAAACGACATTTACTAAAATGACTAACTTCAATCGTAGATTTAATTAATTCATAAGTAAAAAACAGACGATGCCAGCTTGGTAAAACATCATTATGAACGATATCATAAAGGTTTATACTACTTGGTGTCACGGCATTTGAGAATAATTTACAGTAAACAACAAAAAGATAATGTAACAGACAAACAACTTAGTAGAAACTATTTAAGAGGTCTTAAAAACATTAAGAACGGAAAGTCCACGTGAAATTCAAGAACTATCCCCATGAATTTCGGACATTTGGTTCATCACAATACTTTTCCTGTATAAGGAAAATTAAAATGAAATATAATTTCCAATCCTAGCAATTAGCTTTTAACAATGATATTGCAATATCAAGACAGGAATGAATCTAATATTACCAATTTACAGTATTGTATTAATTATCGAATAATATCAATTACACTCTCTATTATAAGGTAGATATTGAAGTTTATTAATTTACAATTAGTTCCTCTTGGTAGCTGTATTATGTAAAGGTTAGCAATATCAAAGGTGAATCCGATATTTTCCGCATATTTCATACATATATTAATTATGTTGATATTTATTAGCGTTAACTTTACTCAATTTGTTATTAAGTTTATTACTTTTTCTAGTCGTATACCGGAGGTATATAGGATTAGTATTGCGTTGGCGATAATTATATAAAACTGAGATTTATTATAATAATTTGTTTTAGGGACTTTATTGTTGTTATGAGTGAACTATCATGATGTGTGTGTCTGAATCACGCTCATCTCCTGCTGTGTTTAGGCTAGTGAGCTCTAACATAATAATCCAAGGGCCAGGCCTAAAAAATGTGACTCATTTTGTACTACTACAAACCAAATTTTTCTGAAAAAATATACCTTTAATTATGAAGAAAAACCATAGTCTGCCTATCCAGAGTGGAGCCCTTTATTTGAATGGCTCTCTCAAAATATTTGAAAATTGCACAAATTTCCTGTAGGCCGTGTGCAAATCATGATGAGTACTTTTTTTTTAAAGTTAATAAAATTTCCTATGAACCAAGTGTTTTTTGTCAAAATCGGATAAATACAACTAAAAAAATAATGGCCAAAAAATGCACAAAAAGCTAATAATTTTCTAAATTAATTCGCTGACTTTGCACAAATTAGGTTAACTTATGTTGCAGTGACGTTTTATAGAACATTTTATCACCTTTAAAAAAATTTCTCTTCATGTTTTGCACACGACCTACAGGGAACCACTTATTACAATAAAACTGAAATTTGTGCGATTTTATAAAATTGTTTGCATGCGTAATCGCATATAGCCTTCACTCTAGATTGGCAGATTATGTTTTTCCCTCATAATTTAAGGTTTATTTTCAGAAAAATTTGGTTTGAAGTAGAACAAAATGAGTGACTCATTTCGTAATACTCATTTTGTAATGAAATGTGACATTTCTTCAGGTCCGGCTCTTGAACTATAAGGACTAGTTTGGCTGCGCAAAAGCGCTGTATTTATTAATAAATTTATACAATGAATATATTTTATAATAAATTCTGCGTAAATAATAAATCAGTACACCGCTGGTGTACATAAAATTTTATTTTTCGTATTACATGATTGAGCTATCTATTGTATAATTTCCAAATTGAGTTAACCTACTCAAGGTTTCCTATAAAACCTTGAGTTAAAACACCTTAAAAATTTGGTAACCTAATTATTCGAAGTTTGGGCTAGCCAAGCCTAATTAATATTACCTTAAGGTTTTGGTAGTCATTACATTCTGAGGACGATAGAAAGATATAGGTGGGGGAATTATTCTCTTTGCCTCAGCTATACCTCCAGGACATTGAACAATTGCTCTAGCACTGAACTATCGGTCCTCAGTGATTCTTTGGTAATATAATTTGTATTTTTTGTCAATTTTTGTGAAATTCGTTTCCTAGCAACATTACTAAACTTTTTCTTTTGTTTTTGCTTCTTTATTATCTTTACTTTACTTTACTTCACTTACTCTTCTTACGTTTACTTTATTACTATTTATATTTTTTTCATTATAATTTTAGAATCATGCCAAACAAAGGAAAAGATTTGTTACACAAGGTAATCATGTCTTACAATTACTATTCTTTATTTTTTCTCAACAAAGAAAAGATAAAAATGTAAAGAAAAAAAGTCAGAGATAACAAGAAGGAAATTATAATTAAATAAGCAATGCAAATTGTCATAAAAAGCTTGAGTAGAGAAAATGTAGCAGACTTATAATAATAGAACACTGCCTAGTAATACTACCACTGCAAACTGCGAAGGAGTAAACATCGTTTTGTATTTCTTGATAAAAAAAAATCTAAATAGAGAATAAGTGGGAAAAAGGGAAAACTGTTACGTAAAATCTATTTATAAAATTATTATTTTTTCTTCTGAATATTTATTATGTATAATATTAATGTTTTATAATTATAAATTGGATAATGTGCGATTATTTAGAACAGTTGTAATCCATAATAAAATCTCTAGGAATTTCACTTTGACGAAACCACTTGTTAGAGCTTATATGTATAAAAAATTATGCGTACAAAAAATTATTTTGACGTGTTTTATCAAACATTTTTAATAATTAAGAGAATGTCCGCTTGAATGAAAAACTCGTAGTATATGTATATGTATATATACACACACACACACACACACACACACACATATATATATATATATATATATATATATATATATATATATATATATTATATATATATATATATACTTTTTTATCATTTGCTACCATGAGTATTTAAGAATCGTATTGGTTTCGCTTTTACAATGCATCATTAATATTTTAAGAAGTATTTCTTTTGGTCTTTTTATGTCATTTCGAGTGGTTTTACTCAAAATTTGAAGTTTATCAGTCCTGTGTTAAATGGTGTTTGTGTGGACGTCTGCATGTATCACGCATAAATACCTCAGAATTTTGTTAGAGGGCTATAAACAAATTGTGCGGCTAAAAAAGTAATTAAATTTTAGTAACCTTGATAACCGATTTTGATGAATCATTAAATATCTTTTTATAAAAGTAACGTCATTAAGTTTAAATGACACTAATTTACTTCAATAGCTTAAAAATGAAGATAATAAGATTTATATAGAGCTTCATTATATCATCGACACTATTAACGCTGCTTCTTGCGTAGGAAATAATTAAACTTCCAGGCAGGCAAAGCAAGTTCGATGATATATTACCTTAGACAGAAGTTCGCTTTTCATTTGAGGTTGATCATAGCGAGACAAAAGTATTAGAATCATATGAATTAGGCCACTAGACATTCTAATCAAAAACGAAGTGAGTCCGAAGTTGCGAGAAAAAGTTTTGAGGTACCCCGTACCCCATTTATTTTATAAATTAATTAATTAAATTATGTTGTTTTTTAGCAAAACAGACAAAAATTTATTTATGTATGCATCATAAGAATAAAGAATTCATTTATACCGCAGTAGTATTTCCTCAGTATTACCTCGGGAACACATTAGTATTGCTTTTTTAATTTCCCCTTAAGCATCAGATGTAAGAAAATGGCAGTTATAAGCCTAGAAATTTAATGTGTTTCAATCCATTTAATTGCTTACAGTAAATATACAAACATAACTAAATAACCAACTCTCTCGCCAAAATATAAGTGATATTTTTTTTAATAAACAATCCTTTATTAATAAATTATCATTCATACATATTAGATATACAGGTAAAGGAATAAGATGCCACACTAAAGAATTGAAAAATTCTGTGCTGTGTGGCATTTACTTATAAACTAAACTTAAATATTAAACTTATTATCTAGTGTTAGGGTAGCATGCATTCTTTTAATTTATTTTTTTTATGTTACATATAGTTTAATGCTTATAATTAAAAATACTTTTTACTATCTTATCCTTAGAGGTATATTGGCGAAAAAAATAACGAATTGATCTTGTTCAAAGAAAGGTTGTAATACTTACTATTAATTTCTATTTTGTCTTATTCTCTTTATTTTGTAATTCAGTCAGGTAAGTACGTAAGTGCTTTTTGAACGTTTCGGTTTTTGTCATGTCAGTGGATTTAATATTCTATTCATAAGTGATATACACCTTAGTGCACCTATTTTCATCTCATTAATCCTATTTGCCAAACATGGAAAATTTGTATACATCCTATTATAGAAATAGCTTAGTTGATAATTTACGCATTGAAATGAATGTTTATACTTAAGACTTTTTTTCATGCTTTAACCCGTAAGGTTATACTAGCATTTCCCCTGACACAAATCTCACTTATGTGACTAGTCCGCAGTGTTCCAGTTCATCTAGCCCAACCAGGCTCTATCCAATCTCACTGCTCAGGCTAGTGTGGCGACTAGTTCATAGTGTCTTGTTCATCTAGATGAGCTAGACTCTGGCTAGGCTCATCGCTCTGGCTATCGCCGATTACCTGTCCACAGTGTACTTAGTCTTACTAGCTCTTCTGATCACATTAGTCTTACTTGGCCTGCCTTCGTTTAACCAGTCTCACCAATTTCATCAGATCCTATTACTTCACCAGACTTTAGCTAGGCTCACCGCTCTGGCTAGTCTAGCGCTACCCAACAGAGAACTTTGCCAACCTCGACGCTAGTGTGTGCACAAACTCATTCTATAGCCCTGATCTTAAAGTCAAAGTTACACAGTACTACTGGAGACCGTCTGTCTTTAAGATCCGAGAACTTCGTTCTTAATCATTTGCGTTATTTGTGTCACCACCTTCACTTTCACTGACTAAGTTTTCGGACATACAAAGGCTCAGTATATCTTTCCGACCTTCATTTCCACCAGCCCGCAGAACCTTAACTTTTCGTGAGCTGGAGACAACAGAAACGTTGATCCAGACTAGTCTCAGGTAAAACAGTAGCAAAGAAAACCACGTTTAACCCTGGCTGATTTGACCGGTCCTGATTTCAAGACCTCCCTAGGGTACAGTACAAGGGTACAAGAGTACAAGTCGTACCCCTGCTGGATTAGAACCCTGGACCTCCAAGACGAAAGGTGAGTGCTCTACCACTGAGCTATCGGACTCTGTTCTTAAGATGTGTTAAATTAATAAAGATTATTATTACTGATGATTGACATTTTCATGAAAACAGTCATTTTTATGTTAAATTAAAATCATAATTAATTTATATCTTCTAATACACTGTTACTAAGCAATTTTCTACATCAAATTTTAAAAGTAAAATATTTACAAACTGTAGAAATTCATTAAATTAACAGAATAAATGACTATAAGGATAAGTGCTTTTTACTATCGATTAAATTTTAACAAAGTTAATGTTGTTTCATCCTTTTTAAGTTCAGGCCAAACATCTTTTACTTTTATGGTAAAGTTAAAGACCTTTAGAACATGTTAATAAAACATGCTCTATTCATAGCATAGTAGGTAGTTAAAGTGACAATTTTAGAATTTTAGCTCTCATTTTGTGGTTATTTGATGAAGTGTTGGCTTTTCAGCGAAGCTTTTCGTATAGGTCGTAGCTTTTGATGTTTCTGAGAGTTTCCTCCATGTCCCTAAGCAGATAAAATTTTCAAACTTTTATGTATAAATATATATTTCTCTTTATGTTTAAATACTTACTCTTATTCTATTTATGTATTTTTTAACAGTTTCCTTTAATCTTGTATTATTAAGAAAAGGGTTCATTATAATTTATGTTTCCTGTAATTTTGAGATTTTTGCTTAATTTTGACGAGATACTTCTTTATTATCTTAAGTGTAAGATAAAAAATGGAGTATGGATGGTCTAACTAAGTAAATAAGTAAATTTGAATAAAATTATAAAAACGGGAGGGTAAAGAAAAAATTAAAATTTTAAGATAATATTATAATAAATACTGCTAAGATTTATTATAATATTATCTTAAGATGTTCATTATTTTTTGTTCCTAATCCGTTTTGTTAATTTCATTTTAAATGTATTTATGTACTTAGTTTCAACATGTGACAAAAAATCATTTAAAATTTTATTAATTTTTAAAGTTTTTCATTTCTACTAATTTAAGAAACTGAAGAAGCTCAGAATCCCTGGGCGAAAGCTATTTATCAATCTATTTTAAATACATTTTATAAAAAAGACACCAATTTCATTGTTATAATTCATTATTAACTCTAATATATATTATTGATGGTATGAATTCAAATATTCGTCAAAATAAGTATTATAATTGTGATGATGGTATATTTCATTTAATTTTACCTAACATTTAAAACAGGATATTCGCTAAAAGTGAAAATTGCAAATACTCTACTGATTTTATAGTTAACTAATAAACCTCTTAACCTCTATATTACCCTTGTAATGATAAAATAAACTTTTGATTCCTCTTGCATGTAAAATATTTACATCATAAAATTTAGATTTTACATCTTTGTTATTCTTTATGAGTTATATTCATCACACGAAAATTAAAATGTAATTGTTTTTGTTTAAATATAGTTTTAAATTTGTCCTATAATAAGCTACTTTTGCAATTAAAATAAATATTTTATATCTTGTCTTTACAATAACTTTATTGTTTATATATAATTGTATTATAACTCGAAAACTAATGTTTAAATACATTACAATGAATAAAGTTACAAATATAACTAATAATAAGTTACTTTTGTTATTAATATTGACATTTAAGTAAGATATGAGACAATATATAGCATTGTTGATTAACATTATATTATGGCATAACATTTAGTTAGGAGATAATTAATAAGATTCCTTTGATGTGTGAAATCTTTCAAAGACTTTAATTATAATATTGGATGTAAAGTTGATTCGAGTTCAATTTCATCCTTTAAGATTAAATTGAACACAAACTAGAGATCTAAATTAGTCAATTCCAATCATAATTGGAATGGACTAATTTACATTTTTAAAGAAAGGTCAAAGTAGATTTAATTTCTTTAGTATAATACTAAAGCTGATTTCAGGTTTTAAAAAATTACTTATTCCTTAATTAAAGATGGACAATGTTTGTAAAAAAATTATATTAATTATATGAGCTCAATAGTTGGCTACGTGGACATTGCATATCAAATCCGAGGATCGTGTTAAGTACGCTAGAAAAATAACAAGTGGAGGAAACCAAGCCGCAGTTGCTAGAAGAAGGAGAAGAAATCCAGTCCATTCCGACGATACGCTGTAAGAACCATGAGAAAAGAGATCGTATTTGACGTATTACATTTTTATAATACGTCACACGGCTAAAATCAGTTGACAGCGTGGGAAAATAATGCGAGGGAACTAATGAGGTAAATTCCTGGATGTTAAACCCCACCTTCAATTTCAAATCAAGCCAACCTTAGTTCCTCAACACTATTTTCCCGCGCTGTCAACTGATTTTAGCCGTGTGTCGTACTATAAGAATGTACTTTTCACATAAATAGTACTTCTTTTTTCATCGAATAACTTTTCATTAACTTCTTTTATTAAAGAAATCACAATCGCAGTAAAAAAAATAGTGATGTTTTTAACCTCTTTATAACCCGTGTTTTGCTGGGTTTCGTTATGATATCATCGAACTCAATCGACCAAACAAATGGTCCAAGAACCGAAGCATATTGAATACAAATGCAATACGGTCACCGGTTAAATTCGGTGTGTGTTTATTAATGATTGAATATTTTATTTAGTACTATATTAGAATTTCCTAAATTAGAACAACCTCTTAAACATAATTTTCATGTAAACAAAATCGACAAAAGAAGGGAACTTTATGGTACCCATTTAATTAGCCTTAACACTCAAATATCTCAAAAAATACCAGAATAATGGAAATGTTATCATAAAGGACACATGGTATAGATCACCATTAGATAATCAAATATGAGATATAATATTTAAAATTAAATTCTTTAATCTACAATTCGTCAGTCAAGAACCCAGATAAAAATCGTGAAAAACTAACATAAAACTATAAATTTTTTGTGATAGTTATCACATACATTTTTAAGTAATCCACAAGATTACGATAAATGACCCAAAAAGCTGATATAACGTAAGTAATTATCAAATAATTAAAAAAAATCATCATAAAACTATTATCATCCATTTCCTTTAAGCTGTGAGGTAAAAGCGGCAAAAAAAAGGTTAAGCTAAAAAGCTTTGGAAGGAAAATATAGGTAAAACAAGGTAAATGCTGGAAGGAAAATATTTCAGATCTTAACCAAATAACGAATGATGTAGGAAAAAGTATCCCTGTAAAGCACATTAAACTTATTATTAGCAGGTATAATTTAAAACATTAGCCTTGAGCTAGTCGTACTTTCTAGATTATTTCATTTATTTAAAATATAATTGTTTGTTATTTTACTGTTAAATAATTTAAAGTAATACTTCACATAGCAAATAGAGCGACCAAGGCATGTATAACAAAATCTATAATTTTTATTTTATATAAGTCACTTTCTAGTTTAGCCTAGTAAAGAACAAAATCATTTTTCTAAAACTAAAACCTACATGTTAGGGACTTGCAAGCAAAAAAGAAATAGCATGAAATAAGCTCTTTAAGGAAAAAAGGTTGACCCAAAAATAATTACAAATTTGGACTCAAGACTTCTTTTTTAAGTTGGAAAGAAACGAAATGATTTATTGGGGTGGTGTGAGTGTGTTAGGTCTTGTTCGAACGAATGAAATACATTTCGTCATTAGAGAAAACATATACAAGGAAGAAGAAAAAGCAAATACAATTTTTCTTCCCTTTCTTTAATCTTACTAAAAAAAAGAAATCCTGGAAAAAAGAAATACAAAAAAATTTGTATGAACAAAATACAGTGACGAATCAGTGTCTGTGTAAAGGAGCTAAAACTGACACTTCTTATAGAACATTTCAGTACCTGTTCTACTTAAAAACAATACGCAAGTTATGCATTGATGGTCTTTACAAGTAAATCAAATGTACCGATGAATGAATTCAAAACGAATTTTCCTAATGCAAGACCTAACTTGTTTTCCCACTTAAGTGTTTTCTCATCAAAGACAGCTTATGTTATATAATAACAACTATTATTTTATTTTTCCTGATTTATACCGTAGGTATGTATGAAAAGTATATTGTTTGAAACAATTACCCACATAATTTGTTTAAGTTGTTTTTAAACTTATTATTATACCGCTAATAAACGATTTAGCTAAATACCATTAAATTAAATTTTAACTTGAAAATATAAATAATTTTAAAAACAAATCAAAGATATTATGATAGCTTTTTAAAGGTAACATATTATGGCAAGCCTGAAAAATCCCCATACCAATAGTTAAGAAAGGAAAAATAAGAAATAAGCAACTTAAGTAATGCTGTAAACGTTTTATAGCTTTATTGATCCAGGTAATTTTATTTACAGGCGAAGAAAACAGGGATTTTCTTTCCTGGCACAATTACCGTTGCGGTCAATTTATTACCTCGGTTTACTTTTATTTTGTTTTTCCTTTTTTGTGAAACTTATAATTAATCAAACTAAGATGCACGGTTTCAGAGATTTCGATCCTTGCCCTTAGCATGTTTTTAATTAAACGTTTTTCTTTAACATTATATCTAAGACATCCCTTTTGATTTGGTGAAAGTATGAAAAACATTTGTTGTTTTAAGTCAAGTATAAAGATTATTTTGGCATAGACTAAGATACAAAATAGGGCTTTTTAGCCACACGTTCACTCCCAAGTATTTTATTATCTTTTCTAATTGTGAACTAAAAAGTTCACATTATCTGTACGCATAAACTCCTTAAGAAATTTGAAACGCATTGAATTAATGTTTTAAAAAAAGATAAAAGAGTCGCTCAAAGAAAAAAATAATTTGAAAACTAAGCCAGATAGAACAAGCGACGTTATAGAGAACTGGTCACATAATGGAGCACTGAACTAAACCACAAGGGCTTCCTACCAACGAAGGAGGAATAAACATTTTTTAATAGGTCTCCCAACTCTACCAAAATCCTACCGCTCTGCTATCAGCCAGTTTGGTTTTGACTTGACGATGACCTTTATAATTTCCTAATGCTTATTATATCCAAAGAAAAAATAAGCTTATGAGGTTGATTATATTGGTTGAGAGATTTATATTATTTTTTTATTATTAACACTTTTTTACCATAATTACATTTTCTTTTTTGTATTATTTGATCATGCTTCTTTTGTACAAATTTGTTGATCCTTCGATCTGTCTGATAATTTGAGACCTCATTAATAAAGTATTAAGGGGCTCTACGATGCTTTATTCTTTTTGAGGTTATAAGACTTGAGAGATAAATTAGCTGGCTTTTTCAACACCTCGGGTTGGCGCAAACGGATAACTGAAGGTAAATTCCAAAATGAAACTCTGACATTGGAGGTTCATATCAAAGAAGGGACGGTATAAAAAGAACAAAATATTACTATTTTCTTTTATTTCAATTTTATACCAATTTCTTATAGAGATTTTTGAAGATCAAATTTAATCAAATTCGAATCTTAATTACTCTCAACAGCTCAAAATGTCGGGTATATAAAATATATAGTACTACTAGTTTCCTCTTTATTCCGACAATTATTATTTTGTTATTAATCATTAAGTTAACCATTTTAGCATAGTTTTCTAACGCAACAGGAAAGTTATCACGTAAATGTCTCAAAAATTACTATTTTATTGAGCATAAAAAGTATTATTTTCATTGCTTATTTTTAAGTTTGATGATGATACAACTGCAATAATAATTTATGTCAAAGCAATAAATGATAACATTAGATTGTATTATTCAAAGGCAACAAATTTATTGAAAAAAAACAACCATTTTACAATTAACTTCCGCAATAAATAGCAAAATACAACCCTACTAGACTTCCTTTGCAGAATATGTTGTTATTATTTGCTTATAGAGCATAAAAATAAGATTAAAATTTCTGTCATTTTGACGACGCGTCTTTTTTATTTAATTTAATACCTTTAAAAAGTACATCAGTAACATGTAAGAAAAAAAGGATGTTCATGTAAGGGAAAAGGAAGTACATGTCAGAAAAAGATATCAGGAAGGTAAATTGTTTTTAAAATTAAATGTTGACTTACTGTCAATTGCAAAAAAAATCCAGTACAATAAAATAGTTACATTGTACAATAAATTCTATACTCTAAACATTTGATAAATAAAATAAATATAAATAAAAAATGCTTATTATAAAAACAGCAAAAGTATAGTATTTTATACAAAATAATAAAGGAATGAAAATATGTCTCATGATAGAATAATTTCATTTAAAATTACTGATGATGAGTATTAGCTCAGCTTGTTACTTGATTGATGATAATAATTAAGCAGAATTGTCCATTAGCCTGATAAGGCAATTAAATTTTACCGTATCTAGATGTTTTAGAATGATCTCTTATAATTTTAATTTAATTGTATAGTTATTAAATTAATTAAATTAGTATGAATAAAATGGTGCCTCGGCAATTGCCGAAATAAAACTTAATATTAACGAAATATGTAGTATGTAATATTATAATTATCTAAATTATGTAACTAATTAAGTTTTAATAAAGGCTTATTTATTTATTTATTAATAAAATAGCTGTCAAAAATTATTTTTTACAATTTAAGTAGGATTTTGATGCATGTCGCGAAGATAGATAATTACTGTAAATTATATCACCAGACAGATAATAAAAGGAAATTTATTGGATTTAGATTCCATTCAGACCAGTGCCAACTGCAGCCAGCAAAAATATTTTTGTGGTTCGCAAAGAAGATAAGAAATTTAATTTTAATTTTATAACAAATAAAATATGTAAATATTAATACTTACAAACTCAATACTTACATATTATCCAAATGTATCTATATATATATTATATATATATATATAATATAATATATATATATATATATATATATTATATATATATGTTTCATGTTTTTATTTTATATATATTTTTATTTCTTTGTATACTCTCTCCTTTTTCACCTCACTCCTCTTTCAGCTTCTCATTATATATTTTAATTTCCCTCTCTATTTATTTATTTTTTCCTGTCTTTTTTTGATATTTCCTTGTATTTATTTTGTACGAATGATTGATTTTTGAATATGTCTTTATGACGGTACGTGGTGTGAAATTAATGTATGATCGTATAGAGTTTTTCGAGCAAGTATTCCTGTACATGTCCGTACCGTGCTATATAGTATACCTCCTTCCCATTGGTCCAACCCACCTCTCTTAATACCCCTCCTAATCCATTTCCTGTAGATCCTATCTCATCTTTACCGTTCAGTCTCTCTTCGTCTGTGGAGAACTTTAACAGTTCGAAACGTTACGTTTTTATTGTAAGTTTTCTTAATGTTTCTATATCTTTCTTTATAATTAAGTAATATATATATATAATATATATATATAATATATATATATATATATATATATATATATATATATTTAAAAATAAGTTGAAAATTATAGTTGCTTACAACTCGAAAAATACCGAAAAATACTTAAAGGATCTAGACCAAAGTTTTGAAAAGATTAATAATATATGAAAAGGAGTCATAAACTATGTCAGATCTTGATCAGTGCTAAAATAACAGTAGAGGATTAGTGTAAAAATTCTTTCTTTAAGTACTTATAGCTCAGAATCTAATTGATAGATCTTGACTAAACTTTAAACTTAGAATTCTCATAGGTCTTTGTAGTTTCCTTTTAAGTCTTATCGGGATCCGTTCGGAAATAATGTGGGTTTAGTGCAACACTAAATTCTAAGTGCTTACAGATTGGAATTTGTCGATTGGATTCGATGGGTCTTGTCTAAACTGTGCACTTTGACGACTCATAGGTCATAAAGATATGGAACTTTTGTCTTGGCTTATCCAACGATCTCACAACTTTTTACGTTAGAACTGGTTTTTTCGTTAAAAAGCATGTATTTTTGTTGGGATTTTCTTTCCTATTTAGTTACATAAATAACCATTGTATGTATTTTGTATTAATATGTTATTTGTATGTATAAATAATTGTACATATATTACTAATATACTTCGCTTTTCTGTAACTATTCTCACATATTTTTGAAAATAACGGGTATTCAATAAGGCTTACATTTCTATGTATGATAGAATTCCCTATTGAAAGTAAACCCATTCTTTAATAACTTTTATTTATAATTATTCTGCAGAAAAGTTAAATTGTATTTTAAGTAATGTTATACAACGTTTTTAAACTTTTAGGTCTTCAAGTTAATCAAAGCCAGATGTAGCTGTCAATTTCATGCTTATAATAAAAAAATGTGTAGAACATGAAAACTAATTACAGAAACACGATATAAAACGTGACATGTTTATGTAGAATTAAGTTATTTTTAAGTTTTGTTACTTGCTCATAAAGAACTGAAAGTTTTCAGTTTAGTTTTTAAAGTTTTCAAGCCATCAATTTTCGAATAATAATCTAATAAAAAAATCGCGTGTTATCAAACAAAAACTTGAAGACATTATCGATTTCTATATTTAGGGATCCCCTGATAAAATCGAGTAGACTCTTGAGACTTGAAATTTTCTCTCAAATTATAAGGAGGTTTTCAAAAAGGTACTTATCGTTTGCCTAAAAATATAAAACCGAAATATTTTATCATTTATTTTTAAAAATGTTATTAGATAAGTATATAACAATGAAAAATCAATTTGTAATAAACTTTGGTTTGGTTTAGAGTTAAAAAATTTAAAAGTATATCAAAAAAGAAAATGTCAAGACAAATATTAAAATGCAATATAAATAGAAATAATACAAGAAAATTATATTGAAGAAATTCGTACCTTTACTTGAATGCCCTTTTCCTCAATCTCATATTACTATCTATGTAAAATAATACCTTGTTTGTGGTGATAAATGTATTACATAAAACCAAAATAATTGGTTAGGTTTATGTTCTATAATAGCAAAATGTATTTTATTTCATCGAATTTCAACAATAGATCTATGATTTATGAGTAAATATATACATAAGAAATATGATGTATTAGAGAAAATTATATAAAGTGACAGGTGAAAGTTAAAGAGAATAAAGAGGCCCTTATCAGAATTAAGCTCTACAAGTCAAGTACGCAAAGGAGCTAGAGGAAGAGCAAAAATCTAATACAGGCTTCGTTGTTAAATCTCTTCAACAAAGTAATACGGGTTTGATATAATCTGGATTTTAAAGAAGTTTTTGTTTTAAAGAATTTTTCATACTAATGAAGAGTAATAATAAAAATTAAATTAATGCGGGAAATTTAAGATAAAATATTTTTATATTGTTAAAAGGAAGAGAAAAATAAAAATATAATTCTATATTTGGCGTAAAAAGAAGTGAAAAGAAGAAGGACGAAAAAGGGGAATTGAAGGAAGAGAATAAGAGAAGGGTATCAACAAATTATGTTTAGTTACAATTTTAACTGTGTTTGATGCGTGAGACAATACTTATATTGTTAATATTTATATTTGTGGAGACATAGAATCTACAGAAAACTGCTTAATTTCGATTAATAAGTATACATATATTTTGAAGATTAGAAAAGTAGAATGTTTTTTGGTTAGAGATCTATCTAGAGAAAAAAACTTGCTCAAACACAGGTAAGAATGTTTTCTTTTAAAACAGCATTTTTATTTCACTCTTAGGTAGTATCACACTTTGTGCCACCGAAGTCATTGAAACAGATACAGTCCTGACCAGAAAGCATGAGAGAGATAAGAATAACTTCAGATTACTAAGCACCACTCTTAAGGCTAATTTGGATTGACTGGGAATCACTGATAAAAACTATACAAGGCTTACAAAATACTTACAAAATACCTTATTTACTAACTTCTTTACAGCTGTAGTATACCATTGCTATTAGCATACCATGCCTCGCTAAAGCAAATTAAACAGGCTAGGATCGAACCCGGGCTGAACCAGGTATTGCCGTTTAGTTTAGAGGTATAAAGGATATAAAACTCCAATAGATTCCTCAACCATTTCATCATAAACATAAAGCAGAGTTGTCAGATCCTTCTCCGTTCCCATATTACTCCGTTGTATAGAAACTTGAAATTTTTCTCTCCTCAACCAATATACACAAATAATATACATGACGTACTTTTCCCGCTATATTACAAAACATCTTACAATGCTTAACCCATTCTACAGGATTTAATAATGCAATCGACAATCCAATATTCGAATAATCTGAAGAATTTAGAGTGATATTTTCACGTAATATAAAATTATGTTTAATTTTTTGGTAATTTAATAAATAAAATAAAAATAAAAAATAAGATGAATAACTAAATTTTCTGGGCGGTAATCAAGAAAGATAAATAAGAAAATGACTAAATAATATCAAATAGCAAGATGAAAAATATTAAGCCAACTAAAGAAAAAACTTTTATCTACGACTTGAGTAGTAAATATGTAGTGAACTGGCCCCGTAAACGTGTTTTACATCCCTAGGGACATAAAACACATATTTACGTCCCATAAAACAATGTATGGTTAACAAAAAACTTGAAGATACATTTTATTACCTGCGTTAGTTCTTGTTTTACTGATTGAGGTATAAAACTTAATATAAAATAGTCACGTTATTTTGGCTAATACATTTTAAAAATTCGCTTATATCGTGACAGTAAACAACTTATATGAACAAGTAATACGACAAAGTGATGTAGGACAGCGACTATGTAGCCGCGAAGCAGCCACAGGTGGCCGAGAGGCCTAGGCGAGTAGTACATATGGTACGGTGTTACAACACAACAAACGTACGGTGTTACAACACAACATACGTACGGTGTTTACGTACGGTGTTACAACACAACATACGTACGGTGTTACAACACAACATACGTACGGTGTTACAACACAACATACGTACGGTGTTACAACACAACATACGTACGGTGTTACAACACTACATACGTTCAGTGTTACAGCACAACATACGTACGGTTTTACAACACAACATACGTACGGTGTTACAACACAACATACGTACGGTGTTACAACACAACATACGTACGGTGTTACAACACAACATACGTACGGTGTTACAACACAACATACGTACGGTGTTACAACACAACATACGTTCAGGTGTTACAACACAACATACGTACGTGTTACAACACAAATACGTACGGTGTTACAACACAACATACGTACGGTGTTTACAACACACATACGTTACGGTGTGTTACAACACTACAACGGTGTTACAACACTACATACGTTCAGTGTTACAACACAACATACGTACGGTTTTACAACACAACATACGTAAGGTGTTACAACACAACATACGTACGGTGTTACAACACACAACATACGTACGGTGTTACAACACAACATACGTACAACACTACATACGTTCAGTGTTACAACACAACATACAACATACTACGGTGTTACAACACAACATACGTACGGTGTTACAACACAACATACGTACAACATACGGGTTTTACAACACAACATACTACGGTGTTACAACACAACATACGTACGGTGTTACAACACAACATACGTACGGTGTTACAACACAACAACGTACGTACAACACAGTCAACAGTACAACACAACATACGTCAACACAACATACGTACGGTGTACAACACCCGCTTCGCTCAAGCAGCTCAGTCACATTCGTAAGCAAAGTTCCGTTTTTGTCAATAATTCACTATTACTTAAATAGTGGTTTCAGCGTATATCAGAATTAATTCTAATATATGTAGGATATAGAATGTTTAAACATTGTATCCCTACTGTTCATTTTCATGACGTCACGATATTATAACACTAACTCCCAAGAACACCCTTTAAAAAACAACCCTTTTTGAAAGGAATAAAAAAACAAGCTACTTATTTCTCTAGAAGCAGCAAAGGAAAATATAAATCCCATTCTTAATTTGTTGAATCTTTTAATCTAAAAGATGCAGGTACATATACACGTTTAATTATTTAAGCATATTTGAATTAAAATAATTTATACATATATATATAAGTTAATTATACTTTGTAGAAACTTATTAATTTAATTTCAAATGGCAATGAGTTTATAATCTCTTTGTAACATTCAATTGAATTATACTAAAATAACCTTAAGATTTTCATGAAAATTACAAATCTATAAAAATTATGCAAAGAGTACAAATTTATCTACTTCAATTGCATTAAAAAGTGAGAGATATAAGGTAGCAAAAATACATTACGTCCCTTAAAATTGAAATTAAATAAATTGTCCGTTTTAGGGCCTTTTGGCCAATCAGGGTATTATCCTTGCAGGAACCACCTCAGGTGAGTTGCGTCTACTATCATCTAAGATATAATTAAACTTAGCGACATGTTTATAATGCAAATACTATTCATATAACCTTAGGGCTAAGCCCAGGCTGAGAACCCAGACCTCTGGTGCAATAATTGAGTGCTTATACGATCACAGCCTTAGAAACAGACTAATTATTTATACCTCGTAAAAAATTTACTTTAATGTCGAGTGAGTTTTCACTCAATTCACAATGATTATTATGGGATTTTCCCTCTAAATATAAATAATCTGAAAATATATTCTCGTTTTTTTAGATTCCATAAAAAAATATATTTTAATAACAGTCCCTATTACAATTTCCTAGTAATATATAAAAAACATGTTTTTTTAATAAAATTCTTTATTGGCAATCGTAAATAAACTATATGTAAACCTGATACATATTTTATGTATTAAGTTGAGGCAATGTGAGCCTCTTTTTTAAAAACGTTTTAGAACATCGAATTATTTAGGGTACCTTTAGGGGATATATTTATATTACATGGAATCATTTAAGTATCCTTAAAAATGTATGAACACAACCCAATTTCAGTAAGTAAACATGTCTAGATTTATCGATATCATCGGTAGAGGAAAGTGACTTTAACAATAACGTATCAATACGGAGATTTTTTTCTGAATTTATGCTCCGACAAAATTTCTGGGTATCATTAAGTAATACGCGTTATTTTTGGAAAAAAAATCTATTACAATCCGGGGCATGGTATCGTGATATATAAATCCAAAACTATAGATCCTATTTATAAACATATAGAATGATAAAATGCCTCATTTTTAATAAAAACTTTTCATTTTATGAAAAAATATGTTTTTCAATTTATAAATATTCGGTATGGATTTATATACGAAGTTTTTAGTGTCATGCCGTGTTTCAGATTAGCTACGACATGCTTAAGCCATCGATCACATATAATATTGACAAGGAAATTAGAAAACTAAACTTTTATAAAATTTAGATGTAGCTAGAATGTAGTTCGTGGGAATAATTAACGTCAAATCACCAAAATATGTATACTTCAGGCTTGTGTATGTGTTTTGCTATATGAGTAACAAATTTTAAGTATTTTTTACTTAACAATTATATATTGATATTATTATGTATTATTATGTTTCAAGAATGGAACTACTTATTTTTTATCTGAATAAGAATCATTAGAAGTAGTAAAACTTTATTGAGAATAATACAAACATACAAAAAACAAAGAGAGAACCTAAAATATTTTTTTTCAAATAAGAATATTATTAATGAACCTTTAATTGTTGAAACTCCTATTGAATAGTTGATTGTTTATAAAATTAGAATCACCTTTTAATTTAGATCGTTTCGAAGTAACAATGTATGTAAGAATATACAGGCTGTGGCAAAGATTCACCAACCCCTAATTATATACGTAAATATTTTAGTTATCAAACTGCTGTTTGCGGCTTCATCTTCATAATGCGAAAAAATTATTTTATCTACTCACGGCAGCAAAATTAGCCATTACTAGACAGTTTTTAAGATGCAAAATGTCATTTTACCTACACTGTTAAACAATACGGAAAATATTTTTAAAACAGTACGCAAAATGTTTCAAAACAGTAACGCAAAATGTTTTGGTAATGAAAAAAGTACTAGGGAGTTATGGCTCATTTAAATAACATGGGAAACAAGTCAAAACTCCCTAGGCGGGAAAATAAATGAGCGGAGGTTATTATTTTACAAATTATTGCATGAATTTCGGTATTGTTTTATTTTGTAAACTATGATTTATTCTAGCTTGTTTCTAGTATGTAACTTCTTTATTTTACTTAAAATTACGATATTATTATTATATGTTTAACAAATTGGCAACACTGATAATTTGGGCATTAAATTAAATATTTACCAGCTGTTTATGAATCGACAGATTTTTAATGTTTAAGTAGTCAGATTTTGTATTTCATGTTGTTATATTTAGTTTAAGTATATATAGTTACAAAAATAGAACGTTATCAAAAACTAAATCTGTAAACTAAAGTTAAGTTACTAAAACATAATGAGTGAGAACAACAGTGAAGTGAATAAAGATACAAACATTGTTGACATTGACGAGTTATTGGACCACACTCCACCTGATATTGTCAGCGTAACTTCTACTCAAAGCAGTCTTTACTGCCTGTAAAATCTCGCAGCAAAGTATTTAAATAATTCTTGTGTATTTTTCTGCCGTTAGTAGATAAAATAGTATATGCTACTATGCAGCAAAGGAAACATTGCAGACTCGTGCAATTAATTACCTGCCTCGCTTACGCCTCAGCAGGTAATTTCCATAGCCCGCCTCGCCTTCGGCTCGGGGGCAAATTTATAAAACTCGTCTGCAAAATTCCATTTTGCTGCCTAGTAGCATAATATACTATTTTTTAGTAGTTACCTTTTTCCCGCCATTTTGGTTGCCGCCCCATTGGATTCAACTTTAAAATTAAAAATTGAAGCACAATTTTTGCTTTAAACAATTACTTTGGCCGTAAATGGACATTCAAAATTTAATTTTGGTAATTTTAACTTGCCGCCATTTTAAAACGTCGCATGATAAAAAGCTCAGGTTTGCGGCAATTTTTCTCTTTTTTAAAAAAATTTCTAAAAACATATCACAAATTTGAATATTCAAATTTCTAATTTTCAAACAAATTTTCAACCCAAATGGGGCGGGATACAATGTAACTAGCAAAAAAGTGGGTTGTTTATGGATAATGAAGATAACCGAAAACCTAAATATGATGACTTAAATAGTTACGGAAATAATTAGGGGTTGCCGAACTTTTGCCGCACTCTGTATAATGCTTGAAATGATAAAGAAATGTATTAATGGAAGAACTCTTCATTGGTAAAGAATTATATTTTGTAATAGTTAGGATAAGTTTGCAATTACTGATCAATCAGACAGGTCTGATCAAAGTACCGCTTTCTGTATGTTGTTCCAGGTTAGTAGGCGGAGTTACTCGGTGGGCGTAATCGAGTTGGCATTACTGATTAAACTGACCGAAAAGGGTGGATTAGTTGAGTCAGGTGTACCAACATTTTTGTCAGTTTTACCTAATTTTGTTTGTTTTGGCTTCTTTTTTCGCCGACTTGAAAGAAACGTATTTATTTTAACGTCACAATACGATGTAGTTAGTTACTTTCAGTCGATTTATTAAATTTAACAATAATGGAATAAAACCTGGTTGTAGACCTATTAGTTAAGTGGGATTAATAAACACCAACACAAGAAATAAGCAAAATTTTAAACGTATTGACGAGTATATCAAAGCGTAAAAAAAAGGCATCCATGTTGTTCTTAAAAGGTTAAACCGGAAACCTTAAGGTTATCAATGATCTCAAAAAGAAATCAAAAAGAGTTCGCAAACTTAACTCTGGTCAATTCGGGTAGGGGTAAAATACCCGACATCACACTGATCAATTTAGACCGGTCACACTCGCGAGTACGCCCTTAGTTATACTTTCTTCCTGTAAGCGTTTGCCATTTGGGAATACATCTGCGGGCAGAATTTTCAAAAATTGAGGTAAGGTAACGAACATCAGAAGAATCTTGAAGATAAAGTCAATTTTGGAACAAGGAACACATAAATCACACAAAAGACAAGCTAAAGTCTTACGGTGACTACGCGGTATTTAATGTGGGCGAAAAAATACATCTGCAGATGAGTGCTGCAAAATATGAGTAACCATTATTAATACATGTTAATTACAACAGTAGATTAGTTGATTAGTTCCATGATATAAGGCTCCTTTAGTGGATTACTCAAGAAGTACGCACTCTGATAGAAGCTATCTTAAAAAAATAGATTATATATTTAAGATCCAATTTTAGCAGCCTAGTGCATTACGATCCTGAGAAGTATAAACTATTGAAGAAATATATTCCACTGAAGAAAGACTCAGACATATTTTATAGTTTATCTTCGGCTTTAAAATACATTATTTAATGGTCTGAACAATACAATCGGTGTAAACCTCTACCGAATACTTTGCTGCCTGTGAAAAATAGGCTAAATAGAAAACAATAATTTATTAATAAATTAACAAAAATAATTATTCATGTATACGCTCCTATCCAATCACATGGTTTCACTTGAGTCAACGCAGTAGGTTAGATTTACAGCATTGCTAAAATCTTTATATTTTTAAGAACAAATATGAAGAAAAAGGGAGAAAATAGTATCATACTCAATCTAATTTTTCTATAAGCAACTGCTTACGTATTCCCTTTGAGTAATTTTCATCTATTTCTCTTTAGAAAAGTATACTCATGTACTTGATTTTCTTTTTGGTCACGTAAACTGTTGAACTTTACTTTTCAAAAAGGAAAACCTTTGCTTGCTATATTAAGAAAGCAGTTTTCTAAGAAAAAAACGATCGTTTGAAAGTATTTTCTGAATGTGTTGCTGAGTCAGGTGACGTAGGTATAAATCTTTTTTAAAAAAATATAATGAGAAAGTCCGCATGCTGGATGCATTTCTTTAAAATATGTGCTTCCGGGTTCAATTGGTTATACAGAATTATGATTACCTTAAAACTAACAGGGGGCACCATTATTTGCACTCATTTAAAACAGAGTTAATGCTTACATGTAAAAGGGTTTAGCACATTTTATTTATATTTTTCCTGGGATGAGGATCTCCGCACAAGAATTATTTTGTAGCCCAGATTTCGAACTTGGAACCCATGCTTTGAGTGCTCATATCAATTTCGGCTCGTACTAATTTAACCTCGCGCCACCGTTTTATCATCTTTTTGGTCACTTAAAGTGATCGTATCGAAAACTCACCGGAGTTCATTCTATTTAGGTCCCTCAAAATAATTAGGAAAACATTTTCTGGGTGAATAATATTCATCTTCTAACAAACCCAACATCTTGAAAAGTATGCTGACTCACAAAATCAAATTAATGACGTCAAACCAACCTAGATTTCAATACAGATCCTCTTTTCAATATGGTAGATTTCTGTACTAAGTTTCATTTATTAATGCAGAGCTTTTGTGATTACAAAAACACATAAACACACACACAGACGATATATATATATATATATATTATATATATATATTATATATATATATATTATTATATAATAGTGTATTATGTATTTAAAAAAATAGTTTGATTAAATATTACATTTAAATGAATAAACTTAATTTTTATTTAATTTAATTTATTTAAATAATTAATTTCATTTCATTAAATAATAATTGCTTTAATCATTAATCCTACTCTAGTTAAAGTAAGAACCTCTACTTAGGAAACATATTTAGTATATTTACTATAATATATAAAATATATATAAATATATAATATTATATATATATATATATTATTATATATATATATATAATATATATATATATATATATATATATATATAATATATATTCTAATAAGTTCAATTTTAAATACTTACGTACTGTAATTTTACCTCTTTTTTTCGACAAATGAATTTTTTTGTTGGTAAATGTCTGGCAAAATGTTAAAACGAGTAGGAATGTGTAATTTGTTTAAGGGTAAAGTAATGAAATAATGTGAAAACCTAGGTCTTGTCGTTTATAGCTACTTAAAATTAAATTTACTCTCTACAGAAAAGATAGCTAGGACCCTAAAGAGCTTTTTGGTAACAAGGACCTGTTTACTCTATCAAACTACAAGTCTAGTTTTCTTGGGGTCCTAAATATCCGTTTTATCTCTTTCCTTCTTATAGACATTCTTAAATTAAATTTCGTTGGCCAGTTTGTTTTCCTTTTATTTATACTTAAGACTAAGGAAGGGTTAAAATAAGTCTTTCTAATCAAAGATGTCACTAACTCTTTAACCTATTGTCCAAAAAATATGTATCAAAGTGGCCCAGTACTTTAAGTGCTATTAATATAACTGTAAGCACAACTCAAATCGCAACAATAGGATCTCCGGTGTAGAATAAGATGTAAACTCTTTAGTAGGAAAACTAAAAAACTCTAAACCAGCGTAGGAAAATGAAAAAGCTCTGAACCAGCGTAGCAAAATAAAAAAGGTCTGAACCAGCGTAGGAAAACTAAAAAACTCTAAACCAGCGTATGAAAATGAAAAAACACTGAACGAGCGTAGGAAAATGAAAAAGCTCTTAACCAGCGTAGGAAAACTAAAAAACTCTAAACCAGCGTAGGAAAATTAAAAAGCTCTGAACCAGTTGGAAAACTTTTTACTATACCTGTCTGTCTCCGTGATAATCTTTACTTAGTTTATTTCATAGTCCTTTTACTCCTTCTCTACTATCTTTCTCCTCTCTGACCCTTTCCACTCCCTCTGACTTTCTTCTACACTTCTTTTAAAGCAAACTCCTAAAGAGAAGAATAAGCCAATAAGATTAGGGTCGTGAAGGGAAGAGATGAAAGAAGAGAGGTTTTTTTAATAAGGGCCCAACTCGCTGTTTTTTTTTATCAAGTTTCCTAAACTGATTTAACGAGTTTATGAATTTATAATTACTATCCTAAAAAATTGGCATCTCGCGAGTCAGTAATTATGATCAAAACTTTTTATCAGTTTTGAATTTTAACATTATTTAACGGTTAATTAATAATTTATTTAACAAATTTGTTTTCATACTAATCATTTTTCAGCAATTAATCACTTGTTTTTACAAAATCTCACTCTCCAGGATTCCCAACATTTTTTGAAATCAACTGAAGTCTCAGTGATATAAAAAATGAAATGTTAACAAAAATTCAGCCCTGTGTACATTTTAGTCTTATATAGGAAATTTTGGTTGAGTTACAGTAATTGGTTGATTGTTAAGGTAGCAAGCATCGACAAGCAATTTAATTATTTAATTCTGAACGCTTTCGGATCCATAAATATCAAATTACATCAGGTTACTCCATTTTATATAA
>JACMZG010001913.1:30923127-31026933 GCA_018340805.1 Microvelia longipes
TTCTTTTTCAAATTAAAAAGAAGAAAGAAAAAATCAATTTAGTTATATATCCCATACATTATTTAAAAGGTTTAAGAGACCACAGTAATTAAAAAAAAGTTTTTTAGGTGGAAATGGTCTAAATATAAATAAGATAACTCAATTTACCAACTTTCAACTATATAGTAAGTCTTTTCAAGGTACAATAATATAAGATAATAACAATAAATAACTACAGAATTTAAACACATAAACACTACCACCTACAAACATACTCGAGACAAGAAACCGAACAAAAAAGTCGTTATCAACGGACATTCCAAAAATAAAATTATTACGTGAAAAAATAAAACTAAAATAAAGATCTACTAATAGATGGTCTGAGCCCCAGAAATATTTGAGGTTATAATTACATTATATATTATTTATACATTTCCTGAGTTAATTATCTAAAATTATAGATAATATATAATTAGAGAAAATTGGTAATGCCCAGAGACTGCTATAATACCACATTAAGCACTAGACATTTACGTATTAATAATCATATTCACAGTTACTTAAAATTAATATATTGTCACTATAATTAAAGTTATACACCTCAAATATCAGGGGTCCAAGCCTCGTTAATAGCAATCTTATTTAGTTTTTATTCTCAGTAACGATTTATTTTGAATCCTTGATAACGACTTTTTTGTAACGGTTTCTTTCTCAGAGCTTGTTGTAGTGATAGGTATTTTAAATAAGTATTTATGTTATTCTTATAATTATTACCTGACAAAAGACTTAATTCTGTTGAAACTGGGTAAATGAGTTTATTTAATAGTACCTTTCCCACTAAAACTTAATTATCCATACATTATAACACAAAAAGGATTCTTTCTCTACTCTTTATTTAAAAAATGGAATTTAAAAGCCTAGAAGAAAGTTAAAAAAAATTGACGCACATATAAATCTATATATAATATATAAATATTATAATATTATATATATATATATATATATATAATATAATATATATATATATATAAATTGTAGAATTGTCATATAATCAACTGAAACCACTTAAAATAAGTTTTATATCTAATAAAGGCCATTTGTACTAACTATATTTTGCCTTGTTATTCTTATAATTCTACCATATAACTTTTACCATAGCGCCATAAATTTTTTTATTTTATTATTTTTCTCAAAATATAAGTTTTATTATAATGTTGATTTTATTGTTCCGTGAAGTGCCTCACTTTGTATTACTAAATAAAAATTGGACGTATCTATTAACAGCCAATAAATTATTAATTTATTACGTGATTTAGGTTTATAGGGTCCTATATGTGTATCTTATATATATTTTAAATCATAGTCCTGGTAGATAAGGGCCTGGGGGCACTCTCGGGATTCCAGGCCTCATTAATTTTAATACAAAACTACTTTATTCTAGAGGGTTTAGAATGTGCATAGAATTATGTAGCTCCTCTAGAGATTAGTACTCTGTTATTTACCCAACAGTAATTAGAACCAAATATTAATGGACTTTCCTAACGGGATCCGTTATTAGCTTAGAAATAATAAGGATAAAATAAGTATTTTATAATTTATCACATTAATACTAAAAAAATATTTGATTATTGTAAATAAATGATTGTGACGCAATGCGATTTCACTAATTTTCTAACAAGCAATAGAAGGATATCATTCTTTCATTTATTCATTAAGCATCCGTTATTATTATTTGTTTGGTGAAGAAACAAGCTACCAAATACGGAACTTAGGCCAGTATTTTAACGCATTTCCTTACTTACTCGTTAAGGAGTCCTTAAGGAGGCTTTAAGGCTCCTTAAGTAAGACTAAGGAATTCTATACATTTAACACGTTAAAAAAGCCGTTTTAGCTGTTTTTAAGACATCTAACAGATTAAAAAATCTGTTCTTGTTCACTTCCATAAGAGTGAAAAAATTTTAACTTCACACAGTCATGAAACTAGAAGTAAACAAGCAGAAACAGTGGTCGTTCCTTTCTGTAAAACTTCTAAAAAGCAAACCCATCCGTTATATCCCATGCGTTAAGGTCCCAGTTTTTATAATACTTACCCAAATCCATTCAATCAACAAAAAATAAAAAAATTTAAAAAAAATGATGCTCACTTACATGAATCATTAGCTACATAGTATATTTTTGATTATTCAATTCTATCTCTCTAATCTTTCTCACTCTCAATCTCTTCTCACTCTCTAGCTCTTTACCCTTTCTCTCTCTCTTACACTCTCACGCTTCCTCTCTCTCCCTTCTCTCTATCTCTTTCGCTCTCTCACTATATCTCCTTTCTTACTATATACATCACTCTCTCTCCTGATTACTTTCCCTTTCCCCCCGGTCCTATATATTATTCAACCTTAATTATATTATATCTTGTTCCTTATTTTATTATATAATATTATAAAACATTTTATTAATTCTAATTATTAACTTTGTAATATTTTAAATGCAATTGTCTTTCTGTTAAATTGATTAATTTTTTATAATATTTATTTATATTTATTTTATTTTTTTAAAATAAGAAAACTTATAATCATACAAATGTTTGTACGGCAACGTAAGCGGAGCCCTCGCACAGGCTACACCTTGAAGGCTCTTACATAAAAATAATATGATTGTGTTAAAAAAAATTATTAATTAATTATTAATAAATAAATTATTATTATTATAATTTAATTTATTATTATCCTGAATGGTTTTTACAAAGTTGTCTGTCTGTACATATGTGTGTGTGTATTGTTATCATCGAAGCTCCAATGGTATTTATGCTAGATAGTTCAAACTTTGTACAAAAATCATTCTGTAGATGTAGTTGTCCGACTCAAAAATTTTTCCCACAATAATCACTAATCAAAAATTTCGAATAATCAAAAATCACGAAAAAATGTTATGATCCTTTTCAGATTTTTATCACTCATGTAGCTATGTATAACAATAACATATGTGCCAAGTTTCATCTCATTATCAGCATTTGTCAATTTTGGTTAGACGACTTGTGTAAGTTTTTGAATAAATTGTGAAAAATTAGAAAATAAACCAATTGAATTAAAATTTAGTACAAGTGAAAACCTTCAGATTATCTTAACCTTCAGATTACAAGTACACTAAGCATCTTTATAATACGACAAGTATAACCATGATTTTGTTAGATCATAAAGGTTAAGCAGCATCGAGCGGGGTCAGTGCCTGGATGGGTGACCGCTGGGAATGAAACAGATATATTTACTATCTGAAGACGAATGAAGTGAGTCCGAAGATGTGTTGTTGCAAAAATTTAATGACTTGCATATTCTGAGGACGAGCAAAGTGAGTCTGAGTTGGGAAGATGAGCGTAGCAAACCCGATGTGATTAAAAAAAGGTTCGAGGTTCCCCGTACTGTATTCTTTAATTTTAAAATTACCGCTTTTTTTGTCTCGTTAGATTTAGGCCCGTATTCAAAAACATTTTTCTAATATTTCCTTACCTAACCTAACATTTTCCTTAAGGAGCCCTTAAGAAAATGTTTAGGTAAGAAAAATGTTAGGTCTCCTTGAGGAAGCCTTAAGGGTTCCTTAAAGAGGCCTTAAGCAAAATGTTAGGTTTAGGTAAGGAAATGTCTTTGAATACGGGCTATAATCTAATCTTCATCTGGTTCATTTTGCATCTGGTATTAGGGAATTTTTCTTTAAAAAATCGCTTAATAAATGGGTAGCATAGACAGAGTCGAATTATCTTATGTGAATAAAAAGTAAAGGTATATCACGTTTAACACAAAACATTTATAAACATCCATTATAATAGTAGACCAAGAGCCCAGGGGTGTTTTGTTAATAAAAAGTGTAATGGCTGGAACCGGTCTCAATTTTTCGTAAATACCTTCCTCAACAAGGATCTGCAGTTCTGCCGACTCGTATCGGATGGGTGTCCCAGGCAGAACCGTTGACTCCTAAAGTGCGTTCTGCCTGGGACACCCATCCGATACGAGTCGGCCGAATTGCAGATCCTTGTTCAGGAAGGTATTTACGAAAAATTAAACCCGTTTCCAGCCATTACACTTTTTATTAACTTCGGTGGTAAATTTGACCTGTAAAATGCGTTCTGCCTGGGACACCCATCCGATACGAGTCGGCAGAATTGCAGATCCTTGTTTAGGAAGATATTTACGAAAAATTGAGACCGGTTCCAGCCATTACACTTTTTATTAACAAAACACCCCTGGGCTCTTGGACTATAAATACCTAAATTTATTTTAATATTTTCAAGTTTGTGGGCTGGTAAAACGAGTATTTTGAGTCTGTGGCTTCTAAAACGAGTATTTTTGAGTTTGTGGCTGCTAAAGAAGTGTGTAGGTTATGCGTTACACAGACACGATGAAATACCATTTAGAAGGTCTTACAAACGCTAAAACAGATAATATGATTTAATCTCCGTTTCGGATTTTCAGGATGAACACAACTGTTATTTACTCAATATTTACTTTACTTACACTTATTTATTTTACTTACATTTAACTAAGCGAGGGTTAAAAAATGCTTCGATAGACAAGTCCTAAAGTATAACAAGTGCTCTTTGAAGGCCAAAGCGTTTTTATTGTTCCCCGGAGGATATGTTTTATACATTGATTTTATTTTTCTCCCATTCCTGACACTACCCATAACCACTGATATGTTATTTAAAATAAATATTTAGAAAATCATATTATAAAAATAATGGCAATTTTTAAACAGAAAACTCTGTATTGTAAAAAATTAAGACAAATTAAACTTAAACATGTATGGTATGTTCCATGTACATATTACATGATTACATATATCGGTTAACATATGTACTCACCGCACTAATACTATATTGTTCGAAAATAAAATTGTTACTTCAAGCGTTCAGAATCCTTTTTCTACTTTTTCAGAAGTTATAATTCAAATATTTGATTTTTACTTCTGATATAGACTCAAGTTCAATTTTATCGTTTTCCATGTCTGCTCTTTATATTTTTGTTTTATTTTATAAGTTTAAATATGTTTAGTTTTCAGCTGGTATATTTTTAAATGTCTTTATTAAATACAAATAAATTAAATAACAGTATAAAACATAAACAAGGGGTGAAAATAAGGCTACCTCTCTGCTATAAAGCTTGCGCTGCAGAGAAGGAGTTCCTTAACTATATAAATAGTTTAGGGGTTCTAGAAATAATTTAGGCTGCGGGTGTGTCAAGAAAAAGGAATGAATAAAAAAATGATGAAAAATGAGAATAAGAATGAAGTCGTGAAAATAGTATATTACGTTACAAGGCTGTAAAGAAGGTCTTTTTTTGATAATAAATAAATAATAATAACTCACAATTCGAAAATATCAAAACTTTGTTAACTAAAATATTCGATTGCTTGTTTGAACAAAACATTCTGGCGTGGTTGTCCGCAACCCATTTCTTGTTTCATGTTTGGTTTATGCTTTATAACCTAAGCAATTACCCAATTATCAAACACTACTTATGTCCACATGTTCATAATTATCCAGTTGATTATACAAAACTATGCCTCTAAAATGTGCAGTGCGCACTATTATTTGCTCTAGTTTAAAGCTCAGTTAGTGTTTATCTTTAAATGCATTAGCACATTTCTTTTGAAAAAATTAGGAAAAATTAGTTTCAAGCAATGCTTGATAATTTAGTAACTGCTTAGAATATAGAGCATAAACCAAACATTTAGCGAAAAATAGGAAGAAGCATGGAAACACGTTTCCAAAGGGAATTTGCCCCGCATGCACCTGAACTTTTATGTAGTTATAAACGCATATAACGTTAATAAAACTATAATAAATTATTGTTTCCCAAGATTCGAACCCAAGTCTTTGTTTTTTATAAGTCCTGCTTTGAGTACTTTGAGTGCTCGTATCGGACCGTTTTTATTCAAATCACATGCCCAAAACACATCTTTAACCACTCCCTCTATTTAACATTTTTCGGAAATAGACAAACGTTTTTTCAACTTTTTGGTATTTTTAAGTGGTCGTGTGGTTCAGACCTATTTTATTCGACCTATTTGTCGATTCAGCAAAGGTTATACGGCAAAAAGTATAAACCTTGAATTTTACCGATATTTTTTAATTTTGCTGACTCAGCAAACAAGGGTAATGATGTCACAAAAAACAGGATTTCATAAGGTTCGAGTTCTCCCAATGTTGATTTTTGTACTAAGTTGGATTAAATATATATATTATATATATATATAATATAATAATATATATATATATATATATATATATTATATATACAATATATATACATATATATACATATATATACATATATATACATATACACAATTGTTTAATCAAACTTAGTATATATCTAGTAGATTACTTAGTAGATTAGGTAGTAAATTACTGCAAGTTCATAATATTATCATCCTAATAAAAATTGCTATTCTATATTTTTTTTTTTTTTCTATTCGATTTTTTTAATATAAGCTCTATAAATAAATATTATTTACAACATAAAAGGAACATCTAACAAGATTAATCTAGTCAAAAACTTTTCTATAAAAGAAGATTAAATACTTCGCTAGTTTGTGGGGTCAGCGAGTGTTAAATTTAAACCAGCTTAACTCAAACCGCAGCTTAGAATACGGAATTTTACCACAAGACAGCTTTAATATGTTTCATACCACAAGATGCCACAAAATAGCTTTAATGTGTTTAATACTAGAGAAAAGTTTCTGGAACAAATAGAAACCGCCGAGGCTTAAAACAACAAACTTGTAGAACTTCTCGAGCCTATAAACAATGCGGAATTGTTCAGGAATTATAAGATTTTAATTAGACGGCTTTACTTTTATATACCTAATGAAATTTAATTTTATAAGACGAAGAAAATCCGATAACCATAAGAACAAAATTATTTAACTAAATCTTCCTACCCGATCAGTTGCACTGATACCTCTAGTTGCTGACATCAAAATTTATTGCAATAGAATATTCTACAATAAAAATGACACCAACAGCGTCATTTTAAATCTTCGCCTGATGAGATGTACAGTTACTTCTACTACCTGACATTATGGCCCTTATTTAACAACATGTTCCTTATACCTAATACATACCTAATATGTATTAGGTTTAGGTAAGGAAAATGCCTTTGAATATGGGCCTAAAATTTAATAAAAACTTAACTACTAAACTTAACTAAAATAAATTGTCTTATAACGCCTTTCTAATATAGGATATGATATGATTTTTTTTGCAAACAGATGTATAACGTAATTTTTAGAGATGTCCGCTAAAGCTTATTCAAAGTTCTGAACTAAAAAATAAATTTGTCCCCCTTACATGCAACAAAAGATAATCAACAAGAGTTGGATATAATTGAAAATCACCAAAAAATAATTTTTCAACAGGTCTTCATTAAACATTTTGCTGGCATAATAACCTTCTGCAATGTAACTGGTCTTTGATAGTATATTATGTTACAAGACTGTAAGAAGGTCTTTTTAGCGAATTTCCTTTGAAAATTCGCCTAATGGGATAGGCGTCATGGCGGAATTCGAACCTCGGACCACGACACAAATCCGTTTCAGAGGTCCCTAATGACAAAAAAATAATTTTCGCGAGACTTTATATATATATATATATATATATATATATATATAATATATATACACATATATATATATATATATATATATATATATATATATATATATATATATATATATATATATGAGACACTTTCTTGTAAACACTCTATCTTTCGAACGGATTAATATTTTTTAACCAAACTTGGTACAAAAATCAACCTTAGGGAGGACACGAACCCTATTGAAAAACCAGGTTTTTGTGACGTCATTAACCGGTTTGCTGAGTCAGCGAAATTTCAAAAAATCGGCAAATTTCAGGGTTAATATTTTTTGCCGCGAAAAAAGGTCAATATTTTTTAAGATTTTTTTTTTTTTAAGATTTTTAAGATTTTTTTAAGATTTTTTATTTGTTCTACAAAAAAGTACATTGTTTACAAGATATATAATAGATTGTAATACATAATTCTTATCATATTTTGTTTGGATATACTAAGTGCAATATGTGCACCTCCTAAAAAGCTAAGCTTGTCTAAGGAGGTGGTCTCCAGTCAAATTAACAAAACTTTACAATTCTGTTTGGAACCATAGAAAAGAAAATTTTATAAAATAGATGTAGAAATTAAAAAATATAGAGAAGGAAAATAGAAAGAAAGAGAGAGAGAGAGAGAGAAAATAAAATAAAAACAAAATTGAAACCTTATAAAAAAACCCATAAGAATTTCAATCCTGTATCTCATGGAGTTTGATCAAGCTGATTCTGGTGCAATTCATAGAGCCAATTTCTTATGAATTTTTTGTAGTCAACAAAGTATGTTTCCACTCTGACTTCATAAGGGAGAGAGTTAAACCAAGCTATTTGTTGGTAAGTATGGTGTCTCTGGGCAAACGAAGTTCTAAGTCTGAGAGTCTGTACTGTCAGTTCTTTCTTTGTCTAGTGTGATGAGTGGTTAGTCCAGGTCTTAGTCTGATTGAAATAAAGTAGAAGACTGGCTTTCATGAACAGAAAGCTCACAGGTAAGACAGGGAAATCTTTGTAAAGTTGGGTGGTTGAGTAATCCCACGGCTTTTTTAAAATAGTTTTAATTATTTTTCTTTGAATAATGTTCAAGGGTTCCATAATGGTAGGAGCAGCACTGCCCCACCCCACCACCCCATAATATAATAATGATTCAACTAATGCATGATAGACTGTTTTGAGGTTAGTTATATCCAATAACTGTCTAAGAGTCCTGAAATAAAACAAAAACTTTCTTAATCTTTGAACAAGAATGCTAATCTGTTTTTTCCACGAAAGATGTCTGTCAATTAAAACTCCTAAGTAGCATATTGTGTCAGTTTGAGTTATTTTTGTAATGCAATTGCAATGGTGATCTTGTTGGATGTCACAGTCATGTGTCAGTCATGTAGTTATTAGAGGTCATGTTTTCAGGTTGACACTTTAGCAGAGAAAGTTAAAATTTTTTTTCATCAAGGTAATAGATTTACGTCTAACCATTTTAACCAAATTCATACCTTGAGCTGCCTTTCTGTAAACCTGATTCCATGAATACCCTCTGTAATATAAGATTGTGTCATCTGCAAACCCAATTATATCATTAAAGAATTCATTATTATTCATTAGTATATAGTGGTCCAAGTATACTTCCTTGAGGCACTCCATACTTAATCTGTAGAAAAGTGCTACTTGAGGACTCCACCTTGACACATTGGTACCTGTCTTTGAGATAATTGGTCATAAGTCTATTTGCCACCCCTCTTATGCCATAAGATTCAAGTTTTTCCAACAGTCTATCATGAGGCACCGTATCAAAAGCTTTGCTAAGATCCAGACTTATAGCTAAGCATTTTATATTATTGTCAATATCATTCACAATAAAGCTAGTTAACTTTGATATAGCATGAGTTGTGCTTTTTCCTTTGACAAAACCAAATTGAGAAGAAGATATTACTTTATTATCATTGAAAAACTCTGTAAATCTAGAGTTGATACACTTTTCATAGATCTTAGCAAAGCTTGAAATGAGAGATATTGGTCTGTAGTTGGATGAGACCGCGCTGCAACCTCTTTTACGTACGGGAATGACAACAGACTGTTTAAACTGTTCGGGGAACTCACCATAAGTCAAACATAAGTTATAAATATGATGAAGTACCGGGACCAAGACAAACTCAGTATGTTTTAAAGTATTAGATTTAATCTTGTCTATCCCTGGTGCTTTATCAGATTCAAGCTCATGGATATGTTGACTGATTTCCTCTGTAGTGATCTCTTTTAAATAAATTGACTTATACATAGTAGGCATCTTTTTTATCTTAAACTTGGCTTTATTAATTTTATTGGAAATTTTTAAGGACAATTTTTGCCCTATTTGAGTAAAATATTCATTTAATTTATTTGCAATCTGAGTGGGCTCAGTTAAAGTGGATTGATCTTCAAGAACTAGCTTGTTAATTGAAGTATTTTTATTTTGTTTTGACAAAGTTTCATTGATAGTACTCCAAATCTGTTTTGGTCACCTTGGGCAGATTCAATCTTAGTAGCATAGTAGTCTTTCTTTGTACGCTTAATAAGATTGTTTAAACATAACTTATATGTGTTATATTTATTAATTAAAATATCATTAAACGGTTGTTTAACTACTTTAGCATACATTTTGTCTCTTTTATCAAGACATCTGATCAGTCCCTCAGTGATCCACGGTTTTAATTTCTTTTTCTTCTTTTTTGAATTAAATATTTTAGTATTATTTAGAATAACTTTATTTACTTTATCACAAAACAATTTACAAGCTAGTTTGGGATCGTTTTCCACCATGACAGGGTCCCAATTTTCAGCTAGTATGTCTCTTTCTATATTTTCATAATCAATTATTTCTACTTTATTGAGGCATTTACTATTTATGTCAGATTGATAATTACTTGCCTTTGATACCAATATACCTGCAGGGTAGTGGTCAGATATTTTAGAGTTAAGCAAGTAAGGAGTGAGCTGATGCTGAGTGCTGTTTCTAACCCAGATATGATCGAGGCAAGACCTCGAGTTCCCTTCAACACGAGTATAGTCAGTTATATATTGAATAAAAGAATTTGATGCCATAATATTAAAAAATTCATGAGATAAACCAGATGGATTAGGATCAAGAAAATTGATATTAAAATCACCTGTAACCAAGTCCAAGCTGGCATGAGCCATACTACTGAGATAACAGTCCAGTGAGGCATTTAAATCACTCACTGTAAATTCCCAACTTCTATAAATAGCAATTAAGTTATAACTTAAATTATTGTATTTAAAGTTAATATGTATGCTGTTGCAAGCAGTAAGGGGGTTGTGCCTGACTAAAGAACTATAAATAGTATTTTTAATATAGACAATAATACCGTCACATCTATTTTTGTAGTTTAGTACTGGATAGGCCAAGTAGCCTGGAATATCATAAGTAGGTAAGTACTCTCTCAGCCAACATTCAGTCACCACAATAATATGTGTGTTGATTTTCAAAGATTCAATCAAAACCAGGAGCTCATCGTGATGTCTTTCAATACTTCTTATATTTAAATTCAACATATTTAAGCCACTATTATTGATCGACATCATAGACTCAAGCTCAGAGCATTGAACCAATCTTGAATCAACTCCATTATTAGTAAGATCAATGTCTTGAAGTAAGTTTTTCATTTAACCAACACCAGGAGGTTTAAGTGAAAAGAAATTAATAGGAAAATAAAAGGAAAAGAAAACTGTAGCAGATAAAGACTTTATAATAGACTGTCTTATTAAAAAAAAATAAAATAATAATAGAAAAAAATGCCTTTTTAGGAAAGGAAAAAAATACCAAATGAAAATAGAAATAATATAAAACTAAAAATTCTTCTTCTTATAATTTTAGAAAAAAATAAAAATATGGAAATGTAAAAAAAAAGGAGAAATACAAATTCAATTAAATGAGGTTTCTCCTAATTATGTGTATGAAAAATGTAGAGATATGAGTTAAAGTTGATCAAGTTGGTCCTTTGAGTGAATTTCAATAACTTCCGATCCAATTTCCTTCCTTACAAACACTCTTCCTTGCTTGGCCCAGACAAAGGTGAATTTCTTTACTTCTTTAGCTATTTTGAAGGCATCATCAAGCAGCAGGACAGTTTTCTCTGTGAGATGATCAGATAAGTTGAAGTTTCCCTGACTATCAATAAAATTAGAAAGGCTTTTCAGAGGTAGTCCACGCTGTGCTGGAGTCATACTACTCACTTCCTTTTTAAAAGCAGCAAGGATCTCTTCTTTTTTACTACGACGGGTGAATTTATAAATAATTGGTCTGATAGATTTAGATTTATTTTTCACAGACAATCTGTGCGCTACGCTTATATCACTCTCCATTAAATCAACTTGAACTAGTTGGGCTATTTTAGAGAGAATAAGAAACAAGTTTTCTTTAGGGGTTGAAGGTATCCCATGAATAAGTAGGTTATCCCTTCTCATATAGCACTCCATATTTTCATTTTTCTTCACCAAAGCAGAATTTTCCTTTTCTAGGGTAGCGGTTATTTCTTTTAAGCCTGATATCTCAGTCTTTAAGTCTTGAATCTCTGTAAACAGTATATCTATTTGTTTTTGTGTATCAGCAGGTTTATATTGCTCTAGGACAGATAATCTGTCTTCGAAACAATTTACTGAGGTTTGTAGACTGTTAAAACTTGACAGTATTTCAGTTTTAAAAGAACCAAATGATTTTTTGAGTTCTTCCTGACCCGATCGAAATTCTATCCTAACATTCTCCAGTAGTTTATCTATAAAAACCTGCATTTCAAGCGTCAGTTCAAAAACTTTATTATCCTTAGGCAGATCAGAATTGTCTTTAGTTAAGCTAAGTTGAGTTTTACTACTTGCTGGAGATGAAGAAGGTTTGGTTATTGTCACTACTGGTGAGCCAGGCAGTGTGCTGTTTTTGCAACCTTTACACATCCATATGTTTTTCACTTGTTTATTCATGGCTTTATATGTTTGCTCATTTAAACCATTACAAAGATAATGATTTAAATTGTTGCATTTACTGCACCTTATAAAGTCTGCTGTAGGGCAAGATTTTACACACACATTGCAGTTCTGCATTATTATAACACCAAAACAAGTTAGGAATAAGACTATAAGCACTTAATCACTTTTACCCACAGATTGGGAAGTAAAGTCTAAAGAAAAATTTGAAAAAAATATTAAAATGATAAATAATTGAAAAAAGTTAAATATTTTAGTTTTAGAAATATTTAAAACAATAAAATGTAAGAAAAAATTAATAATAGTCCAATATTATTTATAGTAACAAAGGTCAATAACAGTTAAGATGTTTACACCTAGGAGTCCAGAGACAAACTGAATTTATGTTTCTTGAGACGCTGAATCGAATGAAACCGGTCCGAAGTCGATACGACCCTTTAAGTGACCTAAAAATCGAAAAAACCATTGTAAATTACCGAAAACCAAAATTTAGGTGGATAAAAAATAAATTTCGAGTAGGGTGTCGTTTTCTATGTAATTTTGGGCGCTGAATTGAATGAAACCGGTCCGAAGTCGATACGACCACTCTAAGTTACCAAAAAGTCGAAAAAACCACAAAAATTATAGAAAACCAAAATTACGGTCGTTGAAAATTAAAATTAATTTCAATGTTTTTTGGGCCTCTGAGTTGAATGGCAGTGGTCCGGAGTCAATACGACCCCTTAAACTCAGGGTACCTGGGTTCACATCCTGGAAGGGTCGATAATTTTTTATCGTTTTTTTTTTTTTACTTAATATAAGTTTACAACTAGAAAATAATTCTGGCGCGGTGGTCCGCATGTCGGGCGAATTTCCTTTGGATGCGAAACTCAAACCAGAGTACCTGGGTTCAATCCTAGTAGGGACAATAATTTTTTATCGGTGTTTTTACCTAATATAAGTTTTCAACTAGAAAATAATTCTGGCGCGGTGGTCCGCATGTCGGGCGAATTTCCTTTGATGCGTGTTTCCGTGCTTTTTATATAAGTTTACAACTACTAAATAAATAATACCGGCGCGGTGGTCCGCTGTCGGGCGAATTTCATTTAGAATGCGTGTTTCCGTGCTAAACAACCCATTTCTGCTTATGCAAGAACCATGCCCATTGCGTGGTTCCGGTTCATGCTTTAGAACCTAAGCAGTTACTCAGTTTAGCACTGCTCGTAACTCATTTTGTCTGTATTTTTCAAAGGAAATGCGCTAAAACCTTTAAAGATAACTGACTAAGCTTAAAGATAAGTAACTAAGCTTTGAACTAGTGCAAATAATAGTGCGTACTTCTAATTTTAGAGGCATAGTTTTGTACAACAACTAGATGATTATGCGCATTTCCTTTGAAAAATACAGACAAAATGAGTTACGAGCAGTGCTTGACAATTGAGTAACTGCTTAGGTTCTAAAGCATGAACCGGAACCACGCAATGGGCATGGTTCTTGCATAAGCAAGAAATGGGTTGTTTAGCACGGAAACACGCATTCTAAATGAAATTCGCCCGACAGCGGACCACCGCGCCGGAATTATTTATTTAGTAGTTGTAAACTTATATAAAAAGCACGGAAACACGCATCAAAGGAAATTCGCCCGACATGCGGACCACCGCGCCAGAATTTTTTAACAGTAACGACTATATTTACAGTCGAGCGACGCGAGACATTAAAAGGAGCCGATGTAAAAAAAATGCATTCCCAGTTGCGTAGCATTTGCTACTTTTTTTCGGGTCTAGTGATTAGTAATTAACTAATTAGAACAAAAACGGTATAAAGTATAAAAACTTATCGGTTCACTACTTTCGATCGCTTTGTTGGCGAAATGTATCAATTCTGGCGCCGTATTTTCAATACAAAAAACAAAATATTTTTATTTATGATATATACATAGTATTTGATCATATTGTCAATAATAATTCAACTATTTTATCCTTCTAAAAAGTAGGGCTACTCCCCTGACTACTAAAATTTAATAATCGTAATAATACATAAAACTAAACATATAGATAAATAAAATTTACATAAATTTATAGATGAATTGTAAAGAAATCTTTTAATTCGTACATTGGATTTTCTATTAAAATACATTTAATTTTATTATAAAAGTCTTAGGGTCAAGTTCAGTGAAAGCTAAGGGAAGATGGTTATAAAGGTGAATACCAACTTGTTCTATATGGTTCCTTTCTGTCTTATAGAGCCTTAGTTTGTTAGTAGTAAGTTTGGTCTTATGTCTGGTATGGTAGTCATGTACGTCTGTGTGTCTGTTTAAGTCATCTTTAATGCTGTGAATGTAAGTCAGGTATTGTAAGCAAGCTAAAGAGTACATAGTCAGGATCTCATTTTCTTTAAAAACTTTTCTACAACTAACTCTTGAGATAATTTATAAATATCCTTATTGCTTTCTTTTGTAATAAAAATATTGGTTTGCATTAGTGGCATTACACCACACTAATGTACCGTATGATAGGTGGCTATGGAAATAAGAATAATAAATAGATTTTAAGGATTCCAATGATAAATCAAAAGAAGCCCTTCTGAGATATAAATACCTGTTGCTAACTTTTTACTTAGGTTGTTTAAATGAATCTCCAGGAGAATTTACTGTCGATATGAACTCCTAAAAATTTAAAGGAATGGAGAGATGTAGATTGTATGTCATAGTAAATTTGTTCCGTCTTGTCATCATTAAGTTTAAGTCTGTTAGCTCTACACCAGTCAGTCAGTATGATAGTCACTTGCTCTGCTAGAGTGTTTAAGTCTTCCACATTATCGCCTGTGATAACAGCACCGAAATCATCGGCAAAAAGAAAAGAAATTATATCTTTAAATTTTTGAAAGGCAAATGGCAGATCGTTTATAAAAATTAGAAATAAAATAGGTCCGAGAACGGATCCTTGTCTTACTCCGTGTAGGATCTCTAGTAGATCTGATTTTAGATCATTTATTTCTTCATATTGAACCCAACCTAACAGGTAGGATGCAATAAAGTCAGCTGATTTTGTATCAAAACCATAATACTGTAACTTTTCTTTTAAAATTACCGAGCTTACTAAATCAAAAGCCTTTGATAAATCAAAGGCCTTTGATAGGACCTTTTTCCCTAGATCATAACTACTTAAGCAAGTATTTACGAACTTAGTTATTGCTGAGATGGTGTTCATGCCTTTTCTATATCCGTGTTGATTTTACTAAACAAACTATTATTTCAAAGTATTTAACTATTCTATTGCGAACACTGATCTCAATTACTTTAGCTAAAGCAGGTATGAGTGATATAGGTCTGTAATTTGCATAGTCACTCTTTGATCCTTTCTTGTATATAGGTATGACTCTCGCTATTTTAAGAATATTAGGAAATTTACCTTCCTTAAATGACTGATTTATCAAATGAGTAATAGGTTCAGCTAATTCTATGGATAAAAATTTTAAAATTTTAAAATTAATTCCAAATGCATCCCTACTTGATGAGTTTTTTAAATTATTTAAAATATTATAAATTTCTTCAACTGATACCTCAGTCAAAGTGAAAACATGTTCAGCTTTAGGAGCAAGATTTAAATAATACTGGAACTTTTTCTCAGACGGCTTTATGTTGCTTACAATATTATTTACAGAATCTATAAAATAATTATTTATTTTATTTGCATTTAAATTGCAGGAGGATTCCCCTGACTTTTTCTCTTTTTATTTAAGGTTTTATTGATTATTTCCCAAGTTTTTTTAGTTTTATTTTTAGCTTTTTTAATTTCATTGTCATTAAATTTACGTTTTGCTTCATTTATTGCGTTTAAATATTTAGATTTAATTTTTTTACATTTTCTTTTTTAAAATAAATGCCTTCGTCGCTAGGATTTAAACATTCATTTAATTGTTTTAAATTAAGGTACTGTTCCTGTAACTCTTTAAGTTCAGGAGTGAACCAAGCCCGAGAGATTTTTCTTTTACTAACTGGTTTAGTTAAAAGAGGAAGAAAAGCATCGATATGAAGTTGTAGAGTATTAGCGAACATATCAAACTTATCATTTAAGTCATCAGTCAAATAAAGAGGACCCCAACTAACGTGACTTAAAGAATTTTGCAAAAAACCTATATCACTCTCAATGATTTTTCGATACGAAAAAGTAGGACGATTTGAATGGTGAAACTTATTGAATTTATTAATAGTCAAAGACTGGGCTTTGTGGTCGCTTAAATCTAAGTCTATAACTGAAGAAGAAAACCAGTCGTCGTGTAAGTTAGTAAGTATGTTGTCAATACAAGTGGCTGAGTTACTGTTCAGTCGTGTCGGGTCGGTTCGTTAATTAAAATTTTTCAAATTATGTTGTTTTAAAAGATTTCTAAACAATTTAGCATGATTTGAATTTTTTAATAAATCAATATTAAAATCCCCTGTAATAACAGAGGAAGGGAATAATTTAAGAGTTGGCTAATAAAATATCTAGTTTATCAAGAAAAATATTAAAGTTACTATCTATTGGTGATCTATAAATACAGCATATAATTAATTTTAAATTATTAACTAAGACAGCACAGCATTCTAAAATTCTTTCATCGGACATTTCTTTGATTTCATTCAATTCTTTAAATATTAAGTTTGTTTTTAAGAAAATAGCGACTCCTCGTCGGGTCATATTTGATCTACAAAAACAACTACCAAGCTCGAAACCTTCAAGAGAGTATAAATTCTTTTCATCGTTTTTAAGCCAGTGTTCGGATAAACAAATGACATGGGCGAAGTTTTGATTGCAGATACTAGATTCTATCTGAGCAAGCTTTGATTTCATGCCTCTAATATTTTGATGCCATATAACTGATTTATTGTTTACCAAATTATTTTTTTCAATTACTATGCATCTGCCGTTTTTGCTTATTCGTACAGTCAATTGTATAATGCTGAGAGTCATATTTAATTACGTCAATATTTTTATCAGTGATTTTCCTTCCACAAATATTTATTATCAATGTCTGAATACTATTCATGGTTATTAAACACTAAATAATAAATAATTAATAACTTACTTTCCAAAAATATCAGAATTTGGTTAACAAAAACGTTCCATTATTTATTTCAAAAAAGTAAAAAGAACATGAAAGGTAATATGATAACCTTGTAGTAAACTACTAGCGCCCACTTAGTGGATATTTTAGGAACTTCACCAGCGGCAGCTTTCTAGTCTTTACAGTCGTCGATAGTAAAAAATAACAACATTGTCACAGACGGTAAAAAATGTAATAAATAATAAATATAAATTGCCTACTTTACAGTCGCCCAAAAAATTTGTTTTTTTTAATTACTATAAAAATTAAAGTGATTTCTACCACTTTAATTAATAGATTTTTACTTTTCCTTATTTACAACGTCGGTATATAAGCAAAGTATTGTGTTGGCAAAAACATCCGAAACCTGGATGCCACCGGAATTATCCGTAGTCATCGAAGTAGGGAGGATGAGCGTAGCGAATCCAATTGAGGAAAGGTTCCGAGGTACCCCGCACCTTGGATTTTTTTAAACACACTCTTTGCTGTTGCTTCCGTAGTTAAGGTCGTCAATGCGACATTACTGCTAGTGACTTTTAACACCAGGGAGGTCCAAGTTTCTCATCCCAAATTGCGATCTCAATTTAAATTAAATAATAAATTTAAAAAATAACTGTGAATGCAAAAAAATAAACATAAATCAACCTTGTATTGATATCAAAAATAGAGTGAGCTAATAAATACTTTAGGAATTAACGATTGACCAAACAATGACTTGGAAAACTCAAATTAACAATTTAACAAACAAAATACGTAAATTTATATATTATTTTAGATGTCTCAGAGAATTTTGTGATGAAAAATTAATGAAAACAATCTATCACGCGTTAGTGGAATCAATTATCAGTTTGGTATAGTGGGGTGGGGTTCTGCTCACCCAACTCATCTACTTTCATTAGAAATAGCTCAGAAAGCTGTTATTAAAACAATCCTAAGAAAGCCTAGACTCTATTCAACTGAACAACTCTTTTTGGATTTCCCGGTTCTTACTGTTAAGCAATTATTCACAAAACAATATTATTAAAATATTTTAACGAAACAAAAAACTATATAAACTACGATTTAGCACTAGAAATAAGCAAAATAGACTTTGTGAGAACTTACAGATGTAGAACATCCTCATGCAACGTCACGCTGCAGCAAGAGGTCCTATTATTTTTAATCAATTACTAAACCATATTAAATCTAATCTTTACTTCAAAGAGTACAAAAAAGATGTTATACTGTGGCTAAATCCGCCACCTACTAAAACTTAAAACTTATATTTATACTTAACTAACCTACTCTTAAAATACTTAGTTTTTTTTTTTGTATAATATGTATTATTTTTATTTTTTATTTTTGTTTATTTTTTTTTTAATTTTAAAATGAAAAGGAAAAAATGTTTTTGTTGTTTTTTAATTAACCAAAATGCATGGAATTTTCACCTTTGAAATGTAATTAAATTTAAAATTAACAAATATTTGTAAATAAATTATTATGAATGATTAACATTTAAAATAACAAATACTATCTATAAGTTAAAAATACTATCTATAAGGAAAAACAAATAATAGATGAAATATATAGCCGCGCACAAGCTATAGCTTTATGCGGCTTTTAAATAATTTTATTATTTTCATTAGTTTCATTTGCATTTCCATTCAAATAGACTTTTATTATTATATTACTTATAAATGTATTTATGCTTATTTATATTATACTGTATGTATGCTTTTAAAATAATAAATAAATATTAAATATTAATTAATATTAAATATTAATATTAAATTTATTATTTATAAATTAATATTATTAATATTAATATTAAATTTATTATATAATAAATTTAAATAAATTATCACCTACTTAAGAAAACTTGGAGCGTAACGGTTGCCACTATCCCGCGAGATGGTTTCCCCAGGTGTTATTTCTGATAGGCCGCATGGTTCTAAACAGGCGTTATGTTTTTTATTATAATATATTATACTCTATGTTTAATAGTCTATCTTAAAGTAGTGTATGTGATGAAACATTTAATATTGGGTTATTTGGTTTTATTTGTCTTCAGATTGAGTTATTTACCTAGTAGATTTAATGAAAAATGTTTTAAATAATGTAACATTTTAGTACTATCACTAATGTAACATTTTAGAACTTTTTTGTTTTATACAGTGTGTATTTATATTGGGATAAGCAAAACGATTCATAAAGAGAAGTTTTCTTTGTCATACATTACTCCATCAAGGGACACTTAAATTCTAAATTTAGCAAACGTATGGTAACTCTATCGCAAAATACTTAAACTCTAACTTCGTCGTAAGTATAGCCTCTTTGACATACATACATATGGCAACTTCATCAAAGGGCACTTTGACATACATACGGCAACTTCATCAAAGGGCACTTTGACATACATATGGCAACTTCATCAAGGGGCACTTAAACTCTAACATAATAATATAATATAACTTTACCAACATGTTGCATGCTTTAAATCATTTAATTAATTTTGTGGCCAACTTGGTAATATATCAAAACATGAGTAGATCTCAAATACATGTAATTTCCTTTGTAAAAAAATAATATCAATATTTTTATTTTTCTCTGAGAAAATGCTCAAACTACATATTTTTTTGGCTTAGAATTAGAATCCTTTCATTTATTTGTTTGCTTTTTAATAATATGTATACTTATTTATTTATTTGAGGCAGAAAAGTTTTTATTGTGTAAAAACTTTGCCTCAATTTACTATTGTAATTACTTTAACAGAATAAATAATTTTTCATTTTATTTCAACTTGGTCATACGAATAGCAACTCTATCGAGAGACACTTAACCTCAAACATACCAAATCTAACATTTTGATGGCATAAATTACTTTAGAATGGAAACATTTATGAAGGAGTAACGTTTGAAAAATATTTAAATTTCTATCGCTTTCCTATTGAAAATTTTAAAAATACGATTCCCAAGTGTAGCTTAGATCTAAAAAATTGTATTTTAGCTATTTTTGAAGCTTAAGATATTTCAATAGATGAAATAGTCGGTAATTTTAACCAAAAGACAATATAGTTGATACTATAACATTATATACTTGTCTGTATATTTGTCTGTCTGTATAACCTCATGTTAATATGTTGAATGTTTGCTTATTATTTTGGTTTTTAAGTTTCAAACAGCTAACATTTCGTAGTTATGCTTGTTTAACTTTGTCGATTTTCCTTACATAAACAAGGAGTTGTATCTCCAATTTCACTAAATTTCCCTCTTTGATGTTTTAGGATTTGTGAAGATAAAAAGTAAAAGCCCTTCATGATAACCTTGTGGATTTAGATATTCTCTTTTATTTTTTCTTGTTGGACTTTATCTTTCTTTAAACGACAGAATTTGGAAATCCAAGGTTAAAAAGATTTTGATAATTTTTAAGCGCTGTTTATTTAATCGATTCAATTTATTTTCTATCGTTTATGATGCAAATTAAACGCGGTAGCTGATAGTCATCACATTATAATGTAATTGTGCGAAAGACACTTTAGAAATTGAGATAGAAGATATTTCCCCTAAGAACTGTTCTGCTATTATTGATTTCGTGACATATTATCAGGTCTAAAGGACATTGACATATTGTCAAGTCTAAAGGACATTGCCATATTGTCAAGTCTAAAGGACGTTCAAACATTGTCAATTCTAAAAAATATTCCTAAATGTCAAGTCTAAAGGACATGCACGTATTGTCAAGTCTAGAGGGCATTCACATATTGTCAAGTCTAAAGAACATACACGTATTGTCAAATCTGAAGGACATTCACATATTGTAAAGTCTAAAAGACATTCACATATTGTCAAGTCCCTTTTCTACTATCCAGAAAAAGAATTAATTTTTCTACTAATCTTACTAATTTTTATTTAATAATCTCGATCTTTTAACATAAAATTGAGGAAAAACATCAGATATTAAAACTGACAAACTGTTTCAAATTCTCCAAGAAATCCCCGGAGAAGATGATAACAGAGTGATGATTATAAAATTATTCGCCAATTATGAGACCTTGACTGTATTGAGATACATACTAAATTTAATCAAATCAAAGCTCTCTTTGATCCCTCAATTTATTAAATAAACAGTCTGAGATCTCATTCTTTAAGCAACATCATCCTATTAAGTAAGCAGGATTTAGAGGGGTTGAATAGTGAAAATTGTGAGCTAAATAAATCCCTGACTGAACTACCTATTAATGAACAAGATATAGCTAAAGTAGCTCAACTTAACACTTCCATTATTTTTAATCTAAAAACGGATTAGTAAGCATGTAATTATAGACTCTTTGAAAACAGAAAATGTAAAGCTAAATAAATTTATTAAAAAATAGAGAAGGAGAAGGCTGTCTTATTAAAAAATATTGATGAATTTAGAATAGAAATTGATCAGTTACAATCGGACCTCACACCACCACCCGAACAAAATAATATCAAGAAGCCTATTAAAAAAATTCTATTGATTGGTGACTTGCTTGGCCGCAGACTGTCAACCACTTGAGAGATGTGTGGGCCATTTTAAAAATAACAAACTTTTATCTTTACCCCTTCTATTCATTTTAAATTGTTTACTTTTTGTGAAGAATAACCCTAAATATTTTAATGATTTTATTAATTCAAGAAGTTTAAAAATTTATTTAGTTTAAGAATTCCAAAGCACAAGACCACTTTGTATAAGCAAGGAGCTTACTACAAGTGTATTATGTTTTAAAATTTATTACTTGTAAATATAAAAAAATTGAATTTTGTTAAATTTAAGAAAGTAATTAAGAAATATCTTATAGAGAAGGAATATTATAATTTATAGACAAATTTTTTTATTTTATTTATAGATATTTTTATAGACAAATTTAAATGTATTGAAAATTGTTAATTTTTTATTTTGTATTTCTTAAAAAAACTATTAATTTTGGACTTGGCATGTAAAGTTTTTGCTTACTTTGCTTAATAAAGAATTTAAATTTGAATCAAGATAAAAAGTAGCTTGTGTGACTATGAATCCAGGATAATTGTATACCGGTCTCAAGAATAGCCACGTTAGGAGAGGTAAAAGTATCGAGGGTTAGTCCAGTGTGAGCAGAACCCTAGGGGTCAGTAGAGTAGACCAGTAGAACGAGTTACACGCTAGAAGGTACACGCTTAATTGAAGCGTCGGTTCAAGCGTAAATCAATAAAAGACATGTTTATTCTTTAAATAGAGTCAATTTTCAACTATATCTGGTCATCATTGGTCCCCTGGTTTCCAACCTTTTTTTGACAAAGCAATAACACATTAGGGCGAGTAAATCTAATCTAACTACTGTATCAGTGTATTATTAACATTCCGGCGAACTAACCAAGCCGAAGGATTTATACGACAATTTAAATACACAAAACTATATTTAACAATATTACACTTTTTACTTTTACTCATTTATCCAAAGATATATAGGAAAAGTAGTGGGATAGCGAAGAATCCGATGAAAAATCCAGATGTATTTCTGCCATCGAAATTTGATGTATAGCACAAATTTCGATAATTCATGAAACGCGGAAAAATATGTCGATCAGTTTGATGTACATACATAAACTCAGACTCTTAAGGCATATAGAATAAAATTAATCTTCTACATAAATTTAGCTAAGAGTAGCATCTATGCAACGTTATCGACAACTACTTACTCATTACAATCTCTAGATTATTTTTTTTTTATTTAAGCCTTTAGTCTATTTAGGATAGTGAAAAGTTATGTAAGAATGCAAATCAATCAATTGCTCTTAAAATTAAAACTTCGGATAAGTTAAGAGAAGTTAAGGAAAAGCTTTTAGCGATCAACAAAGCGGGTTAGGAATTATGCATTAATAAAGATTTAGTAGGTGTTGAGAGGTCTAGTCCTTTGACTCGTTTGTCATGTACAATGATCCTATCTCATTGGATCACTGTATCTACAAGTATTCTATTTAGGAATTTTAAAATACATCTTAAAATGTGGATAGTGGAAACAATGTTTTAGATTATAATTATGACCTCGAAGTCAAAACAATGTACCTATTGGTTCTAATTTATTTTATAAGGCGCGATCGAATATTTAGAACGTTGGATCACCAACAAACTTTTTTTATAATTTTTTTTTCAAAATGTTCAGTAATTTGCCGGATTTGTGATAAATGAAGCCTATTTCCGTAATCTGCACGCTCTTTTGGTTAACCTCAAAGAGTATTTACATTCACTCAACGATTTATTTTTAATCTAACTTGGTACATACAAAACTACTGTTAGACGTCTATGTTTTGTATTTGACATGTCATATTTGTTAATATTGACGTCTAACAGTAGTTATGTATGTACCAAGTTAGATTAAAAATAAATCGTTGAGTGAATGTAAATACTCTTTGTGAGATTAACCAAAAGAGCGTGCAAATTACGGAAATAGGCTTCATTTATCACAAATCCGGCTAATTACTGAAAATTTTGAAAAAAAATTATAAAAAAAGTTTGTTGGTGATCCAACGTTCTAGATATTCGACCGTGCCTTATATAATACATGTTTTGGTTGTTTTTATTTGTTATGAACTACAACCAATACATTTTTAATTTTCAAATCACTTAATGAATCACCAAAAGATATAATATGCTCCTAGAGGCCTTCGCGTTTCCCCTGCGTTGAAAAATAATGATTGATGGTTAATTGATTTTACAGAGATCTGCAACTACTTAAATAAATTAATGATCCAATGGACCATTCGAAACTTAGGATTGTATTTTGCATCTAATAGAGTATTTGCATTTTTCCAAAAAAAAAATGTTGCTCATAAAATGATTAAATGTGTTTATAGTTATTTATGCAACAAGGGATGAAAGTAAGTTTTACAGCTCAAGTTAAAGTTTCGTCCTAAGGCAGCGCCGAAGGAGGAAACTTCATCAGCTTACGAGGCCGATAGGCCGAGGGATATGAACTAGTTAGCTCCCGAGGCTTGCCGAGGGAGATAATACGAGAGCTGAAAACTTTCATCCCTTGTTGCATATTAAATTTTATCTACGAATAGAGAACTAATACGAACAACTATTAATATATTCTTCAGCTCCTTAATTGTTATTGTGTTGGTTTAGGTTATTCTTACCATGTCAATTACTCTGATGAAGAGAGAATAAAGCCACTATCTTCACATTATTTTATTGTGAGCTGTCAATAGAATAATGTGTAATACTATATTTGTAATTTAAACATTAGCGTGTAGTCCGTAGTACAAACATAACACCGCAAAAAATCCTAAAAATTTCCTGAAATTCCTAAAAATTTTACTAAAAAATTCTGTCAAGTTGGCAACATTTTCACTTTTTCTCCCTAGGGAGTAAAAGTACATTTACAGTGTGAGATAACAAGAGTTTAAGTAGAACTTACAATAAAAGGAGTAGATAAAATATATTAAGCTGTTAAAAAAAATATTTAATTTAATTTTAAATAATCGAAATAAGCATTTAAAGATGAGAAGAGGGGGGATGGGTGAGAGAGTGGGGTGAAAACGGAACGTTCTAAAGGTTAGGTCGTTTAACATACAGATGGAAGTTTTAGTTATAAATATCATGAGGTCAACAGTTGCTTACAGTTCAATAGAATGTAAAGTAGACTGAAACAAAACAATTCCGTGTTCCAGGTAATACAATGCCTAAGGAACGTGATGACTACATCTGAAGTAATGAATTCATTTATTTTGTAGAAATAGTGAAATCGTTTTCCTTAAAGTTAGTTCACATTTATTTTTCTTTAATGATTTCTTTTTTTTTGTAAAAATAACTCAAAATACAAAATTTAAAAAATACCATGCTTATTTAAATAAATTATTTAAATGAAATAATTGTTATTATTATAATGTTATATTATATGTTATTGTTATAATAATAATTATTTAATGAAATAAATAATTATTTCATGGTGGGAATAAATTATTTTCTAAGTTTTACAAATTAACTTTTTTGGAAATTTAGGGTAGTTGATTTGTTACACAATTTAGTTCGAAAAACTTTATTTCATTTTATTATTTATTAAAAGTAATTTCCTTTAAATAAAGTCTAAAGAGTTAATTATTATGAGCTAGATCTTTATTATAAGTCCTTTTCCTCAGTTATTCGTGGTTTCAACAGAAATATTAATGTTTTTATCGCAACAAATAATTTTAATAATAAGTTAATTTAATTTTAAAGTAAAAGTGGGAGCTGTGAAGTAAGTTTTTACATATGAACAACTTTCCCTATTCTAAATTCAAAAGATATTTACAGAGCAGGCTTTCAACTGTAAACAGTCATCATCAGTGCCTACAAACAATGTAAAAATATGTAATAATATAAATAATGTACAGCCAAAAGAAAAAAGAATCGAGTACGGCATACCTTTGACCTTTTTCTTATCACATCAGATTCGCTAGGCTCATCCTACTAACTTAATACTCGCTGCGCTCGTTCCAAAATATAACATTCGCCAATGAATTAACTCAGATTTCATTCCCAGCGGTTACCATTACCAGCGGCAATGACCGCATTCAATGCTGCCTAACTTTTATCGTCTTATTGAAATGAAACGTACAGTACTTATTTATTAAGTAAAAGTATACACATGTATTCATTTTTAGCTCAATCAGATTATTTTCAAAAACGTACACAATTCATATAATAAAAATTAAACTAACGCTGATAATGAGATGAAACTAGGCGCGTATGTAAGTCTTATACATGGCTACATGCGTGTCATATCTCAATCCTATCGCAACATTTTTCCTAGTTTTTTCTGATTTTTTTTGTAATCTTTGCTGAGTCACTGTTGGGGGTTAATGACGCCATAAAAATATTTTCTGGATAGCACAACAACTCATTTACATGAATAGCTAAAATTAAATGAAAAGGTAGATTATGAAGAGCAGTCTTGTTACAATAAATACTAATTTATCTTTCATTCAGCAAGGGAGCCCGAGTAGACGCTGCAAATGCCCTCGGATTCAATTTTCATCTCATCATTTTTATAATTATCTGTCAGTCTAGATTTTTCTTTTTGATTTTTCAAATTTATAACTATAAAATGACTGAGAGGGTCTTTGTTGATAGTTTTACTCCATCGTAATTTATTTAAAATGTGTATTATTGAAAAACTCTTGCTTTAGAAATGTGTAAGGTGATTATGTTCACTCCTTTGCTTCTTACTCGCTATTTTTCTTATCACATGAAGTACAGAATTCTCTTTTTAACATTTTTATTGAATAACAGAACAACAATTGTTATTGCTTCAAGTATTATAGTTTATTGTTTTAGTTTTTGAGAGGCTAAAGTACGGAATTCACGGTTCGGAAAGCTTTAATGTGTTACTTCTAATTACATTACTGAATTTATTTTTCTTGACCCAACGCACGGGTTTTCAAAGTGTGGTAAACATTGGGGGCACCGGAAGGCTTTTAGTTGGTACTCAGAAAGAACTAATAACATTTATAAAACAAAACATTGGATTAATTAACAAAATAGTTATTGGACTGTTAAGAATTAAATTCTAGGTTAATTAATGAAGACTTCAGTCCTATAGAATTTTTATTTAAATAAACATTAATTACAGACGTTTCGCATGGCGAAGCCAAGCATCTTCAGTGTAAACAAAAACAAAAATGAAGTCTTCATTAATTAACCTAGAATTCAAAACATTGGATTTTTTCCCCAAAAAATTTAAAAAAACGCTACGGCAATCTCTTTTCTGCTTCTGCTTCAGAGTCGCTTTGCTAGTCCTCAGAACATGAAATCACAAAATTTATATTGCAGTACGCCTTTGGACTCGCTGCGCTCGTCCTCAACAAAAATAATCTGATTAATACCAATGGTCAACCATCCAGCATAACCACACTGGGAGTTATGACACGGATAACTCCGGTGACTTCCCGGTTTAGCATTTTTTTTACAGACATAATACTTTTCCAATATACCTATGGTATGAATGAGGAAAAGTAAAAATATGAATAATTAAAGATAAGAAAGTTGAAGAGTCTTTCGAAAGACAACAATCTGGAACATTTTTCGTCCTGATCTACTTTTGAACAAACAAATATTTCCTTACATCTAATAACATTTTTGTCTAAATATAGGCTTAACTGAAAATGCTTATATTTATTTATTTGATTTTGGTTATCATTGAGTTTTTTAATTTTCTAATTTGTAAGTAAATCGACTCACCGAGCTGTTACCATCTCAAAAAAGAAAATAGTTTTATATGGTTGTAACGTTCAACTTTATCTTCATGGCATTGATGATGACCTCTTGTTTGTACGAAAATTAAATTAATTAATTAGATTAAATAATAATAAATATATAATAATAAGAAATAAATTAAATACTATCTACTTAATTATTACTCTCATATATGAAACATAATTACTCTTAGAAAACAGAACCTTTTTATCGTCAGGCTTAGTTAATTTAAGTGGTGTTTTATCGATAGAAAACATATGTACCTAGTTGGGTTACCTCTACAAAATAATTTATAACGATGAGTTGAATATGAGCAATTATTAGAAAGAATATGCCTGCATGCCTGTAATTAATTAATCACTGCAATACGCACGCCGGGGCTAAATATAAGATTTTAATTTAAATTAATGATCTCCCTGAGTGTGAAGCCTTGAGTCCAAGATTTGCAGATGATAATACGGATTGCACACAAATGACTAGTTAATAGAAAATTAGTTAAATTTAAATGCTTCAAAATCCCAGATCTTAACTTACACTTTCAAACATAATAAGAATAATATAAATATTTCGCCCATTAAAATACTTAAGTGTCCCTTGATGGCACACAACTGGAAAGCTCATGTTATTGGGTTAAGCTGTAAAATTTCATCTATTTCATTCTTGATACCATTGATACCAATGATATTGATACCATGACGGTTGCTTACTATGAGCATTTTCATTCACGTATGCTCTATTATATTAAAAATTGGGAAGTAGCCCCCATAGTCAATTATATTTGTGTTTTGCAAAACAAAGCTATTCGTATAATGAATAATGCTGAGCATGACTACGTGCAAAAAGTATTTTGCAGCAAAGCAACGACATGTTGAAGCAAAGTATGATAAAGGAGAGTTTAATTATATTCAGAGCCACAATTATGACACTAGATATATCGCTAACGTCAATATTTCCACTTTTAAGCTCAAAAAGCACCCCAGTCCCAAAATTTAATGGAATTAGGTGTTTTAATAAATTACCTAGTACAATAGTTACCCGCTTAAGCAAGATTGTTGCTTGAGAATCCTTATTATTATCTTAAAGAGTTTTTAGCTGAAAAACTTAGTATAACCACCCTAATTAGTTTTTGTCATGTAATGTTTTGTTCTTTTTATTTTTTTCTTTAATCAAGTTTATTATTCATGTTATGTTATCCATGTTTATGCAGTCTGTGAAATAATTTATAATCAAGTTTTTTTCTCAGAAAAAATTAAAATAAATTTCTAATAACTTAAATAAAAAGTATCCTCAATTATGTAAATAAATAAATAAAGATCTAACAAAGGACATAACGTGAATACGAAACATCCTTTGTTACTATTTAAAGAAGAAACAATTCAATAAGTTAATTAGTTTTTATAATAAGTTAGTTAGTAGTAGTTATAATAATCTTTGAGGATATAGTAAGTAAATAACACCAACAACCACGTCTCTCCACTAAACATTATCTATTAAATTGACAGAGCCGGCTTTCGGCAAATAGCCATCAACAGTGCCGGTGAGATGTAGAAGGGAGGATCTCGTCCAGTGACTGGTAGCGGACTCAGTCCGCTACCAGTTAAATACTGGTAGCGGACTGCACTACCTACTTAAATAGCTTTCGGCTATTTGCCGAAAGCCGGCTCTGTCAATTTAATAGATAATGTTTAGTGGAGAGACGTGGTTGTTGGTGTTATTTATTGTAAAGTACTCCACGGTGCTTTTTAAAGTCATATAGTAAGTGTTTTTTTTTTTAAATTTTGACTTAGCTACCTTATGTATAATGTTTTTTTATTAAAAACTGTTCTGTACTTTTTACAAAAACAAAAAAAAAGAGGTTGAAATACATAGCTTTTTTCTAAAATAATAATTTTAGAATAATTATTAAAATAATAATTAATAATTTTTTTAAATAAGTACCAATTTACAAAAACAACTTTTATAAATCACATTTAAAGGTGCCCTTGCTCTTACCGAATATTTGTCAGGTTTAAACATAAACTTCTAAACTTAAAAATCAATAGATAAAAAAAGGATAAGAAGAGACCGAAGGTGTTCTGAATAGATATTTTGGTACAAACATCTTTACAATATAAACCCTGACGGGAGGTTATCTGTTATACGTCGTTTTAAACAGTTGATGGTGTTATCATAATATGCGGTAAGTGGGGGAAAACCAGGTCACAAAATGATTAATAGTGACAGGGCTTGAATTTTCAACAACTCCGACGGCTTTCTATTCAAAACCCTCGTCTCTCATAGAAACAACTCCGAAAATCCGATGATAACTAGGTTTAACACATTCATCACTTTGTATACACAACTTAAGGTCTGGATGTATTGCAGGCTTTAACATACTAAGTGATACTAAAACCTGTCATACATATTTGTGAATATAACAAGGTGTTCAATCAAGTGAAATGAAATCAAATATAGAATTTTCATTCAGGCTTTCAAGAAACATGTTCTAGAATTCGCATTGCTTAATCTACCGAAAGTTATATGGATAAGTAAAAAGAAAATCAATAGTAAATAAATGAGTATTGTTTCAAAATGCTAAAGCAACATGCCTCTATGTCTACAATCGGATAAGCACTCTGGTGCCGCATTTCGACACCAGAGGTCCGGAGTTCGCATCCCGGGTTACGTTCTAATATAAAACTATCAAGACCTTCTATACTTAAAACCATGGGTGAGGCTCATAAGACTTAGCGTACATCGTAATTTTATTTATTATATGCCAAAATTGGTTTTTTAACTAGTAATTTTTAATGAGTATTTAGGTTTGGGTTTTTCCTAAGGGATTTTTCATGTGACGTTTTCTTCTAGCAAGCAATTTCCCTTAAATGTGATGTTTCATTTTATAAAGGCAAAAATTATTACGCTGCTAAACAGTATTTCATCCGTTTCATATTTTGCATTGTTAAAAAAGCATAAGATTTTACAAGAGACAAAAAAATAGTAAATATTTTTGAAATTTGAAAAAATAAAATAGGGTAAAAGCAGGTCTGAAAAATGTTCGGTTATTTAATGTTGAGGTTTTTCTTAAATAATTTTGAAAGGAAATCTAGGGAAGACCCAGGAGTGTATTGATGGAAACAAATAATTCATTCGCTTATTCTTTCCTCTCTGGGCCTAAGAGAAAATAAAACATCGTGCTTGCACATCCATCAACGTTGAAGCAGGGTTGGATCCCCGAGAAACATAAAATAGTGCTTGATGAAATATAACCCACTCAACGAAACATTTCGTTGAATGAGGTCGATTTTATATTAACCAAAAAAGATTGTGAGACTTTTACTGGTAAAAATAAACTATAATATAAGACCCAGTAAGTGCGAATTGGGATTTAAGTGCTCTTAAGCTAAAAACAAAAGTTTTTCAAAACTATTTTTTTACTTTTATATAGGAAAAATATTGTGTTCACCCTAAAAATTCTAAACCAAGGTTTCTTCAAAATTATCTGTGTCAGACATTTTCATGATGTTCAGAATGGTGTTTATCATTGTGTGTGTGTGTGTCTATTTGTGTCACGCATACCTTCTGCTGTATTTATACTAGAGAGTTGAGATTTGACACAAAATCTCAAAGGTGCTGCCCAAAAAGTGGCATTTTTTAGACTACAATAACTTAGTTTAATGAGTGATCAAAATTAAAAAAAAAAAACATTGAAAATCGAAAATTTAACTAATCGAGTTGACATTTAACACACCACATTTGAAACACAAATTTTAATCACCACATTTTAAACACACACATTTGAACACTATAGCTAGTAAATGAATTAACAAAATTTTAAAAATACTGACTGTTGAAGTTAAACATTTGATGACCTATAACATTTAATTAAATGTTATAGGCAGGACATTTCCTTACTGCATTTTGACAACCCACAAATCGTCAGATATCAAAAATTATATTAAATCAGTAGTGAAAGTTCCATTGCTATTAAATTTTTAGTTTATAAGTTATTGGCGGACATATACATTTGTTGGTACGAAATCAAAATCAGTCGATTTATTATCTGTCGAAATCATGACTTTTTCCGTAATAATTTAAAATTCACAAATCCTGTAATGCATTGATAAACTATAGTGTTAATATCATTATAAAGAACTATGCAAATAAAAGCTATGAAAAGTAACAGCTTTTGTAAAGCACCATTACCCGTATTATTTGATGAAATGTGTAACCACCGTATTACTTTGCTAAGCTGTAATTAGATAACGCTTTAATACTATAGAGATTTGGATACCTAATGAATCTGAGGTCAAGCATAGAGAGACCAAAGTAATACCACCTTTAGCTTTGGATAAACATGCCATTGTAAGAATGAGCGAAGCGAGTCCGAAGTTGTGAGGAAAAGTACCTTGGTACGTTTCTTTCCTTACCTTGGTACCCTGTACCCGTATTTTTCAATTCAAAAGAAGCTGTAATAATATGGAAGAGCCTAAAAGAGCTCATTTTGTCAAACTTTGCCATAAATTGTTACGTTTATTTGTGACATTTCCATTAATTTCCGACTTCGACCAAAGGCCTTGAAAAACGTTGGTATCACTAATTCGAGTATACAAAAAGTCGCGCTTTCTGAAGATCTTAAAAGAATGAACAAATTTTATTATTTAAATTGTAAATAATTATTACTTTTTATACCGATCGTCAAGAATCATCCTAGGAAACCCTCCTCGCGGTCTTAGAGTTCAGGGGCCCAGAGATCTTCTAGGCCCTTAGATTAGGGCCTAGAAGATAAAATTATATATTATATTTTATAAAATTGTAATATTATGTAATCTTAGAGGATCACGTAATAGTATAAACAGCACTTTGCCATTCGTAGATCTGAATTTCGAACTTGTTTGATGGGTCAATAATTTTATTGATTACCAGACTTATTGACGTTCCAATCAGCTCTGATAAGCCAGTTGTACGCACTATAAACCCTGTCCAAAGCAGAAAAAGCAATCGAGACTCAGGTCAAAATTATTGTCTGCTGTATCACTAGATTCTCTTTTGTTGTAGTTGTGATAAAAATATTTTAAAAATTAATTTCCTATATACCTACGGTATGAATTAGGAAAAGTATAAACTACTAAAAGAAATTATAAACTAAATTTGTTAGATGTTAGTTTTTTGATGACGGCAAGAAATATTAAGAGGGGATAGAAGTTGTCCGTGTGGGTAAAGTGGGGTAGGTTTTTGTCACATCCAGCGCAGGAAATCTCTCTATCAGTATTATAAAGAGCCTTGCTGTATCCTAAATACCTTTTATCAACACTCTCCTCGTAAACTTTCTGGAATATTTTAAACTTTTTAAATCCGACAAGCTTGATTCTCCTTTTTGCAGCTTAGTTATGTCACATCTTGAAAGTCTCCTTACCTATCTCTTCCTCCTGATCAGTTCTTAAACTAAAACTTTAAGTCTCTCCCCGCATCTTCTTAGTGTTCTAAGTTTTTGGAGGAATTTCCCCTCTTTTAGCGATTTTTTAAAAGTTTGTGTTATCTTAAAAAATCTAAAAAGAAAAAAAAACTTTAACTCGTGTTGTTACACTTCTCTCATTTTATACTTCAGAATTTTCATCAAGAAATGACGCTTATGAGGTTGTTGAAATGACAAAAGTGGAGAGGGGAGCGAGGGGAATCGACTAAAATTGGCTGCCTGATTTCAAACACACACACAGACACCAGTATATATATTTTGTGTGTGTGCGTAAGTTTTTACCTTTGCGTATGACGAACAATAACTTTTACAGGCTTCTCAAACTCAATTGAAACTTGGTAAATGGTTTAATGTTGACAAGGATTCATAACTTTGTTCTGTAAAATGAATAACGTCATTAAACAAGGTTATGAAGTCAAAAAAAATTTATTTGAAACTTGAAATGGCTTTAAAACAAAGCATCATATGTTAAGGTAGACGGCAAGCTAGTACGTTAGTACAAAGTACAGAATCATTTGTAGAATAAAGTTGAATAAAGGCCGCATCACGTCAAAAAGTTCATAGTAAACTTATATGAAGGAAAAACTTGATAAGATAACATAATTTATGATCCAAGGTTAATTTAAAAAATAAATCCTCATTATAATAAAAAAAAGATTTTTCGCTTGTTTTTGAGGTATTCTTTGATTTTTTATATTTAACTTTCTTCCTAGAGATTTCTATGGAACACGATTAATTTCGGACTCAAAGAGCGAAAATTTAAAACTTTGATAGAGCTGAAATATTATACACATATACTACTACTAATTAACGTAAACTCGCATACAAGCTCATTAATAATTAGCATTAGTTCTGATTTTATCAATTGACATATACAACATAATGTAATTACTGATTCATGTGGAATACTTAGCCAGTTATATAAACTAATATTACGTCATACTTATATAGGACAAGAATCCTAGTGCGGACGCCGCTTAGTGCCATGAGGCCCGAAGGTCTCTGGTTTTAGAGACCTTCTAAAACCAGAAGCTCTTAAAAGGTCTACTTCTCTACGTAGCAGTACGTAGAGCTCTGCTACCTGTGCTTGTTTTGGATTCCCCACAATAGTTCATTCTTTTACGTGGCGTCGTGAGTACGTCAAATTTTGTAGAGATACTAAACAAATTATCCTTAAAAGTTCAAAGTCATCTTGTTTTCGATTTCTTATCCGAATGTTAACTGGTTCTACAACGGCTGATGCATTTAAAAGGTTTGAATAAAATTCAAAGTTTAAAATCCTTAATTTGGTCAGTAAAATCTAATATGAGAATAGAAATAGATTTCAATAACAAATTCAATAGATAAATAGTTACTAAGAAGAACTATAAAAAATTTTCAAGGTACCAGATATCCCATTTATGATTTGGATATACAAAATCCTTAAATTTAAAAAAAATATATTTGATGGAAAGTAGATAGAGAATACGTCAGTAAATTTTCACAGAGTTGGGTCAGAATCTGTATAATGAGGCAATTTTCCAGTATGGCAAATTTTGATTCATTATGAATTTCCCTTTGAATTTTTTCAACTCTACCAGGTTTCTCTTTTGATTCATTATTTAAAAAATTGGGTCCGGGTTCCTCGAAAAATTTTCTTATCACAACTATATTAAGTCATTAATATACTACACGTATTGAAACGAAACTTAGTGTACTTATTTATTGCTTATATGTGTACACTTGTACTAAATTTCAACACAATAAAATGATTTTACGATTTTTTAAAATAAAAAAAAACGTACACGAGTCAATTAATAAAAATTGAACTAATGCTGATAATGAGATAAAACTTAGCACATGTGTTAGTCTTATACATGGCTACATAAGCGCTAAATCTCAATCCGAACGCAACATTTTTCCGCGTTTATTGATTTTCAGAATTTTTGCTGAGTCATTATTGCGGGTCAAGGACGTCATAAAAGTTATTTTCCTAATAGCACGCCTATAGACTGATTTCCTTTTTTAATGTTTTAACCCACTTGCATAAATACAGCAGGAGCTCCGATGATAACAGACACACACATACAGACAACTTTGTGAAAACCACTCAGGAGGTCTTAAAAACACCTGAAACTGATAATTCCGGTGACACCCTGGTTTCGGATTTTTCGCAAACAAAATACTTTTTCTTTATACCTACAGTGTAAATGAGGAAAAGTAAAATGTATATTGGTAAATTATATATTTCAGCAAAGTAGTCTTTTATTTATAGCTCTACCAGAGCGTCCACTCTCCCTTACACTCCTCTTTACCTATTAAAAGTTGTTTGGTATTTTTTAGAATCGTATGCTCTATATTTTGTGCTTTTTAGACAATTTTATTGATTTAGCAATAGTATGATTCTTCTCATCTACGTTCTCGATTCCAGATACAGCTACTTCTAGATCTACAATAAATTGCTATCTAAATTGGTCTTAGCAATACTTTTTCTTTTAGATTATATTTCAAAAAGGTAATAATTCCTCTTTTTATCATCAAGTTTAATGCTACTTAAGTTGACAAGTCTTGGCAAAATAGATGCGTAGGCTTCCTTTCCTGAACGGTAAGCGTATTACTTGGATAAATGTCAGGAAACAGCTTGATAACCTTTTTATACCAACGATTTTTTCTTCTATTATCAAGTCTATTAGATGTATTATTATTTAGTTAACAAACTCTGACATTAAAGCATGATGCTGTTAAACATTGGCTAACTTCATATATTTAACACTGATTCCTTAGTGTTCCTGAATACAAATTTAATTATTATGTATTAAATCGTTAATTTGAAGTATTATTTAAATATCATGTAATTTAAGTATTAAACTTAATCTTGTACTTATTGAAATGAAAACTAATTAGAAAGTAATTATAATAAGAATCGCGAGAAATTAAGTTTCTGCTCAATTTCCTTGGAATAATTGAGAATACCTCTCGCACCTTTCTGTCTTACCCTGTGCTCCATTATAAATATAGCTGTTAACAATTATTACTTTCTTTAAACTAAGTTTTTAAAGAAATAGTTTTTAAACGAACTTTAAATAACTAGAAAATTTAAAAGAAGTGATGAAAACTGCTTATCAGAGGGATAAAGACAGTACTTAAAGTTTTAATTAAACTAATCTTAAAAATAGATTTAATCATTTAAATGTTCCTGATGATTCTTGAGAAATGAGAATTATTATCAATAATTTAAATTTGGGGGATTTTAACCAAATTCTAGTATAAACGTAGTAGTTTTCGCCAAGTTGTTTGTCTTAATATATGTGTGTGTTTGTGTGTATGTCTGTAATCATCGTAGCTCTAAGGATGATTATACAAAAGAGTTTATAGGACGCATTTACATTTGTAAATAAGCAGTAGACATTTGGTACAATGACTGCTCAGTTAGAACTTTACATGTTTTTTTTGGTGGTTGTCTGTTCTATTATTTAGAACAGACAACCATATTATATTTGTGCTTGTTTTATTATGTATACCTTTATGTAATAAATAAGTACACTAAGTTTCATACCAATACCAATTTATCAGACCACTAATGTTAAGCAGCGTCGAGCAAGGTTTGTGCCTGGATACACTATATATCACTTGAATAAAGTGATAAAAGTAATAAAACGGGTGTTATTACTGTCTAATGACAAATGAAGTGAGTCCGAAGAAGTACTGAAAAAATAAAATAAGATATTTCTGTATTCTTAGAACGAGCGAAGAGATCGAAGGAAAGTTCTGAGATACTCTTACAGAATTTTTAATTTAACTTTTATATTTACGAATAAGGTTACAGCTTCGTCGTAAGTCTCATAAAATTCAGGAATTTAAATATAGGCGCCATCTTCTTAAGACACTTTTGGATAGCTCTTTTCTGTGAAGTCATTTTTTGTAGGGACACGAGATGCGTAATTACCTTTGACTGGTTATCTCGTTGCAGAATTTGTCGAAGTTTTCTGTTAGGATTTATAGGATTTTCGCAATTAATTTTTTATTTGCTTGTTGTTTTGCAGTATTTGAGGCGACAAATCATAATTTGAATTCTGCTGTGTTACCTTTTGTGAACATATTGTGTTTGGATCTTTAATTACTTTTGATTAAGCTAAGCCGTGCTCTTCTTTTCTTAATTTTTTTTTCTATTTTAGAGGCATATTAGTTCTTTTGCGTTTCTTTTCCTGTAAGTTTTTCTTTGTATACTAAGCTCCTTGATATTTTGTTGTAGTTGAAATTTCTGCATCTTTCTGGTCCCGTTGGATCTTGGACGGATAAGACGTTTTTCTAAGGTCTTTTTGGAACTGCCCGTTCCTTCTAGCAATCATTTTGAAACAGTATATAATATATAATTATATATATATATATATATATATATATATATATATATATATATATATATATATATATAATGATGCCCGTTAGAGCCTTGCGGCTTATCAGGGATAAACCCTGCGGGAACAACCTCGGGTGGTAGTAGCAGCCGTTACACTCAAAGTAAATTCTAAAGTTGGCGAAGACTTATATAAACAATAATCTTCTATAATCCGAGAGCGTAACCTGGGATGCGAACCCCAGACTTCCGTGGTGTCAAAGGTGTCAGAGTAAAGACTAACGCTCTAACGACCTCGGCCACGGAGGTGGCTTTGAAACACTAATTTCTGCTATTAGTATGAAGTACCGGTACTGCCCGAGTGGCACTGACCATGACACTCTAACTCATCTGTTTTCATATCTTTTAATGAAATATCTTCTTAATTACCTCTCTTTTAATTAAAATATACAATAATATACAGAATGCATTTGTTTTATTAAGAATACGAATAAATTTTAGTCATAAAAAAAAACAATTGGGGAGGCCTTCACTCTCTTGTAAAGCTAGGGCTTTTTTTAAGGTTTATTTATAATTTCTCATTTTTATATTTGATCAAGGTTATCATTTTGAAAGACAACCCTACTTTTTCATTTTAGATAGATTACAAATATATTTATCAAAACTTTATACTGTGGCTGTGTGTATTTATAACTACCTATCTAGTTTGGTCGTTCCATTATTGGAAAAAAACGACCTGGCGCTATCTCAAATTGCAATATCTCATGCCATTTAGGTATGAGATTATTAAACAAGATTTATCAACCTACAGCCCACTAAAACTTAATTGAGACTGGAAAAACCATAATAGTACTCTCTACCTTATTTTTTTAATGTACAACTTTTGTAACATGTTGTTCTCTTATATTATTACATGAATATGACTCGTGGAGGAATTGAAATATAGTAATATAAGAGGAATTGAATTTTTATATTTCCCTGAAGTGTCAAAAAATATTAAATTAGTAATATAGGAAACAATGAAAACACTATAAAAAATGTAAAAACCTATTTACATGTAAAGGGTCTATACAAATAGATATCATGCATGTATAACTCAGATGATTTAATAACACCCTATTATCTATACTCTGATATAACTAACTCTATTGTGTGTACAGATTAGATAACTAATTTACCTAACTCATCTGATAGCAGCTTCGTGTTGTCTTTATTAAAGTTTACATTTTAAAGAGTACACATTAAAACTAAAAATGTTAACAATTAAAAGCCTAAAACATTAGCTATAGGCATTTTTTGCCTCATAACCTTACTAATTAGTTATAAACATTTTTTGCCTCATAACCTAAAAAATTAGTTATGAGCATTGTTTTTTCTTGTCAATAAACTTTTTACTGTATCTGCGTATAGTCAGGAAAAAACTACATAACTAACGATATTTTATTATCTAAAGCTCTAAGTCCAAGAAGAAAAAATATATTTTCCACAGAAACATTAATCTCAAAGAAGTTAAAAAATTCCATAATATATATGGCTGTAATAGTTTGTATAGCTAATACAAACTATTACCTTAACTACGTAACAACTGTCACGCTATCGCTCACCGATGAATAAATTTCCAAATTTTACTACCTTACATGAATTCTTCTTATCAACGAAGTTAAATAAGACTTTGTACCTGTTGTAGATGAAGAAGATTTGTTCATTGTATCAGATCTGCTACTAGGAGGGGATTTGAGGTATCACCTCAACCAAGAAGTTCGTTTCTCTGAGAATGCTGTCTTATTCTACCTGTGTGAGCTGGGAATGGCTCTGGATTACCTGCAAAGCAAATGCATAATTCATAGGTTAGTATCTCGAAAACTAATACTTTTTTAAATAAGCTATCATTGTTGCAACGAGGCTTCACTGCCTATAGGTTAAAAATATTATTGGCTATTATATTACCAAATGTATAAGCTAATAAAAAAATTAATACATTATCAAATTTAGTTCTTACTTATACCAAATTATATATTTTTAAATTAATTTATACCTACCAAAATTTCAATTTAATAAACAAAGTAAACTTTAATAAAGTTAATGAAATTAATGCATTTTGTCAGCTAAGTTTTATCTGCCTCCGTGGCCGTGATCGTATAGGCACTCGATTTCGGCACCGGAGGTCCAGGGCTCGGAGCCCGGGCTATGCTCTAAGATTATATAAATAGTATTTAAAACGAAAGTATAACAAAAAATGAATATTTTGAGTTATTATTTATTTTAGTGAGTAAATAAAATTTATTAATAAATTAAAACACCATTACGGTGTAAATCAGATTGTTATTAGTTAATTTAAACACCTGTTACAACTGATTTAAACAATATAATGCAATAAAAATGTAATTTTGTGTGTTTGTGCAGACTAAAATTAATTAAAAGTAACATTAATTAACAATAAATAAAGTAAAACACTACATTGTGATTTTCACCTTATATCACTCGTGGCCCATTAAAACCCAAGTTTTTAATGAATTAGTGATTCTACTAAGTTCATAGCCCTAAAATTAATTAAATTTATAGACTTCGAGAACAAATTTAAAGAAATAATCGTCACAAATAAAAGTTTTTGTTTTGTTTTTATTTTTAATCAAGTTTGTTATTCAAGCTATGCTGTCTATATGCAGTCTATGTAATAATTTACAATCACTTTGTTTTTATTGTTTATTTCATTTCTTTGTAAAATTTTGACAATTGAGAAAATTTTTAATAAAGTAACCTCAAGTATAAAAATAACTAAACAACGATCGATTTTATCGATTTCTTATTAGCGACGGTGGCGCTGCTACGGACTTTGAATCGCGAATACCTTTAGTAGTAGGTGAGAAAAGTGCTTGAATGGTTAATGCAATACAGTACCTACTTCGTGCCAATACTTACTATTAGAAGAATTATATAAGAATACTAAAAAATGTGTGATACTATATTGGAGGAAATATATTTTTGAACCAACAAAATATAGGAAACTGATTTAAAACAATATAATGCAAGGATATAATGCAAGGAGCGAAATTGGTTTTGCATGCTAGGAAGAGTTAAAAAGGCTGGAGTACTAGACAGGGTGGAAAACTAATCGTAGTTCTAAAAGAAAGTTAAAACTAAGTGCTTAAGAAATCCTACCTCCTACACAGAAGTATTACACAACTGTAATTAGGTGTGAAGTTAGATTACACCACAAATTGATCTTCTAAATAGTTATAAGGAAACATTTCTTGCAGAAATAGCCTTCAAACTACCAAAGTGAAAATGGGAAAATCAATATTTCGATTAGAAAATAAAATCCATCGTGACTCTTTGTTTCCTATTTCTCACCTCTTGATGATCTAAAAGCAGAATTCCCTTCTTTCCCTCTGCCGAACCAAAACATTTGCGTTACATCCTAAATAATTCTGGCATGAAAGTCCTCAAGCCGGTTGATTTTTTTTAAATAAATTCTTGCTGGTGAATCCAATTTTTTTTAAGTTTGTGGTATTTGTTTATCAACTTGAGCAGTAACGTCACAACTTATTATTTAATTTTTTCGAATTTTTATATTTATCCCATATAAAAAAGGATACATTATAGGGCACAACATTATTAGCACTCACTTGAAGCTCATAAAGTAAAACGCAAACTGGTTTTACTAGATAACATTATTAATCTAGATTAACAGAAACAACGGCGCCTTAAACCTTACTTCTAAAATGGATTTTGGACACACTCCTTGGCGGTCCTTCACCACAAGAGCCATCTCATTAACGATTTTTTTATATAATTAAAAATAAGCCAGGTCAAAAGTTCCTAATTATGCTTGTAAATATACGAGGTCTTGGCGGTTTCACTTTGTGACTTGGCCATTACGCAGCTGGTGGTGGTACTAAAGGTCTAGTATACAGACATGAATGAATGAAACAGTTATTAGATCTACAGAAATACAATACAAATGATGAATAATAAATTATTACATTTAAAATCTTAATCAGTATTAGCTGTGGTTAAGACAGTACACATACATTATAAAAATACATGTGCTGCGTTATAGCCAAATCACGAAGTGAAACCGTTAAGACCTCGTATATTTACAAGCGTAATAAGCAACTATTGACTTGGCTTATCCAATGATCTTACAACTTTTTACGTTTTACTTGGCTCCTTTTTTACACACTTGTGTTTTTGTTGAGTAAAATAAAACATAAAATATTTCTTGAAATAGTTACTTGGTGTATAATAAGATTCTAATAAAGATAAATATTTCACTTTTTTATTCTGTGAAATCTCCGAGCAGTTCACAGCCCAACTCCGCACTTGGATCCCCTGTATAGATCGGGTAACAAGAAATGGCAATGTTTCCCTGGGGATTTTTTACAGGTTGGTTGTTCGTAAAAGTGAAAACAAGAAGCGCTATGTTCTACCCCGAGGCAGTCAAATAGTATAGAATTTTTTACTTCTCCTAACCCACCTACTTAAGTAGGTATGAAGAGAATAATATTGGGTACTATCTAAAATATGAAACTGAGGTTTTATCATGATCATCCGTACCAAGCACTTTACTTGATAGTCCTAGAGCTGAATCTGAAAAAAATTGTGATTCATTTAGCAACTACTTCAAACCAAATATTTCTGAAAATATATCTTAAATTGCGAAAAAAACATAGTCCATAGTGGAGCTCTTCATATGATTGCGCATTCTCAAAATTTCATAAAATCGCACAAATTTCGGATTTCTTGAAATGAGTGGTTGCCTGTGGGTCGTGTGCAAAACATGAAGAGAACATTTTTTAAAGGTGATAAAATGTTCTATTAAACAAGTGTGTAACTATCAAAATCGGATAACTGCAAACAAAGTTATGGCTCTTTCAAATAAAATTCTCTTTGCATAAAATTCATGCAAAAGGTTCATTTATGCAAAGTCAGCAAATTTCTTTAGAAAAATATTAACTTTTTGTGCATTTTTTTGGCCATTTAACAAATGTTATATGTCATAACTTTAGTTGTGTTTATCCGATTTTGACGAAAAAACACTCGTTTTATGGGCAATTGTATCAACAATAAAAAATGTGTTCTTCGTGTTTTGCCCACAACTCACTGGGAACCACTTTCAAGAAAACTGATATTTGTGTGATTTTCTAAAATTGTCAGGAAGCACGATCATAAGAAGTCCAATTATCTTCTCTGGATAGGTAGACTACTTTTCCTTCATAATTTAAGGTATATTTTCAGAAAAAATTGGTTTGAAGTAGTACAAAATGAGTCACATTTTTTAGGCCTGGCTCTTGGGCTATAAGGGGGTTTTCATGATGCTGGTTGAATGTCGGTCTCATGCATAACTCATTTGCATAAACAAATTTAAGGTCTAGTTATGCTGTCCAAAAGATAAATGTTTATCTCGTTATCGTATTTTATTGAGTTGTCAGTTTTTTAAAACAATTCGTTATAATCGAAAATTTAAATAATTAAGTTGACACACATTTACCCCTTTAAAGGTAACAAATAGATATATAAATCGACTTATAAATATTTGTCGACAAATTTATATCGACAAAATATTTTATTTCTCCACTAATAATTACTAATTGTTTTTACATGTGTAACAACAATACAGAGGTAACAACAACATTGAGGCCTCTAAAAGGAAATACCTTGAGCTGGGTAGTAGCGCATTTTAAATAATAAATAATATTTTCTGAGATCTAAAATTTAACAATTAGAATGAACTAAAACTTATAATTCTACTACTTTATTGGTAGAGAGAGAGAACGAGTGCATGATATTACTTGTTGATCCAGGCTATTACAAATTTTTTAATCTTTTTAAACACTGCTGCATTTTTAACCTGTTGCTGAAGTGAGTTGTAGAGAGTTGGAGCTGTAATACAGAATTGTTTGAATAAGGAAGTTGTAATGTAAGTAGGGATGCTGAGTTTCTGATAAGTTTTATTACTTGTCGAGTTAGAGTGAGCTACAACTTGCATACAACTTGCCCTCATAGAAAAATTTTGTCAGAATAACTTTTTACAAGTTTCTTTTTATGGTAAAAACTTAAAATTCTTGAAATAGTTTCTCGATAGAAAAGTCTTTAGTTTTCCTTAAAATAGCTTTAGAACTGTTATTTGAGATATTTTGATAGCATTAATTAGTTAGACGAGCTGAGCCCCAGGCAACTAAACCATATTCCAATATTGATTAAACTAAGGCGTAGTATACTGTTTTTATTAAATCTACTGAACAGTATTCCCTTAACACTAAAATAAAGGATGATTTTCTTGGTTTTGTTACAAATATGTTGAATATTTGTTCCATCTTAAGTGCGACTTAATTTTAAGTCCAAGATACTTAATGTTGTCGGTCTGAGTAAGTAATGAGCTCTAAAAATCTACCTTTCTATTCTGAAAATCGAATGTCATTCTAATAAAAATATGGACGAATGTGGAAGTCTTGCTACGCGTAAAATGTAAGAATAAAAAAATTAAAATAAAACTTTAAAAAGTCAAACAATTTTTAAAGTCAAAAAATGTTTAACTTTATAAAGAATTTCTTTCAGATCTATTGATAGCTGGAGTAATGTGAAGACTTGGCGAAAGTTTGTAACTCCACGACTGAAAGAGTTTTAACACTTGAGCTCGTGTCATCAAATTAACTTTTTATTGTTTTAGATTTCTTCCGTTTTACTTAAAACTTCATTTTCTCTCTTTTCCTTCTTTTGTTCTTTAACACAAAAATATTTTGTAATTGAAAACGACCAAGTTTAATGAAATGAGCTTCCTTCCGCAGTTTTTTATTAAGATCAAAGCCCTGTATGAGCAATATAACATGAATTGGGAAATTTTTAGTTATTTTGACAGAGATTTTGTGGTATATATTAAACATGGTTTATGGATAAACACACTTTAGTTAAAAAAATATTTAATTGTCAAACCACAATACGTACATATAAAAAACTGACCAGTTTCAACTATACAATAGTCATCGTCAGAGTACTTTATAAACTCTGAGAGTTTATAAAGTACTCTTTGTGGATAGACAATTAAATATTTTTTAAAGTCAAGTGTGTTTATCCATAAACCCTGTTTGGAAAAACTTGCTTAAAATACTTAATAATTTAATTAACGTGTATGAATATTAGTATTAGTCTCCATTATTATAGACAATTTATGATAAAGACACTTGATGGGACGTTTATGTCTGTCATACATTTCAACTAATTTAAATGACTATATTTCGCTATAATTCACATGGCATATTCATGTCTATAAAACTTAGAAAGAAAAGAAATAAATTAAAAATTCAACAGTAACTACAGCATTAAGAGAAATTTAAAATTACAAAAAGAAATATAGACATAATTCCAATACAATAAAAAGAATTATAAAACTTACAATTAGTGATTACATGTTAGGATAACTAACAAGGTCGATAAAATTAAAACGCGAACATCTATAAGCCATTCCTACAAAGAAATTAAAAAGAATTAGGAAAAAAACTAAATAAAAATAAGTATGAAGTTAAAGTGAGAACTAAAATCAAGCATTAAAACCTTAAAGTGAATTAAGGAAAATAGTATGATAGAAATGTGAACTGACAGTATTATCGGAAATCATAATGCATTATATTAAAAACAGTATAAAATATCACTAAAAATTGTAATTATACAACACCAACTAATCAAATAAAAATTGAAGAATAGCATAAAAAATCTTACAAATTATAATATAATTGAAGTTAATAGATATTAATAATCAATTCATTAATGAAAAACAGGTTAGTATAATAATTAAAAAGGGAGTAAAAAAGTTCCTGTACAAGCATACATAACTGTATTGGGGTAAAGTATCTACAAAATGCAGAGGTAAATTAAATAAAAATAACATAAAGGTATAAAAATAAATATGAGAAATAGATTAAAAATAACAATACTTAATTACAAAAACCATCAATTCTAACGATACTTAGAAAAAATATAAAATATTAATATTAATTAAATGTTTTTAAAAATAGCTCCATGATGTTTATTAATATCTCTGGAGTCTTTTTATAATTGATGTTATTAGGCTCCCTAGAAATATGGATAGCTTCTAGATTAATCTTTTTCAATTGTTGTTCTCAGAATCAATAATCTTGGCTTCTTCTAAATTGAAATGATGGTTAAGTGTAGTGGCATGGGCTGCTAGTGCAGTTTTCTTAATTTTTGACCAGATATTTTGGTAATGTGGTTCCTCTCTATTATGCCAGGTTTGTCTAGATTCTCCTATGTATTGTCCTGGGCAATCTTTGCATGGCATTTTATACACGAATCCCATAGTTTCATCTTTGGTGGGTTTATCCTTCAATTTAGTGAAAAATCTATGTCCAAAATTGATTTCAGGACAATCATATGTTTTGTAGATCCTGAGATATTATTAATATTAATGGTCTGAGATAAATCTTTAATGTATGACAGGCTAGAATATATTATTCTCGACTTTTCTATAGGAGGTGGTTGATTAATTTGGGTGTCAGGTGGGTATAATCTCATAAGAAAAAATCATATTTATTTATTCATAATAAGTTGAAACAGGAAGGAAAAATACATAAGGAATCTCTGGTATAAAGCTTTATACCAGAGATTCTTTATGAATTTCAATGGGTAGAAATTATCTAGTAACTTTTTGTAAACTATTCTTTTAATTTGTGGTAGATATTGTGAATCAGTAAGTTGAATAGCTCTCCAGTAGATTAGGGGTCACTATAGGCAGACACAACATGCCCTCTTGACCCCTGGAAAAATTAAATGTTAAAGTTTGGAGGGGTGGGGGTATATTTGATGTGGGATTAAGTATGACGTATGAAGGTGTAGGGGTGGGGGAGTTTGGAATTTTTTTAAAAATGTTGATGTTGAGGGGGGGGGGTGAGGTTTTTGAATTTTGTATTGAATTAATTGATTACTTTTTGTACCATTTATGACATTGTTGTTATTATTATTATTTGTATGTATTGTAAGTGTGTGTGTATGTGAGTGAGTGTGAGAGAGAGAGAGAGAGAGATAGACAAATAGAGCGAGAGAGAAAGTGAACCGACCCCGATAGGAGTCGAACCAACGACCTTAAGAACGAGAAGCGAAGTATTTACCAATGAGCCAACGAGCCTTCATATTATAAGGAGGTGTTTTTCTCGTACTTAACCTTATTATTGATATTTTGATGCCATATATCGAAAAAGTATCGAAAATGTATCGAACGATATATTAATTATTATTAATATATTTATGAAACTTTGGGCAGTATTCTTTATTTGATTAGGTGGATGGTTTGATTTGAAATTTAAGCGTGAATTATAGCGAAACATAGTCATTTAAATTAGTTGAAATTTATTAATAAACGTCCCATCAAGTGCCTTTATCATAAATTAATTAACCTGGATTCTGGGTTATTTTAAATTATTTATTTTACTACCCCACATATCATACTTTTAAGTGTGAAAAAATAAGAGAAACATCTAAAGCTTAAAAAATAACTCTAGTGCTTAAGGTTGGGTTATTTTGGATCATGTCAAAACTGAAAGGCCTGCTATGCTGCGAGATAAAATTAAATAAGTAAACAAACTCAAACCAGGTTAATTCATTTAATAATTTATTTTCTATAGTTCAAAGCATTTTAAGTCTGCTCTTTGAACTCGAAAATTATTAAAAATCCGGCAAATAAAGAGGTAAATAAGAATATTAAATGAAAGAGTAATGATTGTTAAAGTTTTCTCTAAATTTTTAAATAATTATGTTGTGAGTTCTATAAACTAAAAAGACTAAGGTTTTCCCTAAACCCCGACTACCTTTAGCTTTGTTTGTTTACTTCTTGTTACACATTAACAGCAGCAAAATTAAATTTACTTTTCCACATTTATACCGCAGGTATAGAGGGAAAGTATTGTGTTTGCAAAAAAACACAACGGAATTATTCGTTTCTGGTGTTTTTAAGGCCTCCTAGATGGTTTTTACAAATTTATCTTTTCACACTAGCCCCCAGTGTATTTATGCAAAAGAGTTGAAACTTTGTACATAAATTAGTCTTTGTTTTTTAAAAAAATAATAAATCTTTTTATTTTCAGTTAAAAAACAAATCAAAACAGATTAGAAATATTCGAAAAATAATTTGTTAATTACGTCATTTACCAGCAAAAATTTCGAAAATCATAAAACGCGGAAAAAAGTTGAAATCAGTTTGAAATTTAGCACGCATGTAACGATATGTGAGATCAACATGTGTGCCAAGTTTCATTTCAGTTGCAGCATTAGTTCAAGTTTTATTGAATGACTTGTGTGGCGAATCTGCCTCCAGCTTGGCTAACTAATGCTAAAAGCTTTTTCAATAAAATTCGTTTGCTGTCTCAAACAATAATGTCAATATATTTTTCTATTTGACATAAATCAAAATTCATAATTAAATAAAAATAAAACTAATTTATCGCCATCGCGACACTCCAGAGCTGACTTGATTTTCTCTCTTTTGGTTCTAAACTGATTTTTTTTTTCTTTGAATAATTTTCTCCTTTTAAATTAATGTGTAATTAACGGAATTAGTAAATATATGTACTTTATGAAGTTGAAAATAACTTGAACGAAAAAGAAAACAAAATACGAAGATAGTAAACAATAAAGTATGAAATTATTCATCGACTTCCAAAGGATAGAGTTTATTAATTGGTCTGGTCAAGTTACGAGATTTGGTCTTGACCACAACAGACCTAACCACTCCATCACGACTAGAATTTAGCGCTACAATACGCCCAGTTTTCCATCTTTGTCGGGGCAATCTATCTTCTATTAAGACCGCTTCTCCGATTGTTGGTGTGTCGCGAAGAGACCTTTTCTTTTTTCGCAATTTTGATCTCTCCCGCAAACTGAAGAGATACTCTTTCTTCCAGATTTCCCAAAACTGATCCAAAAGCTTAGCGCCTTTCTTCCAACTTTCTAAAAGTTCATCTTGAGTTTTATTAAAATGTTTTTCATTTTTGTAATTGTCAGCTTCCAACGAGACCACAGATCTAAGCTGACATAAGTGCGCTGGGGTCAATATCTCCTCGGCGTCGGGCCCACGTACACTAACGGTCGGGAATTGAGCACAGACTCCACTTCCACAACTATAGTATCCAGTTGGACACGAGTCAATAATTTCTGTTCTAATGTCTTTTTGAGGCATCGCTTGGTAAGCCCTATGAGCCTCTCATAGGCCCCTTCCATCCAAGGTGAAAATTCAGGGACCCATTTCCACACTATTCCCTTTTCCACAAAATAGGAACGGACCTCAAAATCTATGGTTTTAATTTTTGTGGACAGGACCTTTTCTACTGTTTTAAAATGAGTTGCGTTGTCCGAAAGGATTAATTTCGGCACACCTCTGCGGGCAACAAACCTTCGTAAGCAAAGTAAAAAGTCTTCCGCACTTAAACTCTCAACAACCTCTAAGTGAACGGCCCTAACTACCAAGCAAGTGAACAAACATATCCAAACTTTGGTCTTTCCCTCCAATGTATTGACCCACAAAGGACCTAAGTAATCAATACCTACAGATGTAAAACTCTCAGTCCTAGTTATTCTAAATTCAGGTAGAGCTGGTGGCTCAGGGTAATTAAAAGCTTTACCTTCCATCTTAGTACAAGGAACGCATTTACGCAAGACTTTACTTACCACTGATCTGCCTTGAGGCACCCAATACTGCCTTCTTAATTCACATAGAGTATGGCTTACTCCAACATGAAAAAGTTTCTTATGAACGCTATAGATTACTAATTTTGTAAAATGCTCTTTACCAGGTAATAATACAGGGAATTTTTCATTTTCACTTATGTCTGCGTGTGCAAGTCTACCTCTACACCTTATAACCTTATTTTTATCAAAATATAATCCTAACTGTTTTATTAATAAATTTGATTTCCCGTTTTCTAAATAGTTAATTTCCTCCCAATAATTTTTCGATTGTACATATTTTTCCCATTCAACTATTATAATATTCATTTCACTATCAGTAATAAAATTTTCACTATTAATAGTCTCATTGAATGTGATGTTACGTAGCTGAGCTAGTTTTCTCCTAAATTTGATTACTGCTCTTCTAACATATGCTGTTGTCCTAAGTAGTCTAAAGAGCATACAAAACTTATTCTCGTCTAGTTCATAAGGAGTTTTAATATTAATTTCAGCGCTAACTAAATTCAATTCAAGTTCGTCTTTAATTTCTTCATTGAAATTTGATGTGTCATCAAAATTTTGATTTTCCGGCCACTCCTCCTCTTTCTCCAACCAGTTTGGTCCGTACCACCATTCAGGCATGTTCTTTAATTCTGATACTGTACATCCCCTAGTGGCAATATCTGCAATATTTTTTCTTCCCGGAACAAATCTTACTGATGTCAATTCATTATTTTCTTTAATTTCATCGACTCTTCTTTCAACAAAAATTGGTAATGGCTTCGATTTTTTCATCCATGACAAGACACACTTAGAGTCCGTCCAAATTATTTGCTTTGTTATTTTTAAGCCTAATTCTTTTCCTATCATTTTTAAACAACGACATCCTATTGTAACTCCTAATAATTCAAGTCTCGGAATAGATTCTTCTTTGGCTGGTGCAACTCTTGCTTTGGCAAAAACTAGTTTAGAATTTTTTCTTTTTAAACTTCTTAAATATATAACAGCTGCATACGCTAACTTTGAAGCATCGCAGAAACAATGCAATTCAAATTCCTCTCCCTCTAAGTCTACATTTCGTTTAATTTTGATGGTAGGAATTTCTCTTAAATCAATTTGAAGCTCCCTCCACTCTTTCTGTATCTCATCTTCAACAATTTCGTCCCAGCCTAACTTGTTTTGTCCTAAATGTTTTAAAAACAATTTTCCTTTAATAGAAACTGGACTACTTAAACCAAGTGGATCAAAAAGTGAACTTATTATTTGAAGAATTTGTCTTTTTGTTGTAGCCAAATTATCTTTATTTTTCATTTTCAAAGAAATTTCGTCCGTTACCGTATTCCAAACTATTCCTAATATACTAATAGTAACCTGATTGTCCCTAAATATTTCTGGAATTTTGTTAACAACAGTTTTATTGTTCGAGTTCCATTCACGCACGTTCATGGACGCCTTGTTAAATAGTTCTTTTACTTCGACGTAAAATTCTAAAGCTTCTTCTTCGGTATCAAAGGAAATTATTAAATTATCAACGTAAATATTTTGACATATTTGTTTAGAATATTTACTATCTGACTTCATAACATGATACCTTACTACAACATTTAACATAAACGGACTCGAAATCACCCCAAATAAAACTCTACAAAATCTAAATACAACTAAATTGTCGTCTGAAGGTTCTTTAACGGATCTTTTAACCATATAAACCTAGTGACATCGCGACTATCGTCATTTAGACCTATTTGAAGGAATGCCTTCTCTATATCTCCTACCATAACAACTGCTTTTAGTCTAAATCTTAATAATATTCCTACTAAATTTCTAACAAGACTTGCCCTCTTAAAAGTGATTGGTTCAAGCTTACTTTTCCTTTGCCTGATGTCGCCGATCCGTCATAGACTACTCTAACCTTTGTACTAGATTTCTGTGGTGTAAATACTGCATGGTGTGGCAGATAGTGTATAAGTTGTCCTTCTGCTGCTTCCTCTTCTATGTTCACCTGCTCTATGATACCTTTACTTAGCTGATCTGTAATGATCGTATTGTACTTACGGATGACCTCTTTTTCCCCGCCAATGCGACGATGCAACGATCTCAACCTACCTAAGGCTAACCTGTAATTATTCGCTAGATTCGAAGGAGGATATTGACGCCATGGCCATGACACTGAATATCTACCATCCTGCACTTTTATATTTTTCTCAAACTGCTCCAAAGCCCAGTCATCCTCGATTTCTTCGCGATTACTCTCTTTTATGCCTAAAGTTTCTAAACTCCAAAAGTGTATTAAATCTATTTCTTTTCCCTTGAAAAGTGAACAGTTGTCTTCTTCCATATACATTTCAATCTCGTTGTTCTGTTTAAGACAAGTCAACATACTTACAAAACAAGGACTGTTATCCTTTTCTTCACTTCTCCCAGTTATGATCCAACCAAATTTTGAACTTAACATGTATAAACCTCTTTGTAACTCTATTTTTTCTAGCGTAATGATCTCATAATAGTAACTATTACCTAACAAAATTTGAATTTCTGCACTATTATTTACTAGTTTTGGTTTGTCTGCAAAATTTAGATTTGGAAACTTACTCTTTGCGTCTTCTAAATGCTTATTGTACTCTATTTTGTTTCTTAAAATAAACGGGACAACATTTGCTGTTATGCTTATGAAAGAACCGTTGGTCATTTTTAGATTTACTTCAACAGTGTAAGAATCTATTACTACCGGCTTAGTCGTTCCGAAAACTGATATTGTTAGTTTTTCTTCGTGGACTGGCTCTAAGTTTAGTTGTTTTGCTAATTTTTCTACTATGTAAGATCGGTGGCTACCCGTATCAAGAATTACTCTTCCATTTGCTTTACTTGAATTGCAATTGTTGTATATTTCTACCGTAGCAGTTTGCATAGATCCTAGGGGTGCCCAAGCCATGAGTTGAGCATCACCCTTATCTTCTTTATTAGCACTAAGTTTCTCTATATGAACATTTTTGTTCCCTATCTTTTTTGGGCACAGACTACGGTGGTGATATTTACTTTTACAATAAAAACATGACTTAAAAACTGAGCAATTCTGAACGGTATGTTTAGATTTTCTTAAACATTTATAACAACAACCTTTTAACATCTCTTTCCTTGAATCTATAGTAGGGAATTTTGGACATTCGTCAGTCCAATGATCTTCAGTACAATACCTGCACTTTAATGTACCCGCTAATAACATGCCAGTAGTACTCTGACTATTATTTCCTTCTTTACTTAAATTATTTTTTCTATAATAACTATGATCATACTTACTGTAATTTCCTTCATTTCTCATTGAACTACCTATTTTTTCTTTATTGCTAATTAATAAGTCCAACTGTTTCCTTAACTTTTTTGTACCATCTACCTGACTGACTAAATTCTGTGAGTTTAATAACTCTAAAACTGACTCCTCTAAAGTTTTAAATTCTTCTAGTTGCAATAAAATTTCAGACGGAAATTTTGACTTTATTAACGAAAACGTATTAGAATTTTCAATATTTTCACCTAATCCCTCTAGTGACCTACAAAAATTTTCAACTAGATCTAAAGTGGACCTTAAACGTGAAGTCGTATTATTTGATTGTGGCAAATTTCTAAATTTGAAATATATATCCTCAATTATAAGAGCTTTGTTGGCAAACCTATTTTTTAAAATATCAATAGCGGCATCATAATTGTTACTAGTTAAAGATAAACCGGCTATGGCCTGAGCGGCATCACTAGAGAGTTGTTGTTTCAGTAAATTAAACTTATCTACTTTGCTTATATTGGGTTTGCAGTCAACAGCGGTATGGAATCTCTCCCAAAATTCAAACCATTTTAAACGGTCACCCGAAAAAGTGGGCATAATCAACTTAGGAAGTTTCGCTGACATTTCCCCCATATCTATGCTCGAGCCCCTGTTTGTTCCTTCACCAACACTAACCTTTGCTTTATCTTGCAACCTATTGTGAAGTAAAACCTTAACATCTTCAGCGTCGAGCATAATGTTTGTGAAAACTTCATTATCGTTTTGAAACCTGGTGGCTTCATCAGGACTTACCGAGACAGATTCTAATTTAGCTATGTACTCATTGTACTTCTCCAAGTACCTATTTATTTTACCTAACAGATCTACTCCTGTTTTCCTATCAATCTGTCCATTATCGGCATTCTCTACCCAACCTCTAATCTCAGCCGTTACATCAGTTAGACGCTTCCGAACTGGACCTAGTGCACTTCTAACTGAATTGGCAGTGGAAGTCATTGCTCTCAAGTCCCAAACGTCAGCTAACGCGAGAACCTAAACCTAATTGATATTACCTGACGCCAGAAACTTGAACCTCTCTCTTGTTCAGATTAACTATTTCTTCAGTTAGTAGTAACCACGCTTTTCTGTTACCATGTGGCGAATTCTGCCTCCAGCTCGGCTAACTAATGCTAAAAGCTTTTTCAAAAAAATTCGTTTGCTGTCTCAAACCCATGCTCAAACCATAATAACAATATATTTTTCTGTTTGACATCATAAATCAAATTTATTAATAAAACAGTTAGGATTATATTTTGATAAAAATAAGGTTATAAGGTGTAAAGGTAGACTTGCACACGCAGACTTAAATGAAAATGAAAAATTTCCTGTATTATTACCTGGTAAAGAGGATTTTACAAAATTAGTAATCTATAGCGTTCATAAGAAACTTTTTCATGTTGGAGTAAGCCATACTCTATGTATATTAAGATGGCAGTATTGGGTGCGTCTAGGCAGATCAGTGGTAAATAAAGTCTTGCGTAAATGCGTTTCTTGTACTAAGATGGAAGGTAAAGCTTTTAATTACCCTGAGCCACCAGCTCTACCTGATTTAGAATAACTAGGACTGAGAGTTTTACATCTGTAGGTATTGATTACTTAGGTCCTTTGTGGGTCAATACATTGGAGGGAAAGACTAAAGTTTGGATATGTTTGTTTACTTGCTTGGTAGTTAGGGCCGTTCACTTAGAGGTTGTTGAGAGTTTAAGTGCGGAAGACTTTTTACTTTGCTTACGAAGGTTTGTTGCCCGCAGAGGTGTGCCGAAATTAATCCTTTCGGACAACGCAACTCATTTTAAAACAGTAGAAAAGGTCCTGTCCACAAAAATTAAAACCATAGATTTTGAGGTCCGTTCCTATTTTGTGGAAAAGGGAATAGTGTGGAAATGGGTCCCTGAATTTTCACCTTGGATGGGAGGGGCCTATGAGAGGCTCATAGGGCTTACCAAGCGATGCCTCAAAAAGACATTAGAACAGAAATTATTGACTCGTGTCCAACTGGATACTATAGTTGTGGAAGTGGAGTCTGTGCTCAATTCCCGACCGTTAGTGTACGTGGGTCCGACGCCGAGGAGATATTGACCCCAGCGCACTTATGTCAGCTTAGATCTGTGGTCTCGTTGGAAGCTGACAATTACAAAAATGAAAAACATTTTAATAAAACTCAAGATGAACTTTTAGAAAGTTGGAAGAAAGGCGCTAAGCTTTTGGATCAGTTTTGGGAAATCTGGAAGAAATAGTATCTCTTCAGTTTGCGGGAGAGATCAAAATTGCGAAAAAAGAAAAGGTCTCTTCGCGACACACCAACAATCGGAGAAGCGGTCTTAATAGAAGATAGATTGCCCCGACAAAGATGGAAAACTGGGCGTATTGTAGCGCTAAATTCTAGTCGTGATGGAGTGGTTAGGTCTGTTGTGGTCAAGACCAAATCTCGTAACTTGACCAGACCAATTAATAAACTCTATCCTTTGGAAGTCGATGAATAATTTCATACTTTATTGTTTACTATCTTCGTATTTTGTTTTCTTTTTCGTTTAAGTTATTTTCAACTTCATAAAGCACATATATTTACTAATTCCGTTAATTACACATTAATTTAAAAGGAGAAAATTATACAGAGAAAAAAAATCAGTTTGGAACCAAAGGAGAGAAAATCAAGTCAGCTCTGGAGTGTCGCGATGGCGATAAATTAGTTTTATTTTTATTTAATTATAAATTTTGATTTATGATGTCAAACAGAAATGTCGCGATAGCGATAAATTAGTTTTATTTTTATTTAATTATGAATTTTGATTTATGTCAAATAGAAAAATATATTGACATTATTGTTTGAGACAGCAAACGAATTTTATTGAAAAAGCTTTTAGCATTAGTTAGCCAAGCTGGAGGCAGAATTCGCCACAACTTGTATAAAGTTTATACAAAAATTTAAAAATAGGAAAAGCGTTGTTAGTTTTTAAATAGATTACCGCTGGGAATGAAAATATGCATTTACTATCTGAGAACGAGCGAAGCGAGTCTGATGTAGGAAGGATGAGCGTAGTGAATCCGATGTGATAAGGAACACTTCCGAGGTACCCCGTACCCGATTATTTTAACTATAACTAAAAAGTTATAGTTCATAATTTATATAATTTAATAATTTAGTTAGTAGGACATAATTCATGGAATATTAAAATTAATAATGGCATTCATTTTTAAGAAATTTTATAAGCTTTCCGACATTCGTGGCTCTAAAAATGTAATTTCTAGTTTAAATGGCCGACTTATTAAAGTAAGGTACCAACACCTGAAAAATTATCAAAATGCGTTATAGCAGCGAAGCAGTGAGGAATCACAACAACAAAGAGGTACTTAAATCTGTTGCAAATTATGATTAGAAATGTAGATCTTGACGGTCAAAATTCATTTTAATATTTCGACATCTTTTCGAAAGATTTTAGAACTAAGAAAGATGTTAAACTATTTTCGATTTTGAGACCCGTTCTTGGATTTCTTCCAAAATCCCATCTCCTCTTTTTCTCATTTGACTTTTTTTAAAGCTTCGTATTGATTTAATCATTCAAACTTTATAGCGTTTTAAAATAATATATATGCTCGGACATCTATACAAGAATTTACACATACGGGATATCTTGTTTTGGTATATTTAGGTCTTGAAAAGTGAAAATTTGTTAGAACATAAGTGGATTTCCTTTGTTCAGGTATTAAACTGTTTATAATACATAAGAGACAGAGTTGAAATACATCAAGCTCTCTTTTCTTATGTCGTGAGCCTAAAATAAATTTTTATTTTTACTGCAACCATAAAATAACGTATAACAGTGAAATAAATTTGACTTATATGTAATGAAAAAATAAAAAAAATAAATAAAGAAGTTTTGCAAAGAAAATAAAACCCTTGTTTTATGGGGATCAGGAAACCGTCCCTGGAAAGGAAAATAATAAAAAATTCTTACAACTTGCTTTGCATCTTCTGAGCTTTTTATCTTAGGATATAACGGATTCTTAAAAAATTTGTTAGTGAGTTGATTATGAGGAAAATTTGGCTACGATGGTACATTAGAACACAAGCCAGATATATAAGGAACGATATTGAAGCTCAGCTTGTGAATATCTCTCTTGCTCTAGAAACAGAGAAAACAATTTCCCATCCTTAGAATATTTTATCGGCTATCTTCGTTTTTTTATTGTCATTAGATAATGAATGCATCACCTTATTTTCTATGATAAGAAAGAAGCAATGTTTAATTAACTTTTTTTTTAACACACGATTCAGCAATTACGTTTCTCAATCATCGGGTCTTGGAGTGAGACCAGATTTTTTATACAGTCTGGATGAGAAATCATTGTTCCGTATTAGAGAGTTTGTCTTGTAGGAAGCCTTATTCCTAATTAGTCGTTTAACGAGTTTTATTGATTATTAGACAGCAATGTTTTGGACTGTTATGATAAATAATAAAGGTAAAATAATAAAGGGCTGCAGCTTTTTTTCTTTGTTTTTATTAGATTAGCACCTTAAAGCATTTGTCGATCAAAGCCCCTTTCTTTTTCTTTAAATATACAGTATAATGGTAAACCATGCTTAGGGGAACAAAAAAAAATGAATCAAACATAGAACCTCAACACAGAATTCATGGGAAGAGGCGAAAGGGCAATCGACCTGCCCCGAAAGCCTCAAAAAAGAAAATAGAGAAGAAAGAATAAAAATAAAAAAGGAAACAATTCTGGCACGGTGGTTCACATGTTGTGCGAATTTCCTTTGGATGTGTGTTTTCGTGCTTAACAACAATCAACAATATTTTTTATAGTTTTTTACATTATATAAGTTTACAACTACAAAATAATTCTACCGCGGTTGTTCTCTGTCAGGTGAATTTCATTTAAAATGCGTGCTTCCGTGCTTGACAACTCATTTCTTGCTTAAGGTCCCGGTTCATGCTTTAGAACCTAAGCAGTTACTCAATAACTGCTATATATATATATATATATATATATATATATATATATATATATATATATATATATAAGCTGGATCCAGCCTTGCCTGCCTTAACAATGCTGTCTTTATTTTTTTACCTGTCTTAGATTTCCTTATTTAAACTGTAAGTATATAGGTAAAGTATTAAGTAGTAAGTATAAGTAAGCACTAAAAATCCGAAATCGAGATTTTACCAAGTTGTCTATTTTAGATGATTTGTTTTAGATGATTAATTTGTCCTGAGCGATTTGTTCAAAGTTATCAGTCTGTATTATATGTGTGTAGTTTTTCTTGGGATATTAGTTTCTTATGACATTATTAACCGACAATAATGACTCGCAGAAGTTCGAAAATTCATACGGAAATTTGTTTAATTAATTTCAAGTTTTGCGCGCTTTAACTCATAAATAAGACTTAAAAATGTGTCAAGTTTCATTTAATTAGTAGTATTAGTTCAATTTTTATCGAAAGACTTGTTTTCCTTATTTTTAAAAAAAATATAAATAAAATCGAAAAATAATCCAATTAAGTTGAAATTGGATTTCTTTTGATGTTGCAAGTATATCTGCATTTTTTAAACAAATAAGCAGCTTCGAGCAAGGTCGGTGTCTGGATGGGTGACCGCTGGAAATAAAACGTATTTTACTATCTGAAGACGTGGGAAGCAAATCCAAAGACATGTTTCAGTATATATTCGGTTATTTTATATTCTAAGGAACAGCGATGGGAGGTGAAGAATAATCTCGAGTTACCCTATTACTAATTTTGAAATTACATCACAATTGATATCATTTAATTAATTAATAATTTAATATCTTATCTGACACTAATATCAATATAGGTACATACTTTAGAGGACACGTTCACATACAGTAGAGCTAATATGTGAGTTTTTGCCTAAACATACATTACTGTTATTGTAGATGTCTAACAATTCTGATGCATTAGATCAATCGAACAGATCAGTTCTGTGAAAGTATTTCTATTCACACAAATCCCAAAATAGTGTGGCAGGGTCATTCGATGTACAAAAAAGTACATTTTTGGACTCGATGTCACCGATTTTAATATAACTTGGCTGACAAGTAAATAAGTGTAAAAAAGTCACTTATTTTGCAATTTCTATCAATCATTATGTGACGAATCTTAACTTTTTAAGAGTTTGACATACCCTGACACACCTTGACACACGTTATGCGCTACCGTGTCCAATCCCATGGCGGTCCAAAAATGATACTTTGTGGACATTTCACGAACAGTTTAAGGTCTATTTAGGATTTTTTCTAAATTTTTAAAAATTGGCTTTTTCAGTGATTCTTATATTTGATTATAATAAAAATTTTTAACAAATTATTCAAAAGTATGTTGAATCTGTGTGACAGGGCCATGTTAAAGCTTTCAAACGCCACCAAAATATAAATCATACCCTACGCAGAATTACAGATACAGCCATATTTTTAGTCAAGGAAATGTTGAAAAATCACATTTTTTTTCACCACACTACTACGGTAATATGGCTGCAACAAATGACTCAAAATATGGATTTTTTTTTCTTCTATAGTACCTATTATTCAGTCAAATTATATTAAAATCGGAGATATCAAGTGTTTTTACCTGTGACGATTTGATATATGGAATGACCCCGCAACCATAAACATAATTTGAGATGATTTCTAGAGCCTGACTCTTGAAACATTTAATAACAATTTCCATTTAAATTGGATGTAAAAAATTGTTTTTACTCCATTACAAAGAAAAGGACCCTATTATTATTTACTAGTATTTACATGGGAAATAAAAAAGGAGTTCTAAAAAAATTAAGCCCTCAGGGCACAGTTTTTTATTCGAACCTTTATTTACAAGAAAACCAAGTAGCTCAATTAAAAAAAGGTTTCCAGTACTCTGTTAAAATTATTAATAGTTCTTTGTTTGCTAGTCCCTTGACTGTACTTTAAACGATAATTAAACATTTAATTTTAAATACTGTGTTAAATAAGTAATAATTTAAATGAAAATTTAATAAATCTTCATTATGATTTATGTTTCAAAATATGATATCATTCGACACAAGCAAATAATTATTCTGGCGTTGGGCATTGCATATCGGGCGAATTTTCTTTTAAATGGGAGCTTTTGTAATGCTTTATAACTTAATGAACTAACGTCAATAAAGTTTAAAAACATGTGTCAAACAGTCAAGTCAATAATGTTTAAAAACATGTACTATACAGACAAGTCAATATAGTTGAAAACCATGTTCTACACAGACAAGTGAATAAAATTTAAAAACATGTACTATACAGACAAGTCAATAAAGTTTAAAAAATGTACTACAACAAGTGAATAAAATTAAAAACATGTACTATCAGACAAGTCAATAAAGTTTAAAAACATGTTCTACACAGACAAGTGAATAAAATTTAAAAACATGTACTATACAGACAAGTCAATAAAGTTTAAAAACATGTACTACACAGACAAGTGAATTTAAAAACACTATACAGACAAGTCAATAAAGTTTAAAAACATGTTCTACACAGACAAGTCAATAAAGTTTAAACCATGTACTTTACAGACAATTCAATAAAGTTTACAAACATGTACTATACAGATAAGTCAAAGATTTAAAGACGTCTAAGTATGCAACTTGAATTTATTTTCTTAAAAGTCACTAGCATTCAAAGATAATTTATATTACACTAGACCCAAAGTCTCTTTTTTGTAACTTGTGACCTAGACTCTTTGAAAGAAAAAACCTGTAATTGATTTTAAAGGCAATAAGCACCCGATCCTTTGAACGAATTTTCATCAGGAAATGACGCTTATGAGGTTGTTCTAATGACAGAAGAGGAGGAGCAGGAGAGGCAGGAATTAAACCCGATAATTGGGGAAGATTGGTCAGGGGCAACAGGCCTCCTATCAAGCGTATTAGTAAATGTATTAGTCATGTACTTTTCCTCATCTTCATACCGAAGGTATAGATAGGAAAAGTATTGGTTTCACCCAAAAAATTGTAACCCGAGATTTCACTTGAATTATCCATTTTATTAGTTTTTAGTGTTTTTATTTTATCTGAACCGATTTCAGCTTGATGATGTCTGTGTGTGTATGTGTCTGTGTCACGCATAACTCCCACTGTGTTAATGCTAGATAGTTGAAACTTGGTACAAAAATCAGCCTTTGGGTCTAGTTGTGCTGCCCGGATTATCAAAATTGTATGTTACCACTAACCCTATTTGCTTAGTCAGCAAAAATTTAAAAAAATCGTAAAAAACGAAAAATGACCCGATGAACTTGAATTTTGGCAGGAATATACCTCTTAATATAACAAACAAATCTTTCGAATTTCGTTTTGATATTGACCGCCATTTTGAAATTATTTACTTTTGAAATTTAAAATTTTGACGCGTAATAATACCAAAAGTATACACGTGTTTTGACATATAACACGTCGTTGGAACCGCAAAAAAATAGGAACAAATATAAAAAAACTCCGATCAAAATCTATTAATTAGTTAAAAAGTTATAAGCGAACTTTGTTAAACGTAAAAGTTTGTTTACATTTGTCAATATTACAAATTCCCGCCGAAACTTCAAATAATTTAAAAAAACCGAATAAATATAGGAGCTTTTTCTCATTTAAGATTATGCGAAGTTTAACGTTCTTGTATGCTTTTTTATACGGGTACGGGGTACCTCGGAAGTTTAAAAACTCCAGGCCATTTGCTAACCATCCTATTCTGAGGACGAGCGAAGCGAGTCCGATGTTTAAAACCCCAAGGCCATTTGTTAACCATTCTATTCTGAGGACGAGCGGAGCGAGTCCGAAGGTTGAGGAAAAGTTCCGAGGTACCCCGTACCCGAGTTTTATTATTGCTACCAAGGAATTTTAAAGTACATTTGACACTAAATATATTAAGTGATTACTTTCTTTTCTTTCATATGCTTACGTTAGGTAAGTAATTGAATGATAATAATGACGTATCTAAATAATGGACGCCTTTAAAATGTAGACAATGAATTTTTGGGTCGAAGAAAAGCTTATAGAGAGGGAGCAAAGATCTTGAGGATAATGCGAAACGCTTTTTTCACCAATCAGGACTAATGAATAATGCCCAATAACGAAAAACACCTGTTCAGTAATCAATGCATAACGTAAAGGTTAGGAGATTTGGCTGACGCAGCAATGTGCAATAAAAGCCTCCAGCGAGATACCCTAAATATATGTTAAATGGAAAGCCTGGAAGCAGAAAAAGTCGAAGTTGGCCGCTAACGAGATAAATAAAAATAATATTTGAAATATTTCTGAAAGAATATTTGAGAAGGTTAGGAGTTGTTAATGAAGGAAACAGACCTCTGACAGAGAGATGAGAATACTGTTGAGTAGACCTGAGTCCTACACGGACTGCAGGTCCTAGTAACGTATGGCATATATACGTATGGCAGCATATATTATCTAAATATATTAGCATTTGTGTTGCATAGAAACACAACTTAGTGTAAATAAAGCATTGATAATTTATCGTCAAGCGATTATAAACTTCATATCCAATCAAGGCTACAACAAGGTTTGATAAATTTTGCCACTGCTATAGTAAGGCTTCGTTTAGAAAGAAGCCGGAATAGTAGCTGTCTAAGAACTCTTAATTAAAATTTAATAACAAGTTAGTGCTTCATTGAACAACGATTGAGAAAGTTAGTATAAATTTCAGAAGCTAAGATGTCGAGGGCGGACGAATTTTCTTTTGAATCCATACTCAGCAATAAACTTCTGCTTAATAAATTTTTGCTCCATAGTTGGATCGCTATTTGCTCGTCATTTCAATAGAACATTTGCATGTTAATATGTATATGATTTATATCAGGATTCAGGCCTCCCATTCGATTCACTTTGATCCAGTTTATTAGTGTATTTCCCAAAGAAAATTCGCTAAAAGGATTGAGATAAAACGCTACTCGGAAGTATTTCCTTATCTAATAACAAACTTTCGAACATTAATATAAATAATGAGGTCTCGACTGATTTTAATTGTCAGTAAGTCTCAAGTGTGAAATTCGAATCCAAACTCCATCGCACAGACGAAAGACAGCCTTTATCGTTTGTTTTAGAAAATTGATTTCTCAAGCAATTTCAATCGAAAAGTTTAATTCAAAATGTTTAAAATTTATTTACTAATTATGTTTAACAATTTTTAGAGAGAAGCCTTTTATTTCATTTTGAATATAAACAGGTACGTTATTGAAACCAATTTTGTAAATAAAAGTCAATCCACAAATAAATTTCAACCAATGTAATGATGACAAAACCGGTTTTTACAGTTTTTAGTCTTTTATTAATTTTTTATTTCTTATATTTGTTTTATTTCATTTTTTGTTTTTTTTTCGTTTTTCGTGCTTTTATAATTTTTTCGTCCTCTTGTTTGTAGGCACTGAGGATGACCTGTATTAGGTTGAAATCCGGTTTTGTCATCATTACATTGGGTGAAATTTATTTGTGGATAGACTTTTATTTACATCCTTATGGTATAAAATCCACTAGCGCTTATAATTTAAACATATTTATACATTTAAATACAAAATATATACTAGTCTAAAAGTTTTTTTAAAGCTGATTAAAATAATATGCTGCAATGCATTGCTTACATTAATGATAAATAAAATTAAATATTTTTAAATACGCAACTCTAGAAAAATTGGGGTGTTAAATTGTAAATAATTTGAAAAGTGATAAAAAAATTATTAAAGGCGTATTAAGGCGTGTTAAGGTCTAATTTAAGGCGTACTCTTAGAGTGAAGGATCAAACTTAAATTAGACGCCATAGAATGTATGTATGTGTATGTGTGTGTGTATAAATATATATATATATATATATATATATATATATATAAATGAGTGTGGGTAGATGTATGTGTATAGGTATATATATATATACATGCATAAATGCGGGTAGGTATACATGAATGTATATTTGTGTGTATGTATTTATATGTGTGTACATATCTATAATCAAATTAATATAATAATATTAAGAAACTAAAATAATTGTAATGTATATGTGATAATTATTTGTAATGAGAACTAAATAAAATGCTTTTTATTATTATTATTATTATTTGTTTTTAGATTTTCTCTATCTCAGTAAAAGAATTTTGGCTAAAAAATAGATAAATTGGCGGGCAATGCCAAGTCAAACATCTTTTATTTTTCGTCTTAAGTCACTAGGTCAGTCGATAGAAATTTTCGGACGATGTGGCATGTATTGATGATGCATAATAATAATAATAATTAATAATAATAATTATTATTATTATTATTTCTCTTGATCTTAGTTAAATAACTAGTAAAAGGTGTCAGTGGAGAGGAAATTCATCCTATTCCACTGACAGGAATTTACGTACTATATGGCAGGTTTGGAGAACTGTAGCACGTTGTAGAGGTATCAGCAGCCCTTTTGGTAGACCTAATAATTCCAGGTTATTTGTTAAGTTTTTAGTTACTACTCCCTCTGATGATAAAACTATTGCTACAACCTTCACTTTTTTCAATTTCCACATATTTTTTATTTCTATGGCTAAGTTCTGATATTTCTGTTTTATGGCTTTCTGTCGACTCTAGGTTGTTTGTGAGGGAATTCCAATTTCTATAATAGTGGCAGTTTCTGATTGTTTGTCGATAAGAAGGAGATCTGGTCTATTGAAGTCGATAGTTTTGTCGGTAGTAATTGTTCTGTCCCAATAAAGAATGGATGTATTTGACTCGAGAACTGGATCAGGATTATATTTGTAATATGGTGGTGGATTCTTAGTAAATCATATTTTAAGGCTAACTGTTGATGAATTATTTTTGCCACTTGATTATGTCGACAGAGATAAGCGTTATTTGCTAAAACTGGGCAACCCGATATAATATGTTCTATGGTTTCACCAGCGGCATTACATTTTCTGCATTTATCTATTACGTCAGCCTTAATGATGTGTTTCTCGTAATTTCTAGTTTTAATAACTTTATCCTGGATCGCAACTAAGAATCCTTCTGTTTCAGGGAATAATTTGCCTTTTTTAACCATTTCAACGAGTCTTCTCTATTTATAGTAGGTCTATCTAGAGCAGTCGGGTATTTTCCGTGTAAAGTTTTAAGTTTCCATGTTTGTTCTTTATCAGGTTCAGGGTTATTAAATATGTCTTCTTGTTGTAGGTTGAGCGGTGTATGTTTCTTGTCAGAATCAATAATATATTTAGTTAGTCGGTCTCTATTTTTATTTCTGGAGAAATAGTTTCTCATGTTTAACTCTTGCTGCTTACACAATTGATAAATGTTAATTAATCCTCGGCCTCCATCATTTCTAGAGAGGTATAATCTTTCAACTGCTGAATGAATGTGATGACAACGGAATTTTGTTAAAGTTCGCCTAGTTAGTCTGTCAAGTTCTCGTAGATCAGTATCTGAATATTTAATAATTCCAAAGGAATAAGTTAGTGCTGGGATTGCCCAGGTATTTATTGCCTGAATCAGATTTTTGCCAGTTAACTTGGTGTTTAAAAGTTTAGTTAGTCTTTTACGGTACAGTTCAGTAAATTGTTGTTTTAGAGAAGCATGGTTCATATAGGAGCATTGTTCGATTCCTAAATATTTGTACCTATCCTCTGAAGTCATTACGCGAAAGTTGTCTTGGTTGTTTGGTTGTTCTGAAATTTGACCTTTTAAAATATGTATTTTAGCGCATTTATCTAAGCCAAACATCATATGTATGTCATCACTGAACTCCTTAACGGTCTCAATTAATTGTTTAAGTTTATCACTCGACGTGGAATAAAGTTTTATGTCATCCATAAAAACTAGGTGTGATATACGACTATTTTCCTGGTTTGGTTGGATCTTAAAACCATTGTGAGTGTCGTTTAGAAGAGATGATAGAGGGGCCAATGCCAAGACAAACCACAAAGGACTGAAAGCATCTCCTTGGAAAATTCCTCTTCGTATGTTAACACTTCCCAGGTTTTTCCCATTAACAAAAATGTTAGTTTTCCATTCAGACATAAGGTGTTGCAGTAAATTTCTAGTATTTTCATCTATTTTAAATATTTTAAGAACTTCGTTCAGCCAATCATGAGGGACACTGTCAAATGCCTTGCAGTAGTCAATAAAAGCCATGCTGAGATTCCGTTTCTTAGTCTTAGCTAATCTGGTGACAACAGCATCAATAGTTAACTGCTCTTTGCAGCCTAGGGTATCTCGCATACATCCTTTCTGCTCGGCTGGTATAATATTGTTTCTTTCGCAGTGTTGGTACACTTTATCTGATATGACTGATGTTAGAAGTTTGTACATTATTGGTAAGCAGGTGATAGGTCTATAGTTTTTTGGGTTTATTATTATTATTATTATTATTATTATTATTATTATTTTATTATTATTTTTATTATTATTATTATATTTTTACAGAAGCTATAGAAATATTATTCTTTAAAGATGAAAGTAATTATGGTTTCTACTTTAAACTATTATGATTGAAGTAAATTTAATTGTTTTTTTTTTTTTTTTTTTATGTTGTATGTTATACAGCAAGTTCGAAAAGGTGAAGCTAAACGTAGCGATTCCGACTAGAGGTAGAGTTTCGAGGTACTCCGTTGCGGATATTTTTAGTTTTTAATTAAAAATATATTTCTTTATTTTTCAAATATAAAAGTAATTATAATTTCTATTTTATTATTAGTATAATTTAATTGTATTTTTTTAATAATATGATACAGGTAAAAGTTAGTGTATTTATATAAAATTATTGACCAAACTACTTAAACTATATTTTTATGAGGAAGTGGTCAGATAGGTAAAGAAACACAAAATTTGAGCTTTCGGCCGTAAATTAGGCCTTTATCAGAAGTAGTTTTATTCCAAACTGAATCAAATAACACATAAAAATAAAACATTAGTTATTCAAACTAGATCTTTGTTTAGAAGTAGTTGTCGTTCTCCGATGGTATACACAGTTAGCTATTGTTAGATTTAATAATAACTAATGTTTTATTTTTATGTGTTATCTGATTCAGTTTGGAATAAAACTACTTCTGATAAAGGCCTAATTTACGGCCAAAAGCTCAAATTTTGTGTTTTCTTTACCTATCTGACCACTTTCTCATAAAATTATATAGTTAGTGCATTTGTTATTGTATTGTTAACTGTTAACAATAATATCCACCGATTATTTATCAAATTCCACTTCTTGGTCAGGTTCTAATATAATTGGAAACATAAAAAGTTAAAGAGTTGACTTCACTCCATAAAAGATGTCTATGATATCAATCCTTACAGCTGTAATTGACAGAATCTCTTTAAAAAAAAATTAATGAACACAAAATCAATCACTGTGATAAAGTGGACCTGGGAATTTTCCTCGAATCAACTGTTTATATAGGATCTCGTTAAAACCCAAACCTAGCATGTTACTCCACTCTAGCCGTATGTCATGATTTATTGAATGTCATGATTGTTTTCTACTCTGCAGAAGATTTAGGAGTCAGATTAAATGAAAGGTAAAAAACTGACTGGGTCAGGAGTTATAAAACCTATAATGGAACATTTATCTGAAAATGCAAATAGAAGAAATTATATTTAAAAATTCCTTAATTGTATTTTAGTATTACTCACTTTCTATTCAAAGTTTTTTTCTGAATATATTATTTTAGTCGGTTGTTACATTAGAATATATTAGTTACATAAAACTTGTAAGTTTTATGTATAATTAGTATTTAAGCCTATTAAATACTAACTATTATTAATGCTTAAGATAGTGCATAATTCGGTCTATCATCAAACGTTTAAATAATTTGGCTAAAGTCGAAAGTAAGCTTATTAGTCTGTATTGGCATGCATTTTTAAAGTGAGATCGACCTGGTTTTTCTATCATAATTATTTTTGAAGTTTTCCAACAAGTGGGAAATATAGCTCTTTTTAGGCATTCATTAAAGATGGCAGTAAAAAGGTTTGGTAAAATTTCAAAAGTTTTTTTTTCAAGTATGGCAAGAGTAATGCTGTCTTCACCTAAGGCTTTATTAAGAGCGGCTTTTTGTAAAACAATGTATGTATGTGTGTGTATGTGTATATATGTGTATGTATGTATGTGTATGTATATATACATATATTTCAATCCCTGTATTAATTTAAATTAATTTATACTAGTTTATTTTCAAAATTATAAGTATTTTAAAAACATTGAAATTTACGATAATCTATTAGAAGTTAAAAAAAAAAATAAATAAAATTTTAGTATTTAAAATATTAAATTCATCAAAACTAAAATGATAAATAATGATAAACAGAAGATTGCTACGAAAAAGAAAGAAGATTACAATTAAAGAAAAGAAAAAAATAAATAAAAAAGAATCATAATTATTCTTGAACCAAATGCTACAACTAAAATAAAATGAAAATGCAAAAAAGAAAAAAGAAGATAAAAGATCAACATGTTATGCGAAAGCGGTGCATGTTTAGAAAATAAGAGCCATAGCAGGGATACTGTTATGGTAAATTAAAAAAAAAAAAATAAAAAAAAAATGCTTAAGAAACGAAAATTAAGCCCTATCAAACGTGGTCTGTACTTGGGTGGGCTGGGTACGACCTTCCAACAAATAAGTAACCCTCATGACTATATGACTATATACGATTATTGTTTCGATTATATCTTTCGAACAAATAAATTATATATATATATATATATATATATATATATATATATATATATATATATATATATATATATATATATATATATATATATATATATATATATATATATATATATATATATATATATAATATATATATATATATATATATATATATACGTATGTATGGATGCATGTACGAGATTTTTATTCCTAGACGTTTCTATGGGACAAATTTTTACACTTGATTTTTTACTATGTCAGGTTAATAAATGTACAAAGTTACATTTTATTACAAGCATTAGTTCCGTTTTTATTGACTGACGCATGTATTATATTGTAAACAAGTTTCGATTTGCTTATGTCGTGGCAGTATGCCAGTTATATAAACTAGTAACATGACGAACTGATACAGAGCAAATTGATGTGACATAATTTGCCCCAAAATTTTTTTTATTAGTGTCAAGTTTACAAAGGAATAAGTATAAATGGAAGAAGTTTTAAAACTTTATTAGTAGAAGGTTATAACAACAACACTTTAACTGTGTCTAATAAATGCTCAGCTAACACTCTAAAACCATTCTATTTTATTATTAGAAATTGTGTTAGTCTCCATGATTGCAATTTAATTGATGATGAGGCACTAATTAGTATTTAAACATCACTAATTTTTGTCAATATAACAGGAATATGTATCGAGGGTAGATACGAAATATAGTTAGAATACGAAGTATACAGGAGTTATTTTTAATGTCTCATTAGTGGCCTATCTTCAATTAAATTCTATTTAATGTTTTAGCAAATTTTCTTTTAATAAAATCCCTATTAAGATGTTTTCATCAAGATTTGGTGTTTTTGTGTTTCAGAGATATAAAACCTGACAATATTCTTCTAGACGAAGAAGGCAAGTATACAAATAATGGATATGTAATAATGAAATGTACTATTAGTATATATGTATAATGATATTTTTTTATTTATTTATTAATATAGTATTTTATTGCTATGTATAGGTTTATTTTTTAGTTATAAAAGTAGTTTTAACTGTATTAGTAAAAAAATGTAATTTGTCACTTATTTTTTTTTTTTAATTTTCTGAAAAAACAGTGCTATAAACCAGTTCAAATATGAGCATAAACTATGCTTTAAATAAGTGCGACGATTTGCAAAGGGGCGATTTTAAAATAGTTAAATTAATTATTTTTAGTCCTTAGGAAGGTTATTCTTTATGATTTTGGATGCTAACTCAAATAAAATTGGAGTAGATGCGGCCAGTTATTAGGGTATTCCAAATTCCAAAAAAAAAAACTGTGGCCAATAATCGGGAACCCTAAAATACAATTAAAACAACAATTTCTAGAAGTTTTTCGTCGTTTTCTGAGAACTTTGAGACTGAGTTAATGAGCAAAATATGAAAAAATAATGAAAAAAATTCTTTGAAGCTGATCGTTTGTAACGGGTCAATACTACTATCCCGGCTAACCCAAAAACTGTGTGATACAACCAAAAATTACGGAAGACGAACAAACAAATACGGGCCTTCGGCCCGTAGCCGCTGCGCGGCCTCGGCGCTTCGCGCCTCGTCCGCTCCGCGGCGTCGGCCCACCGGGCCGCTTCGCGGCCAGGGGGCCTCCCTGTGGCCGCTTCGCGGCCACATTGTTGTTGTTTTGTATGATGTGTTGTTTCATTATTGTTCTTGTTACATGGCATTTGCCATGTACCTAGCGAATTTTCACAGCCTCTCCACACAGGCCCGCTTCGCGGGCCTGAGAGGCTTTCTCACAAATTTGATTTTACTAATTAAGATTTTATTAATACTTTATTATTAATAGTATGCTATAATATTAAAACTAACAAGCATTATAAACAAAAATATATTCAAGATTTTTGTTTTTAAATAAAAATACCGTTTCCGTCACTTAGGATCATAGATAAACAATATTAACTTAGATGGCTCACTCAAAGATTTAAAAAAAATATTTGATGGGATGCAGGAGGCTCAAGTAGTACAGTCTAGTGGTGACAGCGTGAAACTGTTACATATTTTTATTTCTGATATTTTATTTATTTATTTTTATTCAACCAAACAACGAGCTGTTGAGGGTAATCAAGTCTTTCCATCCGCTTTTCAGCGCTAGAATGATGAGGAGTCGATGGATGAGTGATCCCAAGAAAGCTCTATAAAAATTTCGTATAAATTGGTAAAAAGTGAAAAAAATTAATTTCTCACTCTTACTTCACCCATTCTATTCGTCCCCCCTTGGATTTGAACCTCTAATGTCAGAGTTTCAATTTTTGTTTGTTTCCTTTACTTATCCGTTTGCGCCAACTCGAGATGTTATACTCAGATAGCAAATTTAAATGTTAAGTCTAAAAAACTAAAAATGAAGTATTGTTATTTTTTTTAAGAAAACGATGGTGCTGCTTCGCGTGATGAGGCCCCAAGTTTTATAAAACAAAAATATATCGCGAATTCTACAACATACCATAGATCTTTGTTTACTTTTATTTTATTTTACTAAACGATTGGCAACTGTTTGTTTTAAAAAAAATACTACAGCACAATCTAGTAGAGAATAGAGCAAATATATTTTTACTACTAGCGCTATTCAAGACTCTAGTGATGAGGCCCCCAACTTAAATCATAAACACAAACTTGTCAATTGAGTGTTCCTACTACACTCAGGAGTGAACCATCTATCTTAGGATTGTCTGATTGAGCTGAAACCGGTCGCAATCGTTTTAGAATGACTTCGACCATATAAAGACTACTTCGATATTCTTCCGCTTTACGGGCCTGCTTTGCTCGGCGTGGATTAGTGGAAGCCATTTTTGTCCTGTCTCTCTGGGACAGCAGGCTTACCAGGATGGAGCAAGAGGTAGAGGTCCATCTTTTATACTATATCCCCACCCTCTAACACTACTAAACCCAACAGATATCGTACAAGTCTTTGACCTGGACGTATACATATATACAAGATTATTATATAGTATACTGTTTGCGCCATTTTTGATGGTCCGATTGAGCTGAAATTGGTCTTAATCGATTCAGCTAGCCGTCTACCTAAACACAAAATACCTTGTTTTAAAGCCATTTCAAGTTTCAAAAAATTTATTTTTTCATGACGTCATAACTTTGATTGATGACGTCATAATGTTTTTATAAACAATAGGCCTCGTAACCTCCTCAACATCTCGCGATTTGCTAAGTTTCGTTTCAATTTGAGAACGCCTTCGAGAGTTATCGTTCGCCATACGAAAGGGTAGAAAACTCTACATACATATATATATATATATATATATATTATATATATATATACATATATATATAAACTTTTTCGGACATATATTTTTGTTATCAGGAAGCCAATAGGAACCGATTCCGCTCACTCCCACCCTCAACTTCTGTCATCCGAACAACCTCATAAGCGTCATTTTCATTATGAAAATTCGCTAAAATTGAGTAAAAGTATCGTTTCGGATTATGAGTTGTTTCCTATCAGAAATACTTAAACAAATAAATAAATAAATCATTTATTTATATCCAAATACCTTAGACTTACTATTCATTTTTTATTGATTATTCAAAGAAATCGCACAAAGACATTCATTCTTTTTGAACATTTCTCTAACAAGAATACAGCGAGAATTATGCGTGACACATACACTCAGACAAACACAGACAGCACGACTAAACACATCTAGAACATCAAAAACGTGCCTAAAACTGAGGAATGTGATGACATCTCGGTTTCTGATTTTTAAGGTGAACACAATACCTTTTCCACATAAATGCGATTACAGGTAAGGAAAAGTAAAAAATATTGGCTTAAAAATCGTTTCTTGTCAAAAAGAAGTCAACTTCAAAATGTAGAAGGGGAACATAATCAACAAAAAGTGACTAAAAATCGCTAATATTATTTTGTAGTATATTGTTTTTCACTGTATTTTTTTCATTATCAGTGTCTTAGTAAAAAGTTTTGTTTGCATTTTCTATTTCAAGTTAAAGACTTCGTGAGGCTATTTTTCTATTTTAATCGTAACTGATATATTTTAATTGTAACTAATTCTACTGACTTTGGTTTAACTCGGCATTGTTACTATGCAAAATGCAATGCTTTAAATTTTACATCTATTTTTAACTTTTTGGTCCAGCTAATTCTGGTTCTGTTAAAAACAGAGGACAAACTGATATAATGCTTATTAAAAACGTAAAAATTAATAACGAAATGTGACGAATACTAATAGTGATTAGAGAGAGGTGATAGACCATCTAGCACGTAGGCCACATTGGTGGGCCCTTTTTGCTACCTCTCTTATAAGATAGATGATGGTGTTCTACCATATGAATCTTAGTGCAGGCATTTTGCGTCTAATCCACTGAAGAGCGACTTTAATATAAGAGACATTAATATAAGTTTCTAAAGCTTTAACTAGAAACAACACGAGTCCAACTGCGGTACAAAACTTTCCTGCTTTCAAATCTATAAGGCAGAAACATGTTTAAAACTTTATATAAACTACTATTCAGGGTCTTAATTTTGGTCCAAACTCAGGTTCATTTAGAGAACCTTTTACGAGTACCTGACATCACACAGGCTCCAACCATCGGCTTAACGTCCCTTTCGAAGGACGGCACGTGAAAGGATTTTCATTTCTCGCATAAAAATTCAATAGGCCCCTTTCTGGGACCGGGAATTTCAATGTAACAACTAACTTCAAAACTGTGTTCACGACGTGTAAACGTAGAACGTAGTAATGTTACCCGTGAATTACAGTCTTATTATACCTACTAATTCGATTAAGAATAATTCACTTAAGTAAAATTTATAACGGGTATAGGAAGCATTGTTGTTGGCCTGATCATTAATTTTAGGGAATTTTCTTTGTTTACTTCTTCCTTAGAACAAAATTTTGAAATCGGCTTTAAAAACCAGGGACTCAATACCCCCCCCCTTAAGAGTTATTTGGTATTTTGAATTCCCATCAGGAAAGAGGATGAAGTGGATCAGTTTACCATTTTATAAATCCTCTACTGAACAGAGAAGGAGGCAATCGAGTTATTGACCTACCGCCATCTTCTTTAGCTTAATAAACTGCGTAGGCTTCCACGGTTATTGTCATGAAGATTTTGGTCTTCCGGTGATGACCGCGTTAATGTAGATGAAGAACTTTATAATAGAAACATAACATAATTAATATAACTTTATGGATAGAAACATAATGCTCTACAAAAACTGGACAGTAGTTTTTCAGTTCAGTTTTTGTTGAGCATTGTGTTTCTATCCATAATGTTCTATACCCTGAAGATGTCTCCCACAGTAGAAGTGAAACGTCGGATGTTTCATTTACATTAACGCGGTCACCACCGCAAGACCTAAATCTCCTTGTTTAGCTTGCTATAAATTACTTAAAACAAATAATAGGTAAATGGATTATTTAAAAGTAAAATATCATAAACGTAATAAACCTAGTTAAAATATTGATGTTGAATATAATAATGAAAATAATGGTGTTTGGAATAATGTTAGTTGGTTGTAATGATATAAGAGCAAAGATTTCTGAAAAGGTTTAAGTAAAAAAAATATTCGCAGTCTAATTGGATAATAAAGATAGAATCTTACGTCATAATTTTAAAATGAATTTTATTCACTCAAAAATATTTTTTACGCACTTGCATGGTTTTTAAAACGTTTACAATATCAACCTCTTTTAAGTAATTCAGCCGAGGAGGTCAGCGAGATGGGTGGATATCCATTGCAATTATTGCTTTCTTGCCAAACAATCCATTTCTCGCTTGAGTTTACGTTTCATAATGTAAGCAGTAGCATACCTACTTATTACTCAATTGTTTGGCCTAATAAAATAATTAGTAGAACAACGAAGTATATATATATATATATATATATATATATATATATATATATATATATATATATATATAAAACGTCTCTCGCAACGTATGTTTCGTTATTAGGGACCTCTGAAACGGATTTGTGTCGTGGTCCAAGATTCGATTTCCGCCATGACGCTTTTATTATTTTTGCTCATTAGCGAATTTTATTCCCAAAGGAAATTCGCTAAAATAATGCTGCGCAGCGCTAAATATGGAATGATTACTATACTTCTGTATAACCTATTGGACAATGCGCATTTCCTTTGAAAATGAATAATATTAGTCATGGTATTACTCAGCTTATGAAGCACAAAACCGAAAACTTTAGCTAGAAATAGATAGTTGAGCAAAAAAGCAAGAATTCCAGGTGATATCCACCCAGCTCTCAGACCTCCGCGACTGAATTGTTTAAAAGAGCTTGGTATTGTAAAATTTTCAAATTCCATGCAAGTGCGTAAAACACAATTTCGAGTGAATAAAATTCGTTTTTAGAATTTTGACGTGAGATTCTACCTTTATTTTCCAATTTGACCACAAATATTTTGTTTGCCCCAAATCTTTTCAGAAATCTCTGCTCTTCTATCATTATTTCCATAGAGATATTATTACTAGAGGGGCCCTATAGGTTAAATTTTGAAACATCGAAAAATTAACCTGACCACCTTCGCTTATAAATATAATCAAATAATCAGTACAAAATTACAATACCTTGTATAGTAAAACGTTAAAACGTTAAAAATATAAATCAAAGTAATGAAAATAAAAAACCGGCTACAGGGTACCTCGGAACTTTTCCTCATCACATCGGATTCGCTACACTCATCCTCCCTGCTTCGGACTCGCTTCGCTTGTCCTCAAAATATTCAATATACTAAATTTATACTGCAGCATGTCTTTTGACTCGCTCAATCCGATAGCATCATTTTTCAGCGTTTTAGATTTGTTGAAATTTTTTCTAAGTCCTTATTGCGGGTTAATGACATCATAAAAAATATTTTCCAAATAGCGCAACAACAGCGGCAGTTGTGCTATTGTGATTTTTGTACTAAGTTTCAACTCTCTTGCATAAATACACTAGGACCTACGATGATAACAGACACAGACATACAGACAACTTTGTGAAAACCACTCATGGGGACTAAAACACCTTGTAATAGATAATGCCGGTGACATCTTTTTTTTTTGCAAAAACCATACTTTTCCTATACTTTTACTGTAAAAATGAGGAGAAGTAAAACGTGATATCAGAACCTTTTTTATATAATTGAAAAAAAAAACGAATAAAATAAATTTTTACCTGTATGAAAAGTTGAATAATTTATCAAGGGTTTTAATATATTAAATCATTTAAGTTAATCTAATCCACTAGAAATCAGTCTTGTTTCAGTGGTACGTAAAAACAAAATTATATCACTCAGCTCGACCCTCGTAAAAGTTTAAAATTTTAGAAAATTTGATGCCTCTCACATAATTGTATGTGTCAGCTAATTATGCAAAACAATGAAGTTTTAATTAATTTTATAAAGTTTATATTAATAACTTTTGCACACCTTAACAGTCGACTCTCAAACTTTAACCGACGTGACAGAAATTTATTTATCAAAATATAAATTAATTATATAATCGAGAAGTGAAGTTTTCATTTGATTGGTCAGATCTCGGTAATTCAAGAAAATACGGGTTAAGAGAGATTCTCGAACAGAAAAGGCAAAACTCAAGCCAAAGCAAGTTAAATTATAAACTGATGGAGAATACTAAACACTGTTCAAAGTTTAGATGCAATTATGGTTTAGTCTACCCTTTTCAATGTAGGAGCAGGAGTCGATAACAAAGCCCAAGTCATTGTATTCAAGTCTAGTAAAGATCCGGGTAGAAAGGAGATCTGGAATAATTTAAGTGGTCCAGGGATCTCTTTGTGATTGTTCCACCAGATAAAAGCTTCAAATTTTAACGTGAAAAGATAATGGTAACGTAATAAAATTATAAATTTATAGTAGTTTATATTTTTCCTCTTTTATAACGCAGGAATAGGAAAAGTTTTTAATGTTTATTCTCTTCACTGTTATTCTGGTTATTCTGAGTACTTTTATGGTATTTTGAATTATAGTTTATCATGATGTTAGACGTTATGAGGTGATTCAATTGGATGTAAACAACCTATTGTCGTTATAACCTGATTTTTACTTTTCCTCATTTATACCGTAGGTATATAGGAAAAGTATTGTGTTAGCGGAAAAAATTCGAAACCGGGATGTCACCGGAATTATCCGTTTTAAGTGTTTCAAAGGCCTCCTAAATGGTTTTTGCAAAATTCTCTGTCTGTATGTGTGTGTGTGAGTGTGCCTGTTATAATCATAAATTCTAGTGTATTTATACTAGAGTTAAACTTTGTACCAACATCAGTCTGTTGATGTAGTTGTGCTATTCGGATAATATTTTTATGACGTCATTAACCCGCAAAAATTACTCAGCAAACATTTCCAAAAATCGTAAAACGCGAAAAAATATAACGATCAGATTTAGCACGCATGTAGCCATATAGAAGACTAACATATGTGACAAGTTTCAACTCATTATCATCATTAGTTCAATTCTTATCAAATAACTTGTGTGTGTTTTAAGAAAAATGTAAAAAATCGGAAAATAATTTAAATTCAATTAAGTTGAAATTTGGTTGAAGTATTAAACCTTCACGTAATAAATAACTACACTAAGTTTCATTTTAATACAACAAGAGCGCTCGCCTTTCGACCTGGAGGTCGAGGGTTCAAATCCAGCCGGGGGAGGACCTCAATATGAGGTTATCCTTTGTATCGTACACTCGGGAGGTCTTGAATTCAAGGCCGGCCAACCCAGCCAAGGTTTTACGTGGTTTCCTTGGCTACTAATACGCAAATGCGGGGTTGGATCTAGTTTCATCAGAGACAAGTCTGGATCGACGTTTCCGTTGTCTCTAGCTCACGAAAAGTTAATGTTCTGCGGGCTGGGGGAGATGAAGGTCGGAAAGATATACTGAGCCTTTGTATGTCCGAAAACTTAGTCAGTGAAAGTGATGGCGGCGACACGAGTAACGTAAGTGACTAGGAACAAAGTGCTCAGTTCTTGAAGACAGACGTCTCCTAATAGCACTGCGGAGCTTTGACTTTCAGGTCAGGGCTATAGAATGAGTTTGTGCACACTGACATCTGGGTGCTAGAGTTCTTTGTCGGGTGGCGCTGGACTGGCCAGAGCGGTGAGCCTAGCTAGAGTCTGGTGATGCTAGTGGAACTGATGGGATTGGTGAAACTGGAAGTATGAGGTCAAGTGAGTATCTATTCATCTAGTAAGACTAGATGAAACAAGCACACAGTGAACTAGTAGTCGGCGCTAGCCAGAGCGGTGAGCCTAGTGAGTCTAGCTGGTCTAGATGAACTAGGCAAACTGTGAACTAGTCGCGGGCACTAGCCAGAACAGTGAGTTTGGAATGAGTCTGGTTGGGCTGGATGAACTAGACACACTGTAAACCGGTTACATGTGCTGCCATGTACGGAGGGGTGCTTCCTAGATGATTGGATGTGCACAAACTCAGGGGTTAATGTGAGTGAGATTTGAGTGAGAGGAAAACGCTAAATGACCCTACGGGTTAAAGCGTAAAAAAAAAAAAAAAAAAAAAAAAAAATACAACAAGAGTATCCATGATTTTTGGTGGATCATAATAGTTAGGCAGCATCGAGCGTGGCCAGTGCAATAAGGGTGACCACAGAGAATAAAACGGATATATTAACAAATGATTTGCATGATTGGTCTCCATAGTAGTTTAGTAGTGGTGAGTGGGCACAAATGAGACAATGTGATATTGTTTACATACTGAGCATATTCATGTGACATGTTAATACCGTTAGGATAGTCTAACTAAGTTAAATTAATGTTCAAAATAATGATACAAATACTCTTAAACAGGAAAAAAATCTAAGTGCATATCTACCCTAAATTTAATATTACTACTGTGTTCACAACACAAATACAACCAAATTTAAAATCAATCTATAGGTCTAGTTGCGCTATTCGGAAAATATATATTATACGACGTCATCGACCGGCAACAATGACACAAACAAAAGTTCGAAAATATATAAACGCGAAAAAATTTTACAAAACTATTGATGTGTTACGAAATTATTGATATGTTACAAAACTATTGATATATCACAAAACTTTTGATTTTTACTATTCCTCATTTATACCGTAGGTATATAGAAAAAGTATTATGTTAACGAAAAAAATCCAAAACCGAAATTATCCGTGTCAAGCGTTATTAAGGCCTCCTGATTAGTATTCGCAAATTTGTCTGTCTGTATGTGTGTGTGTGTGTGTGTGTGTGTGTGTGTGTGTGTGTTATCATCGTAGCGCCCAGTGTTTTTATGCTAGAGAGTTGAAATTTTGAACAAAAATCAGTCTACCGCTGTAGTTGATCGGAAAATATTTTTTATAACGTCATTAACCCGCAATAATGACGCAGCGAAAATTTCAAAAAATCATAATACGTAGAAAAATGATGCGATCGGATTAAGATTTGACACGCATGTGACTATGTATAAGACTAACATATGTTCCATCTCATTATCAGCGTTAGTTCAAGTTTTATTGAATGAATTGTGTACGTTTTATAAAAAATTGTTACAAATTAAAAAATAGTCTGATTGAGTTGAAATTTAAACCATTATTCAATAAATAAGTACACCAAGTTTCGTTTTAATATGATGTTTTAAAGTATATCCATTTTTGTTGGATCATACAAATTAGGGAGCATTGAGCGTGTTCAATGCTTTATGGGTGACTGCTAAGTATTATACGAATGCATTTACTATCTGAAGACGAGTGAAGCAAGTCCAAAGGCATGTTGCAGAATAAATTTGGCGAACTGTATTTCTGAGGACGAGCGAAGGGAATCATTAACAGGAAGGATGAGCTTAGCAAATCCGATGTAATGAGAAAAAGTTCCGAGGTACCCCGAACCCGATTATTTTATTTTAATTTTAACTTTTCATCGTTATGAGTATTGATATTAGTAATTTCTTCTTTTCTGACAAGTAAAAGGCAAATTTATACGTAACATAAATTGATAGGGAAAAATGAAATAAAGAATACGAATAATTAAAACGTCGTGGAATCTCTTTTCCGTAGTAAAGTGCTTTCATTTCCAGAAATATTAATTTTAATATTCAATTTATAATGTAATATAGCTAGCGTATTATTTTCCACAAATCCAGATATTAATTTATTCTTCGAAATAAGCTTTTATTAAATCATTTAACGAAATAATTATATTGAAAGAGTTATAAATACCGGAAATTACGAGTATAAACATTTCAGGTCAGCTCGAAAATTTAGTTGAAATCCCAAATCAGTTGATTTGGATTTTAACTTTTCCTCATTTGGAGGAAAATTTTCACAAAAAATGGTCGCCATGGTTATATGATCGCCCAGAGAGGGAGTGAGAATTCGTGTAAATTACGACCCACTGATTTCAATATATAATATATATATATATATATTATATATATATATATATATATTCCACTCCCCTGGCACTTGTCGTGTGAACGGCATTAAACACAGAGAGTCAACCCCTAAAATATGACTTATACTTGAAAAAATACTTAGGTTTCTCCTAGGCCTAGAATCTATATGAGAATTTTAAAAAAAAGTTCCTTAAAAATTAGTGATTATTGTTTCGTTTGATTAATAACGCATGGATAAGTAATCGTATCAAGTGAAATTAATTTTAAAATATTAAAAAAACCAATCTTGAGTCGACCCACCCACTGTTTCAAGGAAATTATTTTTTTAACTGGGAATAAAAATTTATTAGTTGTTAATAAATCAAAGTTTGACACACTAAAACGGCTATTTAGGCTCCTATGAGAGAGCTTTTTCTCCCTAAGCATGAAGACTTTTCAAAGCACGAAAAAGCAATTAATTCACATTTTTTTTGTATTCAACTGTTTAAACGATTCGATGGTTAATAAAAGCAAAAGAAGAGGCTATATTAAACCGTTGACTGTGACAATTCAATATCCAAAAAAACTGTATTAATCAAATATTGAAATTTTAATATTTATTGTCATTTGAAATTCAACTCTTAAAACAATAAAGTTAAATTATTTTGCATTTATTTCGGAAACAAATGAAAAATCATAATAAATCTGAGTCCTGTTTCTATTCTATATTTTGATTTCCAACCATTCGAAATTGCAAAATAATTTTCTAAGACCTTCAAAAACGATCATTACTAACTGCGTTTGATATTGAAATATTTTACAAAAACAGGTCTTAGTTTCAATAAAAGTTTTAAATAAATATTGAAGTGAGTTTTACAGTTGTTATAGCAGGTTTTTGAAAATAGCAATGATTATATTTTTTTTGAAAAATTTGGATAAATGAATTGAAATGGAGAAAATATTAAGAAAAAGAAAAATGAAACTTTAAATGAACTTGGGTTTAGAAAAAATTAAGAACGTAAAAAGTTGCTTTTTCCAGCAATGTATTTCGGAAATTTTCCTCGCTACTTTGGTTTCGCTATGATCGGCCAAAGAATAAAATATTCTGCGCTTCGCTCGTTCACGAAATCTCACGATTATTTAATGCTTAAGGTAGCAATAGGAGGAGTATAAGTAGACAGACAGACAGACAACAAGAGAATAAGAATAAGAATAAGAATAAGAATGCTTTATTAAAACATAAAAATTTACAGAACTTGTAAAAGGCAGAACAACAAGAGTCACTAAAACAGACTGGCTGCACGATAAGAACCATTCTTGAAACGGATAATTATGATGAATTCTCGACTTCATCTTAATTATCATAGAGATATATACTAGAGGGGGCATTGCCTATCTTAATGCATTAAAAGGCCTGAAACATCGTTTTGTAGCTCTCAGGGGCACTGTGTAACCTTATTAAAACCTCCTTCGAGAATGACTTAAGGTTATAATAAATCAATTATTTTTGATTTCCTACACATTGTTTGTGTATTGATTTGTATTTTTACATTCTCTTATATATTTATTGTAATTTTGTGCTGATTATTTGATTATATCTTTAGCAAAGGTTTACTTTTTCGGTGTTTCAAAATTAAATCCCTCTAGTAATATTAACTATATAATATCGTACTTTTTCAACATGCCTACGGTAATAGGTTAGGAAAAGTTAATTCTGGCAAATTATTGATTTAATGAATTGTTGCGTGAGAAATTCTTTTTTTTTTTTCTTTTTATTATTAAATTAAAGTTTATATCTTAACAAAAATTGTAGCTGACTACTAAAAACCCATAAAAATCCTTGTGATCAATGTTTCGTTAAATTACATGAAAGCCGAATAATTCTGTTATACCCAATGTAGCGTAAATCTATTAACAAGAACAGGGAGTTCACATGAGTATAATCCAATATTTCAGGTCCAAATTTCTTTTATAAACTCTGTCAGTCCTTTCCCTCCCACTCTATACAACATGTTAACTATAGAAAATCTAAACTGACATTTATTTTCTCCTTTGATTTTTCACTATTCACAAGAAATATTTTATTGACCAAAAATTATTTACTTGTTTTTATGTCGGTGAATTAGGTGGCATAAATAGGCAGTTAAATTTTGGTTAAATTTTCACGATTTTCTTATCAAAATGAGACAATGCCATGACTATTTTTGGCAGTTTTAAAGACCTAAGTTGAAGAATATTATGATACAGACTGTTTTAGGAGCTATATTAAATTATAAGAAAGCCCTATTACACCGAAGTCTGGTGATCTTTACTGAGCTATTATCAATATACCTCGCTCTGTCAAAATGATATTTTCTTTTGTTGAGTTGCAGCAGAAGAGTTGAACCCTGGTTTTCCAAATGTCATAGCATATTATGAAGTTGATGAAACTATCTGTATCATCGTATTATTCCAACATAACTTCTTAAAGTTACTCATACAAGTAATCATACAATTTGGGTAATGCCACGGCTTCTTAGATAACACTACTCTACGCAGAGGAAAGAGGAGGCAAAAGGCAAATTACCCCTCCCCCTCTTATTTCATTAAATGGGAAGAAATTACATATATTTTGTAGGAAAAGTAAAACATTGATTTATTGAGGGCAGTATCAGATATTGGTGGATAAAAACTATTTGTAAACAAAAATAATGCTGAAATGGGTCTTCCAGGAGTTAAATAATAGGCTAGAGATAATTTTTGAAAGTTTTGACCTATACTATTAAGTAGGACTCTGGTGTTGGCGCATCAGAAATTTCTAACGAATGTTTGGCTCAAAAAAAACTGACGCATATGAATATTGAGACACACGGATGAGTCACCCGTGGTGTAGTGGTTAAGGTACGCGGCCAATGCACAGAATGAATAGATGGGTTCAATCCCAGCACAGGCCTCTAGGATTTCTATGAGAGCGATACAAATTTTGCGTACCACGTCCTTCAGAAGAGACGTAAAGCCGGTGGTCTCGAACCTGTGCGTTGGCAGGTACTCGTTAAAGATCCTTTACCTTAAATGAAACTGGGTATAGGCAAAATTTAAGACCCTCGTAGTAGATTTATTATAATACTATGCTGTTTTTGCCTTGTAGTTTAAAGTGTGTGGAGGTTTATTTTAACAGTGAGAGCACGTGTTGTTTCCAGTTTTCACTAGACTATAATAGTCAGTGAAAATATGTATGATTGCTTGAAAAAGCATGAGAGGAACCATAAAAATGAAATTCACAGCTCTTCTGTCTAGATAAGATGAAATATACCTACACTTGAAATTATAAGGAGTAGAACACTATTTTAGGAACTGGCAAAAAGAGCCCAACAACGTGGCCTACTTGCCTGGTAGTTACTATCACTATCACTAGGTAATATATAGGACTCAATAACTCAGTAACAATAGCTTATTACTGAGCTAGAAGCAGAAAGCTTGGAGAGCAGGAAGTTCTAGTCTTGCAGGAGAGAATGTGTTTGTTCTTGTTGAAGCTAGAGAAACGTATAATAAAGTCATTTGCTCTATCTAAGGGAGTTAGCAAAAAAGGGCCCCAGGACATGACCTACATGGTAGATAATTTATCACATCACATTAATTACTATTACCAGGTATGAACTATCACTATGAAGATCACATCAAAAAAGTCAATCGCACAAGATTGAAATAAGGAATAATCTTTCTTTGAAAATATGCTAAAATTATGTCAATGGCTAAAAAATATTAGAAAAATTAAGGCCCTCAGAAAAATGCATTACTATGCTAGATAAATAAAAACATACGTACTGACAAGTTGTGCAAATTGGACTGAACTTGCGAAACACTAAAAATAAAAAAAAATACATCTTAATAAACATATAACATAGCAAAATCTCTTTAAAGATAGATTAGTCAAAAGAGTTCTTTAATAAAAGGACTTGATGATTAAAAGGAACTCAGTTTAGTGAATAAAACCATAAGTCCATTAAGAGAGTAACTAAAGTAATGGACAATCAATACTGTTTCTGCCTTGTAGTTTAAAGTGTGTGGAAGTTTGGTTTAACAGTGAGAGCACGCGTTGTTCTCAGTTTTCACTAGACTATAAGAGTCAGTGAAAATATGTATGATTGCTTGAAAAATCATGAGAGGAACCACAGAAATTTACGGCTCTTCTGTCTAGATTAGATGAAATATACCTACACTTGAAATTAAAAGGAGTAGAACACTATCTTAGGGAGCTGGCAAAAAGGGCCCAACAACGTGGCCTACTTGCCTGATAGTTACTACCACTCCCCCCATATTACTACTACTACTACTACTTATTAACTATAATAATAAAGATTCAAATACAAATATAATTAAAGTACAAGAATAAACAACTACAAAAGTTATAATACGTCTAAGTACTATTAACATCTTTTTTTTTTTTTTTTGGCAAAATTTTTCTTGCGGGAAAAATGTTACCAAAAAAGAGAGAGAAATGCATTTACGCACGAAGACAGCGGTCTGTCAACAGTGTTGGACTCAGGGTCTGCCTCATACCAACTAAAACTCACTCCGCGAAACCCCTTAAACCTAGCCTGGAACCGTTATTCACATTACTTCAGGCTAGGTCTTATCTTGAGCCTTCCGGCTCCCTCCCATGTTACCCCCCTATGTCTCCTTTTGTCAGAGCTTTAATGTGGGTCTAGACGTTGCAAAGAAATCTGCAACGCCTAGGACCAACCTCAAAACCTGACCAAAAAAAAAATAAAAAATAAATAAATAAATAAATAAATAAATAATAATATAATAATAAAATCAAAAATAAATAAATAAAAAATAAAATAAATAAAAATAAATAAATAAATAAATAAAAAATAAAAATAAAAATAAATAAATAATAATAATAATAATAATAATAATAATAATAAATAAAAAAAAAATAAATAAATAAAAAATAAGAATTAAAAAATAAAAAAAAAAATAAAAATAAATAAATAAATTATAACTACAGTATTGGTAAAGTGTTCCTATAAAACATTGTCTAGATCATCTTTTTTAGCTCGCAGGATGGTCTCAGCAAAAGTATTGATCATTTCCCACGAGTCCTCGTTTTTCAGCATGACATTTACTATGGTGTCGGGTGTGATTGGCCCATATATCATGGTTAGATTTAGTCTCTCGTTGGTCCATTTAGTACAATCAAAAAAAGTATGTTCTACGTTGTCAACGAGACCAGGGCAATAGAGACAATCAGAAGACTGATGCTTCCCGATTTTGTGTAAGTAGGACCTAAAATATCCGTGCCCACTAAGGAGCTGTGTTATGTAGAAACCTACTTCTCCATGCGTTCGGTCTACCCATGATTTGATATCTTTTATCAGGCGCCATGTCCAGCGGCCTCTTGTCTCCTTATCCCATGAAAGTTGCCACCGCCCCATGGTTCTATCTCTTTCTTCTTTTCGTACTGCATTATGATTGGCTTCTATTTTTCTTTCGTACACTCTCTTTCGCTCTATAGCTAGCAGGTCAATGGGAATGACGCTTGCAATTACTAAAACAGCTGGTTCGGAGACCGTTCGGTATGCAGAAGCTACCCTCAAGACTGATTTCCTTTGTACTCGCGCTAAGATTTTTTTGTAGCTTTTTTTGCTAAGAACATCGGCCCAGATTTCTGCTCCGAACAGGATAATAGATTGACTTGATGACATTAGTAATCTTCTCTTGCTTGCTCTCGGGCCTCCGATGTTAGACATTAGCCTTCCAAGTGCCCGCACTCGCAGTGAAGTTTTTTCTGCAGCTATTTTTAGATGATTTAGGAATTTCATCTTTACGTCAATGGTAACTCCAAGGTACTTAACAGTTGGCTTGCTGGTGACTACTTCGTTCCCGACTTGGACTGGGATCATTGTAGGAATTCTCTTCTTAGTTAAGAATATGGCTTCGGTTTTGTTCAGTGCTAAGGAAAGGCCATGGTTAGACATCCATCTTATAATGATTCTCATAATTTGGTTGAACTTTATTTGGGCCAGTTCTACGTCTCACTATTAACATCTTAATAGTACTAGTTAATGTCTTGTATAACAACCTGAGTTGACATAGCGTGCTTGCAATTGAATACTGACCGTTTCTTTGCCTTTCTATTACTATCCTATTTAAATATCAAGTAAGGAAAATTACTTTCCATATTCTGAACTTGAATTTCATATTTGACCACAAGTTGGTATTTACCCTTCACTCAATATTACTACTACTACTCAATATTGAGAACTAATGGGAAAGGAAACATTTGATCATCTCAAAACCCTCAGCAACACCTAAGAGATTTTAAGAACGTAAAAAACTGTACATTCTCCATTTATAAATGTGTTATGAAAAATTTATGATCCTTAATATCTTAAGGTCTATGTTTCTTGGATCTGTTATAGGTCACGCACATATCACGGATTTCAACATAGCGACTGTTCTTCAAGAAGGTCAACTAGCCACGTCTATGTCTGGCACAAAACCTTATATAGGTAATAATATTCATTTTAATTTCCTCTCAATCCAATAATTAATGCACAGATAAGGAAATAGAGATTCATTATAACTCCCTTAGTAACACTAATGTCCAGGTACTCTCTTCTCTCATCTAGAAGATATTTGCTGATTAGATCAGAGAGAGCGGATCAATTATGTCCGTATTTTATGAACATATAACATGAAAGAGGTTCTTTCTTAAAGCAAAAGACACTTTAAGTTGAAATGATCCCCTTCATGTTACAAAACATTATCGACAAGAATCAATCCAAACAATATGCCAATACGCTTAGTAATAACTGGGCAAGCTTATAATCCAACCAATGATATCTGCATATCATAAATTATAAGTTAAATTAAGTAAAGTGCTTAAAGTTAAGTAATACATTTAGTAATGATCAATTATTTAATATATAAAAGTAAAAAATTTAAGTATAACTTAAGTGAAAAGCAACGAATAAATATGCAGGCTTCATAAGAAGTGAATAAAGAAATACTAACAATAAATAAGGTTAGTTATCACAATATAATTGTGCGAGATTCAACTATTCATGTTTTGCAAAACTCGGTAGTATCAAATGATATAAGGTTAGTTATAACCAAGAAAAGAAACCTGTCAAAAAATATGACCTCTTATGTGGTTTTTTACAAGTTGCCCTTTTAAAGTCTGTGAGTGTAAATAAGTGTTAGTGACCGTCATCATTGTAACACCCAGCGTATTTATGCAACAGGAATCACTTGGCACGAAAATCAATGCTTTATATAAATAATGCAGATGATGCATATGCATATGTTGTTATAAACGCATTGGATGAGCGTAGCAAATTTGATAAGGTGAGGAAAAAATCCGAGGTTCGCCGAACCGAATTTTTTAAATGTTAGACATCAATATGACTCGTTAAGAAGTCGAAATTCAGTATACTAAGAAAATCTGGTTTTATTTTTCCAAAATATTATTAGAAAATTAGTTTAGTCTTTTTAGAATCCTTATGAATATGTATGAGTTTAATGTTCATTAAACTCAGGATTATACCAGATAATTTAACGTAGGAGATAACAATTACATTCAGTATTGTATATTCTAATCCCTTATCAGATATAATTTGAAACAATTTAAGACAAAGCAATTATACGACAATGCACTGAAGGTTAATTAATAGCAAGGATAATCAATTTGTGTTAAGACCAGTTAGGAAAGTCACATGTTTATTACTACAGACATAGATATCTTAATTCCAAGCAATGTCTCAGAGAGATGTTTTATATGACTATTTACTTAACCACAATTAAGTAGGTAAGAGACACCTGTGGCGCACATTAAATTATGAAAGACTATTGCAAATCCCTTTCTAATAAAGTTACCCATGAGTGCAATCTATAATAATATTCAATTTAGTGATCGTTTGATCAGGCTTATTTTTTTGGAATACGAATATAGAATATTTAAATTATTGGACATTCTTCATTTAGTCGAAAAGTTTACTGAGATAAGTTAGTAAGTACTAATCTCATTATCATGTCGTCTTGAAAGAACTTGCGTAAGTAGGGGAGGTAATAGAGAAAGGAGTGTAGGATTAAAAGGGGGTAGGTTTCTAAAGAAGGTATATAGGCACAATTTTTAGTTCCTGCTTATCTGTGTCCAACACGCGCACTCTCAACATTTTTGTGAACCAATCCCTGAACATTATATGATCTTAAAGCAGACACTTCTCAACTGATCTACTATAAAGGTCTTAAATTTGGCTTAACCCAGATGCATTTAGGATTAATGATCACTAACAAGTACAAAGACAACGATCCCCAGACAATGGGGATCGTCGATTTAACGTCCTTTCAAATGACATGGTATGCATATTTTTTATTTCTCTCATAAACATCCTAGAAACTGTGCTAAGATTGCCCAAAATCTTTGATAATTATTATGGCTCAAGAATTAAGAGTGCAAACATGGTGTAACATCACACTAAAACGATAGTAAAGTTAAATTACACTGAAAAAAATGATTGGTAGTGAGAATGCTAGTGGAATTCAGACGAGTGTTAATTATACTTATTATAGAACCAACGCCAGTGGCCTCACGACAAGAACTTGGTAAACTTGTTGGCGATATACCTGTCACTAGTATAATTAGATTGAAAGCAGAAATAGGCGTTAATACTTGTGACAAGTCTTAGAAGCCTATTTCTTCTGTCGATACTAACATAGCATTCTTGTAGGCAATAATTATACTTGCTGCTAGTACTACTAGGAATATTATAATACTAGTTATACTTGTAGCAAGTATAATCTTTGTTGTGTTAACTCTGTTATGACTAACTCAAGCAAAGTCTAGTACTGGTACAATTAAGTAAAGGTTGCTGATGGTGAAACTTGTACTTGTGATAAGTACAACTACATTTGCAACAAGTTACATTTGTTAGTACCAAAGCCAATCTATGCCATCCTTAAGAATAGGCATTACTTGTCACAAGTACAACTGTCCTTAGTGTAAACTCGGTTATGACTGACGCATACATAATGTTGTACTGGTAAGAGGTAAATACAGGTTGACGGAGGTAAAAATTGTACTTGTGCTAAGTGTAAGTACATTTGCAACAAGTTTAATTATGATGGTACCAAAACAAATCTGCAATTAGAAGAAGAACAATTATACTCTCGGGCATATCAGCCAAGAATTCTTATACTTGCTAGGAGTACAAGTTATACTTGTCTTGAGTCTAGTAGAACTGTCACAGGTGTTATTTACTACTTCATTTTAGCTCTTAGTCCTTGCGAAAAATAACAGTTGAGACTGTACCTAGTAACAGTAGTACTTCCGTAGAGTAGGTCATTTATTAGCAATACTTGTCCTAGTCTATAATATTCTTGCCCCAAGTTATAATAATACTGTGCCTAGTCTTATATTACTTATTGTAATACACTGGTAGTAACAATATATACTCACTCTGAGTATATATTGTAGTCAGTACAATTCTTTTTCTCCTCCTTACAATCCTTACATTGTACTGGCATAAACCTCAATAGAGTTCCACCTTACTTACAGGATAGCTTCTAGCAACGAAACTTATACTTGGTACAAAGATTACTGTAGCCTTGTACACGTTCATTGTAAAAAAGGTTTTAAACAAACAACAATACAGATTTCAATAATCAATTAAACAATTGTTTCGACTAACTACATAATTGTTATCCTCAGCAATACACTAAGATAGGAGATGATAAAGTAGACACAAGTGAACAGCTCTGATCACTCAGTGTCTACTTGCACATCTCCTATCTTAGGGTATTGCTGATGAGGATGACGATTATTTTGAAGAAACAATTGTTCAATTTATAATTGAATTCTGTATTTTATTTGTTTAAAACCTTTTTTACAATGAGCGTGTACCATACTCTCAAACTAATAACTACAGGTATCGTTTGTATCTAATATATGTTCCTGCTAGAAATATAGCTGGTAGTAAGGTTCTGAATAGCAATTAGAAGTAAAACAAGGTAGAAGAAATGAAATCAAAAACTATGAAATTTACACAATTTTTACATTTATTGAAATTAAAGTTAAAATGAATTATTTACATATTTATTTATTTATACAGGCAAAGCCAAAAATTACAGTGAATTTTCAACAATGTTAAGACAAAAAAAATACAAATAATTTACAGAATTATACACATTTTTCCAAACAACAGTATAAAGAATGTAAAGTATCTTCAACATAGAATGAAAGTAAAAAAAGAAAAAAGTAATTGCTAATAAGTAAGGAAAAACAAGTATGTTACATGGTAATGTTTTGATATGGATCTTATATTATAAATGATATTTATTTATTTATTTCACAAAGTATATAATAATAATAAAAAAATAATACGAAATAAAATATAAAATAAAATAATAGAGGCTAAGGAATATGATATTACTAATAATTAATAATTAGGAAGATAGCAAAAATTATGTTGCACCCATTAGAATTTCAAGAATAAAAGTGAAAAACTATTTACATGTAAATTAGATTACAATATTTACATAAAATGTATGAAATATATATTTAAAAATGTGTATCAATTTAAATTAACAGAGATATGTAATTGAAGAATATGCTGTTTTCTGAAATATACATTTATGCTTAATATAAATTTATGCTATTTAATATAACTAACTTCACTATACTAGTTTATACTAGTAACTATATAAATTAACTATTTACTTTAAATTAAATAGCATAAATGTATATTTAAGGAAACAGCAGATATTAATAAATATGTTTGCTAATTTATATATTAGCTCCAACATAGTTCATAACATTTGGTTATGTTATAAAGTCACTTAAATTTTATTGGATATGTTTTTTGTATATACTATATACACTAAATTAATGCTTTAATTACATATCTCTGTTTATTTAAAGTCAGTATTTATTCTTTAACATTTTAATAATTTTGATATTAATAGCTAATAACACTGTTCAATCTTAGTTAAAAAAGTACATTTTAAATAAAAGTAAAAACTAATTATATTAAATTATTATTAACTTAAATAGTCACTTAAATATTATTAAATTTGATTGTTGCATTGACACAACATTTATATTGACTTACATAACATTGTTTTCTGTACACGTGACAAGCCTTAAGTTAATAATAAATAAATTTTAAAAAAAAGTTACAATTAGATACAATAATGCTACTTCAGAAACGCTATATAAATAAATTATATAATAAAATTATATTATATAATATAAAATTATATAATAAAATGATGGGGTTTACTCACTTCTAATGCCAATTCTGCATCGCTGAATTTGCAAACTGAAACCAGCGATTCTGCTGGTTTGCCACTAGCACTGGGGTGACACTACTGGTAGTAGGTGTGCTACAGGAAGGTAGCACATGTCTGACGGTTCAGATGAAAAAGTTGACTCTATTTCACAACTCGTTCCCAACTGAAAGTAAAGAATTAATTATATTTAAAAGTCTATTAATGGAATTACAAATTGCATGTAGTCGCATCACACACATCACTATATACTCCCTATACATATGGGAAAAGGTAGTATGCAAAAAAGGGATATCACAATAATCACAATAACAAATAATTAAGATAATAGTAATAATTAAATAATATTATATAATATTACATTATTAATATTAATGTATGCAGCAAAAAAAAGGATCAATGAACAAGAAATAACAGTTTTAAAATTTAAATTTAGATAACATTAATTACAAGCTTTTTAAATAACGACCTCAGATACAAACTTAACATTTTAATACAAAATACAAAATACAAAATATTTTTATTTATGATATATACATAGTATTTGATCATATTGTCAATAATAATTCAACTATTTTATCCTTCTAAAAAGTAGGGGCTACTCCCCTGACTACTAAAATTAATAATCGTAATAATAACATAACAAACATAAAACATATAGATAAATAAAATTTACATAAATTTATAGATGAATTGTAAAGAAATCTTTTAATTCGTACATTGGATTTTCTATTAAAATACATTTAATTTTATTATAAAAAGTCTTAGGGTCAAGTTCAGTGAAAGCTAAGGGAAGATGGTTATAAAGGTGAATACCAACTTGTTCTATATGGTTCCTTTCTGTCTTATAGAGCCTTAGTTTGTTAGTAGTAAGTTTGGTCTTATGTCTGGTATGGTAGTCATGTACGTCTGTGTGTCTGTTTAAGTCATCTTTAATGCTGTGAATGTAAGTCAGGTATTGTAAGCAAGCTAAAGAGTACATAGTCAAGATCTCATTTTCTTTAAAAACTTTTCTACAACTAACTCTTTGAGATAATTTATAAATGATCCTTATTGCTTTCTTTTGTAATAAAAATATTTGGTTTGCATTAGTGGCATTACACCACACTAATGTACCGTATGATAGGTGGCTATGGAAATAAGAATAATAAATAGATTTTAAGGATTCCAATGATAAATCAAAAGAAGCCCTTCTGAGCATATAAATACCTGTTGCTAACTTTTTACTTAGGTTGTTTAAATGAATCTCCCAGGAGAATTTACTGTCGATATGAACTCCTAAAAATTTAAAGGAATGGAGAGATGTAGATTGTATGTCATAGTAAATTTGTTCCGTCTTGTCATCATTAAGTTTAAGTCTGTTAGCTCTACACCAGTCAGTCAGTATGATAGTCACTTGCCTGCTAGAGTGTTAAGTCTTCCACATTATCGCCTGTGATAACAGCACCGAAATCATCGGCAAAAAGAAAAGAAATTATATCTTTAAATCTTTGAAAGGCAAATGGCAGATCGTTTAAAATTAGAAATAATTGTCGGGAGTGAACTGAACATAGAAATTTTGAATTAGGAAATATTTTAAATTTTCATGTTTAAATAGTATGTTTAAGGTATGAGCTTCTCGAGTTAATATGACTTACATTATTAAATCATAACAACAATTTCATAAATTCAAAATTAAATCCTATTGTCCTTCTTATTCTTGATGCATGTATTGGTATGATTGCCTGCTCGGCTCTTATGCATGTTAAAAAAACAATTAATATTTAACCTGCACAGAGCAGATTTCATTTAATCTATGCACGATAGATTAAATAAAATCTAATCATAGTTAATTAAAAATGAATTAAAAGGAAAAGAGGTTCCTCTCCTTTCAATGAACCATGTATTTAACTATTTTATAATTAATAAATAAAGAAATATTGTAAAAAAAATAAATGAAATAAAAATTAACTAGAGAGTCAATAATATAAAAACCAAAGTATAAATGTGTAAATAGTGAAATCAAAACTTACAGTGAAGAATTTAAAAGAATGAGTACTCTGTGCAGCTGTGATGTCAATCAGTTTTCTTCGAATAAAATTCTATCTCTTTGGTCAGGCACCAAATCCTTTAGCTCTTCATCGTTTGTTAACAAGTCTGAGGCTAAATCACTGGTTATTCTTCTATCTATAACAAAGACATGAAATTAGATTAATACAAAATCAAAGAAAATGCATTTTTACTAATAATAGAACAATTTTAAACATTAATGATAATTGCCTATTAGTGACGACGCTTGACAATGAAAGGTTAATTTAAAAAATGTTATGCATTACTAATAATCATCTAGAATTTAGTTACTATTAAAAACTATTCAATCAATAGTATTTTTATTCTTTTTATTTAAAACATGCGTGTTTTATTATAAACAAATTCCGAATCATTGTTTGTGGCTAAATCATAATTATCACATGAGCCATAGTAATATGCTCAAGTATAAGCAAGTACCTATAAAAGTTTAAACACGTGGCGTTACCACTTAATATTACACTTTGCACAAGAACAATTTATCCTTGTTGTCAGGACAACAGACAGTATTTTCATAAAAAAATAAAGAAACGAGAAATAAAAAACACCCGAAAATATTATAAACTACTGAGTAAAATATATTATTTTCAAATTAGTAGGGAGTTTATTATTTAATTTCTTTAAAATTTCAAACATTATGCACCCAATCTTAAACAATAAAGCCATTTTAACGATCGAAAACAAATCTATTTTACTTTACATAATGAGATATATCTCATAATTGAACATTTACTAAATATAATAGATGTTTATTGATCATTACCTTTAAATTCTGAATTAAGTGTGGAAGATTTAATTCTTCCAAAAGACAATCAAACCATTCTTCCATGTTTAAAACTTAAAAAAAAATATTACTACTTATTACAACTAACTTTACAACTGACTTCTACAACTACTGATCCACACTCTTCAAGCGCTATGTAACGACTGAAGAGGGGTGGGGAGACGTTCAGGTATTTATAGAAAAGCCAGTGAACCCTTACAGCCCTACTGTACTCCGCACAAGGAATAAAATTACATACTTTAAGTGAAATTTCCTTGTCACAATCGTAACTTCAATTTCTATCTTTGGTACAGTAATACTGCTCTACGCTTCTGACAGTAAAAACATTACGATTGACACAGGGACCCTATTCTAAAACTCAAGCATTTAATAACCTTGCGACAAGTAAAAGTTTTAACAGACGCAAAATACGCCATTATTTAGCATTGCGTGGATCAAATTTTTTAAACAGAGAGGCTAAAAAGATAAAAAGAACTCTCCGATGCTCACTTTAATTACAGAAGTGCTTTTATATCATGCACAAGATGTTTCTTGTGCATGACATAAAATAATTAAAACTTTATTAACCTTTCATAATTAAAACTTCTTAAAAGTATGAATATAAGACTGCTGAAAAGACTTACCTGCAAATATATAACTTAAACGTGCCAAAAAGGTTTTAGCATGTAGAAAAGCACAAATAGACCTAAAAATGTTATATTCATCTACGCCCTGTCGGGCTTCATATTCTGACTACAGCAATTTGTCCAAATTTGGGCCCAAAGTTTTTTTTTGTAAATTGTATATATCTTGATAACTATGTGGCGTAGCAAGTTGATTTTGGTATCGTTTAAAACACGAATAAATTTGCAAAAATAAATATTATCAATTTTCTTCTACTTCAATTGTTTATATCCTCAATTTTAAAAACAAGCAAATTTATTGTAAAAAAAGTTCTTGTATAATTGATATAAATATCCTTTGGATGGAACACACTTCTGACAGACGGGTATAATTTGTACTTTGATAGTTAAGTTTGCTTAAAAAGCATTTAGAAGCTTTTGAGCTTAATTTGCTTTAATTAACTACTTAGCAATAAGTTAGGGTCATTTGAATTGTGCAACCATTATAAGAATTTTAACAGAGACCAATTTTAGACCCCAAAGTACTTATTTTTAGTACATTTTATGCTATTTTATTGCTTTATAGGAACATTCGTCTCACAGACTGTGTTTAAATTGTAATTGTTCTTATTTTGCTGGACACAGTTGTTTATTAATGTATAACATAATTTTGTTCATTAATCAATGTAGTGGTTTGAGGTAAATATTATAAAAATGGGTCAATTTATACCCATAAAATGGTACCTATCTGAGAGACGGGTGTTCCACTAACTGGGCTAAAAAATCATGTTCCCTTCAAACGGATATATATACATAAAAAGTAAAGAAATGTTTAGTAAAAAATTATAAGAAAATTAATAATGAAGTTTTCTTTTAAAAACTTAATCTTGTTTCAAATGATACCAAACGGAACTTGCTACGCCACATAGTTCTCAAGATATAAACAATTTCTAAAAAATAACTTGGGGCCCAAATTTGATAAAATCGCTCAAGGCAGAAAATTTAGCCCGGCAGTGCGTAGGTGAATATAACATTTTTAGCTCTATTTGAGGTCCCCTACATACCCTTTTTGGCACGTTTAACTTGGAGTATAGAGTAAAACTGGATCAGGCTGGCAATTGGACTGATATGAATATTTGGCTTAATTTCGCCATGACTTATAATCACAAAAAAAATAAATACAAACAAATGAAATAACAGAATTCCACTCAGTAATTCCTCCCCCCCCCCCCCGCGCACAATAATAATAATAATTTATTATTTAATTGTTGAGACAATGTAAAAATTTGTATACAAGTAAAAAATGATAACTGTTAGCAGCAAATTACAGCCATAATTAGTTTAATTATAGAACATTTTTATGTTTCAGACAATATTTGATTTTAATTTCAGTTTTTTGGAAATAATTTCTTTCCTGTTAGAGGCATCGATAACCTTATTTCTAAGGTTCTTCTAGATTATATAATTCTTAATAATTTGAGTATTTAATCATTAACATTGAATCACTACAACAAAAGTTATAATGTTTATAAAAGAAACAAGAAAAAAAGAAGAGGATAAAAATTGACAATTGGCATTAAAATTTTACTTTGCAATTTGTAACTTTTTTATCGTCTTACTTTTGTTGCAGTGATTCAACTTTAATGATTAACGTTGAAATACTAATTTTTGTATTAAATACTCAAATTTTTAGGAATTGTATAACCTTAAAGAAAGGTACTATTAAAGTTTTTCATACTACCAACAGGAAAAAAACTCATTTCCAAAAAACCTAAAATTTGGGCTGGAAATATTTGTTAATTTTATAAGCACGTTTTTGAAAAATCAATTGTCAATTTATCATTTTTTTAAAATAAAGTGATATCGTTTTGGATATCAATTAAATGAGTAATAATTGAGTAAGTTTTCCTAAATTTTGACAGCCTATTCTCAGTTGGTTTCCATGTTTCAGCAAGTCAAATAACATTGAAAATTTCATTTTTATTCAATTCATTTTTTCAATTTCATTTTTTTACGATTCTCAAATAAATTGTATCAGCTTTCTGTAATGATACCAAAATTATGTCTGTAGGTTGTACTGTATGGAAGTTATGAGTGATTTGTTGAAGAAACATTGTAATATTTGAAAAACCGACTAAAAGCGAAATAGCAGCGAAACGGTTCAGATTAGGAATAACAAAAAAGGGGTTAAATTTGTTGCCAATGATGTCTAAAGTCACCTCCTTTCGTTTGTAACATTTTTAACCAAACACCTTGTACAGTCAAGTAACCAACGGTTTTAGGTCTAAATTCTAAAGAACCGCTTCGATAAAAGTTAGTAGGGTCTTTTTTGTCCCCCCTTCCACTTTTTTTATTGTTCCAACTTTAGTGGACTAAGAACCTACACCAATCACCATTACCACCAAATTTTGATCCAGAATTTGTAAAAAAAATGGGGGGAATAACAGAAAAGGTCCCCAGAGGATCTTTTCAGGTCCCCCCCCAACATTTTTTGGCAATTAAGAGGTACAAAATCATAATAGCCAAATCATTCTTATAATAGTCAAAAATTAGCATTTCAAACATAATAAAAAAAAATGGGGAAAGGAAAAAAGATAAGGTCCCCTAGGGACCTTTTCGGCACCCCCCAAAAAAAAATTTTAGCCAAATTTGGAACAAATATTGGTGTTAATGGTGATTGGTGAAGGTATCTTGGTCGTCTATAAGTAAAAAAACTTAAAAATTGATAATTAATAGTGGGGGGGGGACAGAAAAGATCCCGTTCGTAATATATTTTTACGTTTATAGTGTTTACAGATAATTTCTTATTTGAAAATAGCATGGAAGCTTCGTGCCATATCCTGGCAGAGTATTTTTATTTATTGTTATTTTATTATTATTTATGCACAGACTTCAGATTGTTAATAATTTAATAAAATTGTACAACCATCTTGCTAATAGGTGGTTAGAAATGGTTTGAAATACTATTGTTTACTGCAGGCAAGTGTATTTTAGTCTTTAGAAAAGTATAATTGTACTTGTTTTGTGTGTAAACATAATAGTTTTCTTGTATCCAGTTCAGTGTTAAACCTAATGAAATACTACTGTGCTCTACATGGAAGTATATTGTAGATTTTGGACACGCACAATTGTGGTTGTTTTCAGTGTAAACATAATAAGTTTTCTTGTACCAAGTTTAGTGCTAAACCTAATGTAATACTATTGTTTACTGCTGGGAAGTATATCTTAGTTGTTAGACAAGTACAAATGTGCTTGTATCAAGTGTAAACATAATAAGTTTTCTTGTATCAAGTTTAGTGCTAAACCTAATGTAATACTATTGTTTACTGCTGGAAGTATATCTTAGTTGTTAGACAAGTACAAATGTGCTTGTATCAAGTGTAAACATAATAAGTTTTCTTGTACCAAGTTTAGTGCTAAACCTAATGTAATACTATTGTTTACTGCCGGGAAGTACATTTTAGTTGTTAGACAAGTACAAATGTGCTTGTATCAAGTGTAAACATAATGAGTTTTCTTGTACCAAGCTTAGTGCTAAGCATACTGTAATATTAAGCTTAATACTACAGGGAAGTCCATATTAGCTTTAATACAAGCACAATTGTCCTTGTCACAAGATTATCAAATCCTGTAAATGTCTATGATAAGGGTAAGTTTATAGAGCTTGAGACAATCCAGACTTACGCTACTCTCAAGCGTAATGCCATTAATTTCTGTGTTATGACAAGTATAGGTATACTCCGGCTGTTATATTTGGTATAATTAAACCTAATCCAACACCAACTTCTTAGGGCTTCCTACAAGAATAATTTTATTCTTGCTCCAAGGTGATACCTTATGTTGTAGTAGTAAAAGCCTATAATCTTGTCATAAGAACACATGCTTGTTACAAGTTAACGCTACTTCCTTCAAATACAATAAGAGGTACTGCAAGAAAAGTCAAATTAAGTACGAGTTATGCTTGTCAATAGACTAAAATTTTTTTCAGTGTAATATGCTTCTCTGGTGAGGGTGAGACAGAATGAATTTCCCTCTCTTTGAGCATTGAAAGAGATAGACCAGATACCAGTTTCTGTTTAACCGTTCGATATGGAAATGCAGTTCACCATTTCTAAAGAGATTTATACCATTTTTAGAGATCGAGAGATTTCTAAAACGATTTACGATAAAGTGCTCTAACATGTGCGTTTACTGTTCTCCGGTAAACATTTTTTTACGATTGCGTAATGTTTAGATAAATAGGTCTCTGGTGATTGGTGGTGTACCTACTTCCTACATCTTCAAATGTTAAACTAACCATAGATAACGTCCCACAAATTTTATAAATGTTTTATTCCATCGTATTAACACTTTCTCAAATTAGTGTGTTTATGTATTTTTAGCCCCAGAAGTGTTCGGGTGCGTCACGGAGGATTGCTGCGGGTATACCTACCCAGTAGACTGGTGGTCGTTAGGAGTAACTCTATATGAAGTATTAGCAAGAAACAGGCCCTATGAAATTAGAACCCAAACAACTATCAGTGAAGTTAAAAACTTATTTATATACCCTCCTAGATACAGCTCACATTGGACTCCGGAAATCATCGATGTTCTTTCAAAGGTATTTTTTGTTTATTTGGTACCTTAAAGATCAAAATAAAACGCCTTTTACATTTAAGCACAGTTCTTAGTTCACGGCAAGTAAAAAATTATTTAATATTAGATTGTTAGATGATCCCTACAATTAAACTTCCGGCTATTCATCATTAAAATAAATGAATGTATCGGATATAATAATTACTATAAAACTTTCTAGACAAACCTAGTTTATAATTCACATTGTGTTGTTGATAAAACTAGAAGTTTTATAACTTTTCAATCAGTTAAAGGCTTGGGTAGAATGTCCCATTTAGAATTAAGTCTTTTTTGACATTTAGAATGGATTAGTACATTTAAACTTGAACTTTTATTTTAATTTAAAAAAATATCCTTTGCAATTATGAGGACGCTCGTTTTGATGTCTAATAAAGTCAGTAGAAATTGTCTATCTCAATCAAAGAATGTTTATATAAAGAAAAGTGGTACCAGGATTTATTGTTTCGGACAAGAAAAGGTTAAGTCCAATAACGGGGGTGTAACCCATCCCGAGTTTACCCCCACCTTTTTGTATGACGACCTCGTATGCATTAATTTTTACTTATATTGAAAGGGAATGAGCATGCTCACAGAATATTGAACTGGTTATGCTCGAAATAATAAATGGTTATAATTCCAAATAGTAAAGTAAAATTTCGAATTCAGCCATGTATATTGAATTCAACAATAAGAAAACAGGTTATTTCAACATCACCATAATCTTAGAACAAGAAAAATTGACATTTTTCACTTTAATGTTAGCCTAAAACGCCTCCTGTATTTAAACCTTTTAATGCTTGCTTGTTGCATTTGCTTGATAGTTTCTAAAAATTCGGTTTGTCTCTTAAACAGAGACACAAAAAAACAATTTCTCGCAAGCCTGAGCCTTAACATTAATACTGTCTATTTTTCTGTTTTAGTTGCTAACTGTAGCACCAGGAGAAAGACTCAGCAGTCTTCAAGAGCTCAAACAATTATCCTACCTAAGAAAGACTGATTTTGATGCCATTCTAGAGAAGCAAATCAAACCTCCATTTAACCCTCCGGTAATTTATTTATTACTGTATTAAGGAATTTCCTTTTGAACATTTCGCTAATAAAATGTTTTTCTATAATTATATCTCCTAGATCCTTTATAATGCCAACCAACTAATATAATAATAGCTTAAACTAAACTAAGCTTATTATAATTAAGATTAATGAAAGCTGCAGTCCTAAAATAAATAATAATTTATATAATAACTAGCAGAGATACCTTAGCGTCGCTCAGCAAATAGTTTATTTATCAAACAACAAATTATCAATTACTCCTTTGAGGAATACAAAAATATAAGTTGTTAACAGCTATAACAGTAAGAAAATTCTTTGTCTAAGATATTTTTGACTATTCGGCGATTGCCAACCCGTGCTTTATGATTGCTTGGTCTTGGTACTAAGACTCTAATTTTGATAAGTTGGCAATTAAATATTCAAATCTTAAATCGAGTTATAAGCAACCAAAATGTTTAACTTATTTTTATATAAGTACATAAAGATTACCACTTAGCACCATATTACATTCATTATTTTAATATTAGACCGAGAAATTTACTTTTTTAAATGAGTAGGCTCATTGAGTATGCTTTTCAATTAAACGCATATTTTGGAAGATGACCACAGTTTTGTATACAGGATATATCCTGTGAGTCAAATAATCACATTTTTTGGAGAATCCGGAAAAATTGAGTAACGAGTAATGCAAGGTTTTGAAACACAAACCGAAAGTTTATATTTATATTGTTTTTGGACCTGCGCGCCAGAATAGTATAATGTATCATAAATATGCATGTTTTATATAAATATATTTATATATTATTTACAACCATAGAAGTCAAGGCAATCTAAATCAATAAATAAATAATTTCTTTTATATACTGTATATAGGTATATAATATACATCTATTACACAATAGATTGATAAATTATTTTTTTCTTATCTGCTGAGACCCTATACTAAATTACTTTTTTTTCTCATTTTCCCACAGTAATGAACATGAAAAAAAGAAAAATGTATATTTGTCTTCTTAAACAATACGCAATTTACAAAATTTGGAAAATAAAAGGAAAAACTTAAGTCAAACAACAAATGAAAAAACTGTCAAAGTGAAAGTTTAATTTTCCGAAAAGCGGAATGGTTTTGAAAAGTTTTTGCCGAGTCGAATTTCTATTGTCTGATAAATTTTCAGTTCTTTTTTCGCCGCACTTATTCTCTTCTTCAAAGTTATTTTAGGCATTCAAATAAAATTACATCAATGAGAAAACTTGAAGAGATTAATTTAAAATGTATTATTATATTTACAATAGTAAGATCTATAAAAGCTTACTTTACAGTGTAATTTAATAAATTGAGGAAAGTAGTGCTTAATAAACAAAATCTAAACAAGTGCCTTTTCTTTTGAAAATGTAGTAAAAGGTAAAGGAAAAAAGCATTTTCGAAATAAAAATTTCTTAGAAACTTTACTAAAAACATTTTGTTTTTTAGTCACTAAATTTGACTACATATAGTTAAATTTATCAACCATATTAATAAAACCACATTTTATTTAAATATTTTTGTTGTTAGGGACACTAAAGAGACTACTTAATGGTTGTTAATTTATTTATTCATTACGATATTTCGCTTGTTTCCAAGCATATTCATGTAAAATCTAAAAAAGAAAAATACAAATACAAATGTTTTAGAATAATATTCATTGAAATACTGGTACCTTAGTCATGCAAATGAGTATAAATTACAAGATGAATTAAAAACTTACAGAAATAATAAGTTAGGAAAATTCTAACTACGTCAGAAATTAAAAAGCTAGTGCTACCATATTAATATCTCTAAATTCTTCTAGGCATAGCCTCAAATCATCAAAATGCATTGTAAAGACACTATAATTGGCAAAAGCATACATTTAAAGAAAAAAAGGAGATCCAACAAGAAAGTAATAAAAAACAAATTAAGTCTAATTAATTAATAATTAAAGACTAAATTAGTTGTCAACAAACCAGCTAATCAAGTTCTTCTCAACTTCAAGTTCTTCTCAAACTCAAGTTCTTCAATATAATGTGTGAAACAAAAATGTATAGATAAAGAAAGATAGTCCTGAGATTTATTGTTTCGGACAAGAAAATGTTAGTTCCTAAGCTATTTAACAGGAGCGCTAGTGTGTAATTTGGTAGTTTCACCATGCCAACAACGAGAATGCGCCACTGTCGTCTTATTTCCAGCAAACTACTTCTAGCATAAAACTGATTAATCCAAATGATTGCTTTATATAATAAGAACAAATTTCAAGCAGATACTCGTGTCGTTTATTTTGGTCATTTAATTTTGCAGTACTAAGTTAGAAAAGTGGGAAGAATGTTACAGTAAGAAGAGTAAGTTTCAGACCTGCTGCTAGATGCCAGCACCAACTTCACCCCCACCTTCTGTCTGACTCTCTCGTATACCTTCTGACATTCTATAACTATTATATTCTTTGGTATGAATGAGATTTGTCTCTAAGCTTTTCTAAGAAGAACGCTAACTTTTGTACGTTTTTGGTCCCGAATGGAAAAAGGTTCCAAAATCGTTAACGTATTGTTAATGAATTTGAACCTATAGCTTAAAAAATATAATTGAAATCTCTATAAGCGAAATGTAATGGTTTGCAGAGGGACCATTTGAACTGTGATCCAACGTTTGAATTAGAAGAAATGATAGTAGAAGCAAAACCTCTTCACAAAAAGAAGAAAAGACTAGCAAAACAGAGATCTCTTAGAGGATCGTTAGCTTTGGAAGCAACGGTAAGTATAACATATTTAATGAATTAATAGTAGTAATAATGGGATGGTAACACCAGGCAAGTAGACTTCATTTTGTTCCAAAACATTAGGAAAGTAGAGCCAAATGGGCTTTGTTGTTACCTGTTTGAAACCAAAGCTAGGTAAATAAGTTTTATCGTTGTCCTCCATTGGGACGTGAGGCAAACATAATATATCACATTTTGAGGCCCCTCTTTCAAGTCCGAATTCCTTCTCTACTCCACCACATCTACCGCAAAGAGAGTTTGAATTACAGTTTTTTTTATGCCAAATTAAAATCTCTTTTAATAAGGAGAATGCCTTTCCAGCTTAACTATTCCACTACAAAATTGAAGAAAAATGTTAAAAACAGAAATAGGGTTATAAAAACGGTGTGAACTATTTTTTACGTTTTATTCCCCTGTAGAGTATCTTCTACAAATCGCAAGAAAGTGATGTGATATTTATGAGTGGGGGTTTATTAGGAAAGGTCTCCCTAAACCCCACTCAGGAAAAAGATAACCATAATTTTTATCAATATAGAGAGGAAGACAAATAATTATTCTCATTGGATTACTTTACTTTACAGTATCTTAATATACTAAATAATGCTAAAGTAATTCTCAATGTTTACAGGAAGCAAACGAAATGGAATCTCAGATATCAGAGTTCATCTGCTACAATCGGGAGAAGGAGCTCCTTAGAAGAGAGATGGAGTCTAAAGAAAACCAATGGGAACAGGAACTTATTGAGGCAATGAACGCTTCCTCAAATTCAAATATAAATACCACGTAAATATTGAACAGGTTTCCCAACGAGTGTTGTGGATACCCTTCTACTTGAGCACCGTCTTCAAAGTTGCACCACCTCTGTCTTTTGTCTATTACTAATTTTATTATGTATCTATATCTCTAATTACCTGTTTCTTTGTATGCAATGATTAATAAACTGGGAAAAGCAAGTATAATAGTAAGGTATCCCAGGGGGTATTTCCTACGCCCTATTGTATTAGGGCGTATTTGG